>CM067483.1:21881664-21894801 GCA_034552555.1 Semaprochilodus insignis | reverse complement strand
TATATATATATATATATATATAGAGAGAGAGAGAGAGAGAGAAAGAGAGAGAACAAGAGAGAGAGAGAGAGAGGGGGAGAGAAGGAAGTGTCTCTTTTGGGAAGATGCCCCTGCACTGCTCTCCCGGCCAGTTGAAATTCTGCAGGTATTTCAAGGTTGTTATCTATTTCAGATCAACAGTGCAGGTCAGGGTTCAGGGCTGCCCCCGTCCACCAATCCTCCACAGACTCCTGATTGACAGCAATCAGCATCTCTCCGCCATCACTCGGGAAACAAAGTGAGGGTCAAGACAGCGGGCGATTTGGTCTGTCATTTTTAATTATCCAAATGATATTCACAGACAAAACCTTTCCCATCCATCAGGGCAGCACATTACCATAGACAATGTTTGTTTAAAGACTGGCCTATAAAATCAAACAATTATGAATGCAGACAAGCCTTGCTATTGACTGCATAAATAATGAGGCAGAATTTTTTTTCTTCCCCTTCTCCCCATCCAAATTCCCATTGCTAATGAATCGGCGGGGCTGCACAAAAATAGAGGGAGGGATCATCAAAATGCCTGGCTTCACACTGCCCATTGACCTTTTTTCCCCCCAAGATCCTTCAGTGGCGTCCGGTCAGGCTCGCACTGGAGCGTTATTGACAGGGAGGCTGAGCTGAGACTAAAGGCTGCAGAATATACAGTAGAGGATACATCCGCTCCATTAGCATGCAGGCTAACGTGCCTAAAACAACATGCCAAAGGTCAGTAAGGGCTTATACACCAACACCCAACACTGGCCACTTAGAACTACGCCATGAATACATATCTGCATGGTGGAGTCCTTAAGAGTGCTGCTGCATGGCTTGTGTTTACCCGTTGCACAGGAGCAGCTGCCGCACGCACTCACTAAATACCTGTGGCTGTTTAACACCTGCAGCCCAATGACAGCAGAGCTCACAGCACACCTGCCTACAACAGCCACCTGCACCCACCAACACACACACACTTGCTCGTACATGTATTGATCCATGAATGCAAGCATGTTTGTTCATGTGCCCGCACCACCTGATATATCACCCGTGACCTGTGCATGCTTGCAATACCATTTGAATTAGTTCTACAGCAGTAAAATGCACTGATGTATTTTGATTCCTTGATTCAGCTGCACTGATTTTGAATTGTTCTTAATTACAGCAAATTACAAATCCCAATCCAGTTTTTCCTCCACCTTTGCATAGCTCCCTTGATGTCATTTGTGTGTTCAGTGTAGATTCAAAAATGATTATGATATCAAGTTTGAGATTTGAGAATACACTGAACTGTTTCCCAAGGAATCTTAAATCAAATCGAATTGTGAGACACTAAATAATTCTCTGAAGAATCGTAGTCCTAAATTTACTGATGCGGCAAATGGTTTCGTAATTAATCATAATTACACACTGAATTATTTTCTTAGGAACTTTATTTCATTCTAATCATGGTGAAATTTCACGACGCACTGACTCACCCTCTAAAGAACCATATCAGCCATATCAATTCATGGTTAAATTTGTAGTAATAATTTCCAGAATAGAATAATTTCCAAAAAAAAAAAAAAATCTAATTGAGGTGAAATTTCATTTCATGACACACTGAATCATTTTCTAAATAATAAACAATGCAGTTGAATCAAAATGTAGTAAAATGTAGGATTTCATTTTCAAAAGAGTTTTAACTGAAACAGAATTGTGTTACAATTTGAGTATTCATGTTTTTGGATCATGGATTTATTATATAATTATAATCATGGTGAAACTATTTCACTCTCTAAAGAATCACAATCATATTAACTGGAATCAATTCCAATTCTAAAAGAATTAAATAGTGGTGAAATTGTGAAATTTCATGACCCACTGAATCCCTTCCTATAGAATCGTGATCAAATGGGTCAGAGATTTCCAGTGCTGATTTCTCTTCCAGACACTCTGCATGACTTAAGGAGTGTAGCGCTCTGCTCAGCATGCACTCTGTCCTGAGTTCTGCTGTCTGTTGTGCATGGAGGACATGTGTTGAATGACACAGAGGTGTGACAGTTCCAAATATAGAGTCAGAAAGCGCGGGAGGGAGTGGTTGAGTATCAGAGATGTGTGTGTGTGTTTGTGTGTGTAGGCTCATCAGTTGGGCTGGACAGCACCATAAATGATGGTCTGTCAGGAAGCTATCCAACATAGAGATGAGATCAAGTGGGTGCTGGGGTGTGTGTTCGTGTCTGCGTGTGTTTGTGTGTGTTTATGGATATGTAAATTTTGCTCCCATTATGTTATGCAAGCTAGTGAACCACGGCAGGAAAAGCTCTGACATGTTTGCTTTCAACAGCAAATTAGTCAACAAAGAAGAAACTCCAGTGCTGCTCCGACAGTTGATCTAAATAAAAGAGCTAAAAGCACAGTGGGCTGACCTTCAGCCCACTCAAATGGACTCTTCTCACCAGCTCTGTGATGGACATGTTAGAAAACATGTTTTTCTCACATTCTCACAGTCAGGCCTGATGAAAATACATGTAAGCACACACGTGAGACAAGCCAGGACTAATGCAGACAGGGGGAAAAGGCAAGTCTCAGACAAAGTGTCTACATTACGATAGCCACAGAACTAAAACCACTTACTGAAAAGATTGCTTAATGTTTTTTTGTTTCCTTGAAATGTTTTTTACTATTTCACTTCCATGAAAAGACAATAAATTATAATATTACACAATCACAATACAAATGTGAGTCCAACGTTCATCAATATTGTTAACTGTAGGGTGCATTCAGTTATTGCTCACTTCTTAGGAATATCTTGTCAATGAACCTCTACAGTTCATGGTATTGTTAATGGTGGGTCAGTACTGTCATGTAATTACAATGTCTATGGTTTGTTAGTGCACTTATTAAACAAAATTCTAAACACTAATCTTTAGAAATACACTGAAAAATAATTCTGAATTGCATAAATTGCACCAAAGAAACTAAATTAAATAACAGTGAAAGTAAACACAGGATTAATTTGGTAGTGCTAGTGATTAGTGCTGATGATTATGGGAAATAAAAGAAAAATGAAAGCCAATAGGAGAAAGGAAAGAAAAACTCATGAGGATATGGAAAAGTTGGATACTTTAACAGTAGAGCGGTATAACATGGACAAAATGTGATATGTCTTGCTATATTAAAGCTAAACTAGGTACGTTTTGGGATTTTAGGGACCTCACTGGGGGAAATGTGCAATTGCATGTAACATGCAGGAGAACATTTTGCAACACATGCAAAAACTTTGGACAACTTTCCTGAGTGGATGGATCTGATGACTCTGAGTGCATTGTGTGCAAACTGGTTAAGCATCAAATCAGTATAATGTTGATTTTGCAATTGAAACCTAAACATTTTTGAGCCTATATGTGTAAAAACTATATGACAATTCTGACTTTTAAATCTTTTATTTCAGGCTTTACAGGATGCCTCGCTGTAGTGCAAGGACACTATATTTGGTGTATTTTAGCATTTTTCCCTTGTAAACAAAACAATTACATATAGTGCAGCTTTAACTTCATTTAACTTAAACACTGTTGACTTAATTTAAAGCCATTTATAAAGCTTGTATTGCATTACTGTCACCAAAATGATTGAATTTTGTTGGATTACATTACTTCTTTCCAGAACTCATATGGAACTGTAAGTGAACAAGAGGCTCACAGACACTATCTATTGCTGTATCTATGATATCAGTGTTATATAAGCCAACACTGTAATATGATTCCCAACATACTGTACAGCAATACATAACTGTACTACTAAGCAGTGGTAATGAAAAGCCATGTTCTGTGAAGGCCAGAAGAAAGAATGATATTGGACGGTTTGGGAAGCTTTACTGCTTACAATCCAAACCTTTTCTAAATCACAATTTCAAATCAAGGCCAAGTCTGACATGGTAAGGTGAAACTGGTGTCTCCTCTTTCAGGGATCCATCAGTTTCATAATAGCATGATTAGATGCTTTGACAGATTGCTGTTGCCTAGCTATGGCACATACCAAGCTTGGGTTGCTCACATTCAGTCACACATGTCAGTACATGTGCTTTTAAGAGTTGAAATTGTAGAGCATTACACTACTTCATTACTGTATTACTGCCAACACTGCACATAGCTGTAAGCAAACGTTTGAACATAATAAATTAAATAAATAATATATTTCGTTCATTTTCTAAAGGGAAATAGACTAACACATCTTATACAGGGGACAAACTTAAATGTGGCTTTCTTGCACAAGCCATAAGGTTTGCAACAAATATTTTCACATAGAATATCAACAAAGCATCGTGTGACCAGGGCGCACAAACTTTTGCATTCAACTGTACAGCACACACACACACACACACACACAGAAATATACAGAGAGAAATATACACAGCCACATTCCAGCAGACACCCAAATCCACACGCTGTCCGCTGTGTATAGAGCAGCACAATGACTGGCAGGTGGGTGTGTCAGAGTGTGTATGAGCCATGCCGTGTCCTTTAGCAGCAGGCCACATTCCTAGACTGTTTTGTCTGGAGAGACAGACTTAACACAAAGCCTGTTTCCAACATTTTCCCAATTAACCTCCACCATTATGGGCCGCTGCAAATCCAGCGACGGTCACGTGACCTGCAGTCAATAGAGCCGGTCTAATGGACTGGGCTGATCTGCATGAGCAGTAAGGGACGAACGCCGGGGCTCTGCGGCATTAGCAGGTGAAAAATGCCATCACTCTCTGCTCTTTTCTCCTCACAGCCTCAGCAGCACTCTTCTCAGCAGCCAGCTTTAGCAAGCCAAGCGACGGAGCGGCGATGGCGATTGGTGTGAACCACAAATCAACCTGCGATTACAGGCTGTGACAGCTGCACACAGACGGCCTCAAAGACACTGCCTCGCTCCTCCTTGATGTTATGCAAATGTAAACAGCTGTCATTTCACAAGCCGCCGTCTTTGTGCTTTCCGCCGGTGTGGAGATCGAAGGGTTCTCAAAGTGTGTGTGTGTGTGTGTGTGTTTGTGTGTGTTTGTGTGTGCGTTTTTTTTTTTTTTAATCTGAGCCCCATTACCACAAGTCTGAGTTGAGAACAACAAAGACAACGGCAGTGAAAAAAAACAAACAACAAGAGGAAAGAAAAGAGCAAAGTGCCGAAAAAATACAAAGTAAACAGAAGTTGATGAAAGATTGGGCCTAGGGACGAGGAGATGTGAGGTATGTTAGGAGGCGTGTGGCGCTCTGTCACCTCTACTCTCTACAGGTATGGAAAGGGGCTCTCTCCGACACACGCGCACACATACACACACACACAAGCTGTAATTAAGTCACTGTCGATGAGAGCCATCCTTCTTCCTCACAGGAAACACCACTCTCTTCATCCGTTATCATTAAAACACATCAAAAGCAAAAGGGGCTTTTATACACAACAAATAGTGAATTAATGCATTAATGCAGTCTATGGAGAGAGAGAAAGAGAGAGAGACGGAAAACTTTTAGTGCTTGTAGACTGGGTTCACAAAAACATGAATATCTATAAGAAAGCACACAACTTAATCAAAAGGAATCAGACAATTTTCTGATGGATTTCGAAATTCCATATGTAAGGAAGACAATGGAATGAAGATTCCACTGTGAATAATCCAATTATTGCATCCTGGACAGTTGCACTGTATTCAAACCATAAGATCTAGATTTGTTTTAGAGGACAAGAACATATCGTCATTTCCCCACTTGTTATTTTATATTCTCACTGTATCACTGCAGTGACACTGACGTTGTGCTGGTACAACAATGTGGATCAGACACAGCAGTGGTGCTCAAGTGTCACTACTACAGCGTGATATGTTGATAAGAACTCCAGCTTCCCGGAGCCCTACAATGTGACCCCTCTCCAACTCTTCCAACTGCTCAAATTGCTTTCTAATTCTTCTCTGTGGCATGCTACACTTGCAAAGGATGCTACCAACACAACAGCGCGAGTCAGAATGGAAAGCATATGCAACAGGGTGACCCTACATAGTCAGCCAAGTAAAGTCAAATCTACCCACCAAGCTTCATTTCTGTCTGTGGCTTCCTTTAGGGTGCAGCTATTTTCTGACGATGAGTATGGATGAAATTAGCAGCCGAACACCAAAACTGCACATCTGAAATTTGGAGTTTTATGGGCTTATATTTGTCTAAATTTCTAACTGTAATTGTGAGAAGCAGAAAAAGCAAAATCAACATCTAAGTATGGAAGGATGGGGAAAAAAACAGAAAGTGTCCAAAAAAAGAATGGAAGCTGCAATAAAGGCAGAGCATGGACACACTACAGTTTTTATACATTATTTAATGTTCTGTGTAATTTTCTGTTAAATATTGTTTAACAGAACATCTGCTTTTTCCCTGACACTGGTAAAATTAATACATTTTACTTAATGAGGGTTTTGACTATAAATTAAACAAATAAAAGGGTGGTCTCTGACTTTTGCACTCCATATGATAAGCGTCTCAGAAGTATAGCTTTCCACAAGAGAAAGCAGCGATACCAGCAGGCAAGGGTGGTAGTTGGCACACTGACTTCACTACACTGGTCATATTAAGAAGGAACCCATATACAGTATGCACAAACTTAGTCATGATATATTAGATAATGCTATGTCCTCTGATATGTCAGTCAATTTAATGTGCTACGATAACAAGAAGGAATATATATATATATATATTCCTGTATATATGATCAGTAAAGAATACTAATCTAATAAACTTGAAAATGAGCATTTTTTTTTGTTTGTCACAGACTGCCATTTTAAACAAGAAACATATTTTATTTATAATATATAATATACTCATCATCAAAAAACGAGCAGTGATGCCCTCCATGAGTCATCCTGTTAGTGCCAGCACCAGATGGCTGATGGCTGCACAAGGCAGGACTTCATGAACGAAGACCGGTACGACGACTGCCCTTAACACCGCGTCAACATTGCCAAAGACAACAATGGTGTCGTGCCAGACTGTCATGGAGTGGCTCACAGTGTAGACATATATGCACTGCAACTGCTCTGGGGGCGGTTTAAAGGTTAATAGGGACAAAAACCAAGTGTCTAAGGGTTAAGCTTTAAGGCTTTCAGCTGTAGTAAAGCACTGAAAGTCTGAGAGAAGTCAAGGTCAGTCCATACTGCATATGGCACACAGTGATCACAGACATTCAGTGGTTATGGTAAAGATCTACTAACTCATGCCTAATTATACAGACAGTCATCTCTGCTATAAAGACAAGGCAGCCCCGCCCCCCCTCTGTCCCAGTCCAGACATTTGCCCTTCATAGGCAGCTGAGCTTTTATCTGCCTTTAAAAAGTAACTCTGCATCTATAATTTATCTTGGGCTAACTATGATTTGGGCGATATAAATGCTGTTATTCAGCTGGCTGGAGGGAGCGCTACTCTGACAGCACAGAAGGGCTAACAACCTATTGCTGCTGTCGCATTCAATTCAGCCCAGAAGCGCCCGTGCAAGTGACAGTGCTGTATGGCAACGGCCATACACACACAATACTGAACCTGCTGGCCCCATGCCAACCTTTCACCTGGATACTGTTGGAAGAGGAAGAGGGTGGGCAATAGAAGATGAAGGTGGCACATATGCCAATAGAACCACAAATATACATGCACGATAGCCATTTTATAAGGTCTTAATTACTCAAATATGTCCAGGTTTGTTATAGGCGTATAGGCAACTTTGTTATAGGCACATAAGGACAACATAGTCTCTGAGAAACTGTCTGGAGTGAAATGTACAGGACAACTCTTATTAAACCTGTAGGTAATGATGTTGGCGTCCTATTAGCCAGCGTGTTTTGTGAAATGCCCAATACTGCCACAGTTACATCCTCACCCACTTCATGAGCTTTATCATTTAGGCTGGATCAGAACGTCCCATTAAGAAGCTGGCGAAGAGAAAGCCTCGTTTAAAACTTCAGCCTCGTTTAAAGATGAACATGTCACCATGTCTGTTGACAAATCGATTACTTGGAAAGGGTATGAAAAGTGCCTACATACCTTTTACAGCCTGGAACAGTATATTTACATCCTACATTTTCATTGCTGTCACACTGCTGTCATATGTAAATTTTCAAGACTAAACATAACAGCCTTTGAAATTGGCCCGTTTCACTGTCCTGTTTTGCAAATGCAGGATTTGTATTTGAAAGAGAAAGCAACAGTGTTTGGGGTTCAGGGTATGTCAGTTCTATGTACCAAACTCAGCTACACCAGCAGTTCTATGTACCAAACATCAGCTACACCCATTCTATCACACTATGAACAATACTAATAAATTCCATTCATCACAATAGAACATTATCAACATGATAGTGCTGATAGCTATATCACATCTCTGATGGAACAAACCATGTTTGTTTTTTTTGTTCAACACTAAGAGTAAATTACAGCTGCTTGTCCAAATAATTTGATGTAAAACAAATAACAGAATAAATGCGTTGTCCAAAATCATACATTAACTTACCTTGAGTTAAGAATATTTTTCTGTCCTGTAAAGTTTTGTTGCTTTTGTTATTTTTGTGAAAATATGTTACTTTTAAGAAACTTGTCAGTGTCAGAAACATTTTGACATTATAAGTTAGCCCTGTTTTTTTGTCTTGGAAATGACACAAACTATCAACTTTTCACCTACATCGTCCAGTTCACTTTTATACCACACACTTTGGCTCCACCAGCCCCCTGTGTTTGGGCAGCATGCCACTAAAAAACAGACTTTTCTAGAAACATCTTCGTGTGTGTTTGGTGTATGTTTGAACACATAGACAATAAAACAATATTGATATAATTGTGTCATTAAACACTAGTAAAAAGACAGCCATTTGTGGAATGGGGGTGGGAAAAAGGAGAGAAAGAAGAAAGAAAGAGAGAGAGCAAGAGAGAGAAAGAGGGAGAGGGAGGGGAAGATAGAGAGAGTGTGTGTGTGTGAGAGAGAGAGAGAGAGAGAGAGGGAGGGAGAGGCCTACATATTAAATCAGCTAATTGATTATCTGGGTTGACAAAACAGGGTGGTAAATGTATTCAGCGTATTTGTGGGTAAACAAAGAACACAGAGGGCTTTCAGTGCTGAGCCTTTTTCTGAGGTCAACCAGGGCATTTCAGTCACAGCACAAAGACCAGTACGGCTACGGCAGCCCGGGAAGGACACAAAGACACACGGCATGTCATTAAAGATATCTACATTATAAATATAATAAATAGTGTCCAAGGTCATAAACGATGCACAGGACACTACTGGGTTTAATACCCATTTTTATAGAAGGACTTGGGCGACCCACAGGGAGTCATAGTGTGTGTGTGTGTGTGTGTGTGTGTGTGTGTGTGTGTGTGTGTGTCGGGAGGGCTGTATGCAAATGTGTATGTGCTGCAATAGCTGTCCAACTCTGCAGGTAAGGCTCACAGAGGAGCTCATCACCTTTCTCTTTATTAAGCACTATCAAACATGGTCTAATCTGTCTAAAATTAGCCACCACGCTCAACAAGTAATGACTGCCTCGCATCCATTATTAGTTCATTTTCCCCAAATCAATCACCAGCCGAGCATGCTTTTTTTAAAATGTCATCCTAAAACTTTTCACAATCAATTAAGCTGAAGATTAATGGGGACAATTTGCCAGGAACAAGTCCTTCCTTGAAAAGGCCACGCCTCGACAGACTTCCAGGCCAGTATTGATGTTAATTATAAATTTCCGCTTTCCTGTCAGACACTTAACCTGTCGAAGAGGGAAGAGCGCTAGCAGTCCAGGGACCACAGAGCGCTATTTAAATATTCCTAATCCGCTTTCTGGACACAGGTGACTGGTGTAAATTGCACTTTCTGTTCTGTGTCATTTAAAGGAATCTGAGAGGACACTGGCGCTGTGGTTCAACGTGGGAGAAAAGATACCCCCACCTCTATCCCCAGCTCCCCTGAGCTCTGCAAATACTTGCACATCGCAGGTAAACGCAGTGAGATGTCACTTCTCATTTTCTTCATGTTTAATAGCACAGGAAGATGCCACATATGCCTGTCATCTCTCTCCCGCGAGACCACAGAGATCTATTCCGTTCTGTGATTTCATAAAGCATGTTATCTGAATGGAAATGCAACGTTTAAACAGAAATCAAACTAACACATTAATAAGTGTTTGACCTGAGAGACACAGCACTTCAGCATCTGTTAGTGCCAAATAAAGCCGTTAGCCTGCCTCCACTGTTCCATGTGGGGAAGCTCCATATTTACATAAACAACATACCCACTACTAATCTGGAACTCGAATGGCTATTAGGAAGCATTAACTCCACGTGTGTATGTTAGACGTATTAAAATATGCTTTAAATTCTGGTACTTTTTACGATAACAAAGCACCCGTTTCCCTTAGCTTTGTCTCCTGTCAGTCAACACCCAACCAACAAGACACTTAATAGCAGTCAGCTTGCTTACAAGTTAGCTTGGCAATTTACTAGAGATTATACTGCAGGTGCACAGCAGATAAAGTCAGGTCCCAATTTTGCCAATTTAGCTGGGCAAATGCAAAAATCAGCTTAGCAGAGGCAAGCAGAACTGCCAAGTGAACGCTGACGGTCCTGAGGCATAACTTCTAATTGTGAGACCCTTCTAATAATTATCCCAAAGTTTTATAATAAATATGAGCAGTGTGGATCGTCTCTAGAGCAAATTATTTGAGGATGTAATTTTTGCTTGACTGCAGTTTTAATCGCATCTGATTGTGACTACTCTTTGTAAATGATGTATATCATACTTCTGTTTGTAAAAAGAAAAAGGGCTGTTAGCTGAAGTTGAAAGTACTTACCTTAAAACATCCAGGAATGCATTGCATTAAGTCTGGTTTTGTCTCATCTTTTAGTTAACAAAAACCTCTATTTCCTATGCCTGGGATCAGTAATTGCAATTAATCAGTTTGCAGCTAGAAGGCACTGTGCCGTGTAAACAACGAGAACATCAAAAAGAAAGCCGGAAACTCATTGCGCTGGTGGGAATGCTTGAGCAACTCCAAAATCTGGTGGGTTCCTGCATGCACTAGCAAGCTCACAAGGTGCTGAAGGGTGGGTGCAGAATTAAACTCCTCGTACCTGCAGGATGTGGCTGCCCAGGTGAGGCTCGAAGATTTCTGCGGCAACTGCGTTCGGGTTCCTCCTCCGCTGGGACCCGATAGCTGAGGAACAGGGGAAAAAAAAGAAACAGTGAAATGAGGCAGAGCGTGTGCGCGTATGTGTCTGCGTGTGCATGCATGCACGTCCATACTTTAGTAATTCCAAATGAACTTGGAAGTGGAATTTGCCGGTGTGATTTAAACAGATATGGTAAACTGTTGAACAAACACTTCTGCCTCAGTAATACTAAGCCCCTGCTACTGTAAATACACAGATGCAAATCAAAGCCTACTTATGGCTGGGGCTCATCCCCCTCGCTGCATATTCAGCTGAGCGGAGCACCACAAAGCCCCCTGTTTATATGAGGGATAATATCAGTGCATTGATTCGGCTGCACAGGCACCCAGAGAACGGTGCCCTTAGGGCATTTTTTTTTTCCAGAGTCTCCAACTTTAAAGCAGGCTCAGGCATTGAGCTGCGGTGCAGCTAAAAAATGGCCTGGGGTGATTTCAAACTTAACAGACCTTGTCCCACCAGAGCTCATTATTGAGAATTTTATAACAAAGTGCTCTGTACTTAATTTTCCAAGCTTAGCCAGGCGTTTGGGTAATGTTGCCGAATTAAGTGCAATTAATGATGTAATAAAAGCATTGAATGGCCATTAAGGACTCTCAAGGACCAGAAGCAAACAGGGGGCTCCGTGGAGGGGGAACAGAGGCACCAGGACCGGCAGAGAGGGGCAGACGGCACGCCTCTGGAGAGGTGCGCACGAGCTGGGCACAGACTGTGGAATGAGGGGTCTCTGTCCTTCAGAGCAGCTCAGGGAAAACACTCCTCTCCCCTCCAGTTATGCTTTCAGCACTTAGCCCTGTCTCTGGCCCAGTGGAGGGCCAAGGCCACACTAGCATGACTGGGAAAAGGCAGCAGCAGCAGCAGGTGGAAAGTAGGCAGACACGCACACACACACACACACACAGGGATGTCTCTGGAGCAGGTGGGTCAGCGGCAGCCTCTGCAGGGGGGAACACAAACAAAGCACAGCCAGCAGGACAGCTCAGCAGCTCACAGCAGAGGGAGCTGTTACACCCTGAGAACAGTCCAGTCGAGCAGAGAGGGCATACACACACACACACAAAGCATATAAGAAGAAAAAACTTCTGTGCTAATATATACACACACACACACACACGCACACACTCACACACACAGCCTTTTAAAGAACACTAACATTGTTACAATGGATGGAAGTGAATAGCCATCAATTAACATTATGCAAATGACATCATGCCAACTGGTGGCTACTACCTTCGATTCATTCTTAGTCTCACTATCATGCTTGGTCCAGCTACTCCTTTATGCTTCTTCTTATGTACTTGCTGGAATCTAGAACACACATTTTTGTGCTAATAGCCTTTAAAGGAACAGTTCAGTCCAAAACAGGGCTAACAATTAAAGCAGCTGGTTTTGGTGACATTATCATGCTTCATCAAATACTGCTTTAGGTCTTTTTCCTATATATTTGTTATGCAGTATGGAATGCACATTTACCCACAAGTCTAAGCTAACATAGCCCTTAAAAGAAAAGTTCAATGCCAACGCTGCTAACCAGTGTGTGAATACCCCTAGGGTAGGAGGGTTGGCTTTCTGTTCACTCGCCATAGCAGCACTGATGCTAGCTTTAATGGCAACAAAATGTTTGGTTTCACAGTTACACAAAGTTATTCATGTGAAATACTCGATTTAACCGAGTCAAGACAGCTGCGGGGAACAAACCAGATGTCTTTAGTGAGAGTGACAGCTCTGAAAGTTATTACATTAAATGGTTACAAGTACATTGCCTTCTGCTAGACTGTGTAATGATAGTTGTGAGATAAACGTTTGGCTTAAACCATATATTTATGTGTATATATATATATATATATATATATATATATATATATATATACACACATACACACACACACACACACATATATATATATATATATATATA
>CM067483.1:21867119-21881510 GCA_034552555.1 Semaprochilodus insignis | reverse complement strand
GTCAAGACAGCTGCGGGGAACAAACCAGATGTCTTTAGTGAGAGTGACAGCTCTGAAAGTTATTACATTAAATGGTTACAAGTACATTGCCTTCTGCTAGACTGTGTAATGATAGTTGTGAGATAAACGTTTGGCTTAAACCATATATTTATGTGTATATATATATACATATATATATATATATATAATTATATATATTTTTTTAATACATTTATGACAGAGGGGCATTATATGACAAAATTATTACCAAAAAACTTGTTTTTTCAGATTTACCACTATCTATTCTACCATCATTATCATTACATATAAAACTCAGATGTCATGTAGGTTCACTGTGTGTTTAGGATAGTAAATAAAATGCCTATATTTGCACTGTAGACATTGCATCCCCTGGCCCCTACTGTACCAGCACTGTAAAGAAATGTTCTCTACAATGCACCATACTGTCTTGATGATCTTAATGATGTATGCAGAAATTCTGAAAAATCTGTGGATTTTGTATTTACTAGTTGTGACTTGGTACATGCATTTACTGAACGATCTCAGACCCTAACATTATGACCTGGAACATAGCTGTACACACACGTGCACGTACACAGCCTAAAACAGGCAGCTGGAGTAGAAAATAATCAAAGATCAAAGCACACTTGACCAACTTCAATTACCATCCTCCTGATCCATGCAGACTCTGAGGAGGAAATGATTTTTCTTAGCCCATACAATAGCCCTCATCACAAGGATCCTTGCCTTTGAATGAGCACTGTATGAAAATCAGGCGCAGATTGCTCCATGTGTGGAACATCCTTTGACCTTGGGGATCCTTTTGAGCTCTGTACTTGACAGCAGTTAATATTTCATAATAAAGAAGTGAAAGCAGACCTGTTCACCGAGGATGGGGGCCTAGTGCTTTACACTAATAGCAGAATGCTGTTCTTAATGACGCTGGCATTAGTCATTCGGAGCAGTGCTTTGGCTACAGATGGCCCATCGGCCGCACACCGTCTCGCATCCTGACGGACCTCCTGTGACACCAACAGCCAAGCACGTCAAATACACCGCCGCAGTCCAGGCGGAAAGAAACAATAAAGAGACAAGATTAGCCTGGCTGAAAAAGCTAAAGATGATGAATGAGACAGTCAATGATGGTCTGAAGGTCATTCTCTGTGATCACGTGATAAACAAAGATTTCACTTTGTTCGGTTTGTTTAATGAGGTGAAACTGCAGATGAGCGGATGCACTTCAGCACAAGGACCTTGCTTTGACCTTCAGTGTTGAGATTTGCTGAAGGGCTGGATGATCTGTGAAGCAGTGAAGTGAACAGCTCTGACGCCAAATTGGCCAGTCATCAGCGACCACGAGGAAAAGTTTAAAGGACAGTGATGTGATAAAGAACGTTCCACAGGAACCAAGAGATTTCAACATCTGATTGTGACCAACTCTGACTGCCCCAGGGTTCCAGTAGAGTATAGGAACTTTACCTCTGTTCTTTTTGCAGAAATGGCGGGAAGACCTTTAAAGACTCCTACGTCCGTCGGAATGGCCACTTCTGTGTGTCAAAAGTTTGGGGACAAATTGCCTCTGGTTGAAAGTTTGATTTCTACTGTTACTGTTTTGAATGTAGTGAGAAAACGTTTTGCTTTTGTTAATATAAAACAGCTGTAACACTTTTTCAGGGTTCAATGTGTAAAGTTTGCTTCAGTAATGATCTGATAAAAGTACTTATTGTTTTTGCAAAGGTGGTTTAGGTGGTGCTGACATTAGCTGATATCAGAACAAGGTAATAAAATGTGTCAATGGTTTCTTCACTTTTGCAGGTTCAAACAAATGGTAGGATCCAAATGGCTTCCTACGTACTAGATAACTAGCAAACAAGACGTGTTCATTTATTAAAAAACACTTTTATGAATCAAGATAGGTGTCCCCAAATATTTGCCTTGCTATCTTCACTTCACTTCGCTTTTTAAGCATTCGGTCTATGACAGGTCTATGTGAGTAGGACATTGCTGGAGATTCAGTGCACCCCTACAGGTTTCTGAGCAGCCACGGAGATGAATATAATTGCATATTGATCCCTGGCATTATGCTCTATTACTCTGCTTCATTTTGCACACGCCACAAATTACACACGAAGAGCGAGCTGGCAGAAGTGCAGGGGCTACATACTGGCTGCCCTGTCACCGCCCCACGTCGTACATCTTCCCTGCATTTTGGAACGTCACACGGCAGATTGAGCAGATAAAAAAATATTAGTGAGGAAGCGCAACCAAATGCATCAACTTCCTCCAAATAAATCCAGGAAGACACAATGACACAGAGAGAAATATGAACCCGCAAAGCTTCAGGACTGTTTTTGTTGTGCTGCTTACCACTTTATAATCAGAACATTATGAGTCTTGATGGGTATTAAATAGTCATTTGTTGAATACAGGTGCGAGCGGGGCATTCTCCAGGGCTCAGGCTGGAATTATTCAGTTTAAAGTATCGCAATTCCTCCCCTGCGGGATGGCAAAGGTGCATTATTCAGAAGTCCTTGACTCAAATTCATGTACATGCAAATGGCGTAAGGACCTTCCCTGATTTGGACTAATGGCATTTTATTATGAGAAAATATCAGTTCCCATTTAACAGCCTCAATATTTAATGTTGGCGTTTAATACTGCCATGCCACAAACAGCTTTTGGTGCAAGCCCGCAATATATGGAATTTGATTCTCCGCACAGTGGCAATTTCAAATCACAGCACTATTTGAAAGTCAATTTAACTTTCAGTCTTATAAGTCAACATTATTGCTATTGTTAATTTATTTCTCATTTAATGGGAAATTGGCAACATGGCCCACGACTGTCATTTTAAATCTGCAATAATTTCTCGCGAAGCTTAGCGTCCTTATTCCCTGCTCCTGGATTAGCGGAGTTAAATGGCAGCCCCTTGCTTCACCAAAGCTCAGGGGCAGGTACTGTTACACAAATTGCCAATTCAATTAACAGAGTGTAAATGCTCAACTGGCAGCTGGCACAGGCGACGGCTATTTTGGCAAGTGTCAGCCTTAATTCATCAAGCTGTCAAAGTGCTCACGGTCGGGAGCCGGTGGACACTGTCAGTGCCGCCAAGGCCACAATGGTAAAGTTGTATAATCCGGCTGCACACACACAGGAGGACTGTTCACAATGGAGCTCCGCCAATCGGCTGGGGCTTCACCACGACTGTGGATGTGTTTTCATCAGCTTGGAAAGATCAGTCCCTGAGTCAAGAGCTGCTGGAGGGCCACAACAAAAGAGCAAGATTTGGTTCTTAGATCCACTGCCGTAACAGGCTCAGAATATCAATCCGCCTCCAGACTATAGCCTACTCGATTATTCCCAAGACGACTCAACCAGCTAACTTTCAGCCCGTTATAAGGATGAATAGTTCAGGAACTCATTTACTTCTTTTTCAATCCTAAAGGCGAAAATAGATTTGGAGCCATAAAGGATGCTTCTCCGTGTACAAAGACAGTATTTCTGCCAATACAGGCAGTTGTGCCCATTTATATGGTGATGGCAAACTCAAATGATGTTTACGAGGAGAAAGATTTTTCTTCCAATTCTAATTACTTTGATTTAGTCCTTAACAGCACAACAATGTCAGACTTCTCCTATGGTCTCCCTATTCATTTGCCTCCATCTTTCCTCCATGTCTCCTCTCATTAGACAGGCTAGCTTCCTCACAGAGTGAGACACAACAGGGCTTAATTGATAGGCCTCTAGACACACTCCAATTAGAGATGAACGCACCACCACTCGCAAGCACACCTGCGCACACACCCACGGGCACACGCAGAAACCGCATTGCATTGTACAAAATGGTTTTACTCTTATCCGCTCTTCCCTACTACTGCAGGATATCTGCATGCGAAGATGTGGAAAACTTCCATAATTTCTTCATTCATTTGTATGAATCAAATGAAAAACGCATGCACTCACGAGGATGAGAACTGAAATGTGTCTGGGCGAGTCCTGCCTATCAGCTCATTAACATGCACAGGCCTTTAACTAGCACTGGATGGAAACTTCCCTCAACAGTCAGGATATTGGAAAAGCGGAAAATAACACATTTCTGTCGAAAACCCAGCTCCAGCAGAGTCGTGGGTATGGTTCAATAAAAATGACGTGTTTTTTTTTTTCCCCCTCTGCCGCAGCTTGTTCTTCAAGGTTACTCTCATTTGCAAATACACTATACCAAAATCTTTCAAAGGTTACACATCACAAAAGAAAGCACTCGGAATGAAACACACCGCATGCACTGAAATTACAGCATGATGTTTATTTGAAATCAGGCCTTCCATCATCTTGAGATGAAAGGGCGAAATACTAATCAATATTTTCAATTTTGGTGGCTTTTAAAAGCCATAGTGAGACCACAGTTAAACAACGTGAGGGCGCTCGGCTCTTGTGAAGGTTTTGGACCATCTCTACTAATTGTAACATATACGTGTGGAAGCAAAGCCCTTAATCTTCAGTTAAAACGGTTACGAACCCCACACAAAAATGAATGGATAATAAATTATTCACTTTGATTACTATTCAATTAATCCAGGGCTTTCAGCCTTCCTAACACCCTGTTATATTCAATATTCAGCGCATTGATTAGTCTCACATTGTATCTTGAGACAAAACCCACTAAAATAATTGCAAGGGAAAAATCCAATTGCAAAACTATAGTTCAGACCATAACGGCATTTCCTCTGGTCTCCTTCTTATTGAAAATTAACATTCCTCCCTCTCTACCGCTCAGTCTGTAATCCGTCGCTGATGTTTTCCCACAGCAAAAGCCATTAAATTATTTACTGACCAGCGATAATGACAGCTCCTGATCACACACCACTCACATGTTCCTGAATAAGTCATAGGCATGAAGACGGAGGTTGAAACATTTGTTTTAATTAGTTTCTTTTAACGCCTTTGACTGGTTTAAGTTTTCATGATGATGTGTTTAATAATCCATGCTCATCTTTCTCCTCATTTATATCATCAAATTTTAAGCGGCTTCGTTCGGCACTAATGACGGTGCTCACAGATATGCCTCGCACACTTTTTCTTCCTCACAGCACGGCACTATTATCTGCTTTCAGCTTATTACCAAAGAAAGTGGATTCCCACTCAAGCTCTGCCAACCGTTCTGTATTTTTCATGCAATTCATAAATGACAGTATAGGCCGCCATTGTAAAGTAGATATTAAAGAAAGGCGCAGTCCGACATGTTAGCAATTAATCTCCTTTTTCTACAGAGGCAGATGAATTGACTGAAACTTTTTCCTCTGTCCACATTTTAAAGTTGTAGAACAGTTTGCTCTAATAAACAGTAACACCAGGCTTTTTATGGCAGCTCTTTCAAACCTACAGACCTTCTAATAGCTTGAGGGTCAGGTGGTTCACACGGCTGATTACATAGGAGACAAAAACCATTCATATTTGACCTATGTGTTCCTATGTGCTATACTATGAGCATGTACTTACAGCTGTGCTGCTGTTCTCACTCAGAGATGTAGATTGGTGGGAGTGCTGGAAAAGAAGCTGCTGGAATCATAGATTATCAGCAAAATTAATGGTGCTTTGAAATACTCATTAAGAAGTAGTTATATAAGTCAACAAGTGATAAATCACTCCATTTTATGTTGCTCTTTAAACAGGTTACTTTAAATATGCATCCAATTGACCGATCCATGAACACATCGTCCCCGAATGCATTCTGTAGCAACAATTGCTGCTAACAACACTGCTGCGAGCAACAAAGAACATCATCCAATCTATCACAACAGTGAGAGCTCTAATGGAGCATTTTGTAAGATAATGCAACCTGTCGAATTTGGACTTCAAACAATAGGGGGCAACATATCACCTCCACCTCTGTCTTCAATTCTTACCAGTCGTAAGAAAAATGTTGCAAGTTTAGCATCAAATTTCATCTCTTTATTTGGCAAGAGTGTCTCCAGCAGTGGAAAGCAACATTTACGTTAACTCTTCCTTTGCTTATATTTCTATCTCTTTATTAGTTTGCTGCCAAACATGGTTTCTTGTTGAGATGTTGGCGATGGGTTCAAAATGGTCACTTGGCAAGAGCTCCAGCTTTCATTGTGTTCACTCTACCTCCTTCTCAAGACAGGCGAGGGAACTTATCACCTCCATCTCCAGTTCTTAGCAGTCTAGAAGAAACGTTGCAAGTTCACCATCAAGCTTTACCTCCTTATACGCCAAGGGCGTCTCTAGTGATAGAAACCACACCAATGTTATACTACCATTTATATTACTTCTTTTGTTTACTGACGAATAAGGTTTCTTGCTGAGATGCGGGCATCGGTTGTCACAATGGTTGCTTGCCAAAAGCCTGAGCCATCGTTGTGTTGACTCTTCCTCCTACTCTTCCTCAACATGCCTGACAAAAGATTAGAGAACAGCAGTGCTACTTCTTTATTCTCTCATTTTGAACTTCTACACTCATGCTCCTGAGGCCACCTGAGATACAAAGTGGTATTACGAGCCAGGGCTAGCTGGTTGGCATACTAACTTAAGTAGACACAACATCTCTACACCATGATACATCAATGTCTTTGACATACCATCAAAACAGCTTCACATTCTGTTGATAATTTTAACAAGTACTTTTTCATCTCTTCACAAAAGTGAGCTGCATAAAACTCTGTAAAACTTGTCTAACCTCACAAAAGTAACTACGGTACAAAGTGCTTCTGAATGGAGCATAGACTGGTCAATAGATTTGTATTCAAGACCACCAGAGCCAAGTCTGAGGCAAGACAAAGACAGAGTGAATAATATAATGCTAATTCAATATAATATCACTATTATAATTAAATATAAGTTCACTTTCCATTTGGCTAAGACAGAAGCATGGCTGGTTTCAACAGCAAAGTTCGAATCCACTTCCCCCCAAGAGTGAGACAACTGTGAGCCCAAGTGATGTTGCAACTGAGACAATAAAACGTTTTTAAAAGAGTCTTGTTATCATTTTGAACTACCGCTTTAAAGGAAACCAAATAGTGACATTTATAGTAAGAATACTGCTAACAGAGTGAGGAAGTAAGTGATATTAACATGTCTAAGATGGAAGAGGAGAATTGTCAGTGGTGTGCCTGCAGTGCGTCTAGCATTATCTCTGCATATTACACATGTACAGGAAATGCCTGCGCCCCAAGTGGAAATCTCCAGCTTGGTTGTTACGCCGATGCGAGATTACACCTTGAAGAGGCGCTCAGCGAGGAATAATTGTCTATGGAAAGCTTCTAGTGGCTCTGACGTCCTCGCTGAAGTGATTTGGTATTTTATCATCCTGCCATTTCCTCTCATCACAGCCAGAAACAACTGTGTCAGATAGCGTGATAAGAGGGCTGAGTGAGAGAAAGAGAGAGAGAGAGAGAAAGCAGGACAGAGGCACGCTGCCTGACAAGTACTGTCCACTTACGATTCATATCAAAACACGCAGCGAGAAAGACAGATAGAGAGAGAGAAAGCAAGAAAAAGAGAAAAAAACAAGGCAAACAAAGGAGAGAGAAAGAACCAGACTTGAACCAGCATACAGAAAACATACATCATTTAAAAAACACAAACAGAACCACTCATTCTCCCATGCACACAAACCCGACAGAACAAAGTAAACCCTGACAAGACTGAATGATCAACTCCACACAGCACACTGGAGCCTCTATAAAGAATTACGATACAAACTACAGCTTCCAGCATCTCCAGCATAAAAGAAGAGACTGTAATAAAGGCGTATCCCATAACCGTAAAGACTCAATTAATGACAGTTCCAGTTGCTGGTATCAAAATGCTGCTAAAAAGGACATTCTTCTTCTAATTTAACCCCATAAAGCCTAAGGGCTCATATCTGGCCCACATTTCAGTTTCTCATTCTCATAACTAAGCAACTTTCATATTAGCTTCAAAGTAGTTCCAGATTCATTTATAGTACTTCCTGGACAATAAGCCTTAAGACTTATAACTGAATAATAACACTAGCGTTCAAGGGGTGGTAAGATGCTCCTATCTCACATTGTTTCTATTTCTTACATTTCTACATTTGGTATTCAGCCCCCACTTTATACACCAAAAACAGTCAGAATTACTTCTTACATGACCATTTCCAGCCTCTCTTCATCCTTTAGATCCTTTATGCAACAGGCTGTTTTGTCACTGTGTCCTTAAAGGAGCATGATGCAATGATGCAACTTGTTGAATTCACAGTCCACACAATAGGGGACATAACAGGAATTGCACAGTCCCTCCTCCTTTCTCTTCAATTCTTTCCAGAATAGAAGAAACATTGCAAGTTCAGCATCAAACTTCATCCCTTTATTCACCAAGAGCGTCTCCAGCAGTGGAACAGATAACTGGTTTTGCTTCTATTTATATCACTTCTTTTGTTGTTTTTGGAATGGGACCTTCAATATGATTGACAAGAGGTTGGAATACTCCATCAGGACAGTGTTACCAATGCTATCGATTTGACTCTACAGAGCTACAGTGACTCACTAAGGCCTCCTGAATGGTATTACAGAATGGGTCAAGGCTAGCTGATTAGCATGCTAACTTTAGACCATCAAAACTGTTATTTTTCACATTGTTATAGCTGATCATTTTAGTAATTTTTTTAAAACTGATTTGTAAATAACCATTTTTGATTGGCTGCCTGTATTTTCACTTACTCAAAAAGCAGTCTGGGCTACAACACTCACCTCAACATAAGTGGGAGGAGCGCATTAGCTGTAAGCTGAACAGGCAGCTATACATAAGTATGCAGGTTTCCACAGCCAATTCAAAAAGGGTTGTTTTTGTAGTTTACTTTATATGTAGAGTGTATAGACTGGAGGAGTAAATGGTATGTTTTGACACATGTTTATTAAACTCTGAATACTACACCCAACTCTTACTCCAAAAACACAGTATGGTGCTTTCAATGTTTCTACTGAATTCACTACAAAAGCATTCTACAGTGCTCTAAATCCTCCAACACAGAGTAAGTTATTGTGTTAAAAAGAAATGACCAACTCAGCTCCAAAATGCCCATGGATCTTCAAATCCTGAGAGCCGGCCATGCTAAATGCGTCTATCGATATCTCCCTCCATCAGGGGGAGGTCGAAAGAGGACAAGATTATTGACATTGAGCAACATTGAGCGAGGTCAAGTTCAAGGGGCATCGCGAGCAAATCAATACAACGGGATGGGCGAAAGAAAATATTGAAAAAAGAAAAAGAATCTCATCTAATTTGTAAATGCATATATTATGGCTAACCGCATTAAATCAACAGACAGGCCAACTGCTCTGCCCTAGAGCAGAGTCATACAGATAAACAAACATTCCATTACTGAAGCGCAGCGCTGGGTGCGTCTTCATAAACTCAGGCCTAGCCTATGGGACACAGGCCGACTTAATGAACCTTTAAACCGCAAACCAGATAACACCAGGTTCTAAAACTTGTAGGAAGGAGTCGGCGGCTGCATTCAGAGTGTCTGACTGTGTCTTTGTGCACTGTAAAAATTAATAATCTAAAAAAGTGCTTAGAAGCTGGCACCTCAATCACTGACAAAGCTACAGATTTCAAAGCCACTACATCTGTAGCCTTTGAGGCTGATAAATTCGATTCGCATCCATGAGTTGAGACAGGTTTGAACTTGAGGGGACATTTCCAATGAAAAGAATGATGGTGAGCGAACTAGCTGCATTCATACTTTGAGGGAAAATGGCAAAAAGCATAATTACCCGTGAAATTTAAACGCCCCTTAACACATTCCACAGGACTGAGGTGCTTCTGTATGGAGGATCCAAGCTTGCTGTTGGAGACCAATAAATCGCAAAGTACTCGCTCAGCATTCGACTGCTAGGTTTGCTTATACCCTTGAATAATTTACACACATTCACGCAACTGATGAAGACTGAGTGGAAAAATTTCTGTATAGAGACGCCCTCGCCAAACCGTACACACCGTCACACTGACGCTATGATTACAGCACAAGGTCTCTGAAATATAACATCTATAGGCTGGAAACAGAAGCTCATACTTTTCCACTCCGGTCTCTGTTTTATCCAATGTTTCTTTTTCTCTTTTTCTGGAGTGAAACAAATAATGCTTAATGTCATGGTTGGAGTCTAAGCCAGCGAGAGGCTAAAGAGCAACAAGGCCAGCCAATGCAGCATGGAGCCTGAACCTTCCACAAGATTCCCTCATTCAGCTCAACAAGCAGAACAACCTGTGTACCACACACGTTTGTTTCTGTGAAATGTGGGGCCATTACACACTTGCAGTGGTTTCCTGAAACCACTACTAGCCTAACATTAGTATACAGCATTAACCTTAACATTACCCTAACCCTTACCCTAACCTTGAAATTGAATGATTTACATTTTGGCCAGCTTGTGGTCTCCTTAAGAACAAAAGGTCCCCACACTGTGAGTATTCGTGCAAGTTTTGGTCATCACAACGTGGTATAAACCTGATCCAGACACACAGACAAAAACCTCCGCACATTAATTCTAACACATATACATACGACACAAAGAATCTGTGCAACATTCACTCTCGATCTCTCTCTCTCGCTCTCTCTCATTCACACACGTGCACAATCACACACACATACACACACAAATACAGAAACACACAAACACACACTCTCTGTCCTCTACTCTTGTCCTTGATTCACAACACACTGCACTTGGCAAAATGCCCAATATCAACATACAGTAGAGATTATTGTGTGTGTGTGTGGGCGCGTGTGCAATAGGGGGGAGTGTGTATGAAGAGACAGGAAGGTGAGATGGTGTGTAAGGAGTATAATGCACAGTGTGTGCAGGATAATGGAAGAGACAGAGCTATACTATCAGAAAGAGGAAAGAACACAGAAGCTCTTCTATGGGGTCCATTTCTGTAGTAGATGAATACTGCTGGATGAGAAGAGTAAAGGAGACTGAAAGTAGCTTTAGTGAAAGGGCTGTGGGAAAGGCTGATGGTATGAAGGGAGAGAGCAGGGAGAGGTGTGTGTATGTATGTGTGTGTGGTTTGGGGGGGTTGGGGGGGCGGTGAGTGGTGGGTGGAACATGAGGCACCATGCTCAGACATTGAAAGGCTGATGTTTCAGTCTGCCAAACAACATAATGAGTCGTTGAGGCAGAAAAATATTAGCACCAGGGGAATATTTGGAACGTCTCAGGGAGAGAGTAATTAGGAGCTAACCTATAGTGGCACGCTCCACCACTAAATAGCATAGACAGAGACAGATCCAACCTGTTGAACCCCAGACTACAGAGATTCACCCACCAAGGGTTAGCCAGTCTGACCAGAGTCAGTGTTGTAGAAGGACATGTCTCTTATTAAGATGAGCTGTAATGGATCAAGGGAAAATGTAACATTGGCTGTAAATGTTAAACGCTAAAAGAAGGGCACTGTAGGGACAGAGAGAGAAAGGGAGAAGGAGAGAGAGTTAGAGAGAGACAGAGAGGCAGGCAAAAGACAATGACTTGAATATGAGAGAGAAGGAGGGATAGTAAGCTTAGAGAAGATGACTTTGTGTGATTGTATGTAAGCTTTAGTTTATTTGCAGGACAAAAATGAGACAAATACGAAGGTTAAGGCTAGGTTTAGGGCTTGGCTTAGAACATTCTATTACATATACCACACAATGTAAACGTGCAAGACTACTTGTTGGACTTCATTTGTTTCAGTCAAAATGACCAAAATGTTTGTTAAGTTATCCATTTCTCAGTTTTTTTTCTCCCTGGGGATATCATATTTAACATGATGCACTTGCAAAAGATCCCTTAGGGCAAAGACGATTATCTTCAGATCACAAAAACCCATAGGTGTTCTGTCCATCCTTTCACTATATGGTGTAAATCTCTTCCTTTCAGACAACTCAAATAGTTTATTCTTTATACCCCTGCTCCACTATTAGAAGGCATCTCAACACGGTGGGTCTGAAAGGACGTGTCGCCGTCAAGAAGTCGTTACTGATAAAAGGACACACGGTGGACAAAGGTGGACAGAAAGTTGGAAAATGTTCAGATTAAACAAAAAGGCTGCAGAATCCAGAACTCAGCGTTACGGAATGTTTGGGATCACTTGCATCATAAAAAAACAGAAAGTGCAAACCATTTCTCAAACTGAACTTCTGAGGTGTGAAAAACTATTCCTGTTGATTTCTTTGGAAAACTGAAAGCAAGTCTTCCAAAAAGAATGGAAACTTTGAGGGTGGATACATTAAATACTGGACATTTTGATACTATATTATTATAATGTGTGGTCATATATGTTTGCATTGTACTGCAGAGACAAGTCAGGTTTGGACCTTTCAGGGGCCACTGGTCTGTTGATGACTGATTCATGCAACATAACAATACAAAGGGCAGCTGGCATTCATGTTACATTACCATGGTAAAAATAATAAACCTAAAATATGCAGATACAAGGTTACATATATGGTACGCACCATCACAGTCCAAATACAGCTGAGTATCTCTAAAACAGCAGCTTTACAGGAGAGGGCAGAAACATTCAAGCACCAAGATTTTATTCCAAGCAATTCTGGAACATTTCTGTAGGTCTAACCATCATGAAAGGTTTGTTGCTGCTTTTCACTCACATTAATGGCACGGAATTGGCTGAAAATGCTGGTAAGAAGTACAGATATAGCTGAGAAAGGTTTTAAGAGAGGAGGCAGGAAGGCTGGAACAGCTTAAGCCTTTTGTAGCGGAAGTAAGGATTTATGGCTGGAATTCAATTCCAGCATATCATGTTGCTGTCATATTAAAACCTTGTATCTCCATTTGGTTTTAGTGTCTTACACTATATGAAAACAACAGCTGCTCTTTACATTGTAAAACCATTAAAAGCAGAATGGACTAATTGAAATTGTCAAAAAAGAGGAAACTTTTTTCCTTCTCCTATTTCAGGGCTTAACACACATCATATGATTTTTTAAATTTATTTATTTTTAAGAAATGTATGTATTTATTACAGTTACATATATAATGAAGTGTTACAGCAGTAATGTAGCTTCACACAGTACTGACCACTGTAATTCACTGGCACGCCACCAATTAATCACCCTACTGAAACCAGCACTCCAGTCTTTCCCAGATCTGCGCTCTGTGGTTTGTGTGATGGGGTGTGTGCAGTATCATTCTCAGCGAGAACAAGTGCAGTGAGCAGGTCCAGTATTTGTGCTGGTGTCCAGGTGGAGCTGGAACAGGCAGGGAGCACCTCTGGGAGAGTACCTGCACAGTAAAAATTAATGAACTCTGAACTGCTCGCTGCACTGCTCCACCAAATTGCATTTTCAGCCTCACAACTCCGGGACATGCTGGGTGGTTTGATGCCTTCCCTGCTATCCATCTTTCTGCCGAGCCAATTTTCATTTAAACCTAATTAAGGGCCTGAAATGAACATTATGCATTAGATAAAATGTCGGAATCCGCTGACTATCCTTAGAACGGTTCTTGGGGTAAAGCGAAAAAAAAAAAATGGGAGGAGAGGGAGAGTGGAGGGTGTAAGAATTAATTACAAGCCATTAGGGTACAAGTCATCTCATTGCAAATGTTGAGTTAAACAGAAGAATTAGTTCCTTCGTTTTGTTAAATAGTCACCGCTGATTTAGTAGGGACTCTCCAATGTATTACACAGAGGTCAGTTTAGAGTGGCAGAGCAGAGGTGGGTGAAAGACGGGGTCTTCCTTTCAACAGAAGTCTAAATGCAGAGTGTTTAGTGGCCATTAATAAATCATGCAAAACCATAATAAAGCGTTGCACCACAGAGAAACACTGAACTATAGCAGAGATTAGCATAGCGGCAGCAAGCAGTTTCACCATACTGTATCCCATATCAGAGTGATTTAATTAAGATCGTTATCAGAGCTTATTTGTACACTGCATTATCTACAAGCAATATCAACCCCACCAGCTCTATTATCAAACATAATAAACGTGCTTCCGATTACATGTTAGCGACTCTACCTAATTGGGCTCCTTTGCGTAGAGTGGGTTTTTTGTTTCTCATTTCGCTAAAGCCTTAAACGGCGGGCAGATGATGTAGCATTATCAGCGAGCAGCAGCAGACTGCAGGTAAAGCAGCCTGAGCCCTTATCGCTCCAGGCCTCTTATCGCCTCTCTTCTCCAGCGCCTTTTGAAGGTCTCGCCTGTGCCGCGGCTTGTAATAGATCTCCTCTGCAGAAGGCGGACACTAGTGCAGGCCGCACCCCCTCGCCCCCGCCCTCACCCCATTCACCCCAGCCACACAATTGGGCCAAAGAACAGGTCAATCTCCCATGTTGGGATGCTTCTGGATGGGGAAAAAACTGTGTTGTCCTTCTCAGACGACTGATTTGGGGTTCATATTGCTTCCCCCCCC
>CM067483.1:21834301-21866739 GCA_034552555.1 Semaprochilodus insignis | reverse complement strand
CCCAATCCCACCCGCCCCCCCAAAAAAAGAAAAACCTGTTTGAAGTATTTTGTCCTGGATTGCATTAGGCAGCCTGAAATTAATCTACCATTACAGAGGAAATTTAAGACTCTAAAGCTTTGAGGGTAGCGGCAATAAAATAGTTTAACTGCTCTACTGAAAACATGATTGGTTGAAGGCAGTCACAGAGCATTTTATCATGTGCTAATAAGGAGACTGGGAGGAGAGAATAGGGAAATGAAGAGGTAGAGAAGAGTGCATAGTCACTCTCAATGCAGGATGCTAACACTTAAACTACACAAATACACATGACACTGTGTTGACTGGAAGACAGTTACAAAATGTTGTATTTCAAAAATAATAGACATTTCATGTCTAAGTAGAGATGCATGCATGTGCAGATTATTGTTTAAAACAAGGATGCAATATCTCTCTGATGCAAAGCACTAAAAGCTACTTTAAGCTACTTTAACAGTGGCCCCTTATGGAAAACTGTCCATCTGCCAAATGTGAGTTAGCGAGAGAGTTACAAGCCAAGATTGCCAAGATTTGGACCATTGTGACAGCAGCTATAATATCTAGACACTAGATATTATCTGTGCTTGTTTACAAGCTGTTTTAAGGTACAGTCCATTTAGAACTGCTTTACAATACAATGTATTTCGGGATGGCATTTTTTTTTTTTTCGTGTTTGGGAATCGAAGATCTATCTGAGCAATGTTCTTTGCGCCACTGACTTTGGTTACGGTAATGTACCTGAATCCATGTGTTGCAATTCTAAACCAGAAGTTTTATTTTACAACAGCACTTTGCAGTTTTCCTGTACACTTCTGCAATTTGTAAACAATGAGAGACTTGTAAGGATCCACAACATGACAAATCAGTGATGTGATGGGTAGATAACTGTGCACTGGTACAACAGGAATTTTGTACTATTCTTAAACTTATTTATACTTTATTAAGATACATCGAAAACAACACTTTTAACCGATATTCCCAGGTCAGTAACTTGCAGTTATAGAATCACGAATAGGCAAAAGTCATATGTTTCTTTGCAGCCATGTTTTTCCCACTGTACATTAAAAAATAAGAACTGACCCAAAGAGGAATCAACTAAACTTTCCAATTTTAGAAAGGTTCTAAATCATTTGCCACCTGTTTAAGAGATGGCTGAATCAACACAAACGATGTTCAATTATTGGTTCACAGTTGTATTTTAATACAGCACACGGCTATCACAATAACAATGTGACTGTGTCCATATAGACCAAATCAGAATGTTCCTTTTTGTCATTTTATGTAACACTAAAGCATCTAATGTGCCAGTTAGCTTAACTTATTGGCTGATAGGAAACCTTTTCCCTAGTATACTGTCTCGACCCGCTTTTCAAAGCTAGAAAATGACAAGAGGTTGGAAGCTTTCAAGGCTTATTTGGCATGAGTTTCACAAAGACTGACATGAGATTTTTTCTTTGCATGCCAGCCTGAAACAGGACTAAGGTAAGATGACTTTCGGCATCCAGAAAAACTACACAACTCAGACAGACAGGAAAGACACAGATAAGGGTACAGATGACACTGGAAGTTTGCATGAGCAACACTGGCAGGGATGTACTCTCTACTGTTTGATTTTCGTTGTTTTCCTGTTAGCTGTGAGAATATCTTGAATCCTTTTATCTCTTTAAGCTCTCGCCAATAAAAAGCCAGTAAAAGCCAGTCTGAGATTTACTGTGGGCTCTTGCTTGGTCACTCTCTTTTTTTATTCCTGGCTTTATCTGATAAAGTCTTCTTCTGTGTCTTCAGCCTCTACCATGACGCCCACCCTAAGAATGCCGAGCTAGCCTCATCCTACAGCTAGCTGAAGACCTATAGTTGGTGGTGTGTGACATGGTGCCATAAGGTATTCTGCAGCTCTTGTCAGAGGTCGTGTGCACACTCCTCCAGAGTGGCAACCATTCTCTCTATTATAAGTCAGTAAAGAATTGAAATGATTTGAAGTGAAGCTGTTATTTTTAGGTAAAATCACTTCATAACGTTGCTTTAATGGTTTAATAATGCAGAAATTCTGTGTGTCTAGAAAAAATGTACAAACTGGACAGAGGTAGTCATTCCTGCACCTGCATAGCAGTCTTGTATGTAACTGCTTATGACGTACCAGTCTGGCACCAAGGCTAAGGATAAGACACATATTATAAGGCCACCACTCAGCAGAGCAGATTTTTGAAGGCATGGTGCAGTGCCCTGCGGCAGTGTCAGAGGGCTAACAGAGAGAGCTGTACAGAGTGCTGAAGGCTGACAAGGCTGATGTGAGCACTCTGCCGTTAGCTCAGGCTGGTGGCGCAGTCTACGGGGCCTTTTGGTTTTTGTGAGAAAGAGGGTCAACCCAGGTACACGCACACACACACTGGCTGGATCCTCGTTAGACCCGATGGGGGAATATGCATGTCAGCAAACAGTGGCTGGGAGCGGGAGAGGAGTGTGAGAGCAGGGCAACCCGTCACATTTCTCAGCTGACTTTGCAGAGTAATGAGGCGAATACAAACACGTTTCACAGGCTCAGCCTCTGCCGAAGGTGTTTTCCATGTAATGTCTGGCTAATCGCAGCAGAGAAAACCCCTCCGAAAACCAAACAGCATCTCTGAACAAAGTGCTTTCCGCTACAGAGAGTGAGCGCTTGACTAACTGCAGCACAGTCTCTGATGTATAGGTTTAAGTTGGATATACTCTCCATGATCTGAACTTACATACAGTTTCACAGCCGACAAAAATGGTCTTGCCGTTCTCAAGTGTTCTTCTTTAAAAGACAAACCTTAAGGTAAGGTTTATAGTTATGCTTAGTAAAAGCTTACTACATACTGGAAATTACATATCGTCACTGTCATAACAAAATCTAAAGTCTCCTAAAGTGTAATTTAACAGGTGACAGGAAAAACCAACTGTGGTGCCTGGCAGACCAGCAAAACTGCCAACATCAGAAAAACAGTACTTAAAGCTTTCCTCTTTGAAATAGAGGAGGAAAATCAAGCTCCACTCCTGCTTCAGATCTGAAGCAAATCCATAGATGTTTCTGTTCACGCCTCCACTCCACTGAGAACCCAACTCCATGAGTGCTATGAGTATGGAAGGACATGCGACCGTCAAGAAATCCTCAATGAGAAAAGGAAATAGGCAAAAAGGAAGAAACATCGCAAATCAAAGAGAGAAGCTGCTGGTGTTCTTGGGACAATGGACCTCAACATCCCTGAATGTGTTTGGGATTACTTGAATCGTGAAAAGCTGGAAATGCAACCAGGGGCTAAAACTGAACTTATTTAAATTATAATTATTTTACATTTTTTTATTTGTGCTTGTTTAATATATGTTTCCTGATTTTGCCCTGATATTGAAACATGTTTAGACTGAAAGTTGAATACACACAGTTTTTGACTTATACACAGTAATTTTAAGCACAGTAATTATGGATCATTTCTATTGCCACACTTGTGATAAAACGCTCACCCAATGTAAAGATTAGCTGTCATAAGGTGTAAAAAGACTAAAACCATATATTGAATTGTATAAGAACAAGTGTGTGTGCTTGGGCTTGTGTGCGTGTACGTGGCTACGTTTGTGCATGTCAGTAATGTGAGTAAACAGGAAACGGCCTGCCTGTTTAAGATGCACCCTCCTTGTCATTTATTGATTAAAGAGATCACATAAATGCAGGCGACACCAGCTTCCTGTCCCCTAATTAAAGGACTTAAATATTCATTCGGCATTATAGAATCTCTAAGGCTCTTCCCGGCACGACATATGGGCAAGGGCAGAAGGATCTACCCAAGGAAAGCAAACTAATCTCACTCCTCAAACTTCTACTGAGCGCTGCGTTTAGATCAGCCCCATTGTTACCGAAACACTAAGCAGTTTGCAACAAAGAGGAGAACGAAAAAGGAGTTTGGACATAAGACGTATTTGAAACACGCCTTAGATGATTTCAAAAGAGCAGGCTTTTAAAAGCAATGTTCAGCTGTCTGCAGTGAAACTGCAGTGCGGCTGCAGACAGTAGTCTGGGCTGATCCTGCCGTTAGAAGTGACAGACCCCCATAAAGTGGCTTGTAATTGTGGTGATTCTGGAAGCAGATGAAAAGTGTCCCTGTTTTTGAGCAGCTTGACTTAATGGAAAGGCAGGGGTGCTGCTGGATACAGACCTAAATTGAGGCAATTATTTGATGGTGAGAACGAAAACCTCTGATTCACTATCTGAGTCACTTCAAGTACACACCGAAATGTGTTGAAAATTGATTCCAAAGAGCAGCGATAGCGGCTAAACAACTAAGCATTCTTTTTGTTTCATCACTTTCAGAGGCTTGCTTGGCTCCAGTTGCAGTTAGCTCCGTGCTCTTTGATAGCGCAGATGGGCTTTACATAGGAGCTTTCAGAGACTGGAGGCAAGTTCCAACCTATGTTAACCCTTTTGAAGATGCGTGTGTTGTTGCACAATGCTATGAGCTACTAAAGCTAGCGCTTTTTGAAGTGTATTTTCACCAGTGTAACAGTTGGGGGAAGACAAACTGCAGTGTTTACCGGGCTCCGGCGCTCACTGAAGCAGTCGGGCGCTTGCCTTTTGAAGTAAATAAATTCTGCTTATTTCTTCGTTCGCAGACACCCTCCTGCCTTGTTTGTTGCGAGGACCAACAAGTGCAGTTTACAGCGGATTTACATTTAAAAGGGGCCCCCGCATGCAGTGGAAAATAAGTGTTGATTCGGAGGAATATCAGCTGTGAAATCGACTGAGGTTGTGCCGCGCTCTGGAGCAGGCGGGCTGCGGCCAGCCCGGGCCCTTCTAGCCACAGCTACGGGCTACTTCAAAAGGCAATTAGTCCGATTTCACATTCCCCGGCAGCTGAATAATTTCGTGTAATTTTCAGCAGTGCTGGATGGAGGCCAAGTTTTGCTGGAAAGCGCCTAGCCCCCCTCTCCCTTCTTTTTCCCCTCTCTCCTCCCGTCTCCATTCCCCCCTGCTCCCTCCTCGCCCTCCTGTCTTTCCCCCCAGTGCCTCCCCTCTCTCGCACTGGTGATAATTTGGAAATCCTGTTGAAACACGGCTGTCCTAATTACACGCGGAGCAGCACGCGCTGTCGCCTTTACCCATCCTCGCTCCCACTGGGCCTAAGTCACCTGTGGCCCCTACACACACATACACACACACAGCACACACCCCTCCTAGTGCCTCTTACTAATTTCATCTTAGTACAGTGCTGTCAGACATCTCCCCCATCTGGGCGCTTTTAATCGATTAGCTGAATGTCTCTATAATACATCATCAGCTGCCAGGCAGAGGGGATTCAGTACCAAGACAGTTTAATTACTGTACCTGTGTACCAGCATAAAAAAGCCAGCCGCTGCATCCTCACTGCCCAGAGCCAGGGTACTGTTCTCTTCTCTTTGACCCACACTGGACCCTGCTGGACATCACCCCACAGAGCAAAAGCAGAAAAGGTGAATACGAGCAGCCAGAAGCATACAAATGATGTACATTCATAAAGTGCTTGTTTTGCAGGGGTCTGTTTACAGCAATTTGTCTGTGAGATACATGCTAAATCACAGTAATGAAATCATCTTTCTCAACTACATTTTTAACATTCTGGTCTAATTACTGCTATTAAGTCACACTGCTGATCCAGAGTAAGATGCAAATATCATGCAGAACAATTTGGTGGTAAATAAAAAAGCCCTCATTTCCTTCATGATGCCTTTTGGGTGGGTTAAACAGGCAATCATTGCCGACTACCAACAAAAAAGGGTCTAGGGCAGTAAAATACTAAAATCTATAGTAAACTAGTCTAAACTCGATTGCATCTGACCGGCTCTCACACTTAACGCAGCTTGTGTGTGTACGGCCGAGTGTTCCACCGGCTATAAATATGCTCTCGTGTCAGATATTTCTCTGTGGCTGTGTCTGCCTAGCATAAATAATTACAAACTAAAAGGCTTGAATCATTATGGGGCGGCTGCCAGTGATTGATACGTGTACAGGCTATGAGAGGGCTGGAGGAGAAAGAGAACAGACAGTCCACTTTAGAAAGTGTCTACCGAATTGATTTAACAAGTTTAATGTGTGCATCAATGTGGGACTATTACTGGTCGTAAGCCTCAGTGATGCTATTTGTTCGACTGGCAAAATACTGCTCTTTAGAATGAGTGCATTAAGTCTAAAATTGCAGAGAAAACCCTATTACAACTTTATTGCTGGTAAATTGGAACCAAACGTTGTCTGTATTTCAATTATTCTGAGTTACCCAAGAAATAAATCGATTTTGTATAGGCTCAATCACAGAGACAGTGATGAGAAACGGCTTATTACACCCTGGCAAACCAAGGCTGGTCTTTTGTTTTTCCCCTCAGCAATTTTCAAGAAATTGTCAATTAAGGACTTTCTTTCTCCTCCCGTATAGGGCTCCGGGAGCACATCGGCCTGTGCTAGTGCAATCGCCATGCATCTTGTATGGATGGGCACCATTCTCAATGCTTGTTTGGGTTTTAAATTTTAATCTAGCCCTCCTACGCCCTGCGTGTCAACAAAAACTCACCCAGTGTGACATGGAGAATAATCATTACGTAGCTCATCTCCTATCTGCGGCACAAGCTCCCCCAGAAAGCCTGCGTGCCGCGCACCGACAGAGCACTGCTGAGGTCATGCGGCCTGCTACTCAATGTCACTGTATTAAGACAGGCACTTTCCCCATTCCTGCACACCTGCACCCCGAATCACAATGTGCAGGAGGCAGGACGCTTTTAGAATGGAAAGATTTCTGTTTTTGACTTACGTCAGATGGTCATGGTGTCATGAAGCTCCTGAGAAATGTGAAACCAACCTATGAAACATTTATGAGCTGAGAGAACCAAAGTTTATAGAACTGTAATTGAAAGCATAAAACTTATGCCACATAATTGTGCCTCCAATTTAACTTAGCATCATTAACAAATGTATAACTGATGGCCCAGCCGATTTAGAGGTTGGCCAAACATGTCGGCCGATATTGGCCCATAGGCTTATCAGTATCTGCAACAAAAGCTCCATAGGGGAAACCTTTGGAAGTTGTGCCACTAAAGAAGGAGTGACTTCCTGTTTAGCTATATGCAAGCAAGACAGTTCATCTGAATCCGATTAATCTGAATGCAAACGATCATCAAGATTAGAACAAAAACATGCAAAAAGTGTGAAAATTGTGTACTGGTTAAGAATTCCTATAGTCAGAGCTACAGTAGCCAATTCAGTCAGTTCCAAAACATAATAATAATGACAAAATGTCCAGAGACACCAATTACACATCTGTGATTTGTATTCTAAATATGCAGGCCTTAATATCAATTTCACATAAAGTGATGTTTCAATTTCAGGCGTTTTAAGGAACACACAGGCACGCGGAGAATGTTGTACAGGCCTTGTGGGACTGCGAAAGAAGCAGTCACATGAAGCAAATGGAATAAGAGAAGCCACATTACACAGAGCCCGGAGATACAGCTGCCTCACATCCAAGCAATGCAAATTCAAACCGACCAGTACAGACAAAAAACCAACAAACCCACGGCGGAGTTTAATTAAAGGATCTGCATAATTTGAATGTTGTAAAAAAAAAATAAAAAAAAAAGAAGAAGAAAAAAAGAGAAAAAGTTCAAAATCAAAATGATGCCTTGAAGTTGATATCATTTAATGGCATCAGCTCTTTTTATAGCTCTGTCTCCGGCAGAGAGCTGCCACGACACGCAGACGACGCAGGAAACACTGATCTCCTCTACGTTAACACAAACGACACTCTCAGCCCCCTCATCCCGCCCTCCCCCCACCCCGTCCTTAAAATTAAAGCTCTCCCTGCTAAGATGCATCTCCTTCATACGGAGACGAGGCGACACCCAAACAAATCAGAGAGGAAGAAAAGAGAGGCGTTATTAATCAGGGGAACATGCTCTCCCTGACCCGCTCAAAACAATGGCAATGTATGCCAGAGGATTTACCCAGCCTCTTCTTGGCACACAAAGCTTCCTTTAGCTGTAATTGGCTTGGCAGCTTAGGAACTGATAGTAAAAGGCAGGATGTGTAATACCGCTGACATTATTAACACCGTGCACTTCTGTCCTCTGAGTCAAGGAGCTGTACATTGTGTACAGCGAACGTGTTACAGCTATATGCGCAAAATTAATATAAAAATAAAATAAATTAAAATGTTTTGTAACAAAATCTTCAAAATGATAACTCAGAAGATGAAAAATATGTTCTTAACTTTAATATATACAATGAAATGTTATGTAATCTAAAGGGAATTCATTCACAGTATTACTGGACCATTGCTGTATGTAACTTCATCATTAAGTGTTCACACAATCAATATTTCTGTTTTCTTGTTCATAATTAAACATATACATGTATATTTAGGCTTTCTTATAATATACAGTATAGACAACTGTGTCATATCTGCTGAAAGTTCAGCACTTTGTTTGAATATTCCAACTATGGTGAAATCATGCAAAGCACCACTTTCATTAATCACCTGAGCTGATCCATTAAGTAGCATCTTCAGCCTGCTAAATGTGAGTGAGTGAGTTATAGTTTTATATATAGTTTATACGTTATAAGTTATATGCCTAGTTATATGCCATACATGCTTAATTAGTAAAATCAGCAATGCCTAATTTATTAATCTAAAATTGAAAATGTTTGATTTGGTCTTCAACTAGGCTAACAGACTAGGTTTATCTTTGTTAAGGAAATTGCTCCACAATAACAGTGTAATTCCATTGTGCTTGGTGGCTAGAGCCTCTATCAGCATTCTCTAGCCTGTTTCAACAAGAAAGCATTCATACAGTATGTTATTGTAATATTGAACCAAGAAGAGGAACGGCTTATTCAATAGTCTATTTTCAAAGACGAAAGAGGGTCCTCTGAGTCTCTTAAACTAAAGTATCTCGCATCCAGCTGTGGCCAAGTCTCTCGTCAAATCTATATTTCATTAACAGTTTAGAGAGAACTCTGGAATTCCAGTTAATTGTGTCGATTTTCACTGGCTCCTGTCTTATTATCTCCAATAGAAAATGTGAAAAATTCTACTATAAGATTGGACTGGAAACTATAAATGAATCTTGGGTCATAGGGGATTGATAAAGCGTAAATGAAGTAATTTTCTCGGAGGTGCTGTCCAACTGAGATTTTCAGGGCGAGGACAGCGCGACAAGGAGAAGTCCGTGTTATTTCTAATTACTTAAAACAAGCAACAAATTCCATCAAATGCTGCTTGCAATTCAGCCGGGGACTTCAAACACAGGCTCCTATCAAGAAGCTACTTGTGGCAAGAGCTTCGGCAACCAAAAACAATGAATTTCATGTATTATTCATGCGTACATATACATTCTCATTAGCGGCGGCCACCATGTGAAGGCAGATAGCGTGATTGAGTGGGGGTTGGGGGAGAGGCTGAGGCGGTGTCTGAGGCCTTGGGCTATCTGCTGATTGACTGGGCTTTGGTCCCAGCATTGCTGACCGCCAGTCTCAGAGATGGACACACAGCAGAGAGCAGAGACACCTCTGCAAGTCTGCAGCTGGGCAGCAAGCTTGGACTAGCCTGAACTTAGGATCATGTGAGTGTATACTGTAGGGATGCTAGTATGCTGTGCTGTGTTAGACCGCCACCAGATCTGTTATGCATGACTCAAGAGGGTCAAGTGGCAACACTTCACCTTCCTCATGTGTCCTGCATACGGCCTGCCCCACTGTCAAAACAATCAACACCTCAACAGACGGGTAATGCAGGGAGTGGAGGGGAGAGAAAAATCCCCCGTGCTAGCCAGCGTTATCAAACTAGCTTATTATAGATATTAATGAATAAAACGGGTGACCGAAAACTGTTAGTCATGCGTTGAGATAGCAATAGCTAAATGCTTCACGCATGAATTGCTCGCTTTTTGAGCGGGTGCTGGCGCCTCTCGACCCCGCCGCTCTTGCCCTGCACCCGGCCTGCCACTAAATGCTAAAAATCCATTGGTTTCGATATGAAGCCCTTTTGTGACAGCAAGCAAACGGGCTGATTAAGCCGAGCGGGGGCTACTGAGGGGCAGAAAATGGTGTGATTAAATTGGATGATTAGGGGAGTCATTTGTGTCCTGCGAGGGGGAGGAACAGTGGCAAACACGGATGAGGGCAGCTGCCTCTGTGACCTTCCTCTCAAATCTTAACAGCTCACGCACTTCACCGAGCCTTCACGCTGCCCGCTACAGAGCGTTAGCATTAACGTTTCAGCGGCATAAATCAGAGCTCGGTTCACAGACGCTAAAGCGCAGAGCTTTAAAGGACATACAACTTAGTGAAGATGGAGAGACTCCTCTCATGTCGCATTAGCCAGTAAACACATGAAAAAATACAGCCCTCGTGACATTTTAAAAGCAGGATATCAAAGAAATATTTCTGACGTTTTGATTCATGCAATGTTATAAAGCTTCGAGACAACTTGGTTTAATTATAAAACATATTACTGCTGCTTAAGTCAAGCCAATTAAATTTGATTGGATACTTTCTTTATTCAACAAGCTCTTTTCATGTCATTCTAATTTACTGTCAAAGCGGCCTGAATATTGGAAACTAAATTATTTACTGCAGCCCATAAGCCAATAATGCTCCATTTGTCTCATACTGAGAGGGACTGGACTAACAAGATTATTAAGGACATTACTTGTAATAGTGGATGCCCTTCACTTTATTTGAGGCTCATGCTGTGCTTTCAGACGCTGCACTTCAAAAGAGCGCCACTCTATCCTGAGAGCGAGTCTGTCAGCCGGCCAAGTCCGCCAAGCTAAGACGTGCATACAGGTACAACGCACACTTGCCAAAGGGTAAAACCACATGATCTAAAGTACATAAAAATGTCTGCAATCTGCAGCAATACAACTATGATCAGATAATGACTATTTTCCCCTGTTTTCACGAGTAAAGTGCAGCATTTGTAACTCAACTGCTCTGCAATTTTACTTGTTGGCACTCTTCCTGCAGGCTTCTCTTTAGTACAGTGTGAAGTCAAGGCATGGTGATTTGTTATACTTTGTGAAGATATTAGCCACAGCTGACTACAGGTTCAGTCACAGAGCTGGAAACACTTCCATATTCATTTCAACTGTCTCCCTGATTTATTTCTCCATTATTGGACCATTTGCAAACGGACTAATTACCCCCAGCCAGGCTGCAGGAGGCATAGAGCTGACATCCACATAGCATGAGTCTAACAGGCCAATGAGAATAAAAGCATTCAGCCATATATCATCATAGAGCCCTTCGATTTGGTGAGGAACAATGATCATTTTCTTCTGCTGGCAGAACTTTCTGCACTGCTTCTGCTGAGAAAACGCCGGCCTTGCTGGAGATAAACACACACAAAGACTCGGGCGCAAACACACAGCGGTGCACACAACACACACCCCAGGACCCACAAACGCACTCGCAAACAAGGCTATTGGGAAACTGAAGGCACCCTGGAGGGCTGTCTCACACAGCCACTGCCAACTCTGGCTTTGTTGTCTCCATTCGGAAGAGAAATAGGCCATTAAAAGCGTAGTTGCACACAAGTGCTCTATGCAGTCGCCTCGCGATTAAGACCCGACCAGTTAGCTGAGTTTGTACGTCCCAAAGAAAATCTCGCACAATGAAAAGCTCTAATTTAATAAGAAAATTACAGGCTTTTTTTCCCTGCATACCACAGCGGTACATCCCTGTTTTCCCGTTTAATGGCAACCTATTCATGAGCAAAGTATGTACACTGTTCACTGTTATTAAAACACATTGTTCGACAACAATGCTTCCTCAAGCCGTTTCTGCCAGCTGAAAAAAAAACAACACACAGGGAAAGAAGGTGTACAAGTAATTGTTTCCATGGCAATTACTATTTTCTTTGGTGTGCACTGGAAAATAAAGAAAATAACACAAACATGCCCACAGCCTCCTCACAGCCAAAAGCAATTTCCTCTTCTAAATTTAGTTATGCAAAGCCTATGGGCATCATCAGCATTTAGTAATTAGTTTTATAATTACTGCTGTTTTGCTCACTGTCATTCAATTTTTCTTACACCACGACTGGGGACTGGAACATCTCACACTCACAGCTGGGCAAATTACAATCCATTTATACAGTGAGAAATATCGGGGAGGCTGTTATTTATTTATTTATTTATTTATTTTACCCAAGATTCTCCGCTTTGCACGATGCAGCACCTTTGAGCTTGCCATTTTCCAGGTCCAGGATGCAGGAATAAAAAAAAAAAGCTCTTTCAGTGTTGTGAGAGCCCATTGTGATGTAAAACGCCATTAATTCCCTCATTACCATTAACAATGAGTGTAGCACAGTGGGCACCCGGAGAGAGCACTTTAATCAATGCCCTACTCACTGCCAACCTGCTCCACCAAAGCAGTGCATCCAGGACTAAAGAGTAACTGGTCCATCACTTTGTCCACTGGTTAAAAGCTTTAATGAGCTCACCCTGTTGACTGCATTTGATATGTTGATATGTTGTTAAATTAGAGCGGCCTATGGCTGTGCTCAGGTGGGAACCGGTCCCGCTCACTGTAAACATGTGCGCGGTAGTGTGGGCACGCATGCGTGGAACTAAATGCCGAGCGGGAGATCCAGGGGACATTAGAAGACTTAATGAGTGGAAGAGGGGGAATGGGGGGAGGGGAGTGAAAGAAGGTCTGATGTTGCTTCAAGGTCCCTTTGGAGTTTATTGATGAAATTATGCTAATTGGGACAAGTACATGAACGTCTGGCACCAGTTCCATTCCTTCAGCCCTGGTAATGTGGTGGGGGGGGTAAAAAAAAAAAAGAAAGGCTAAAATTTTTATGAGTGACAAAACTGTAAAGAGAATTCATTGCTTTGGATATTGTATAAAACTTTCAGGCCCACTTAATGACATTGTCTGAAAGATGAAAAAGAGGAGGCACAAAGAAAAGAGCAAACTGTGAAATGTTCAGCAGGGTTTTCTTTTTATAATAAACAAAGCAGCTGTAAAACAGGAGGTTCTGGATCTCCAACAGGATGACATATCTACGCAACGTTGCAGTCACTAGAGATCAAACGCTGACAACCAGCGAGCATACAAAGACCTCCAGTGCTCTAATAAAGACAGTGCCGTTGAATCTCAGGTATTAATCCCAGGCAGGCGGCTCTTTCCATCAATCAGGTCCTATGACACCCCTGTGCTGCTGAACAGATCAGAAACAGCCTTGATGAGCAAACTTCCAGCACATTTACAATAGAACAAAGCTGAGCTTGGTCGAAATATCTAAATGATCATCATTCATTTCAAATAAGATTTCTTTTGCATGGTCACGCTGTTAGGATCGATCAAACGCACTGTACTATGCGTAGTCAAGCTAATGTTGGCATGGTGGGAAATGAAATGTTTTCATTTTAAAGGTAACACAAGTACCAGTATTTCCCCACGCATTAAATAAAACTCATGTGTCATACAGTTCGGGTGAGATACAGATATTAGGATATAACTGGTAGGGTTATGTTTTTTTTCCCTACTGAAGTTAGCATGCTAGTCAGCTAGCCCTGACCCGCCCTGTCTCATAATACCACCTGAAAGGCAATACTGAGTGACTATAGCATCAAGCCTGCCCTCAGTTCCCATTTAAGTGGAAGAAGAAGCTTGCCTTGCTGTCCGCAAGAAAGCTGTGACATGAATAGCAGCAAAGCAAGAATTAAAATTGGCATTACTTTCCAACACTTTCGAAAGCTCATGGCAAAAAAAAAAAAAAAACACCTATAGTCAGACATAAGCAACCACCCAGTCCCCAACTAACAACACATAGGGATAAAGAAAAGAAAACAGGACCTAGATCTATTTCAGCTTTCTTATAGACCTCATAGCCTCACAATCCAAACAGTTATTCATGTTTGTTTAAGCAACTTTTAGTACAATTCTGCAGAAATATATGCAAATTATTCTTTGGCCCAGCATGAAACGTAAAGCATTCAGTCGCACATGAATTCTTCTGATAGAAATGAATAGACTATAAACGAACCCCTGGTCAATCATCACCAACCGGACACCATGTTTGGGGGTGTTGGAATGTACGGAGGTGCTATAAACATCACACTCTAGTTTCTAGAGGCTGGATATGATTTTTGCCAGTTTTCAGCTCTTGTCCAACTGAAACTGCGAAAGACTGCAACTGTGGGCAGAACATTGATGAATCAATTACAGTGCAGAAGATTAACCATGAGTCCATTTACTTGACTATTGAACATTACTCCAAGCTGAACAAAGAAATGTAATACAATCATCTTCATTTTCTGTCTTTTTCCAATTTTTAAATATGACGAGATTTCTCCTCCAAATCTACACGTCATGCCCTTCTCTACTGCAATGGAAAAGGACGGCAGCGTGCACGTCCTCTGCTCCCTGGCTGCCTATAGGCTTGAGACACGTGAATGGCAGAGCCAGCAGCGTATAGTTTTGGGAGTGTGTGTGTGTGTGTGTGTGTGTGTGTGTGAGTGTATGTGCCTGGTGAAGTGTGGCATTTTGGTGACTGCTCTCTGCTCTGCATGCATGAATAATGAATGCACAGGTGGTGGAGGGGGTCAGGAGGCCCGCGCCAGCCTCCAAACAACAGAAAGGTCATGCTTGTTTGTGCAGTGTCCTTCAACAGATGTGAAACGCCTCTGACAGAGACTAGCAAATTTCGGTTAAAATGCTCCGGAAAAAAAAAAAAAATTAGTTGATGGGTCAATTACGGTAAAGGTCAACAGGCGTGAAGTGGAGAGGCAGCTCACTGGTAGGAGTTATGATAATAAATCAACTCTTGAGAGGTGGAGGTCAAATTCTTTTAGTTCAGATGCCAGTAATATCAGGAGCCTTTATTACCGATAAGCGCCCACAATCTGTGCTTTGTCACCCTTGTTTTGTATTCAAGAGAAGAGGGCTTTCATTCCAATGATGTTTGGCGACTCTGGAAACCATCACCACAGTACAAATGCCAGCTCCTACCTGTGCTTTATTCGTATAGAAATGCGAATAAGAAAAAAAAAAAAGAATGTTGATTTTTCTTTAAGCAAAGAGCCGTTCCTGGAGAGCAGGGAAATCTGCCAAACGCAGCTGCGCTGAGATTTCCCTAAAGGTTACAATCATCAGTTATTAGGTAGAAATGCCTTACAAGAAGTCAGCGCGGGTTTTTTCCTCAGCGAATCTGGTGTAATAACAGTCGCAGGGCCCGCCGCCACAGCTCCGCATGTAAAGTCACAGGCAAATTGATTGAAGGACTGGACTGCCAAATGAACTGGGGACTTCCATGCATCAGAAACAATATTATTTTCCACCGGCTCACCTTGACTCATGTGCGCCAACAATCCAGAGGAGAAATGGGCCTTGCCCTCTAAGCCGCTCCACCTGATGCAATAATGCACCATATGCTTGTATTAGCATGCTCCACGTTCCCGCCTCTCTGACAGCTGCACGCCGATCAAAATGTGCCGAGCTCTTTTATCCTAAAACAATCCAGCGGGAGCCGGAGAGGGAAAGCTCCGTGCCACTTTGGGTCAAGGCCATCGAGCAGCTCCGATTGGAGAATAAACACAGATTCATGGGCTTGGGGGGACCGTTGGTGGGCCGAGTATCCATTAACTCCAGTGACGCAGGGCAACACAACGGGAATCGATAGCAGGCTCTGTTCGAAATGTAGTGCAAATAAAATGGGCCCAGCTCCTGATTCAATTTAAAGTGCTGCTGTCAATGAGACGGAAGGACACAGAGCCGGTCTCATTGTCCCACTGTTTTAAAACTAACCTTGCTGAGGATTCATTAAATTATATGCAGTCAATGTAATTAATACATTCCTCCACCTCATAGCATTCTCTCCCGCTGAAGGCTTCCCCGTCATGAATTCACTGGTGCACTCTACAACAAATTATTCTGTATATACATTTACTCATTAAAATGCATGCAGCTCTTCAAAGCGAGACGACAATGATGCCATCTGTTGTGTGCTGGCCAGAATACACAGAACCCGGTCCCTTAAAAACGCCTGCAATTTCTCCAGTCCCCATGGCCATTCACAGCACTACAGCCATTTCAAATCTACAGCAACCAACTGATTCTCATTTGCGCAGTATGCCAGAAGCAAATGGTACACAAAAATATATGAAACTTAGTCAAACTCTTTGAGAAATTATGCATGACTAGCTTCTGCTGTTCTTGCTTTCCAAAAACGACTCCACGGACAAGCTCATGAAAAACATGAAAATGTAGAGAATTCCTGTCTGCTAGCACCACATATAAACATGTTCTTCCTGTGAAACGTCCCCGAATCCTGTATCACCTATCAATTAGCATTAGTTGATTAACCAGGCCCATTACACACACAGTCGTTACTGCCCAACAAAGAATCCATAGTTACTGTTAAATCTATAGACTGTTTTAGTGTAGTACCATTCTCAACTAATTAGCTTTCTACGAGGCATGACAAACAGTCGTTTCTACTTCCATACTACTGCAGCCTGTTAGTCATCTATAGCCAAACAACAAACTATGACCTGAGACTGGAATTCTATGGCTAACTAAGAGTATTTTTTTAGCATTCTGTTCAGCTGTGCATATAAGAGCAATAGATTAGAATAGAATAGAATAGAACAGAATAGAATAGAATAGAAATTAATTTAGGGCTTAAGATGGTCTCTTACCTTTCACTGAGGTGTTGGGCGGTGGTCCTTCAATGCGCAGGTTCCATGGTGGATCCCCCTGGTTGGCGAAGTCCCTCATCTTCAGGTAGCTGATGGTGAGGCGGATGATGGATGCTTTGTCCAGCTGGCTGGTGATGGCGCCTGGGAGTGGCAGCATCTTGGCCAGCTCATAGAACTCAAAGTTCTCCTTCCCCCGGCGCGAGCGCGCTGCATCACGAGACTTCTCTTTTCTCAGAGCCTGCAACCTGCACAAAAGAGGAGCAGAGTTTAAGAGTGCTAGCAAAATAAAGGCTAAAAGAATTGCTACTGTAGAGGCTGGAGAAAAAATGAATGCGCCTAAAACAGATGATAAAGAACATCAAGTAGGTAAGGGTGTAAATCTCTGTGATGCTAACAGAATGTTTTAAGAAATGATTCTGTGCATTACAAAACATCACATTTTTTATATATTTTTGGATAAAAAAGATTTTTTTGATTATGTATTCATTTATGGGTTTGATTTAATTATTAATCATTTTGGAAAACTACGCTGAATACACAAACACCACTGAAGAAACATTTAACACAAAGATAACAAGGAATATAGACAAGAATGTAATGTTTCACATTATAGCCTATCAATTTATTTTGGCCAAAATAAGCCCACACTGTAATTAACACTGCTAATGATTTATTTCTTTCTAACATACTAAAATTAGTGCAGATGAAACACCAAATCAGCACCATCCATTGGTGCACCCTTATAAAAAGTTTGAAACCACTGTAACAATCCAGGAAACGATGGTCAATGGTTATTGTGGAAAACCGATTCTAGCTTTTTCAAAATTAAAGAGCTTAGTGTAGTTTCACCACTTCATATAGTCTGTATATGGAAACAGCACTGCAAAAACAGCATGTTTTGAATTCACTGGTTTTGTGATGTCACAAAAACCAACGCATTTACATATTGCCCCCTATTCAGCCTGCAGGTTTAGCTCCACACATTCACACTGAGGTTATGAGGAGCATTTCAGCCTAATCTGCTTTCACTTTCAGACAGCAATTACTGACAAATACATGCTTTAAAGACACAAACAAAAACAGCCTCTTTCATTCCAACGCATAAAGAGAGATTGTAAAATGGCCATGTAGGTTCCGTTTCTTGTCTGCTTCTCTGACTCTGTTGGATACGCCTTCTATGTATCGTTTTTACCACACTAAGAGACTGTCTTGTACTTTCTGTGGAGTGCATTTGTGGCAAGCCAATGGCAAGACCTGTCTGTTGAAGACAGTATATAAGAGGACTGAATATCTGCGCTGGACCCTTTCTCATCGACTGTTTATAGTATCAAGCACACCTCTCTATGTCCATCACCCTCAGTATAAGCGGCAGAGGTGTCATGGTGCAGGGCTACAGAGCTCTAAAGTTGCGCTCGCACTGACTTTGTTCTGGTCCAGGGGGAGGCCTCAGCTCAATTGTTTCAGTCATTGGAATCCAGAAGTGGGTCGAACTTGTGATTAGCTCAGGCCTCAGGTCCCTCGAGACAGCTGAGTGAATGACTTTCAGATTGCTGCTTTTTACCAGAGACCAGAGCGGCAGGCCAGAGATCTTCTTCCCCAGCAGAAGAGTTTAGCAGAGAAAGAGACCGGCACAGAACACTACACTGACCTGACCGAGCTCGCTCCCAGGTTTAGCCTGGATATCAGACTCCAAACATGCAGCATTCTAACAAGAACATGAAACAAGTGCTTTGTAGTGCTATCGCTACTGCCACAACACGCGCCTCAAGGTTTATTTAAAGATCTCGGACGAGGACTGTAATCTCACACAATTCAGTGGGCTTTCCTGTAAGTTCATTGAACTCTTCATTCTTAAAATAACCCCCCATTTATTAAAACACTACGCTTCAAGTTGTTTTCATATTGTGTTGTCACTTTGTCTGAAAAACTAGCTAAACCATGCTTTCATGAGGCACTAGCTCAGATGTCCGGGAAAAAAGACCTGTGGAAAAATATCTCTCTCTTATCTGAGCTCTCAGCCAAGAGCTATTTTATTGAAAGGCAAATAAATCCTGGGCATTTAAAGAGACGCTGCGCTAATAATGTAATGTACAGGCTGCAGATTTTTGTTTAGAGATTTGTAAGACTCTGCTCCAGGCAGAGAGTTTCCTGATTTATGTGATTTTCAATCAAACAACTCGGAACAGCCGGTTTCACACGTTCAAAACGCAACTGCCCACTTTCAGTGGCGTTCATCATCTCCAGCCATTCTGAATTAAGTCTGCAATAAATCAGCCCGGATCCCCAGCATTCCCCACCAGTCGACACTTAGATTAATTTTTTACCACCACAAATGCAAAATTGGGTAGAGCAATTGGGGGTGGTGGGTGGGAGAATGTCTACCAAGATGAAGAACGACTGTTAGTGGAGAAAAATCATCTGATATTGTTTGTATTCATATCTGTGATCTCAGTAACTAACAAAAGGCAACAGAAAATGGAGCTGAAATGAAGCCACTAAATATAAACACACACAGGCAGGGAGCACTGTCTCTGTCGAAAGCTGGACTCTATATTGAGTATGCAAATAAAGTCCTCAGAAGCAGCCTTGAATTCTCTGGCTCCTCTCTGCCCTTTGGCCATTCATTCACGATGTATGCAATTTCCAGTGAAAACCGGGTGAACGGCAATGTCTGCACCTTCACAAGACGCTGGCGATTCCCTTACGCCTCCTTAATGTTATACACACAGTCGTCAAGACCAATTTCTGTTAGTTTTCATAAGCATCTAAAAAGTATAATAGGACCATTTTGCCAGCAAATATAGACACACACCCTGCCCTTACATCCTATTGGCAGATTGTTATTCTCCATCTTCCGGACTGCTCTGGCACAAGAAGAAAAACACCATTTGATGGTCTGCTGCTCAGACAATATATAAAGCTAGTTGTAATGGTTGTTTGGAGGCAAAGTGCAACAGAGCAGCAGAATTTCATTTGTTCCGCAAACTTGGAAAGCATTATGTTGGCCTGCCAAATATTTCTTGAAGCGTCGAGGTTATGTGACCTTCACCCTAGCGACATATTTGTCACGTTGTACAAGAGTAAATGCAACCAACATGAAACGAAATCCTGGCAATATTCACACGCTGCTTGACGATGACTTTTTAAGTACCTTTCAGAGGAAAAGGATGAGGCGGCGTTGAACTGTGGGCGTGTTGCTGGTCTGGGGTTAAGACACGACACTACCATAGCCAGTTTTAAGCTAGCTCACTCTCAACTTGTGTCAGACCTCTATATGAAAGTGTGCAATAAGTTTGGGAAACATTAGAACAGCACTTCTTGGTGATGTGAAGGTGTTCACTGGACAAGCAATCTGTTCTGCTCCAGGTGAGTACTAAGTGGAAGTGCTCAACGTTTTTACTATCAGGTTATAAGAAAGGACTTCCCTTCTGAAAGCAAGTCTCTTGAAAGAATGGAAGCTGTGATAAAGGTTAAAGGTGGGCACACTAAATACTGTACATATTATATTACATTTAATAACTGAGGTTGATATGTAACTTGCAATCTTCTCTGCTTTTATTCCTGATACAGAGAAAAAACAAATAATTTGTCCTTAATAGCTGTTTGTTGATTGGAAACAAAACAAATCAAGGGTGGTCTCTGACTTTTGCACAGTACTGGATATTACAGCTCAATGATTAGTATTTATATAAAGTCAACATTCAAATCAACGAGGAAGACGTGTTTAAAATGCAGCGTCGTTCTTCTATATAAACAGAGAGGAGGATGTTTGGTGTCAGATGGATGTCTGGATCCACGGCATTTAAACAGAAAAATTCCTGAAGGGAGGAAATTAAGAATGGTAAGATCTTCCAGATGGCTTTTATTAAGAGAAAAAAAGACATGCTATTTCCTTTTCTTCCACGCAGAAAGATTTGGTCAATCAAATAAGACCCAGTTCAGTATCTCACAAAACATCATTTGATTAAATATCAAAGAACACTGAACACTGTGCCAGCAGGATATCTCCGCATGCGTTACGTAAACAGCTAATATTTGAGAGCTTCACCTTGCACACAAGCATATTGCCCTATTTACCAAATTAGCTAATCACCCCCGCGCATTCCAACTCTGAGCACATAAAAAAGGGGGGGGTGGAAATCAAGCGGCTGAAAGTTGTGCAAATGATCATTTAAGATTGCTGTAATTGCCTTCATCAGTGTCGAAAAAGCAGCCAGACAAGAAATGTCACTTTAGATTATCTTCCTGCCTCCTGAAGCAATAGATGACACCAATGATCAGAGACTAAATGCCAAAACCAATCAATTCCTTTTGTGCCTCCTCTCCTTGCTGAAGTAAAAAAGGCCATAGTCTAGGTTCTTCTCCTAATTAAACTAAATGTTATCTCTATGGTAACCTCATTAATATTCTCATCGACTTAGCTACACGTATGTAATGCAAGTGGTCATCGCTGGGCAGAATGATTACGGATAAAAATATCGACCAGAATGTCCAGAAAGAGAACAAAGTGCACGCAAACGTTCTGTTGTCTTGGGATCATTATTGATGTGTTTTGGGGGATATATTTTTGGGGTACAAACGGTGTATAAAGTCTCTCAAATTTCCAGACAATAAACAAACAATGACAGTTTATTCAACATGAACATCATGAATTTTATTCAAACTCACTACAAACCCAGTCAGGTCAAAATACCTCTAACAGCTGCAGCAACGCTACTGTATGGTCAGCAGCTGCCACATCAAAATAAAAGTCTAAACTGTACTGTAAGCATAGCCAGTGGCTACATTTCAGATTGCCCTCCCAGCATACGGAATCAAGAACAGACAGTGCTCAGATGTACACTGTTAAAGAGGAAGGTTACTTCTCCAGAGACGCACTAATTCCCTTCAAGGTCTGAGTGTACTTCTCTATCAATCAGTAAAGTGGATCTGGTATTCCTGTAGATGTCCATTGGCCTCATTACATCTGTCATTCGGATGCATGTCCGCCGTGACTTTGATGTCCTGAGAGCTGTGTGTGTATGTGTGTGTGTGTGTGTGTGTGTGTAGTGTACCCTGACAGAGCCTCGTACAGGAGATCTATACCACTCTGCTCTCCACACTTTAAAATTAGGTGCATTAACAGGTAGCTACAATTAGCAGGCTGAGATTACTAGAGATCAGTATGTCAAGTTGATATCAGCAGAAAATGCTGAACTGGATACCTAGCCTGAAACAGCACGCACTACTGTGTGATGTGATGCTGTTAGCTGTGTATTTCTGTATGTGGGGTGGTACAGTGTTTGAGTGGTTTCAGCATAAAAGCCTATTTTTAGATGATCGTCTTAAAGTCTACTGCTTCTACTAAAACGGCTCACTTTTACATTTGAGTAGTTTTTAACAAAGAAACACCGGAACGGTATCAGTCAAGATATCCAAGGTTTCTTTATTGGAGCTGGAAAAGAAATTGATGGTATATCACAGAAAACTGTGTATTCAAAATTCAAAGTCTAATACCACAATAGTCCACAAATCTCTATTTCAGAGGGCCCATATCGTGGACAATCAGAATCAGAATCAAAACTTTGTTAAAGTGTCAAAAGTACCGTTTAGTCTCCATGTATGGAAAATAAGCCACAAAACAGTCTGTTTTGAATTTATTGTTCAACACCAATGCATTTATGCCTATCTGCTTATTTAGCCTGAGGCATCTTAGTTCTGCCCATTAATGTTAAAGTTCTGAGGAGTGTTCTCAGCACAGATTGCTTTTTAAATGAAGCACAAAATGACGGCCAATCAGAACAGGTATGTTTAAATGTCTCAGACTTACAGCCTATTTAATACTAACGGATAAAGAGAAGTTGGAAAATGGTCATGTAGAGATAAATTTTCAGTGTTTTTGGTACATAAAGCTACACATATGACATAAGTGGATCTGAAATAAAGGTAGTATTATGTAGGAGGTTGTGCCACATCACGTCACATAGCAGATCCAACACGGCAGCGCAGCAGTAGCACACAGAACGTGCTGCACTTCAAGTTCATTTTTAGCCTCTACTTATGTACATTTTACTGAATAAAACTTTATTATGCTAATAAAATGTATTCATTTAATAATTTATCATTTTGGCATCAATACTTCTTCACAAGGATGGACTCGAAACTTTACCTGAGGTACCTGAACTTCCCTTTAGCATTTGTCTGTTTATTTAAAAGACTATCTTTCTATTAATAAGAAGCTGAATGTCAGCACGAGATCGTAAAAGCTGTACCACTTAAGGTGGAACAGGAAATTCTGAACAGGAAGCTGGCAAACAAGAAGCTGACTTCAGCCATCTTAATATGGATAAAGAGTAAAAATTCTACGTGGATAAAACCCTACCTGGAGTTTTTTTGCATGGAGCTATCGACAAATGAGCTACTTTCCACGTCTTCCAGCCGGTGCTACAGCACTACTTAATTCAAGCTGCAGTTCCTGCATAAAATCTCAAGGCACTCGAGGCACTCTCTACAGCCCCTGTGTGGCCTGTCCTTTCTGGGCTACTGTAGCAACTCTTTTAGAAGACGACCTGCTCCTATGTACATACAAATGGCTTATTCTAAGCTGACGAAAACATGCTGATTTGTAGTTACAAAGTAATTATACACTAAGGAAAACATAGTTATGTATACTTCATTCTGTTTCTGCTAATTGATTCCCCTAAAACTTACACAGATAGTTCTGGCAAAATGCTAACTGCATGCTGTGAATGTTGGCAGCAGAGTGCGGACCTTCATTAAAAACAGTGGTTTCAAATGTTTTGGATGTTGCGCAATACCATATAACACACTGGGAGTTCAGTGGCCTTTAAAAGCAATCATTTTGAGGGCAATAAAAATGCATAGTGTCATTTGATATGAATAATTGCTCACTTGCAGAACGTAGGTTTGTGTATGTAAGTAGAAGAGCCATTTAAATTCAGTTTAAATTGTTATGTTGTTTTCTGTATAGTCTGATTTTGTGGGGGGGGCATTTTTGCCATGTTTTTGTCATTGAAACAAAAAAAGAAATTGAAAAGCAGTTCATTACTTAATTATGTAATTAATTATGTAATTATCAAATTATATTACAATTGCACCACAACAGACTGCCAAGAGTTAGGCCAGAGCAGCGCAACATACGTTACATGGCTTGGCTGGAAGTAATTGTGTCGGTGTAAGCTCTCAGACTGAACGCATGTGAACGCACATCTGGTTCTACACTGACTAATGTCCGCACAGGAAGAATAGCTCCGTATGAATGGGTCACTCCTTTCCTTTTATACGTTTAAATGCACTCTCCTCTATAAGAAGGGAAGAAAACAATATGAGTGCAGACTCTGTGCCGCTACATTCGTGTTGTTGTTCTACCTCTCGCTGTGGGGTTGAGGCTATTAAAAGCAATACCTGCGGAAGCACAATGGGGGTAAAATAAAGACGAAGGGAGGGAGGAGAGCAGAGAGCCTTAATCAGCCTGCCTGTGGCACGTATTGATTATGACTACAATCATGAGGTCAATTTGAAAAATAATACCAACAAATTATGCAGAAGCCCTGTTGGTGGTGAATAATCCTTCTTTTTCCCTGAAACACATCCCTCATTCTCACCCTTTTTTTCTCTTTCTCCCTCTCTCTCTCGCTCTCTGCTGCAGTGGCCTTGTAAGCTGTACTGAAGGCTCTCCAGAAGGCCACATTGGGAGTAAATTGTCCTCTTGTCTTCCCCAATAGCTTAGAGTGGCATATACTCTCCAATAGCTCTGAATACAATTTACTGAATACTTACACATACCAGCCTCTCCTGGCTGAAAGCAATTTTGTGTCTCTTTTGTTTTGTTGAAGAGGTTGCAAAAATAAGACGCGAACATAGCGGCAGGTCTGAAAAGGTGTCTGAAATAAATGTTAAAACATTTCTGTATCCACACAGAAACAGATTTCTAGAGCTGTAGCTCAAGTCATGTCATGACAAACAGCCTCTTGCTAGCTGGGAACACAGAATATAAACCTTTAGCCTCTGTCCTTTTTCAAAATCAAGAACTTGTCATGAGCTCTTAACTCAACCCACATTCACCTTATCTTTAGGTTTAACGGGAGGAATAGTTTTACACAGATAAGCTTATTATTAGGCTCACCTAAATCTGATTTCTTTATTGGGTTGATCACATTGTCTTTATGCGACCTGAATCTGACATAAATATTTCTGAACAGATAAACACTCATGTCCCAAACAACGACTTACTCAATCCAGCAAACACAGCTGTACTCTATCTTTCCTGAAGATTAACAGAGTCCCTTCACGTGACGTCAAAATCAGCCCATCGTACCCCAAAATCAAACTTCAATCACAGCAGTAGACACCCAAACAGCAAATCTTTTTTCCCCAAAAATATTCTTGATGTAAACCTGAATTTGAATGGTTTGTTGGTCAGTTCATTTGACAGTGCCATGCTTATTTGTTTATGTTGCCCACAGCTGTCTTGCTCGTCCACCACAGCGAAAAACACTCAACTGTGAACACAGTAACAGGCGTTTTGCTGATGTTGCTGAGTTTGACTTAAAAGTCAGGATCTGACTGCTTAAATAGAGACATGTGTCTTTTGTGTGACAGTGTGAACAGCAAAAACACAATGAATCTGTCAGTTTCAGTTTAGATTTGGGCCACTTTCATATGTAGTACTCAAATATGTATTCAATATGCGGAAAAGTGACCTTTGTCTAAATAGTCAGATCGGAATTCATGCGACTTTGTCAGTCCACTAGAATTCCCATCTTAATCTCAACAGAACTTTTAAGGCAATGTCATCAAACTGCATTACTATGTTTATGCTTTGTCTTTTCTCTTGCTTTCGGGAATGATCAAGACAAGTGAGAGCAGTGTACACAAATAAACATTTTATTTACCCTTATTTAACCAGGCAAAAACCTCACTGAGATTTAAAATCTCATTTGCAGGAGAGTCCAGGCCAAGATTTCCTAATGAGGTAACAGCTATTTAAAAGTATGCTTACTTCAGTGATATACTGAAAAGAGATAAATAATAGTGTCAAGATCAAGTCTCTTTAACCAACATACACTTACTGAGCACTTTATTAAGATCACCTCATTGTATCTACACTCACTCACTTACCTGCAGTGCTAAAAATATCCACCATCCACATAATTTCTGCTCTGTGGTGGTCCTATGGAGGTCTAGCCACTGAAAAATAGGGTAATAGGGGGCCAACAAATTATGCAGTGCAAAGTGCACCTATTCAGAAAGCAGACCTGATAAAATGGACAATCAGTGTAGATACAAGCAGGTGTTCCTAATAAAGTGCTTGGTGAGTGTATACCGCGATTGCTAGCAATCTTCTTCACAGCAGGTAAACAAAAGAAACTGTGCTGGCTTTCTCAAATAGACCAAGCACAGAAATTCACAATGTGTACTCTTTCTGCAAATTTTGTCCTGTGTGGTCATTTTGGTGTTTGTCTTCCACGTTTAATGCATCAGTTCATACAGGCTAAAGTACAATGTCACTTAACAGCAGTCTGTTAATCTTAAGAAGATATAGAGGATGGCTGTGTTTGCTTGATAAGCGATGCAGATGACTACAGAAAGCTCTCTTTTCCGAGATACAAAGTCTTCTTATGTTTTTCAGCAACTCCGAAGCTGTCCAAGCCACAGGCATGTGGGCAAGCACTTCTTCATTCATTAAAAACCACCATGTTGGCTGACCACTCTCTTAGCCAAGCAAAAGAAACACAAAAAGCCAAACATGACTTCAACTCATATCTGCTTGCTGATCGTTAGACCACATAAGCGTGACATCTTTCTAAGCCCATAGCTCATGTTTGATCTCTAGTCATACATGATAACTCAATGGGTTCGGAAGGCCATGTACGTGTGTGTAGTGTCAGTGGACCTACAGTGCGTGCGATTGGCTGGTAAGGACATAGAGACAACCTGATTGGCCGGACAAAAGAGAGGCTGTCAGAGGAAAAGGTCACTGTGCTTCTTGCACAAAGTAGAAGTGATGACAGAGCTTCACAGAGAAGAAAATCTGTTCAGTCAGAACTGCGTAGTGGGAATAAAGGGAGTGGACAAAATAAAGGAAATGCTGTTAACCCCATAAATGGTCAGGACTCACGTTTTATACTCCCATAACTTAAGAATAACTCAGTCGGTTTGCACTGCTTTCTATGAAGATACTGCATGTAGAAGCTTTTTAGTGGTTAGCATGTGTTTGGATGTGTATGAATGCGCCTCTTGTTACACCGGAATACTGAAATAAGCAAGTAAATGCAAATATTACAAAAAATGGTCCAATTGACTTTAATGGGCTTAAAAACTCATATAAACAGTAATGAACAAATTGTATTACTACTGCCAATGTGTATAAACTTCATGTAAATGTGTTTGTTTCTAAAGCATGCTAAGCCAATTAGGAAATTATAATAGGGGAGAAACATCTCAGTGCCCAACATTCAAGCAAGCAGGTTTAAGTAAGTCAAACAAAGTAAAAAAATTAGAAGGGGAATCGTCTGTTCTCACACAATGCTGTCCTTGGACCTTAGAGAAAGTAATGGAAGAAAGTAATACAGTCTGCTGAGATCTCTTTTACTCTCCTTCCCACATCTGGATGCATTTTTCTTTTGAGCAAGCCAAAGGAAGCCTGCTCCCAACTGCTCAATATGATAGTAGGTTTGTTCTTCATGAGGAATGGACCAATTTCCCTCTAGAAATTGTTCAAAATGTTTCTAACAGCTTTCCAGGAAGGAGTGAAGCTGCTCTGAAGACAAAAGGCAGCCCAGCTCCTTATTACTGACAAATCCATACACACTGCCTGGCGTTCTCAACATTCTGTCTGCCTCCTGTATACATGCTCACATATATAATACCACCCGAGGAGCCTAGCCCAGAATCAGATTTTCAGATTTTTTTTACCTTGATTAATAGGCTTCATTCTGTAGGGCTCTAAGCCCTAAAGCACTTACTATTAAAAAGTGAGCTCTCAAACTCAGATGCAGAAAACCTGAAGAGAGGAAAAATCCTTACTTCAATAACTAGCACAGGAACACAGCTTTTTTCACACTACCTCAAACAGTCTTTTTTACACTTATTTCTCAAGCTAGTCACACTGCTTATCTGTTAGTGTAGCACAGAATGCAGTTTGCTAATCATTGCAGTGATATTGACTTTTGTAATAGAAATATTGCAAATACATGTAAATGACATGCAAATGAGCCCTCTAATCAATCACATTTAAATCAAATCAGTATCAGGAGATATTTGCTTAAAAATAAAATACTGACATCATTAGATGTTTAGATTTGATTGATATCTCAATCTGATATTTGATTAATATGTTTTCTGTACTTCAGAAGACCAGAATGTTTAAGTAATGATGGGCTACTGTGTTAAAACTAAAGATGCACCAATCAATCAGCTCGTACCCTGAAACTTTCAGTTCTCAAGACCGGCTGACCAGTCTTATACACCTGGCGCTGTGCCAGCCATATTTACTCATGCGCCGCACAACGGTTCATGCTGCGCATAGTGGGTTCACGCTGGGTTCTTGTTCACAGCTATGCCCACCAAAAGAACCCTGTGTTTTTTTGCCCTTTTAAAAAGCACACAGTTCTATCAGAAGTGCATCAGGTATATATTCTTTCCACATTAACTGCAAGTGGGAAAATTTGCATTCCCCAGTTTCTGACACCACTCAAACGCTGTTTTACCAATTTACAGTTAGATTTACAACTGACATTTTGACATCTAATGTAAGCTTGGTGTCAGTGCTGAGACTGACTACTCAGTGGGTGGACAAAGATTTCCAGTTTCACCATATTTTTATGTGAGAACCTAAAGGTGCCTTGTTACAGGCTATACTTCTATTGCAGTTCATTTTTAGATGCTGGGTTATAAAAAGAAAAGGCTTGTCCTATAATCTACTACACGCTTTATTTTGAGCTGTGAGAATTTTCCATTAAATAAAAGTTTGTTTGCGTATGCTGTCAAATATAGAATAAAAAACAGAATCAGAAAATCAGAATTGGTCGCATCTCTGACATTTCATTTCTTTTTTCTTTTAACTATAAATATTGTATTTCTCCATAATGCTACTTCAGGTGAACCCAATTTCTACATGTTATGAATGTTTATGTGTTGGCATTGGTATCAGCATGGGAAGATATGCACAGTGGTGCTTTATAGGTTGTGAACCCTTTCAAATGTTCTATATTTCTGCATAGATTTGAACTAAAACTTCATCAGATTTTCCTAGAAAGTAGATAAGGAGAACCAAACCTAACAAATTAGACAAAAATATTAGACATGGTCATTTATTCATTGAGGAAAATGATCCAATATTACATATCTGTAAATGGCAAAATTATGTGAACCTTTAGGATTAGCAGATAATTTGGTGAAATTCAGGAGTCAGGTGTTTTAAATCAATGGGATGGCAATCAGGTGTGAGTGGGCCCCTGTTTTATTTAAATAAATCAGGAATCAATCAAAGTCTGATCTTCACAACACATGTTTGTGGAAGTGTATTACGGCACAAACAAAGAAGATTACTGAGGAAGAATAAGAACAAGAGAGCTATTGATGCTCATCAGGCTAGAAAAGGTAACAAAACCATCTCTACATTGTTTGGACTCCACCAATCCACAGTCAGACAGATTGTGTACAAATGGAGGAAATTCCATCCATCCATCCTTCCATCTTTTTATACCACTTAACCCAGCCAGGGCTGGGGATGTAGAAGGGAAAGCAGAGAAGCCCAGATGGCATTGTTCCCCACAACTTCTTCAGCTCGTTTTGGGGATGGAGGAAATTCAAGACCATTATCCTCCCCAGGAGTGGTCAACCAACAAAGATCATGACAAGAGCAAGACATGTAACAGTCCGCCAGGTTACAAAGGTATCCAAAGTAACTTCTAAGCAACTGATGGCCTTTCTCACATTGTCTAATATTAATGTTAATGTTCATGAGCCCAACATCAGGAGAACACTGAACAACAACAGTGTGCATGGCAGGATTGTGAGGAGAAAGCTGCTGCCCTCCAAAGAGTACATTGCTGCTTGTCTGCAGTTTGCTAAAGATCACATGGACATGCCAGAAGACAATTGGAACAGTGTTTTGTGGACCAATGAGACCAAAATAGATCTTTTTGGTTTAAATGGGAAGCGTTATTTAAGATTGGAGAAAGGAAAACAATGCATTTCAGCATAAAAACCTTATCTGTATACACGTGGTGGTAGTATCATGGTTTGGGCCTGTTTTGCTGCATACTTTTGCCCCTCACAGGTATGTAATATTTCAATTTATGCAGAAATATAGAAAATTCTTAAGGGTTCGCTAACTTTCAAGCACCACTGTATCAGCCCATAACTCCTATATTGGTACATCTCTAGCATTTTGGAGGGTCAATCTTTAACCATGTCACATTACTGATTAACCAACGTGTTTCATATATTGCAAGTCATGTGAAAATCCCAAAATGTGGCTGTACAATCTCAGTAATTTATTCATATTGTACAGACCAACTACTATAAATTTCCCACTCATCTCAGCTGATGTCACCAGTCTGTTTTTTTAAGCAGCAGGCTACGGAGTCATAGTAGAGGTGACACAAAACAACAATACCAATAACCTAACTAACCAAGCACGCTGATGAAATGAAAGCATGGGCGAGCTGGGTGTGCATTTGTGTCATATGGCGGTTGGAGGCAGATGCAGGGGGGCTTCTCTGTGGTGTGATCAGAGGGAGGGTTTGTCAATGCTGATGTCCTGTCAGGGTGTAATTAAGAGCGCAGAGGAGAGCCGTGGCGGCGACGCTTCTCTCTGGAGCTCTTCAGCGCGGCAAATCCCGTTAGCTGTGAATAAACCCATTGGGGGCGGCACAGGTAAGCCAGACGCAATGCGATTACATGGCAAGAGCGATGCCTGAAAAGCCGAATCGCCAACACAAACCTCCCCCATCCCCTGTGTTAGCAGTACAGAAAAGAGCACTGAGCAAAATCCGGTTTGCTGCCTCTCACCTAAGGCATAACAGCAACAGCTACTGGACAAATAAGACTCTGTTTGGACATTTTAGTGTATTTGGTTATACAAGGAGACTGTTAACCCTTTAATGTACACGCAAAAACAAACATATGTCTTTCATGTATCTACTCTCCTCCTTTTAGGACTGTGATTCTGTTGTTGCATATTGGTTCTGATATAGAGCAGTCTGCATAGAGTGGACACCCCTGTTTAAACTCTCTACAGAAAACACACATTTCTTTCCTGAACATATTGGGATATAATAAAACAAAATGTGTCATATGCAAAGGTTATGGCATATTTAATATGTTCTGTTTTTGTTCTATATGTTAAATTCTACAAATAAACAGAAGTCCTGCTCTGAAAAATCCCTTAATTATTTAAGTGTGTTGGCTGTAGAGGATGTGTTCAACTTATTTTCACTCAGAAAATCAACAAAACATGTTCGAGCAGGGGTGCAGACACTGTTGCATATGACTATAAAGAACGTGATGCAGCAAAGTTGAAATGTGCAGATAGTTATTTTGTTTGCCTCCCAAACCTTTACTTCAGTCCAGCACTTTGCGTTTTAATCTGCCATACTTTACTATCATATTGTTACTCTGAACAAGCACATCAGTAGTAAGCTCTACGCGGCATGAATTTATTTCTGAATGTTTGTTGTTTGAAAATGTTCAGTGAATCCAACAATAAAGGCAGCACTGTGCTTCCATATACAGTGACTATACAGAAACTATATAGCAGCAACTCACAGAAAGCTCAGATCTACATACTGAGGCATTTTATTACACCCACACACACACACACACACACACTGAAACTACTCTGGTGGCAGATTCCAATAAGTTGAAAGGAGACAAATCCAAGGTCAATGAACCTTTGCCAACAACCCATGAGATTTGACAGAGTTAAAAGGAAAATATTCACTCAAATATCAAAAAATATTTAAAAACATGTATTCAGCACTCTTCTTTATTTCTAACTACTCACTCTACACCTCTAAGCAGAGTGCACTGATGGAGGTTGACAGAGAAAGAGAAAGACATAGACAGAGGCAGAAAGGACTACGACATTGTAGATATTGTAAGTGGCTGATGATAAATAACCAGCTGGTACGCAATGTCACTTTACATATAGTCTCTCCATACACTGGCACCCAACTGATACATCGTTTCATCAATCTGGCCAATGGACCTATCACTCACCTACCACCCTCCTGGAGATCTACTTCCTCTAGATTTTTGTTCCAACATGCATCTAACATGCTGTGTCCTTACAAATCACTACAAATCTGCATCTAATCCAGTCCACTTCTGAAAAAGGTAATTAGCTGAAGCAGGAGTGTCAGACTATAGATCTAGACTCTGCAGGAAAGCAGATGTGCAGGACCAGGGCTGGTGACCACTGACATAGGTAATGTCCTTTACAGACCACTACAGACTACTATAGATAACTACAGACCACTATTTTCCACTATAGACAACTACATACCACTACAGACAACAACAGACCACTATTTTCCACTATAGACAACTACATACCACTATAGACAACAACAGACCACTATTTTCCACTATAGACAACTACAGACCACTATAGACAACTACAGACCACTATATACTACTAAAGACAACTACAGACCACTATAGACAACTACAGACCACTATTTTCCACTATAGACAACTACAGACCACTATAGACAACTACAGACCACTAT
>CM067483.1:21823574-21833958 GCA_034552555.1 Semaprochilodus insignis | reverse complement strand
CCCATCCCATCTCTCTCTCCACCCTCTCTTTTTCTTTTTCTTTTTCTCTCTCTCTCACTCTCTCTACCTCTAATCATGGAAGTCAATCAAAGAGAGAGGAGAAGAAATCCCTGACAGGAAGAGGTGCGCTGGTAATTCTCTCTGTGTGTTTCTGCGTCTCTCTGTCCATCCTCTCTCGCTGTGTCCCTGCAGCACCTGCCGTGCGTGGCCCGGTGAGGTGGAACGGCTCAGTATTAGCTGTGAAATTAGCAGCACTGGCTCGTTAAAGAGCTGGCACGCTTCGCGCCAGGACAGACACTGTTAATGGCATAAAAGCCTCCATCACCTGGGAGCCACACAATTACTTGAGCCAAGACTCGCGCTCACCACATCTCCTCCAGTAACACACACACACCCCAAATCCTTCAGACAGCTCACTTCTCTCTCCCTGGCCTCTGGCCAAACCAGGAGAGACAGAGAATGAGATCTCTCTTTCTCTCTCCCTCTCTCTCTCTCGCCCCCCATGTTGCTCTATATCACACCTCCACTGACAGCCACAAAGTCAGCACGCAGTGGAACCGATGCCGCTGTGCCCTACAGACTCCAATAAAGGAAGAGATAATTATATGTTTAATAAGTAAAAAGATTTTGACTCAGTGTAGTTGTTGTGACACAGATGGCACTGTATAATCATGGCATGAAAAGGCCTCTTTGTTCATTGAATTGAGTCAACCTTCAACTCCTTTCAAGTTGAAGTTTTGACTGGCAACATTTTTATTCGTCGACCAGACAGTGCTTAATTAAACCGGAAATTTAAAGCGCTTCCCAACAGTGACATGTGACAGCGCTGGTTAAATAAGTTTTGTGTTTGAGAGATCAAAAAGGCTTGTTCTATTGGCGCCATTCTTCTACATCACAGGCATCAGCAATACTAGACCAAGGCTGCACAGCATGTAGTAATGTGCATTCATATACACTCAGACTAAAAATGCAGCTGAAGGTGGCAGTGATTTCGGAATGTTTTGGAAATTGTTTATTGTGAGTATGTACTGCAATTACACTGGAGAATATAAAAAGCCTTTTACTGTTTAGAACTATCATGTTTGTTCATTAAACTGTAATTCTCTTTTGAGTATTTGGAAAATTTGGAAGATTTTTAAGCCACAAACACTGTAGCTTAAACCTACAATAAACCTGAAGGCATTTGAAAAGAATAGTTATTATTAACACATGTTAAAAATAAATAATTTATAGCTGGTTATAGCTGAATCATAAATTGATGGCAGGCATCCGCATGATCTCGCCTCAGACTCCAACAAACTGCATTACTTTCCACATGGCTATTAAAGCTAAACAAGTAAAGCTGCATTAGAAATCAAATATGTGTGAGCACACTAAACTACAGTCTGCTGCTCAGTGCTGGTATACCACAGAGGCACAGTAAGAATCATGAATCATCTCAAATCCGTAAGTATAGTGATCCTTATCTAAGCGACACCAGGCCACACTGCCTCTGACTCAGCACTTTCACAAGTATCATCCATTTTCTCTCTTTCTTTTCTGACTAAATGTTTTTAGAGGTTTTAAACCTCACAGCACAAACAGCTGATCTGTTTACTTTGACGTAATTACAGCTTCATCAGCAAAGAGTAGCCTCCGCACACTGTTATCAATTTTCACATTTTGACATAACTTGAAAATGTATGTTGCCTTTCACATTGTGTATACATTTCATGACGAATGAACCACAAAAACAGCCCAAAATGAAAAAGTATGGTTTCACTGACTTACATTGAAAGTAAAGTATGTTTGTTCCTTTTCCTATACAGTCATCATTTTGGAGATGCAATGCCTATATAGTTTAGAATCCATAGAAAGTGGCTTCACTATTGAATTCTTTACTAGTGCACTAGTGGAAAGACTTGTGGCTTGTGTTTTGATGGATGCAAGATACACATCTTGTATAAACTAAAACAGTGATTAGGTGGTTTAGGTGGTTTTGGTCAGGAGGATGACTAAAAAAGCTTCAAACATTCTTGTTTTCAAGAGGGATTTTAAGAGCGAGTATTCCAATACTTGAAAGCCTGGGAAGTGCAGTTTAGGCCAGCCCTATAGTGGTATATTTACTGTACTTTCAAAAATCATTAGGATTTTTTTTTTTTTTCCGAGCCTAAGGGGTACAATCTGAGATTTCCTGATGCAGCCAATCGTTTCCTGAAGAACTGTAATTGAATGGAATCATGGTGAGGTCAGAGATTTACCACTCTGTAGCCATAGCCAGAAAACAAACAGCATGGCAGAGGTCAGCGGGTGCTGGTGGGGCCATCAGGACTGGCTAGTGAAGAGCGTGTTGGGAGGCATATCCATGCAGGCCTGCCACTCCAATTATCCAGCACGGCTCCTGGAAGCACACGGGCCTGAACGCTGCCCTTCCTTTTCTCGCACAGGACACTCCGCACCTGCCCACTGCAGCGGGGGAGCACAGCCCACCCCTCCCTACACCCACTCGGCTGTGTCCTGATCAAAGCACTGCACAATGGACTCCACGCCGGGTCAGCCACACAACAACCTGTACAAGATTTACACCCTCAATAATAAATGAGAGAAACATTTGGAAGTAATTGGCTGTGCAGGGGCGCACGTCTCTCCACCAGGGGAGCTTGTTTGTACAAAGCAACAGAAGCTAAATAATTGATGCTCAATGCAGAGCTTCCCTCAGATTGCCTTGATTTGGAACATGCTCCGACTTCAACTGTTGTGTTGATGCTGCTGATGATAATCATTGTTTAGGAAAACAAGAAAAAAAAAAAGAAGTTGAGAGGAAGAGAGAGAGAGAGAAAGAGAGAGAGAGAGAAAGAAGAGAATCTTTCATCGCAGTTTTTCACCCGAAGCAGCGATGACCTGACTACTGATTCATGAAGGTCTCTGCTCCATAACAACAATAATCATGAAAAATGCACCCTGGACAACTTGCTACTGAAGTTGCCTTCTTTGATGGCTGTTCTTTTTCCAGATTAGGCCCTGCCTCTGATGTTCCATATGTCTATAAAATTGCTCCCACCTGCATTTTTCTCCCTGTTTATGCAGTGGTCATGGTAAGTTTGCAGAGAGGCAGTGTATAAGAATTAACCCTGAAACAGCGGATGGGAGTACGGTGGAGGAAAAACCAGGTAACGCTGGCATTTTCTGCTGACGGAGGAACATTTTGCACAAGCAAACACTTTTCAATTTACACACATTGTTCTTTATTTATCTGGGTGGTGTGTACACCTCCCATGTGTGTTTGTTTACCAGTGTTCTGTGTTATTTATGAGGTTTGTCGCATGTGCAATTTGTATAATGTGTCCATAAACCACCGGGGCAGACGGTGCGCAGGCTGCTTTGAGACTGATAAAAGAGCAGGGACAGGAATGGCAGTTATCTGAACTCTAATCAGAATTCATATTGTTAACACACCCAGCACTTCCAGGGACCCTACAATATCACCCATATTATTATCATATTGCTGCCCATAAAGGATATTGCCGGCTATGGAGAGCGCTGCTCTGTAGGAATGTGACATTATTACTTTTTCTGACCAGGCCCATATCACTGTGATGGACAGCTATCACACAGGAAAGTTCCAGCTAGAGGACAGTATAATTTAGTGTAATGCATTTTTCAGCACCACTGTGAGCAGCTGAAAACTTTTACAATCACTTGTAGGCCTAAAACGTGGCTAAACATAAGGACGTTATCTGCAACACAGGTGCTAACTCACCTCGGAGGAAGGTGAAATGTTCTGAAAATGCAATCCATTATTAGGACTGCTGATAATACAGATGTATGGAAAAATAAATGGACTGTAATTATGCACAGGTGCATTTCTCTGAGCTTCATCTGGGTAAGTTTGGCTGCGCACGCTGGCTATGGAGGGAAGCTGTGCTAAGGTGGATCAGTAAAGCTGTGGAATTACATACGGAGCTCATTTGTCTCCGGCCTTCATGCAGGGGAAATGGCTTTATGAAGCTCTAACGAGCTGTTTTGATCTGATACAGAGCACAGCCATTACCCTATTGCCGTTTAAAAGGCCATCGTAAACAATTAAGAAAACAGAAGATTACAATGATGCCTTAAATGGGGTGAGAGAAGCGGAAGGAATGTTGTTAGACACTTAGGGCCTGATGTCCTAAGCCTTTTGGCCAGTTTTAGGAGTGAATCAGACAGTGTACAAAACTAGCACATGCAAAGTGTGTGAGGATGGCATGAAAAGTAGGAGGAGATAATCCATGTGCGGCTGATTGCGCATTCCGATCTGCTACGAACATCTGAACAACATTCTGGCGATTTTCCTCAAGTTTCAAAATTGGAGGGTTTAGATGGAGACGCATGCTGTTTACTACACAGGAACTCTTCGAAGCAGATGTTGTGTAGTGAACTGCTAAATACTGTAACAATCAGAGTTCTCAGGAGAAACTTGGATGACTCCAGGTTACAGTCCATAACGCAGCTTTATGTTTTTTTAATTTGCTGAAAACAGCGCCAAACACATCCAAACTGGAGTCGTGCTGAGAGAGCCACAGCACTCTGTCAGGAAAGCAGTTACCCCGGAGATTTGGATTTTACAGCGAATGAAGCCATGGATGTGCTTTCAACACGGGCATTGGACGTGGATTGTTTGAATGACTTTTTCAGCCTCCCCGGAGGCGAAGCTTCGAATATTTACTGTTGATTACCGCCACAGCTCCAGAGCCCAAAAATGGTATTTGGGACAAGTCTACTTGGTAAGGCTGGCCCTCATTTTTTGAGAGCTGAGCTTTAACAGACCAATACTATTAAAAAAACAGAATAATTTTTTTGGTCAATAATAGTTATTAGGTATGCTGTGTTGACAAAACCAATGTACACTCATCATTGCAAAACAGTGGCACCCAGAAGAAAGTGTTGGAGGGCAATGCTATTCAGAGGGAAGATAAAGATTACCAGAAACAATAAATGATGAACAATTTAAACTGATATGGGCAATATTTATTAACGTAGTGTTAAGGGCAGTTGTCGTGGCAGTCTGCGTGCATGTAGTCCTGCGTCGTGCAGCCATCTGCCAATGGTGCTGACTGATGGAGGGCATCACTGCTCGCTAAATGTCCACATCCATGGCTGTTGGGTCAGTCAGGTTTAACAATAAGGACCGTCCTTGCTTACATCACATGCGCAGCAGCACATTGAACTTAAATCATTTGCATGTCTCACAGTGTCAAACCTACCCACGAGTTTCATTCCGGTCAGTTGATTGAACTATTTTTCTGACGATGAGTGTATATGCTCACCGGACAAAGAATTAGTCAACTTGCATGTACAAGGTGGTAGTCACTTTAGGCTCCTGCAGATGGCATTGTGAATGTTGCGTTCGATGTGTGGAAAATGGGTCGCAAAGCAGATGTTAATGACTGGCAAAAAAGAGTGATTGCATTTGGGTGTGCCAAAGGCCATAGTGTGAAGGAAGTAGCTGAATTAGCAGGTGTATGGAAGCGATCTGTCATACGGGTTAAAGTGGAAATATTAGTCGGGATGGTATTTGGAGAGAAGTCCAGCACAATGTGTGATGGGGTTAAGAAGATCCTCCCCGGACAGCATGAGTGAATATTTAGTCCAGGAACAGACCTCTCCCATCTGTCCTGTGGAACTTGTTAATGTGTGAGACAGGTGGCCTGCTGAAGGTTTAAAACCTTTGGGTCTTGATATGATTAAGAAGTCAAATTAAACTGTAAACATGATTTCAACATTAAGGCGCTCTTGGTGCACACACAAGTAAGCCTGCTGGATTCACTGGAAGGACTGGGGGGGGCACTAGTGAAGTGGCTCAGCGTCAGCGAGGTGCAGATGAGGACGGCACAGCCGTGCCATGTGCTGCTTCATTTTTCTTGCTTGCTTGACTTATCTGAAATGACTTGGTGACCGTCCAACTGAGATTGACCAAACTGTCTGACTGAGACTGGGTGTAGAAAAGGGGCATGTGGGTGCAACACGGTGCTTCTTTCACTATCTTTTCAAAGGTCACCTGAAATCTGTCTATCCATCTAAAGCTGTGCACAATGAGGGTCTTTACAAAACTAATACCACTAATGGTTCTCGACTATTGAGACAGGAGCCAGCCGTATTGGACAAAATGATGTGAAAGGCGGGCTGCGGTGTGGAGGAAATTGCCTGAAATTTTCCAAGATGGCGAGAAAGTGCGAGATAGAGAACGCGTGAGGACAGAGGGGAAGGCGTAGCGCACGTAAACGCAGCGTATCTCCCAGCAGCCCACAATGACAGGGTTCAGCCTGCACCCAAAGCAATCTAAGAGACGCTTTCACAGTGTAATCTTACCGCCAGACTCGGCTCCTGCCTTTTATTTCCCACAGACACATTCCTTTAGCACTCCCCTCACAAAACAGTGCAGGAATACAGCTCACACAGATAAAACAGTATACTAAACGCGCCGATCTGCAGATTGCCGGAACTGCACAGCTCGGTTGGCAGGCCTTTGGTGAGGAACACATCCATCCTGTCTTTTGTGTCACTTGATAGAAGGGGACAACAGCTATTTTCATTGCGATGAAACAGAAATTAAATATTTCACTGCTATGAAACAGAAAATAGACATCTTTCGTGTATCTGCTATCCAAAGCGAAAGGGTTGCCAAAAGCAAAAGACCGGTGTTTTGCTTTAGGTCAGGTGCATCATTTCTTGAAATAAAACCTTTTTCTTTAAAAGAATAAGACATGGTCAGCCCAGACTGCTGGTTAATCTCCATTTATCTGAAGCCTGTGAAGTCTAGCTTCACTGCAGCTGCTCGCCGTGATGTTCCATTCGGAACGAAAGCATGATTAATCCCTGTATCTGCGCCGATGGGCCTCGCTAATGGACACGGCCATTAGAGGAGCTCTGAGTGGTCGGACAAGGTAACTCATTTGCTGGACAAAATAAGTGGTTTGATTTCGATTCCCTTTACAATGATGACACATTTGGATTTCTCCAAAGTTGCATTCTGACTTTAATCATCGTAACAAGATGATTTCTAACTTTTAATTAGAGCTGAGAGCGCATATACTGTGGGCTTCTTAGAAGGCTTGGTAATGTCCTCAGTCTCAAGTACATTAGATTGCTTAGTGTAGCCCCAGGATGGATTCGGGCATGTGATTAGAGAGGAGACACTTTCATACATCAAATAACATGGACGTCTCCAGATGGAGCTGGACCAGGGCAAATTTAAAAAGTTAGTCTAGAACTTTCCAAGGTGCACATTAAATACAGCAAAAAAAGGATTTACATGTACAAGCCTCCGCTAAACTACCACAACGACTTAAAGAAAAGCTCCTGGAACGGAATGCGTGGCCTAAAAAATAAATAATTTGCATTCACACATACGGCTTTACTGTCTTCAGAGGTAAATGCTGCATTGTTTATGAACAATCTAATAGCTTTCTTTCTAGTACTCCCCAAAACAAAGAGTGGCCCACTTTGTCAACACCATTCCAGGCCTGATTTGTCTAACCTCACTCTCCCTTTTTCTGAGAGCAGACCTCCTGTTTACACAGCGATTTAGTTAGCGAGACTGACAGATAATTACATCAACCCGAACAGTCAAGCAAAAGAAAAAGCAAACAGCTAATGCATGGAAAATAATGTTTTGACATAGCTGACTGCATTCAACATCTCATATACATCAATTCATGCTGTCAGGGTAAGGACAATTTACTTTTTCTTCCCTTTGGCTGAAATTGAAGTAATATTATTTTGCATGTTCTGAGGGCCTCCTCATATGCTTGTTGCTATACGGGCAATATGTGTATGGTAATGCGGGTGCTGAGTGTCGCCACCCAAAAAATAAAACACTTTATGTCACGGAATGGCTAGAATTTTTGAGCTTCACAAAAAATTACCTAAAATTGTCATTAATGAAACATTTAGTAAAGTTTTGGTAGTGCCATGTTTGCTTTGGTGATGACCAAATGGAACGGCTTTTTAATTAAATAAACATAATTAGGATCCAAAGACGCTCAAAGCAAGCAGATTTAAAGATTTTAGTCACTTTAAAGCCTGAAATGTTTATTCATTTATTTATTTTTAACTCTATACTGTTTTTACTTATTGCCAGTGCAAATAGTTTTTCATGGGTACCTACAATGTTCGCTGCTTGCAGTGCTGTATATAAATAAAGAGAAAAGGTTCTTAAAAATTAGGGACGTGCACGGTACAGTTAATCGTTCAAGGTGCCAGGACTCCTATAATGAAATCACTATTCCAGTTTCCACAGAAAGACAGATAAAAAAATACAGGCTATTGATACTGGGAAACGCACACTTTATGTTCCAACAGGTCTATGAAATGTGACAGTTTTGCGAGTAACTGTGTTATACTTTTATACAAAACACAAATAATTGAACATGAGTCTGTTGGCAAGCATACATTGTTGAAATCATGACTGAGAAGGCAACCCAGGCTAACTACTCTGGCTGATGTGAGATGGATCCAGAAACAGAGAAAATATATGTCTGAAAATCATACAGGCATATCACCCACTGAAGACGCAAGTTTAAAAACTTAAAAAATAAAATTTTATAACCATATAAAAAGTCAGTCTATAGCCCTTTTTCCTGGATAATCAAATATTAAACTTATTTCCACCTTTTCTACAACTTATCTAATGTCTTTGTGACCTCTGCTGATAAATGGTTGTTACAGCAGTACACACTTAGCATCAACAAGTGCTCAAGCATTGCTCAGATTCAGTGATTGAGCAATAACACTACAAGCTCTGCTGCTTGGGCCAGCCACGATAAAGAGAGCCCATCAGTGTAGGGAGAGCCAGACACCAAAGCCTTCACGCTGCGGGCCACGGTGGCTGAGGCGTCCCCACGCTTTAATAAGCGTAGCTTGCTGTGGACGTTGCTAAGCCAAGGCGCTTTGGCTCTGTGCATAATAGTGGAGGAGGAGGCTGCTCTTGCAGCTCGAGAGGCCATTACCTGAGCCAGCGTGCTTCTCCAAGCAGAGCACCGCTAGCCACCATGTTTATTCATGACACAAGCAGCGAGACCTGCAAGGTGACTACCTGTCAGGAGCTGGCAGCCTCGCCCAACGCTCTCTCCATGATTCCATCTGATAGATGAGAGGGGTTGGCTGCTGCACGTATGAGTGTGTGTGTATGGAGAGAGGGGGAGAGGAGCGATCTGGGGCTAATTCACAGACATTATGGAGAACAGGCTGTAATGTGTAAGCGCAGCGTTGGTGGTGAGGAGAGCCAGGTTCACTCATACAGATACTGGGACTGAGAAGAGAACCTGCAGTTGCCAGCATCGTGTAAGCCCATATCTGTGGCCAGGTGTTAAAACAAGGGTTAAGTCCAACTTCTTTCAATCTCACCGATTTCCAGATGTCCAGAGAACAGGAAAATACGACTAAGAAACTAAACTGAGACGGGCTTCTCCAGTGCAATACCTGGAACTCAAGGTATCTACTAATTGAATGACAAAGCTTTGACTTCCCAAAACAGTCAAGAACAAACACAACTTAGTGTCAGCACTGTGCAAAGTTGCTGTATAGAGCTACAAACCAACTACTACTCAAAGAAAATACTGATTAAGACATTAAAATGACTGAAGCAACACATTCTGTAAATAAACAGGCTATAAGCAACAGCATCCATAGCTGCTACGACTTAATCACACCGAACAACAGACTGCTCTGAAACGCAGTGCTTTCCTTCAGGTGATAGAGTTCCAGCCAACAGCACGGTCGAACCCACCCAGCTCTGACGACTCACTGCCTTTTTAATCTTATCTTGTTAATATTTTAGAAAAAGCTTACAGGCATATGAATCAATTAATTATGGCTGGTATGCAGCTCATGAATAGTGCACATGGACTGTGCCAAATACACATGTCAATCACAGCTCAGCAACAGCTGGGTAATTACTGCCGTCCACATCTAAAGACGGCTGCAATGCCACACTCAAAGAATGTTGTTGCTCCAGGCTTACGAATTACAGATTACATGGACCTGGATGAACTTAATTTGACTTTGATCTTAATTTTTCAAAAACATTAAATTAAAAGTTCTGCTGGGCTCCCTCATGCTGGACAGAGAGAAATTAATGATATACAGTAATGTGTGTCTGGAGCATGGAAGGACAAATAGTTTACCTTCTGTTAATTGATTTTTTTAGGGGAGGGGTTGTAGGAACAGGTTAGGGTAAACGTGTTATTAAAGAACGTGCATGCTCTTTTAAGCAGTAGGCCCATTACGCACCACAAAAGTCTGTATTGCATTCACAGTAATGTATATATATATATATATATATATATATATATATATATATATATACTTACTGTACTACACATATACTTCTGCTGAGTCGAGAACGTCTCTGTGAGCCAAGGAGTTG
>CM067483.1:21800544-21823244 GCA_034552555.1 Semaprochilodus insignis | reverse complement strand
ATATATATATATATACTTACTGTACTACACATATACTATGTACTATACTATATATGGTAAAGACACTCCCCTTATTTGGTTCAGTGAGTCAATACAGCAGAAAGTTCTGAAATATTAGTTTGCATGTATTTTCAGAGTCTATCTATTTACTGCTAAGACTAGGCACTCTGCTCATGGCGATAACCACTCACTCTTTTTCTCGTTCTCTTTCTGCTCTGTTTTTTTTATTTAGCAAACTACACATTCCCCCCATCTCATACAGAGTACACACTGTGGATCCAATTGATTTATGCTTCACGTGCCACAGAAAGGGAGCTAAACAAACTAGAATTTGTGTATGACTGCACATCTCAGTCAAAACAGGGGAGAAAGAAACAAATAAAGCAAGCACGTAACTAGACGTATAATTTTTTGGCTCAGTGCTGCTGTTATTTAATATGTGGAATTAAAGAAGTGTGAATATGCTTCCCAGCATTAATTGTCAGTGGAACCCAGAAGTATCAATCAGGCAAGTCAGCCTGCGAAGCAGCGCTGTTAGCAGTGCGATGCTGCAGCCTGCCTAGCAGAGGGCTTAGCGATTGAGAGATCGCAGGCGCTCCGGCGTCTGTTCTCGGTGTCAGTGGGCCGTGATATTGAGATGACGAGGGGTGTGAGCCGGCAGCGAGGGGGAGGGCGAGGGTGGGATCAAAACCCTTCTCCCACCGCCCGCCCAACGCCTGAATCAGTGGGCAACCTGCACTTCAAAAGCTGTCACCAGCGTCCCGAGGCTGGTGGGGAAAAGCAGGGGGGACGGGTTGAAGCCCTGTCCCACAGACAGGGGGCAGACGGGGTCAGGGTGGGAGAGCTAAGCCATGCTGTTCCATCACACAAACCCACCCAATGGTAGCAAGACCCCCTACCCCCACCACCTCTACCACCACCACCACCACCACCCATCCTCTGCTCTCCAGGAAATCTATACCATTCATAATTTACACACGCACAGACAAAAGAAACAGGTAGATAAAAAAATGAAAAGAAAGCAGTTAAATAATTGAATGCTAGGTACCTTTACTAAAAAAAAAAAAAAACAGAACAGAATTCATATAGCTCACCATTCTGGGAGAGAGAAAAAGTAGGTCAGAAAAAGAGAAAACATCAAAGAGAGAAACTTGCAACAAAGTCATATATACCAAGAGTAAGCTCATACAATGTTCAAAACATATCACTCAGAACACGCACACATCATTCCCGCCCCCTCAGAAAAGAAAAAAGAAACAGTGGGGGGAAAAAGAAATCTAATCCGAGACACACAGACACTCGCTGCAAACTTCGCTGCTAGGTGAACTGAAAGCTAACATGGCTAGTCATCATAATACAGCCATCAAAAATCAATACAAATGCGTTTAACAACCTGCTTCATAGTCACTGACATTTCGTGATAATGTGCTCCATATTCAGGCCATTAGCATGTTAGCTGGGTGCGCGAGCGCGTGCTTAACGCCGCCGTCTCATTGTGCCCCACTCATTTGGTTAAAGCAATCCTGCTGCTCTGGCCGAGGTTAAGTGCAATAAGTCCAGTACGCAGCGGGGATGGTTATAAAGCACCCTGTAAAACTCTGCCATCCACCCTCACCCAATCCAAACTCTCTCCACATTCTCTCACTGAAATAAAGTCCAAACCACACTCCATTCCACTGAGCTAATACGAGCGTGCTCCTGTCAAATGTTTTATAGGGAAAGAGTGAAGATAGGAAGAGAGGTGTAGATTGACAAAGATACAATTCAGTGTATATTCATGTACCATTTAGTACAATGTTCACTGCTAGCTTTGCATTTATTAACCCTTAATAAGTGATCGCCAGCGATAACAAATGCAAGGTGTGATTCAGTATTATTCATGTGGAGCTCATTGTTCTTTGAAAGCTGTAGAAATGTTCTGTTGAAAATGTGGTTTTATGTGGAAGATAAAACAACTGAACTCATAAGTCAACTCTTCAAACACTGTTTGAAGGCATAAAAGCAGCACTAGCACTAGGACGACTGTGCATTCAAAGCAGAAGTTTGCACGGGCACGACCCAACCTGTATTCACTTTGAGACTTTGAGACCCGACCTGACCCGACCAGGACCATCATAGGCTGTTAAGATTTGAAATATAAAGCCAGAACACTTTAAACTTCTGCAGAACAGTCACTTCCAAGAGATTAAGTCTCAGTCCTCCTGCCACCATAGCCCAACATCTCAAGCTCTACACTGTATAAGCCCACTGTGCTTTTTACCTGATGTAATGACCAGTTTCCATGTTTCCACAATGAAGATATCCCTGACTCATTTGATACTGTAAGCAGGTCTGCTTTAGGAAGCCTTCCTTTTAATTCATTCAGGGTACATAGCTCACAAGACAGGCTTTGTCATACCTATTAATCAGCATAAGCATATTCATAAGCATAAAACAAATCTACCACATAAAAAACACCTCATTTGAAAGCAGAATGTAATGAATGTGTGAAGCTGAATGTAACCTGAGCCTAATGCTGTATGTGGAAAGGAGTGGACAGAGAGGTTGTACGTAATAAGACATGTTCCTCTGAGTGCTTTCCATTTTTCTACACTATCCGTAACGTCACCTGAAAAGGAAAGCTTACAGCCGCTGCAGTTAACCGGATATCTGTTCATGATCTGCCCATACTCTAATATAAATATTAGTCTGAATGCCCTTCCCTAGTCGACAGATTAAAACTTCACATCATAATGAAGAAACTGTGGCTAGAATTCTAGAGACATGTTCATCTAACCTTAAATATTTTTTTAATGAACAACTATACTCAATATCCAAAACTAGCCCACCATGACTTCCCCATGGAACTCCACTTTAGCCTAAAATCTTACACTTTGCTGGGCCATGTTGGGCTTGGCTCGACTAGCAGAGCCGTAATACACACTATGAAATCTAAGTGAATTTAAAGCAGGTTGGGGTACACGAGTCTGACTGTATAAGAACACCACTGCATTCTTTCACTCCCACACACAAACACAGGTTTCAAGAATCCAGCTGCCACTAGACGTTGATTAGTTTCTCTCCCACTCTTCTGCTTCAGTTGTGTTTGGTATCTCCGATCAGCTCTAAACAGCACAGTCCAGTCCCACTGTTCATCAGATCAGTACCTGTACTGACCACTCAATAGCTATGTCCAGTCACTGTAAACACAAACAGCTTTCCTTTCATGCTATTACATCAGGCCTTCTCTCTCTCTCTCTCTCTCTCTCTCTCTCTCTCTCTCTCTCTCTCATTCTTGCTCTCTCGCTCTCTCTCTATGCATGTGTGTGTGTGCGTGTCAGAGTGGGGGATGAAGCATGCTCTCCTGTGTGAGCTGCAGCTCCTGCTCTTCTGAGCGACAGCGAGGCGACGGCTGAAATGCTGGCGTCTAACCTGAAGTATGGAAGTTTGCAGCTGCATAAATAAAATCCCCATGGCAACTAAATGTGGATGGAGATAAGAGAGAGGGGAGGATTTATGCGTTTTCTGAGCTGTCATGCCCTAAAGAGCCTCCTCAGGCAAAGCAGGCCACCTGCCACACACTATATTAAACCAAAGTCTTCAGCCTTCCTCTCTCTCCCTCTCTCTCTCTCTCTCTCTCTCTCTCTCTCTCTGTCTAATAGGCTGCTCCTTTTCCTCCAGAACACAGGCATGCAGCCGCTGGTCTAGGATAGAGACATGCTTTTATAAAGAGCAGAGGAGGAATTCTTTTATCCAGTGGTTTACCCTTGTCATAACAGAAAAACACCAAAAGCAGGAAAACCCGTGGTGATGTAAGCCAGGCCAGTAATAAGCCACAGAGCATCTACAACCATCTTAAGAACTCTGTAGCAATTAGATTTGCTTTTAGCATGTATCTATTATGCCAAGGAAGACAGTTACAGCCTGTGACAACAAAGTTTGACGTAATACTTTTCAGAACGATTTCAGACTCATAGCTCAACGGAAAAACTGAAGAGGTTCTGTCAGACATGCAGCTCCTCTGTCATTTGTAAGCAGTAAGTTAAGAAAAGATTTTAAATATCATTTTTAAGGTAATATCTAAAGCTGCCAAAGATCCATTCAGACTGTAAATACCATTCACCGCATAGCTCACAATGTCATTAAATGTGAAACTAACAAATAAACCAAAACTTTTTTCTGTGTTGGATTTTCCCCTCTGAGGAGCCTTTACAACGTGTGTGTGGGGGTTTATGTCTTAATTCATTTATACATGACCATTTTTCCAATCTCTCTTTATCCCTTAGATCTAAACAGCCTTATCCAGTTACTGCCTTTAAGGCTGATATGAAAATTAGCTCTGTTCCTAGTCAGAAAGACATGAATGGGCAAATGCTGCAAGCTGAGAAAGTGAATACACATTTGTATGCAAAGGCTTGGGCCCACCTGGTGAAAGTGCATGTTCTTAGGGTGGTCCCAAATACAGTTTTTTGGGTTCCGGAGCTTTGGCAGTAATCAACAGTGAATATTTGAAGCTTTGCTCCAGGGAGCTGAGAAAGTCGTTTAGAAAGTCTGCATCCCTCCATTTAGTAGTTTCTCCTTACACAGTGTCTGTCCCACTCCTACTAGGGCCACTAGTTGCTTTCTGTGCAGACTGCTGCAGCGCTCACAGCGCGCCTATAACAGTGAGCTAGGGGATTAACCAGCACTTCACGTTGGTGTTGGTGTGTTTTAGGTTCATTTGTACAATTCATACTTTTATGTTGAAGAATATCAATCCGGGGGGAGCTGTGAGTTTTCTGGAGTAGAGGGCTGTGTTTTTAGTTGTTAGTGCTGGAGAGGCTGTGTTTCTTCTTGCCGTGTTCTGCTCTGTTTTCAGCAAATTAAAAATAAAGCTGCTTATGGACTGTAGCCTTGAGTCATTTGCGCTTCTTCCGAGAACTCCAAACATTATAGTATTTTGTAGCTTGCCTTTTATAGTCTATAGTCTTTTCTTTATCCAAAAAAAAAGCCAAATGAATTAAGTTAAAAACCAAATACCCACCCAATAAACAAACATATGAACGATACCTACCCAATGAACGAACATATGAATGATACCTACCCAATGAATGAATATATGAACAATAATACCAATAAACAAACATATGAACGATACCTACCCAGTAAACAAACATATGAATGATACCTACCCAATGAATGAACATATGAATGATACCTACCCAATGAACAAACATATGAATGATATCTACCCAATGAACAAACATATGAATGATACCTACCCAATGAATGAACATATGAATGATACCTACCCAATAACCAAACACATGAATGATATCTACCCAATGAACAAACATATGAATGATACCTACCCGATGAACAAACATATGTATGATATCTACCCAATGAACAAACATATGAATGATACCTACCCGATAAACAAATACATGAATAATACCTACCCAATGAACAAACATATGAATGATACCTACCCAATGAACGAACATATGAACGATACCAACCCAATGAACAAACATATGAATGATACCTACCCAATGAACGAACATATGAATGATACCTACCCAATGAACAAACATATGAATGATACCTACCCAATAAACAAATATATGAATGTTCCCTCCGAAAAAAATGAACATATGAATGATACCTACCTAATGGATGAACATATGAATGATACCCACCCAATGAACGAACATATGAATGATACCTACCCAATAACCAAATATATGAAAGATACCTACACAATGAACAAACATATGAATGATACCTACCCAGTTAACGAATCTAAATGAAAATAAGTTAACACATCCCTTAACCTCTATTCACTTCAGCTAAACATCTCATTTGACCACGGATGTTCCAACTCCTGCACACGACTGTATACAAAGGTTTTTGTGAGATTTTTGTGAGATGCTGTTTTTCCACATATGAACTACATGGACAAGACAGTGAATTCATTTTGAAAGTGAATAATGTATTTATATGACATAGGAGTCTTTTATATAAAAAAAGCACTTATGTAGTAGTTAACAATGTAGTAGTGCTATCGGTGCAGTATCATACTGAACAGCTGAAATTGAGAAAAGGGGGGACAGACAGACAAGAGAGAAAAAGAAAGAGACAAAGCATATGTATAATGTGTGTGTGTGTGTGTGTCTGATGGAGGCAGACGGCTTAATCCTACTGCGTGTCTGGCTGTGTGCAGGGCCAGAGGTCCCATCAGGCCTGAGAGGGCTGGACTGGTATGTGTGTGTGTGAGCGCCGGGCTAAGTAACGAGGAGAGACAGGTGTGTGGCTGCCCCTCAGTCCCGCTGAGGCCTCACGCTGGCCCCTCGCTGCAGGAGAGGTGGCCGTCCCTCCACAGCCCTCTCCACACGGCCATTTATCTCCATTTCAGCCTGCCCCGCGCAGTCTGCTCAAACAGCACTTAAACTAAATAACCCTGCTGGAATTCAGCCCCTCTCTCATCAGAGCAGGACACCACAGTACACAGGCCGGCCCACGCTCGCTTCCCCCGCCTGACAGCGAGGTTGTGTGTGTTCACTGTCTCGAGGGACAAGGACAGTGCATTCTGATACAGTGTAGGCACAAAACAGACAGAAAACAACATTCTGCTGCTGACTCCTATGACAAAGTCTGAAACAGCAGCTTTAAAGAGGATGGAAATCATTCTGAAGCTAGGATCTACTAATCTAATCAGGTTTGCTTTTCTATATTTCTGTTGGTTCATTTGCTGTAAATGGAACAAAGTTCCATGGGCAACTAGCGTTTTCAAATGATGTACAATACTATGCAAAAGTCAGAGGGCTATCCTTCATTTCCGTTTCCAATTCCAGTCAAAAACCCTTGAATGTGTTTGGCATTACCTGGAGAAAACTAAACCAACATCTGATACTAAACTTTGGCAGTGTGGAAAAACAGCCCTGCATATTTCTTTGAAAAACGGAAAGCAAGCCTCCCAAAAAAGAACGGAAGGTGCAATAAGGGCAAAGAGTGGACACTCTAAATACTGAAAAAAATAAATATGATATTCAGTTGGTGAGTTTTCTCTCTAACTTTGTTTAAAATATGTTTATATTTTTTTCTGATGCTGAAAATACTTATATTAAATAGCCACTTCAATTGGAAATTAAGCAAATAAATAGCACAGTACTGCTTACAAATAAACACAGAAAAAGTTAGCTTTTCCTAAGACAGTGTGATGGTGTTGCAACATATTGCTACAACTCCGATATGTCTTGCAATACATTCAAAACATGCTGGTGAATCCTCAAGCCACCATGATTAAAGGCTGGCTTCCATTTTTGACCAAAAGTATTTACATTTGTCCGATTGCGTGAATGCCCTGACTCATGAAAGCACTCACAATATGCTCATCTGGAACATCTGAGACTGGTCAGGGAGCTCACAGCATGCATTTATTAGAAGGCTCCTTTGTAAGACTTCTGTGAGCCAGTATTGCCAAGGCCAATGCAGTTGTAACTGTGTAGATTCAATATCAAATAACAAATTACGTAAATATTAGCAAAGGACACCACGCTGGGTAAAGAATACTCGAGCAATCACACTGCTTTCCCTATTCATATGACTAAAGCTGGATTCTATTGGACAGGTGATTGTAACAAAATCAATAGAGTGAAGGAAGTTGATGCCAGCATGTTGCACATTGGCTTGGCGGTGTTGGCATTGTGCTTCTGTTCGCTGGAATGCTTTCAGAGAGCGATAAAAGGTGAAAATCTGTTTAATGGCATTACGCCACACCTAAAGCGTTAAAGCGTGAACTGTGTGGAAAGAGAGTCAGGGAGAGAGGGAGAGAGAGAGAGATGATAGAATGGGTTAGGCACCGATGACAAAACAGGCAGATCCTCTGTTATGCATTGTGGCAGTTAGTGCATCAGGAGCAGAGGGTGGTAGTACTAATAGTACTAAATACACCACATGATGAGCTATTAGAGGAGGCTTTTTGTGAAAGTGATAAATAAATCCTCTTTAGTCAGTGTGACAGTAATCCCAACGCCCCTGTGCTTTCATTCCTCACCAATCCATCAACCTGCACCAGAGTATTAGCAGCACTGCATATTCCAAAATCTCTTTCATTCTACTGTAGTGCGAAGGCACTGAGAACATGAAGCATTCCATAAATGAAACATAGCTTCAGAAACCGTCAGAATAACTCTCAGCGGAATACGAAAAGACTCCACATCCCACAATGCCTCGCCTTAATAATTATGAGTTTGGGATCGGTGAACAGGCTCCAAGACCATAAAGGGCCGCCACTTTCTGCGGAGGCCCATCGTTTATCAGCTCTCTAAGCAATAAGGCTAGCCTTAATAAGCCTATTACATATTGGATTTCTCTTGGCATGAAATAAGTCATTTGAACTGCTGTTGCTCAGAAGCAATAATACTTGTTTTTGATCAATTAACTATGTCCTTGTGAAATGTGAGGAGAATTACTCACTCCGGTTTAAAAATGCCACTGATGCAGTTCTGCCTCTCAGAGTTATGCCAAATCAGTCCATTAAAATAAAAATGACTCCCACACTGCACGTTGCAGGAGAAACAGGAAATCTATCTGCAATCACGTCCAAACTGAAAATGGCTCATGGTATGCTAAAGCAAACAAACTGATTAAGAAAAAAACACAGCATTAAATGTTTCCTACCGTCAAGTTGGGACAGATGTCATTTAAGTCGGGACTCAACGAAAAAGTAAAATAATTCTTATGAGAGTTAATCAGTGCTTGTTAATGGTTTATAAGAGCAATGTAAGAATGTATCTACATAACACTTTTATTGCAATTACATCTTAAATACTTCTTCATAACTAACAGCTTGTGTGTGTGTGTGTGTGTGTGTGTGTTCAGTGTGAGGTCAGTGCAGAGTAACAGAGCTCACACCAGACTGTGCTGGCTGTGATGTGAGGCTGAGCTGAGCTCTATTGGCTCTGGCTGGCCAGAGGGCAGGGCAGTGAGAGGGGGAGAAGGGGAGGAGTTACCATGGTGATGAGGTATGTTGTTGCCCTCCAAGGTGAAGTGTCTTGGGCCTAGTGGCTGAACAGGAGCTGGCATTAGCTGGCCTCTCCCAGTAAGGGTCGCTGTGGAAAAATGTGGAAAAGCTCTTAAACGCTATACTGCAATGAAGAGCCGGCCCAGACCCTTCCCAACCTTCACACAACCACACAAACTTCAGCACATCAGAAACGACATCTCACTTATCAAGAAATGCAGTTCACAGTAATGAATGGTGTTGGAATGTCTGTCTCGTTCAACCAGCAATAATTACGAGTGCATTTGTGTGCATGTGTATCTTTAAAGGAATACTCTGGTATTGCTCAACTCATGCTGCTGCATCGTCAATTACCATGGACAGAACTTCCCTCTTTCAATGAAAAGAACAGAAAATCTGCAAACTCTGTTACACTATCATTTTAAAGGTGTGTTTTCAGGTATTTTCTAAATTCATGTATACGTGTCAAAGTCACAGTCCATGGCAATCCATTGTATGCTATAGATGGTAGAGATGAGGTTGAAACAGCCAGAGTATCCATTTAAGACACTGTGCAGACACGCCCTGTGAAGTACAATATAACACATTAAAATGACAATCAAGGACTGAACAGGCAGAGTGTTACATCATAAAAAACCATATGTAGTAGGAAATGCTGGCCTAGAGATGAGAGGTAATGGAAATGGTAAGGGTAATGTGTGATAATAATGGATTGTCCGTGTAACTGTGAGCAGCTGAAGATCAACCACTGATTTGTCTTTCACCAGCTAACAGTACTAATCAGAACAAGCAAAATATTAAACTACTCTGATCTTCTAATGTTACTGGCAAAAACCATACACGATATACCCTGCAATACCCTGTTCTTGCTTTTATAACAATTAGCCTCCACTGGATAAAAACCTCAGGTTGTACAATATGTTTCTTTTTCTAAGATAAAACCACCTGAAAGCCCTAAAGTATGCACGTTTGCAGCATAGGTATGCAGACCGAACCAACGGCAGCCAATAAAATGTTTTATTGGTTAATAAAAACAAGAGCATTTTTCAAATCTGTGGTTTAACCGGAATAGATATTTAGCCAAATTTTCCATTAGAGACATATGATCAACAACCTGGACTCTTTTTGTTGTGTTGCTGTGGAGCCGACAGCAGCGGTGTAATTATTGAGCCTGTTCTAATCTCAACTCGCTCTCATGTTTCTGTTACATGTACTCAGTCCCTGCACTCACACACTAAAGAGCTTTTATTGGGTAAGGGCCCTTCATGGGACACTATGAAACAGCAGAGGCTCTTAGTAGAAAGCTGATGTGTTGAAAAGGAAGGCTTTAATGGGGACGGATTGATATTGGTCTGAGGGAATGCTCCTCTGCATGATCACTCTTTCACCCTGAGATTGATGTCTTGCAATTTACAAACTTCTGCACTGCTACATGTCATTTAGCACAATATATTCCCCTCTAGGCATAGACAGTACAAGGTACCAAGCTTTTTCCACCAGTTTCAGGAGCAAAAGAGACCCATCTCCCAGCCTTTGGCCCATGTGTTCCATATAAAAACGCAGAATGAGCCTACGCGTGCTGTTTATGGGACGCGTGCATGGTAAAGCGCAAAACCGGGTGGTACATATGACGGTAATAAGATGGTATTTAGAAATGATGTGTAAAAATTCTGTTCCATGCCTGAAAAGCCAAATATACATCTTTAACTTCTTTAACTTCATATTTTAGATGGCTCACAGACTAGTGCTGAGGGAGCTTGCCGATAGGTGGCGCTGACAGAAAGAGGGGAAAAATCCAAGACAGGGAAAAACCTCTAAATAACTAAAGATCACTGCACAGCGGTTGTGCTGGATCACACAGCATCACGTATTGAAGCACTGCTGTAGAATGAACGTAGTGATGTTGAAAATACACTTTGAGTTTAAGTCATTTTTTTACATTTTACTCAAACAAAGTTAATGAAATAAAACTTTCACAGTTACTAATCATTCAGAATGGGTCTGAAACTGGCTTTCTGTCACTCACTGAACTCAATGTTAGTTTACATCATCTACACTTGACACAAGAATCAAGCTTGTACTGTGTACAGTAACAAGTTAGCCCATCAAGCTACATATACAAACACCAAGGAACATGTTCAATTTCACCTTTCATAAGACGGTAGATAACATAAGCTGACACGGCAAAAAAGCACCAAAACTCAGTTCTGGCTATTCAGAGGCTTAAGTCTCGAACACTGCTTACACTCTTTGGACCAGGCATGTGACCAAATGCAGTGCAAAATATGCTTTGACGTGGACAGTTTCACAAACTCTATTTTCATACCTGTAGAATATTTTGGTGGTAAACAATTTCATTAATTGACTCACTGTTATCAGTTGCCAAGTGGGCCTGTGTATAGTTTGCATGATAAGCTGATAAGTTGGAAATGGAACGTCAAATTCAGGCACATTGTAAGTGCATATTGCAGTTCTATCAAGGCACATTTTGTGCTATGCATGCATTCATACATACATCTTGACCAGAGTGTGCAGTATCATCCACACTACACACACACACACAGCCCCTCACATGCATATGCTGACACACATACACACACACAAACACACACACACATAAACCTCCACATCCATATTTGGGCTTATTTTGATTTTGTTGCAAGGCTGAAAAAGGCACTGTATATTGCAGACAGCGATGGAAGATTTGGTCCATTTTTCAAAGCCGACTACATTACCCCTGTAGCAGGCATTCTTTTGAAATCATACCCTTTTTTTCCCCCGCACATGTTGGGGAAACTAATCCGCGCCTGGCGCATTGTACTCCATAAAACGCTCCGATGTGGCCTTTCCTGCGATTTCCAGGGAATCGAGTGCAGTGATTGAAAACGTGTCAGCAGGGTCTGCTCAGCCTGCTCATACAAACAGGCTTGCTGACCCCAGCGCTGTTCCAACAGTCAGCCCAACAAGCTCTGAATGCAGACTGAGTCGAGTTCTGGAGGCCCAACAGCATAGCTGCCCCAGCACATACACACACACACTCCCATCGCTGAGCAGAGCACACACACACTCACACCGCTGCTCAGCGGCTCACTAATAAGCGTTAGAGGATGGTTATCCGACAGGATGGATGTGTTTCTGAGCAGAGCGGCCTGCTCCACAGAGCAAGGGGTGGGGGGGAGCGAACGAGGGAAAAAAAAACGGAGAGAGAGAATGAGGTCTGCAGGGGAGATGGGAGTGGATATTCTCCAGCTCTGCTATTCTAACAGCATTCAGTGCACATTCTAACAATAGCTGTGCGATCTCACTGGGGCTGGATCACAGCGCCGTTAGGCCCTCACTGAGTCACTGTGAGCGAATGGCCAAGCAAAGTCTCACTCATCCTCACAAATAAAAGCATCAGTCTGGTGAAAGAACCTGGCAACACAAACTTCCCATGCTGGAACAATGCTGCTGAGTCAGCACCGTAGAACAATCTCCAACGACAAATAAAGCATCTGATTCAGATACTTAATTGAGGTTTTTTACACCATTGCGCTACATTTACGTCACTATTATGGAGGCAATGAAGCAGGGAATTATCCATAAGTTGGGTCTTTTTTCAGAAGTCAGCAAGTAATTTAAATGCCTGCAGTATGGAACTGGTTTAAGTGCAAACAACAAAACTGTTAAATGAGCCACACACATTTTCCAACTTGTATCGCAGAAAAAACAATATCGTGATGCATATCAGGTATCAAGAAAATCTCTTGCAGTATCGTGATATTACAAACAGACTGAGAAACAGCTTCTTCCCAAGATCTGTGGAATCCACAACACCTCACCTGACTGACTGATTACTACCACTGGACCAAATCTTGTTCACTCTACACATTTAAGCACATTTATGTACAGTCACCTAATGTTATACATTATTATTCATAGTGTAATTCTACCTCCATATTCTGTCAACTTGTTCTTGTACATTTAGCATATCCATGCACAGTCACTTTACACATTCATAACTTATTTATTTGTATTTATAATGCAACTGTTACTGTAGTTTACTCCCATTCTCCTGTTCGACTGTTCATTTGTAAATATCTTAACTATATATATTTTATTTTACTGCTATTTTTATTGTTTCTTCTTGGAGAGTATAGCACTAAATTTTGTTGTACGCAAGTACAATGACAATAAAAGGATTCAATTCTATTCTATTCTATTCTATTCTAAAAGGATTCTCTTATATTTTATGCAATATCGCCCATCCCTTGTGTGCATTATGCTTTTGTTTTACTAAATATACTAAAGATTTTGTATTTCTAAAATGCTAATACTGGACCAGGAGGATACTGACTTGGATTAGGGGCAAAACAAAACAAAACAAATTCACCAGGATAACCCTAGTTAAGGACACCCACCTGCATAAAAGTAAAAAAGAGCAAAGTGTAGAGTGAGCTCATGCCGGTGTCAGAGGAGACACACTGACAGGATGCTAGCTCTCTAAGCTCTGCTCTTAAGCGGTGGCTTAATAAGAGTGGTCATGCTGAAGAGGGGCAGCATACAGCCCTGAGCCGCAGGCATGTTTATTGGCCTGCTATATTGACTGCTGGATTGGGTGGAGGGCCCGGGTGCTCTGATTTACGCCAGCTTTTATCGATGTCATCTAGAGGAGCAGGGTGACTGACATTTACAGGTAAATCCTCCCATGTGAGAGTCCATTACAATAACACCGTGTCTACCCTCAGCCCCCAGTCCACCAGGCCTGGGGTGACTGCCGCCCTGCCACCCACCGTAAATCTACCACCCGCACCACAAGCTTAATTCTGCCCTGGCCTCAACACCGACCACTTTGAGAACGGCTTCCCCAGAAGATAAACACTCTAAAACTGACACCACAGGAATATGAAAGTTTCACATATAACTATGTCCTCATATAGGATGAAATCCATGTGATGTGTTAAGCTTAATCAAATGTGCACATACAGGTGCTCTGACCTGTACATATCTAAGCGACTCAATGTTTGCATACGTAGCTCAAGCCTGTGGAAAGTGTAGATTCTGAACCTTGAACTGATACCACATTTATGTTTACAGGTAGGAGAGGGGATATTTTAGCAGGATATGAAGTTGATGAACAGATGATATGCATACAGGTTTGCAGAAACCTTTACAGGTTTTCAGGTGTGTTTTCAGCATTTCTTGAGAGCAAATTAATATGTCTCAAAAAGAGGAAAAAGAAACACAGATTCAATGCAAATGTAATTCAGTGCTTAACAAATCATGAAGTTAATAATAATAGTCACTACATATGAACAGCACCCCCAACAGCTATAGCATTTCTGGACTTCTAAGGGTTAACATAATGCTGCTGGTGCACTTGGAAGGAGCAGCTGAACCCAGGCTGATCTGTACTTGTTCAGCTAGGTAGCGAACATCACTTGATAAGGCATGAAGGCATGTAAATGGAAGCACAAAGCTGAGTCTGTGATTGGCTTGCACACAGTTCCACAGTGCAGAGACAGATAACTCATTTCTTCGCACCACAGAGGCTGACAGAGATCCAGCATACATATGCATCACTCACCAATGCGCTATGTGTTTGGGTGTTTAGACACCTCAGAGTGGCACGTCATTCAAATTTAGCGGTGTGCACTTGTGTGCATGTGTGTGTGTGTGTGTGTGTGTGTGAAGGGGGCAGCGGTTAGAGGGTCTCTTGTTCAGCGCTGCTAAGCGGATGAATTATTAAGCGCACTCTGCTGCACCACATCAAACACACACACTGAGAGATTCACTGCACCACAGTGACAGAGACCTGTACACATACACACACACAGAGCTCAGAAGTGGAGCTGAATGATAGGGGAGAAAGTCACATTGCAATATTTTTTTTTTTTTTTACTGTGATATTTGAATAACACAAAAAGAGCAAAAAAAGGAATCCAAATAAACTAGTCCCAAATATAGCAAGTTATAATTCTAGGAAAGTAAAGGGTGCATTGACACAATATGTGATATTGTACTTATATTACTACATGTTGCTATTGGAATATACCTTCTAACTAGAGGTTTTTTAGTCCTGCTTCCACTAGAATTTGTCCTGCTCCTGCCTAAAATCAGCAACATTTGTTTAGCCCTCACCTGCAACGTACACATGTTCAGCCCACTCCTGCCTGCAAGCCCCAATGGCAATATTTGACATACTCTATTAATAAATGAATTTTACACTTGAAATAATCACAGCTGAAATTGACTGCCACCTCAGACTTGCCAGTAGTCAGCTCAATTGCAGTGCATTGGCCTTTCTTTAGAACACTATTCACAGCTAAGGGCGAATGACTGTCCCATGTATTATCAGTTGCTTTGTAACCTTGCAGATGAGTTTATTACTTTGTTATGGATTATTCAAGCTGTTTCCTCATTTGTTAGATATGCATGCCAATTACTGTGTTTACTATAATCTTATATACACAATTTCTCAATTTGCTGGATTGTGTACATGTATAAGCTGTTCCGCTCTGACTTGCACTGGTTTAGTTAAACACCAGGTCCAAATCTACTCCACGTTGCAAGATACCATAATGGGACCTACAAGTCCCATGGAGTCACACAGGAATGCAGACCTTCCAATTAGTAAATCCTTGATGTGATATGGTAAGGACTGTACTGTAGTAGTGGACAGTATGTTTAAAAAACTGTATTACATTATAATTACAATACTGTCCACAGAAGAACATGTATCTCAAGAATAGTTACTCAGCTATTGCATGCATTAATTAAACTCCATCTGCTGCACGCCTAATGGAACATAAATGAAAAGGTAAAGTGTTGACTAACCAAACCTGGTACTGTATGATAATATTTGAAATTCCAGCAGTAATGTAACCCTATTTTTTTAACAAGCATATTTAAGAACTAAAGCAAATCGACACAGAACAGATCAGAACACCGTGTAGAGAGAAGTCAGTATTATAGTGCAAAACTAGTGCTAAATGTTTCAAGTCAAACACTGTCAAGTAATTTGTCACATATGTACTTTCGCACCATGGGAAACAGCACTGTAGATGGGGCAAGAGGAAATAAAAGTGAGGCAAGCAGACAAGGCTACAACCTAACCTCAAGAAAAAGATGTTCCTTCCTTTTTTTCTGCATCTTTCTTCATTTCTGTCCATTCCCTTGACAACAAACTGGACCTCAGACCTCATCTGACTGCACAACAGGAGATGAGGAACTGATAAATTCACTATTAACTCTTGACCTTAGCGTGTTTTGCACTTTTATATGTTAACTATGGTTGTTTGTGGCACAAGTTTATGACAAAATCTGAAGAATTTCAACTGCTACCACAGATGAGCTGGTGCATTGCCCACTTTGGCCTGCATTACTGGACCAAAATTATTTATATTTGTTTTTCATTTAGCTTGGATCATGACAATGCTGACTGATTTATTCAAACAATTAAAGAAAATCTGCCGAGTAACACTAAAGATAATACACCACTCTGTCTTACATTTGCTGTCTACTGCAGCAAACCACAGTTAATGGTCAAAACTGTGGCATTTGGGGTATTTCCTATCTGCACAAGGTGCTTTCTTGCGATCTTGCACATGAAACATTAAAAATCAAATCTTCACATTGTCAATTACACAGAATCTGAAATTGTAAGCACTGTTACACCCCTACTGAGCACACAATCAAACATTCAGTGATTGGTTACAGGCTTATTTGCTGAAATGCAAAGAAACACATTTAATCCATTACAGACGCTAAAAATGACTGTTACGGATTTGTACTGTTTCCAGTGTGAAAGATGAATGGCATTGGGGAAAAGATCTCCGAACTAAGGTCTTTTTTTTAAAGACTAGGAGACTATTCACGCTGCTGTCTGTATTGTGTTTCATCTCGTCTCAGTTTGCACAGGGAGATTCCAGCATGCAGTCAGCACTCACAGGCACAAATCTGCAGTGCCGTGTCTGCCTTCTTCAGCAGCAAGCAGTCAAATCCCAGCCTGTGTTTTAGTTCACATTAGGTGAATGACACTCACGCATATGCTTTGCTGAAAGTGCCAGAGGAAAAATGTGAATGATTCAGGCTTCAGTGTGTGTATGTGTGTGGATATGTGTGTGTGTGTCATCTCGTTGCTCACTGCGTAGGTGGGCGTACAGTGAGAAAGCAGAGCCTCAGTGGGCCTGTAGACTGACTCTCTGCTGTAGGCTATAGAGGGGAACATCTCTGATGTTACAAAATTGAGTGAAGTACTAATGACACCAATTCATCCTCTACTGGAGCACTTAGTATATCATTGTTCTGATGCACTTTGAAAGGATTGTGCCAAATAGCTCAGCAGCAGCCAGTCTATGTAAGCCAGTATGTGAGCACTGCAGCACACACACAAACACACACAGACACACACACCCTAATGTTGGTATACATCACATACGTTATATATAAAATAAATAAATAAACGACTGATACACGTTGCTGGTTTGTTGCCAGTAAGGGAAGCAAACCAATGCAACCTCTTTACAGTTACACATGGAAATGTTTATTTTCAAGCAAATGCAAAAATGCAACATATATATAGCTAATATATACATAGCTAAGAACTCAGTTGGTCAGTGATATTTCTACATTTTGCTAATATACAAGGTCCAATATTGCTTTATTTTTTATTGTAATATCATGTATAGTATTATGTACAGTGTAGAGCTCTCAATAGTGTTTCAAGCTTGAAGAACTTGGCACATCTAGGCATGTCTCCTCAACACTGCTGTGTCTAATTAACTCATAGCAGCGCAACACACACTAACACACGATCACCACATCAGTGTCACGGCAGCGCTGAGAATGATCCACCACTCAAATAATACTTGCTCTGTGGTGGTCCTGTGGGGGCCTGACCATTGAAGAAAGGGGCGTTAACAACGTATGCAGTCTGTAATTGTAGAACTACAAAGTGCACCTATGTGGTAAATACAGCTGATAAAATAGACGCTGAGTGTTCATACAAGGACGTGTACCTAATGAAGTGGCTGCTGGGTGTATTTATCAACAAACAAATTTTGCTGGGATAGTTAAAAGTCTTGATGTGAAAATTAACACTTTAAAATGGAGCTTTGACCAAAATGGAAGATTCCACATTTAGATTTTTTTCTCTCTCCAGAAGAAGCCAGTACTAAGCTTGGAAATGAGTTCCGCTTAAACACTTCGTAGAGGAGCTGATACGATCACCCAGCCTAATGCGTAACTCAGTGTAGAGATTCATTTGTGCTCTTTAAAGACAGACGAATAAAAGGCCTGTGTAAAAGGAGGAACAAATGATGGATAGATTGGAGCGGGGGCTTGGGATGCAGTGTTGTGTCACCTGCAGTCAGATTGACCTTCATTTCTCCCCAATCAGCCTATTTACTCAGCGTGAACGCCTCTCTTTTACTGGAGTGGGACAAATTATCAGCACCATTATTCAACACAGACAGCAGGCCAATGTAAGGAGAAAGCCCTTTAGTCAGTATCAAGCAAGCTGAGGAGGTAGACATGATGACATAGACTAGTGGGCTAAAGCATAGTTTAAGGTAAAGAACTGAGATACTGATAGTGTAAATCAAGTGCACAGCAAGTGCATATAGTTTAATTCACACTAAACTCCAAGAATTCTCTGTTCTCTGTAGTTTTGAGAGCTGCATTTCAGAGGGGTTTAGCAGATAAGAAGGCCATTTTTTCATGTACCACACTACACTAGGCGCCCGAAATAAAAAGAATGGAAATGTTAAAAATTTGGTCAGGGAAGCCTTCATTGTGGATCTAGTCAATACATCAGATAAAAAGAACTTTGGCTATGTACAGTGTAGAGCTCTCAATAGTGTTTTAAGATAGAAGAACTAGGCACATTGTCTCCGCAGTGACACATTTACCCTGGATGCAACCGTTCTGTAGCAGCTACTACTGTATACCAGAAACAAATGGCAGTGATAGTACTTGCTCGTACCAGTGGATTCTTATGCCAGTTCATTCAGCTTTGAGCTGTCATCTCTGACTTTACATCTACAAGGAGGAACAACAATGTAGGCGTTTAATATAGGGGACAGGGAAAATGACTGTTACATGCAAGTCATTCATTTTGCAGCATCTGGGTATAAAGCTGAAAACTACAGAAAATTACACATGCATTAGCTAAATTAGCCTCTGCACCTAAATTTAAAATCAAGCTTTACGGTACTTCGTGCGGGCCTCGTAGCAGAATGCTCCTACCGTTTTCAACCTCTCTGGCGGCTGACCAATTAGAACAGTGTGGGAAAGCTGACCCATCAGAGCATACTGTGTTGAAACCTTATGCAAATTAAGATTATATCTAAGCTGATCTCTTATATCGAATTAAAAATAAATTACCTTTAAATGAATGAAGGTTGGTCTCTGACTTTTGCGTAGTACTGCGGTATAGTTAAATCAGTTGTTTTTTCATAAACAGAAATAAATGGAACTCCAGTTGTTTTAGGTTAAAACAGAAGTGGCAGAAGGCTGTATTTTATGAGACTGTAATAAAAATATGTTTGTCCCACAGCCCTGTTTAGTGGGGAATGTGTGAACCAAAGCAGCCTTTGTTCAGTAGCAACTAATCCTAGATCTGCACTGTCGTATCAGCTTTGGTTAGTATAGACTGACAATTAAAATGAGTATTAAATATGCAGGCTTTGGAGAACAGGGCTATGGGCTATGGTGAGTGTCGACTATCCACTTTCTACATTATAGGTTCATCTGTAATAATGATGGATAAACCTTTTACATTACCACAAGATAGGGTACAATATCAAAAATGATTCTTCATATTCTGAAAAATGCGAACAAACGTGTTTATTGACTGGTACACACCAAACCAGTATCCACGGGTAAAGCCTGCTAGCTAAATTCCTACAGGCCCTGCAGAGGTGTGCGGGTCACAGGCAGTGCTGTTGAATTAAAGCCCCGGGCTGTTTGTGCGTGTTTACAGTAGCACTGTCTCCTCACATTCTCCATTATGTCTACAGTCCTCGCTGTCATATTTGATTTGCAGTAAGATGCAGCATGGGCAAGTGGATCTGTGCGACGGCCACTCACAGCAGGGGAGAGAGAGCGAGCGAGACAGAAAGAGGGAGAGCAAGCGAGAGATGGAGATGGAGAGAGAGAAATAAAGATTTGCACAGAAGGAGACTGCAAGAACTTTTGTCTTTGAAATGACTTCCAAGCCCTCCATCACTACTGTTGTTGGCATTGTGCTGTTGCACCAGAGCCTCAGCATCATCTTATTAATGAGACCAAAAGAATAGCAATTACGCTCTATTACTTTAGAAAAGCACCGAAAGTAATTGATACACTGGAGCCTCGCCAAACAGCTTCTGCACCAATTAGAGCATCATCTTCTACTGCTTTGTGTGAATATTTGAGGGCAAGCATCTCACGCCATTTGCATGAGGTGTCATTTCACTGGCACTGATTAGAAACAGGGGCAAACCTCAGCCCACATAAACAACACATAAAGTAAAACATCTGGCAACGCATTTCCAATATTACGTATGTATTTATGCATTACTATGTTTATGCATGTCAATCAATGGGAGGGATTTTTCTTTCAGCTGAAAACACCGAGGGCACATCAGTCAAAAACCTTCATATTTATGCATTTATGTTCATTTCCCAAAATATCTGTCACTGCATTGAAAATCATATCGTGGTGAAAGGTAAGATTATTAGGGACTAGGGGGTTTCAGAATGACAAGCTAACAAGCTTGAATATATGATTACTGTAGGTGATGCACAGTATGTTATTAGCCCAGGCAAATAAAGATAAATAAATCAAGTCAAGGTCAAACCTGGTTTACAAATATTATTACACTTCATACACTACTGATCAAAAGTACAGAATCATCTGTTACAGCAATAAGCACTGTTAATTTATTCTTTAATAATGTACAGATTATAGTGTAAATTGAAACACCAGAAGGGATTTTTTGTGTTGTTTTGGTCAATATTGTAAGGTATTTGGGGAAGTTATTCAATGATAAATAACATACTGTAATTATCTATTTATATTCATTTGTTGAGAAGTTACCTGCACCGAGAGTTTCTGGAATATAAGGCATCCTGGAAGTTAATTCTATTATAACTTAATTCTTAATTATAACTTAATGTTATACAGCCTTTTTCAGTCACGTTAGAATCATCTACAGCTCTGCTCGTCTTTCTGGACATGACCAAAATTTCTTCATTTTTTACAGCTTTCCACAAATTAGAAAATTAGTCGATCTTTGTTAAGTTGTACAGTAGCAGCATGAGAATAAAACCACTCATGTGCAAGATGAATATCTTCAAAAATAAACAAAGATTCAATGACAACAGAAATTCCAAACTTTTGGACTTTGATTCCAACTTATTGGGCCAGTAGTGTATAACAAAATCATAAAGTGACCACAGAAACTAGTGCATTTTCTGCAAGAGCAAGTTTCAGAGCAAACAATTCCACACGTGTTGCGGTGTTACAGAGGCCCAGAGGAGTGAATATGCATTGTTTACCCTAAACTAAAAAGAAGAAAACCAGCACTGAATAGGTCAGCAGAATATTGATTTCCAACTCAAGACATTAAACATCTATTATAAGGCAGTTAACCCATTTGCGTATGCAGATGTAGCGCAGGGGATCAGTGTGAAACAGCAACGCTGACAACAAATAATTTAAATTTTACATGTAATTGCAGGTTTCTGATAATACTAGATCTGGCTCAGCAGAATACAAGTAGCCTAGAGGTCCAGAACAAGTCTCCCTGCTCATTTTGTTGACAACCTTTTAATAAAACATGCCACCTCAAATTCTTCTGAGACCTACAATTTCCACCCCACGATTTGCATTGCTGGTAGCTATAGTTCTAAAAATATGCCAAGCAAGAGCTGCACTAACCACAAGGTCTGCAACTCACCTTAATTGTGGATTATATGGGGGGGGGGTTTAGACGGAAAGAGAGAGCTGGCGGCCCTGGGCACGAAAACCAAGCAAACATGGCAGATCCACAAAGCTGACAGCTGCTTTGATGATTTGTGGAACTTGGAGGGCTTGTGTCAAAACCAAGAGACAAACCACTTTTGGCATCCAACTTCTACTGTTTGCGTATTATTTGCACTAACTTTCCTCTAAAGCTTATCACCTGACAATTATGTAACACTGATACACACACATACATCCTTAGGGCTGTTAACAAACCTCTGCATGTTTGATCTTTGACACTTCAAGTAATGTTTTAAGTGCTAAGCGGCACAGCTGTGATCAATTAGTGAGTGTATGCGAGCTGTAGCCGCTAGTGAGGGAAGCTTCAGTGTTTGGCAGGCGCTGCCTACCCTCTGGTGCAGGGTGGAGCAGGGCTCTAATGGGACCCAGACGCCACGCCTGGGCTTCCTCATACAGCCGTGCGTGTGATGAACTATGACTCTGTGAGTCCGTCTATTGTACGTAATTGGGAGGGGCCAAGAGGAACACACTTTGTGTGTTAATTGTACATGTGTGATGTGAAAATAAAAGAGTTAGAGAGGTAATTGGTAAATGTACTTATCCATAGAGAGACAGTGTACTTGTGTATAAGTCAATGAGTGAGTGGCTGTATTTAAACTCCTATGCAGAGACCATTTTTGATTTAGTTATTCATGTTTTAACGAGATTATATTTAACATAATTCACTTAAATAAAAAAGGAGAATGTCACAAAAAAAAAAAAAAA
>CM067483.1:21704478-21792457 GCA_034552555.1 Semaprochilodus insignis | reverse complement strand
GCTGTAACTGGGCTGTAACTGACCTGTAACTGAGCTGTAACTGGGCTGTAACTGGGCTGTAACTGACCTGTAACTGGGCTGTAACTGAACTGTAGCTGGCCTGTAACTGGGCTGTAACTGAGCTGTAACTTTGTTGTAACAGAGCTGAAACTGGGCTGTAACTGGTCTGTAACTGGGCTGTAACTCAGGTGACTCCTGCAGCAGTTTGGAGTGTTTGTAATTGACTCTGCTGTTGACTGTGAGAAAGTGAAAGGTTTACTTCTGTGCTGCAGTTGGGATCTATCTTGGGTACCAGCATCAGTCTCTGCCCTGAGGCGTTAAAGCTCATGTGGTTGTGAGAAAGGCGCCAGGAGTGTGTGACCATCCCACCCACACACACACACACACACACACACACACACACACACACACACACACACACACACATGCACACACTCATTGTCAAAAAAATAATTGCACCCAGAAGGAAGTGTCGCATTACAGTGCTATTCAGGAGAAGAATAAAGGTTACCAGAAATAATAAACAATAAATGATGAAAAATTTAGACTGATATGGGCAATATTTATTGAGCCATGGGATGAGGATGACTCATGGAGGGCATCACTGCTCGCTGAATGTCCGCAATCGTGGCTATTGGGTCAGTCAGGTACAGCAATAAGGTTGTGTCTGAACCTTGAATCATTTGCATGTCTCACAATGTCAAACCTACACACGAAGTTTCATTCCTGTCAATGGATTCCTTTTGGATACTATTTGTGCAACTGTTTTTTGACGATGAGTGTATTTAGCATTATTAGCTATTATTATAAGATTGTTAATAAGAACCATGCTTTACAACTTACAACTAAGAATACTAGCTTATTTGTGCAAAATAGTTACAAACTGAATGATATGGATAAGTGTACATGTCAGCACCCAGCAGCTTCTCTGGCTCAGTAAAAACAGTGCTGAAAGTTTCATATTATAATTTCATTTGCGTCATACGTGTGTCAGACTCCGCTGGAGTTTTGTATATATCACGGTCATTTACACTGTCAGTAGCAGCGACTTTCAGCACTTTTTCTGATTTGATTGAAGCAAAGGGCCATGAGACCCCGCTGCTGAGTGACACAGCTGACCGACGGAGGTGCACTGCAGGCGGAGCTAGCAGACACACCATGCCAGTCAGCAGGATGCTATACTAGCTAAAGATTAAATCAGGCTATTATTACACTGAGAGTCCACAGGTCCCTTCCGCTCATTCTAGAACAATCTGGACTAACATTAATCCAGACTGTAAGTGATTACACGGAGGCAGATGAGCGATTACTGAATGAAGCCTGGCTCAGCCATTCAGGTAACAAGCTGCCATTAGTATGTTTTTCCCACAAAATACCGCCCTTATAGATTTAGCCCTGACCATTTTTACTGCTGCTTGTCATCCTGCACCGCCGGCATGTTGTTATGTTCTGTCTACTGGCTCAGAGATTGCTTTGTGGTGGCAGTCACATAAGACACGGCATGTAACCTGAAATCATACACATCTCTGTTCACCATTAGAAGTTCTTCTGTTAAATATGCCATAGTTATATTACAAAGTCAGCAGATTAAGGTGACAGATAGAGTGACCTACTGAGAGAGAGGTAGGCTTAACCATTGATGTTTCCGAATTGTTATAAGAAGATAACAGAGAGCTCACAATGTATCCTTCTTTCAACATTCAATCACCTCTCATCATTCTTTCAATTCCCCGCTCCCGTTCCGACTGATCTAAGATGACTTAAGTGAATAAAACTCAAGGAATTTGAAAATAGCCACTCATTATGACAGCCAAATTGTACTTTGGGCCAGGAAATGGACAGATGTATTCAACTGTCTGTGGCAGGGAACCGAGCAGTAAATTTAAATGCACCACAATGTACATGCTAATTAGCGGCAGAGCAATGGAATCCTGGCTAGCATGTTAAATCTGCTACATGACAGTATAATTTGACTCCTTAAAAGGATTATGCAAATTAGTCCTCATCACAGTACGGGAAGACTGAAAAAGGTGACAGATAATTTATCCATAATACACCTTCTATGGGCATCTGCAGGCAGTGCAGCTGGGCCAGGCACTCTTACATTGCTGGCATACCTAAAAGCATGTTTACCTGCTGTCTGATTCACACACTGCTCTTCATTTGCAAACGGTGATTTACTTTGCTTATTTCGTTAGCAGTGCACTTCTGCACTTCTTTTAATCGCTTTCCTTGACTGAACATTTTCCCGTACTGCCGCATTATGACTGTCAAAGTACCTTTTTTTCTTTTACACCCTTTGAAAACAGCAGTTGCACTTTACATTGTGTGCATATTTCACCATTAATGGACCAACAGAAACCAGACTTACCCAGAATAAAATTGAGATACATTAAAGGAGCAATCTGTAAGACTGCACAACCTGTCAAACTCATACTCCAAACAATAGGGTGCAACATATTACCAGAAAAGGCACAGTCCCTCCTCCTCCCTCTTGGTTTCTTAGCAGTCTAGAAGAAATGTTGCAGTTTGTTGTTGAGTTCAGCATCAAACTTTATCAGTTTCCTCTGTCTGCAGAGGTGGAAAGCAACGGCAGAGTTAACTCTTCTTTTGTTTCTATTTATATCACTCCTTTTGTTCGCTGCCGAATAAGGATTCATGCCAAGAGCAGGCGGTGGTGGTAGTTGTAATGGTTGCTTGCCAAGAGCTTCAGCCATTGCTGCATTTAATCTACCTTTCATTGGCTACCTGTCCTCAAATGATCTTACCCGGAGCATGATTAACAAAAGGTTAGCATACCTCGTCAGGCCGGAGCTTTGTCTTTGACATGAAATGTGTTAAAATGTTTATTTCTTTACATTCTGTTGTTAATTTTAGCTTTAGCTTTTTTGTACTGTTTAAAATCTAAAGATTGCTCCTTTAACACATGTTAGAGTGCTTCTTCTATGAAGATGTTATGAAGGCGTTTTATACAGGTCATTAGCCTCAATAAGAACAACGATAAACATACAGTTACTACACTTAATATCTATGTGGTTGTGGCATGTGTGGATCCAGCAGGTAATTCAGTAACGTCGTAGTACTGAGCTGATTATTGCAATAAATATTTAGTTGGCTTATAAAAGCCTGCCAATAAATATTACAGTACCAAACCACGTATGCCAGGTTGAGAGGTGCTCCACAGCGTAATGAAGAAGCAGAAACACACAGAGCTGATGTTTGCTGCAAGGTGCTTCTGCAGCATTATCTCCCATTACGACTCCCTCTGTTTCTCCTCCCTGCTGGCCTTGCCTTACATTTTAACACACTCATCAAGATTTATATAATTTGTAACAAGTCAGTCAAATCTATACTAAGAAAAAAGCAAGTTATGGTTAGAGGCAGGGTAGTAAATTGTTCCATTTTTGCAGGTAATCTAAATGCAAACTAGAAGCAACTTATCATGAGAATGGATTTTCCACCATCTGGTCAAATAACAGGGGATTTGTCTAGTGGCAAGCAAAGAAAGGAATGATGGGAGAAAGATTAGCAGGCAAGTCCTACAGTTGGCTAAAATGTATTTTGTGCAAACAAGAACAGATGACGCCTTAACAATTACACCTGTCAAAAACTCCAGAATGCAATCCATCTCTCCGCAGCTCTGCTGAAAGCGGGCTACTTCATAGCAAAATGATTTTTTTTAAACAATTGCTAGCAAACATTTTGATACATGACAAGCTGCGAAGTCACATTTCACTTTCATGCGTAACCAAACCCAACTCGGGCTCTGCTGTTCAGTGATAAGTACAACAAATGCAAAGCATCCTCGCGGAAGAGGGAGGAGGGGAGATAGGAGGCGCTGTGTGGGGCTTTTTTATGTTGCTGTTGCGACAGGGTAACAAAGCACGTAGTTTACTGGCCTTGGATGTGGTTTCAGGATCAAAGCCAAGCAGCTTTGCTTGCGCCTCTGTGGAACTAACGGCCTCTTGGCCTATGAAAGCGCCTCTTTATGCGAGATTTCAATCGCTACTGAACACAATCAAAGAGGGGACTGTTAACTATTTATCTTGTCCATCTCCTTTTGGAAATGGAAGGATTCTCACAACATTAAATTGGCAAATGAAACTGTACGGGAACAGACGGAGCAGATTTTAATTCACTGTTATTCTAGCCCCTCAGCCTCTTGTTGTTTCTGAGGTTTGGAGCCATGTTCAAAGCGTCTAGAGTGTAACAGAAGCCAGAGTACCTTTAGAAGGGTAAAGTTAATTACTTCCCATTCCATGCTTTTGGTTCCAGCTGCATTTGTGAGTCAGGACAGCGGCTGATATTACATTTAGTAGAGGACTTTTGGGCTGTGTGAGATAAAATTGATTTTCAAGAACTTGGATTGGGGTTGGGACAGAACATGTTTATAGAACATGTGAACCTATTGAAATATTGTCCATCTAAAGGCCATGATAAGTCAACATAAGCATAATGTACACTATTTTAAACCTAATTTATAATTTTATTTATGTGAGTGATAAGTGGTAACAGTGGTAACATCGTTAAACAACATTCCAGAGAAAAGTCTACTTTAAATTAGGCTAGTGTTTAATGCTCAACTTGTGTTTGCCTAAATTATAGGTGGTAAGCATGACTATATTTATCACCATCATGATAAATGACATTAGAGAACACATGACCATTTAGTCCTGCTTAGCTTGACTTTATGGAGTGTGTGAAACATTGCATAAAAATCATTCTTCATAGTCTTCATACTTTTGACAGTAATTTTAAACGTGACATTACCGGTTCTTTTTGCCTGTTCCAAATGATCAAACCTCAGGAAACCTGAATATCTTGTATTGTGAAAACGTCTTTACGTATGGCGATGTTACATTTTTGCTATATTGCCCAGCCCTAGCCTGACGCTAAGTAGACTTTTACCTTAAATATACAATGACTGAAACTAAAAACTGTTTAAATAAGCAGTTATTTTTTGCAGGGAAACTGATTAATTTCTTATTAGTCCTCATTAGCAAAAGGGCCTTAAGTCTCATTTTACTATTAAGAGTTTATTGTAGTGCACAACCATTTGTAAAGTTTCAAAACAAACTATTTCCAATTCACTGTTTTCATGATGTCATGAAAACCAACACATTTACTAATATCCACCTATTCAGCCTCCAGAAGCTTCGCAACACTGAAGTGTTTCAGTCCAGACTACTTTTTAAGTGCGGCTAATCAGAGGGAAGCCAGCCGGAATGCAAGTCATGTACGTACATATCTCAGTCTTGAAGACACAGTAACAAAAGAGCCGGTTCAACTCGGTTGTGATAAATAAAGCTGGAAAATGAACTTGTAAAGTCTTGTAGAGTTTTCGCACATAAAATCACATGAATGTCGTAAGTGGACCCCAGGGGAAAAGAGTACCACCAATACAGATCACTCCCTGACTGGAAGCTCCACGCTCCAGTCACCAACCACTGTATGATTTATTAAAAAGGTAATAAACTGTTTTGACTACTTAGCGTCTTTCTAAACAGAGAGGACGGATGATGATGTCCAGTGTGTACTAAAACATGATGGCAGCTTACATGTGACAAACACTTATTAGCAGATCTAATAAGGTAAAAATACCCAACATTGTGTGAACTGGCACTCTGTCTTTCTAAAATGTTTATTCGCTAACATTCGGTCCTATTTATCCTGGATTCACATTGCTTTATGAATGCATTTACAGTATAAGATGCTGTAACATGCGTAATACCTTATAATGTCGGTTATAAGCCTATATAATATGGTTATAATTACATCACACCATAACTTTATAAAGCAAAAGAATGTGGCCTTATAATCTTAGGATTCATAATGCGTTATAATATCCACTTATTAGAACACTACAACAGGGTTTTGGTATGTTCTCTTTGTAACACCCAGACCCATCACAACAGTGGCCAGTAACTTAGCCAACTCGAAGAAGCACTTGGATTCATAGGAAGTGTTACCAAAGGTTGTAGTAGATGTAGTGTGAATCTGACAAAGTAATTTACAGTATTTTTAGCTAACAGGTGAACAGCTATTAAACATGTTAAGGAACCTGGCTTTATAAAGTCATGAACTCTTGCTGTAGAAAATGTTACAGATGTAATTATAACTACTTAAGACTAATTATGCATGCTTATATCTGGTACTATAAGGCAATATGTATACCTTATAATGCCTTATAAATACATTCATAAAGCATTATTAACGCAGGATTCATAGAAATGTCTAACAAATAAACTCTTCTCTGAATACTCATTGGCCCTTCTGAAGTCTACAACTAACATCCCAGTTTGCGCTCCATTTAACCCACAGCATAACACAAACCGTCCATTTGCCAGCATACATACTGACCGATGGATTGGGACAGAGCTAGAACAGCCTGTCACAAGTGCTTATTTACAGGCCCCAGGGCATGAGAATGGAGCGTGACCTCACTTGCACTGATCAATAATAAAAGGCATTTGTCCTTTCATGTGATGTATAATTATAACCAAAGCCAAGGTGAGAGCAGCTCTTTCGGAACAGGAGCACCGGTGAGCTTTGCCACGTCAGTGCCAGCTTGTTTTATTCCCAGGCCCTGCTGTTCAAACCAATTGCTCTTCAACGTGAGAGCGGCAATCGGGGTCAGTGCGCAGGTCAGAAGGAAAGATATAGTGTATCGATTTCACGGTGGGGGCTGCGGCTGCCCGTGCTGGGGCCCGGCGCTGCAGGGGTGCAGCAGCAAGCGCCTCTGCCTCACTCCAATCAGAAAGCTGGGGGTCAGGGGTCAGGCCCGTTTCGCACCCAGTCATGATGAATTGGGCGCTGCTGGATTCAACTGTGTGACCCCACTGCAGCGGCCCCTTGGAGCACGGGCCATGGCAACTGAGAGAGATTACACAACAGGTAAACATGTCGCCCCACTGCAGCACAACACAACATAAAAACAACTCACAAATTGGCTCCTTTCTATGAAGCAGGGGATAGAGGGCTCCCGGTAAGCATAGACTAACAATACATTCACAAAGTAACAAATCAACCAGAACAGAAGCTCCATTCACTTCCATTCTTGAATTAAAGTGCTCATGTAATGTTGTTAGTGGTTTAATAGTGTTTTAAAACATACTATTTACTACATAGGGCCCATTAGTGGAAACTTCTTGCTTTTGTGAAATCTCAAAATCCAACACATATATCTGCTTACTCACCCTACAGAAGTTTAGCTTGCTCACTGATGTTGAAGTTATGAAGAGTGTCTAAGACTTTTTAAAAAGGCCACAATACAGAAGAGAGCTCCTTTGTATTAGGGGTGGCACTTCATGTCCTATACTGATACTGAGTGTTTGCAAAATCGATATTGTCTTTTCCCCTCTCTTAAACAACTAAGCTCTTAATAATAGATTTGTCTGGATGCACTGTGCTTAACTAAATAACAGCATGTTCAAACTGTATAACAAATTCTCTTCACCCCTAAAGGGAGAAATACATATAGAACATGACATGTTTCTTTTTATGCTTAAATGCTTATGCTTTTAGCAGCATTTTTGGTCAGCGCCATTTAAACATTCGAGTACAGCTTTGTGCAAAAGTTACACATTGACATAACTTAGTATAATGCATCATATTGGGTTATACTTTTTTCCTTCCAATATGTGATCCAGTACTTTTGGTCAGTATTAGGCTGATGCCAATCCTGAGTATCGTACTGGCGGCCCCCCAATTTATATGCATTAGTCTTAATGGCACAGAAAACATAAACAGCCAGTCAAACTGTAAAAGATGAAGAGATGTTGGAAAGTGGTCATATAAAAGTGAATTATGACTGTTTTGAGCATTAAGTATAAAGTAAGATGTAGGATGCAGCCCCTATAATGTCTGTGCAAATGTGCCCTATTTGGCACAAGTAGCATAAATCAATGTCTGTAATGATGAACTGCTTAACTGAATCTTTTGACTGTGAATGTGTCCTTATCGCCCTGGACTCCAAACTGAACCATTCCCTCTCTACTAAAAGATGTAATTATTGATAATAATAATAATATACACCCGCACACAAGATAAGAGCAATATGTCTGATCTTAGCTGCAAGGTTCTTTTAGGAAGCGACTCCACTGTTTTACAACATTATAAATCCTATTCCCGGAGAATAATGCTGACTTTTAAACTCATCATTCTGTGACAAATGACAGTGCAGCAGAGGAAGCCTTTCCAGTACAACACTCAGCACTGACTGCCTTACCAGTCCCACAATTAACGCCCCCGCAGCACTGTGCCGGGACATCTCCAGACACTGTCTGATCACTGAACTGCTTGTGGGACTCTGACAGTGCAGTCTGTGGGTGAGTAAGGCGGAACTCCAGACTTTTATCCATGTATTGGGCTTTAGCCTCATTCATAGTAAGAGGGGACAGGTCAGGAAGCTCTCTTTGTGTATGACTAACACACCGCTGGCGGCTAGCTGCACTGTAAATCAGGATTCTGCTGCACGTTTCAGCTTATTAGCTTATGCAGCTCCTTTACTATTCACTAGAAAACAGGATAAATGGGTGTCAATGGACCACTGAACACAAACAAACTAGGCTGGATTTTGTATAGACCTTACAGTGCAGTAACTATCGCTGTGCCTGGCCTACGTTTATACAGGCCCTCAAGCCCTTTTCTCTCTAATATATGGAGATAAATCACAATTGTATAGCTTGTGAAATGTGACACTTTTTCTTTAAGAGCACATATTTAAGGTAGCTGAAGTGAAGTAAAATGTGTTAAAGGGTGCTCAGAGCCTTTCGCAGACGAATGCACTTTGGCACAGAGCAGTGGGTAAGTGTCCAAAAGCGGGCAAGAGAACAACCTTCCAGCAACAACAGAAAGAATGAAATGAATGAGCAATGCTCCAGCCAGCAGATCCTGCTGCACTTGAAAAGAGGAGAAAAACATTCAGTGCTGGGACTGTTCTAGCAACACACTGCTTTAACAAAGACCGCAGAGTTTTTGCCTGTCTCTCTCACTCCCCGACAATATCACAGTGAATACGGCCCATACTGACAACTTCAGAAAGAGAAGAGAAACACCTCTTCTATATGGCAACACTCTTCCAAACGGACATTATATTGAAGAAAACGTGGTATGATACCACCTTTTTCTTTTATGACATCAACAGCGGATATGCTATAAATTTATTTTCTTTAAAATTAAGCTATTTTTAATTATTTAATCTATCTAAGTAAAGAACTGTTATTTTAGTATAAAATAATTAGACTAAGCAGTTCTGTGACATTTCAGATTAGATTAATAACAGAAGTGGATTCATTTTTAAGGTCCAGCTTTTGCTGCTACTACCCTGTACCCATACCGGGTATGAAATTAGCACCAAGGCTAACAGATGGAATTTACTTATGCACTATCTATTCCATTTTCCTTAGATTGAGACACTCCAGCTTGATAACAAGATCATTCCAGTAGAGACTGCACATGGCCTTACGAGAAGCATCACTATGAAAACACACTGTAGCTCATCGTCTGCAAGTGTAGCTTTCACAGTCTACCAGTGAAGCTCTTTTTCTGGGGAGGAGGATTCTCTTTTCCTTTCTGAAAGGCAGGCCCAAATCCCCCAGCCAAACGCACAGAGCCTATATCCCTCTAAAGCCCACCAGGAAAGAATGAGAGATGATGCATCAGTCTTCCAGCCAATGAGCTGCAAGATTCACACATGGGTGTCTTCCTGTTGCTACCTTTTCCAAGCATGAGAGTTCTAGAAACACCCTTTATGGCAAAGCCCAATCCACCCAGCTGGATGCAGGCGAAAGGATGAGTGTGGACTGTGGAAAATATGCAAAAGAACACTTTAGCTTGAGGAAACGCACAGCAGGAGTGTGAACTGGGCCTTTTTTCTGACCCCTTTTTTTCTGGCAGGCAGCTGGTAGTGGACTATACTCAATGGCAATCACACAGACCTTAAATGAACGCATGGCTCATAGGTACTTTATAGTCTGCCATGGGAGCTCCACTATTGAACTATAGGTCCCCCCTGTGAGGGCCCAGGTCTGAGGCCTGAAGTCCAGCATTAGCTTCAGCTGATGAGGGGGTCGGGGGAGTGGAGCAGAGGGACAGGAAGGTCATGCTTCATCACACTGCCACACAGTGAGGCTGAACATTTCTGCTAACCAATCTGTACTTCAGGAAACACTTATGTCTGTCTGCTGATTGCTGCTCATAGAGTGTGTACACGGTAGAGATGTCCTGATACAGTGTTTCTCCCCCAATCCCAACCCAAGGCATGTACTACTGAGTATTTGACTCTGCAGAGTACATTTTAGATAAGATATAGTAGGCCACCCACTACTTTACAATGCCATAGCAGAATCAGTTAATCGTGCAAGTGGATAGCGCAACACCGATAAGATTTGGACTACATTTCAGGACACCTATCTATTTTATATTTTGAAGACGGCCAGAACTAACACAACTGAAACAGCTGTTGGACTGCTGTCACAACAAACCCACAGTAGAGACATTCTGACCTCAGTTTCTGATAATGTGACTAATAATGTCAGGCTAATAATGGAGATACCAGTGCATTAAAATGTACCTTGATTTTTCAAACTGAATCAAGGGCAAAGCAAATCAGGGGCAGCTCATTGAAACCACATAAGGTAAACATCCTAGGAGCGAATAGAGATGATTTATCATGGTTAAAACAGAAGAAATATTTCTGCAGAATAACAGAAATCTTCCAAGCCTCCTATTACATTAACGTCCCACGTGACCAAGCTAAGGAGCACACATGCAGCGGGAAAGCCCAAAAGACTCTTAAGAAGCCTTTTATTCTGTACTTTACTTTCCCCCCTCCCCTCCTTCTTTTTAACATTTCCCTCCACTCCTGAGAAACAAACTCTTCCACAAAACCCTCAGTTCCGTAAAGCAGCATGCTAACACCGCTGTGCTTGCCTATATGAATACATTAATGCGGGTGATTGCCAGGCTCTGCTGCGGCTTTTCTCCCACCGGCCCTGCACTGTTCTGTGAAAGTAGGAGGAAGGCTTTGCACTGTTGTTAACCTCTTATCAAACAGTTGCTAACACTCTAAATTGTTTCCCCCTCAGTGGAGAACTTGGCAAGAACGCCTTTCATTCTTCCTGCGCTCCTTTCACTCCCTCCATCTGCCTGCATCCAGGCTCCCCTCAGAACCGAAACAGGTTGCAGGCAGAAACGCATCCCTGCACGCTGCCTTATATAATTAATCAACCTCGCCGTGAGGATATCGATGGACTGAACATCTAAAATTCTCCAGGCGAGGTTTTGCCTTAAAGCAAGAAGAGAACAGAGAGAGCGCCAGCACACGCTAGGATTGTTTCAGAGACTACGTGCACCCTGCTGAGGGTTAGAAACATAGAATCTGAGAGCACTCGCATTCATTTGTTCTGTCGACTCTGCCTGCTATACCATCTCCAGCATTTCTTTAAGCAAAATCTGATTGTTAGAGCAAATGTCACAGGCGCAGGTGTTAGAGATGCATGAGAATGCATATATTACTTGATTTAAAACCTAGACAAGCAACATGTAAAGCTCCATCGTCTCTCCATCTGTCTTACTTACTTGCTCTTCTTGTGTCTTCGTCTGTCTGCCTACCTGTCTGTCTCGCGCTCTCTCTCTCCCCCCTCCACTTTCTCTCGCTTACTCTCTGCCAGTTGGTGCTGTTTTGACAAAACACTGCTAATGAAACAGTAAGCATCCCTCTGGTCCCACTCCTCCTTTCTGGGATAGCAAATTAATTTTTCCTCTGTACTGATTAAAAATTTACCTACCTCATGCAGCGGAGCAACAGAGAAATATGTAAATCTCTTCCATTTTCCTCACTTATCTCCATATCAAATGCTCTAGAAATGTATACTTCAGAAGTAAAGCTCATGTGCCTCGATGTAGAGGAAATCTCAGCATTTTATAGCCCGGGTACAAGTGCAAATACCAGCATCTTTTAGGCTCTCATGTTTATCAAAGAGCAACATTTATATCTGAGAGAGGCTTGGACAGCCTTGTAGTGCCAAATCAGGCAGAACAAATCATATAAAGGGAGAGCATGTCATATCCTAACACAAACACACACACACAGGTGCATTCATGCCAGAGTTCTTATAGTGAACTAAAAGTGAAGTGAATTTGATCAGAAATGCAGCTAACTTGAAAAGTATGACCGATGATGGTTTTATGGTGAACAGTGTTGAGCCCAACGAGTACTTCTGGTTGGGCTGGAGTTTTAGGCTCATAGAAAATGATGGAAATTATGGAAATTTGGAAATACACTAGACATGCATTTTAAAACGGTTCACTTCACTTAATAACACTTACATAAGATCAACTATGGTCCACACGCAGCAAAAATATCATCATCAGGCCTCAATTCCCATATTCGTGTCTCATTAATAATATAGGAGTATGATGAAATTGACAAGTGACAACACAGACAAACATTATGGCAACAAAAAGCAAGAGATGTGTAATATAGTGTATATAGGGCTAAAGCTAATTTGCAGGCCTGTAGGGCTTTTCAAAACAGCAATATAACAAACATGAGAGATAAAAGAAAAGCAAATTTATTATAACCTCGACATACATGCTGGAAGAGATGCTTTACCATCATCAGAATTAAGAGCACTGCAGTAGTTTTGAAGCACTGACGGCAGCCTCTCTTAGAGCGGAGCCGATATCAGGCTGCTCCGCTACAAACCGCAACAGCACAAAGACTCTGAGCTACACACTTACTCAGGACAAGAGCACATAGTAGTGATTTACACAAAACCCCACACTGTTAACAGAGCGCTCTCAAAAACAGCAAATCATTCACTGCAGTGATTCTGAAATATGCAGACTTTTGTGTTCCGTGAAAAAATGCCAATGCAAATCTCATTAGTAGTGGTAATGATTTTAACTGTAATTATAATTGGCCCCACTCCTTCTACTGTACTGTCAAAATGGACGCCTGTATAAAAATGTTCCATATTAAAAACCGACTTCAGACGTTTATACTGACATGCTGAGCAATTATGAGAATAATGCACAAGCCAAAGCTTTAAACTGGTTTCAAAAACCACTCTGATGGCTTTTCTGCACTGCCGAAAGATCCAAGATCCCATTAAAGTATTTCTGAAATTAAATTATGAAACAATGCTTTTTATAGGGGCCAGGAAAAAAAAATACGACTTCAATCACCTTCCTATTTAAATCTTGTGGCACTTCACTAATTAATTCTATTGAAACGAGTCTAATTAAATTGGCCTAATATGAAGCAGCTGACTGCCATCTCTGCACACAGACACAAAGCTTGTAATAGTCAGGTTATCTGCACAGTCCACAGCCGCACTGACAAGACTAAGCCTTGTAAATACAGCCCCCTCTCACTCCTGCCTCAGTATCTACACTGCCGAGGAGAGACCAGAGAATTCCCACAGTTTCACTGCCTGCCTGCGCACAGGGAGCCCTTTTTTTTTTTCAGGTGTTCGAGAAGAAGTGGAGGTTTTCTCGCTCTGAGAGCATATTGTTCGCTTTGTTTAATTGACAGGGAAAAATAAACTTCAAGTCCCTCTTTTAGCACCTTCCTTTGGAATACAGGGTCCAATTAAGGGCTCTCAGACAAAAGGAGATTTGGAGTGGCAAACTCTCCTCTCTCTCCAGCAACACTTTCCCATGACAGAGCGGGAATTCCTTGACTCCGAAGTCACACGCAGAGCGACAGATAGAGAGGGAGAGAGAAATTGAAAGAGTGAGAGAGAGAGAGAGAGAGAGAGAGAGAGAGAGAGAGAGAGAGCTATGCTTTGTTCTGGTAATCCTGCATTACGCACAGACACTGTTCTGTGGTCGGGGACACTCATCTTCAGAGACTGCTTCTACAGTTGTAGTAAGAAGCCCTTATAAGGCAGGACTACTTAATTTGACATTTTCACGTTTTATACTGTAACGGAGGACAATGCATACAAATTAGGCCAAAAGCCCAGCTCTCAGGGGGACATAATTCTGTCCAGACTTCAACACGGGTTAAATGTGATACTTACACTGAAACAGTGAGGGGAAAAAGACTAATAAAGTCATTCCCATATCACATTCAAACAAGAAAGGATAAAAATGTACTTCCTAGGAGAAGCCTATGGGAATTGCAAAAAGCAATGAAGAAGGAGGAGAGAGGGTACATTTAAAAACAAGGATTTCCTATTCCATAAGCATACCGGAATGTTCAGAAACTAGAAATGTGATGCATATTTTTCACCATTCTTCCCTTTGCCTGTGAAGTCAATCAGGATGAACGGCTTTCCAGTTAAAAATCTATCGCAGCACCTGCTTAAAACAGCCTTCCCTGACGGAGATACAGCGCGCGGTCTTCATTCATCATTATATCAATCTCAAACATTGGAAAGCTTTGAAATTTGATTTACTGGAGCTGGGATTAACTCGAGCAAAGCAAATATTTGAATAAAACGGATGGCTTAGACGACTGCAAGACATGTGCTTTGAAACGTGTTTGAATTATGATAAATTAGATTTCAGCCTTAATAAAATCTTACCAGCAAAAAAAGAAAAAAACGTGCAGGGTAGGGATGAGATCTGGGTACGCCTAGAGTATTCACAAGAGTCTGAACATAACGACACGTATAGACACACACATACCCACAACAAAGAAATATTGTTTAAATATTTATATATGGTTCACAATAAGAGATATGGAAATGAGCTATTACTGTACATTATTACTGTCCTCCCTATTTATCCTGATGCAGAACAAACTTTGTTTTTTCTGTTCGATAAACAAGGTTAAAGGGGCCTAAGCATCAAGGTCAAACAGTATGATTTACTGCGCTACGCTTACCTGCTCAACAGAACTGCTGGAAGATATTATTGGACAGGTACAGTAAGAAAACTTGTTGTAACATCGTTAGTGTGCAGTTATGGTTTCCTGTACACAACATAAATGCCTCTCATTCCCCATTCTCCTTAGAGCACACAGGATGGGGAGATGTCTTAAACATAGAGCTATTGAATTCCTTTAGCCTGAATGAATTTATGTCAGGCAGCAATTTAAGAGCAAGCTAAAAGCTCGAGCAGACCAGAGGTATTTACAACATGTCTGTCTTCTCCCAAAATAAACTCCATAATGGAGCCTAAATGGAAATAATTGTGCATTTAAATCAATTACTTCACTAAAAATAAAAATTCATGCCAGCATATGGTAGGTTTTGTTCCTTGTGGTTGTATTTCTAGCGGACAGCAGATGCGTACAAATTCCATCCAGCAATCTTCCGGTACCCCGCCTTATGCTACATACCCAATCAGCATCATCGAGGACAGACACAGTTATATAAGTTGAAAGACACAACTTTTCGCTTGGTCTAAAACAAGCAGAAGCAACAGAGGTTCTTTTCTCTGTCTCCAGAGAGAGAGGGAGCACGAGAGGGAGAAAGAGAGAGAGAGCAAAAGAGAGAAGGAGAGAGAGAGAAGAGCTGTTTCTCAAGAGAGACTGTGTGTGAAGAGCCGTTTGTGTAGGCATAAAAAATGGAAATGCATACTGGCTGGATGAGTGTGAAAGCAGGCTGAAATCAGTCTCTTTTGTCTGTGAATTATCTGAAAAGAGCCCAGCTAACTCAGGTCTGCGCCTCAGCTGAACCCCGCGTACACTGCCAGCCCGCCTTCAAACAGCTCTTTCTGCTTCAGCTACTGACCCATTAACTATATTGTGTACATATGCAAAAGGGAGGCAGGCAGGTGTCCGGAGCCACAGCGGCGAAAACACTGGAGCTATGTTACTCCTGTTCCATCACTGTAGGAGAGCAGAGAAAGGGGAAGGAGAGAGGGGGAGAGAAAACATGGCAGAGAGAAAGAGAGAGAGAGAGAGACAGAGTAGAGGTGGGAAGAACGGGAAAGGAGTGGAGAGAAAGAAAACGAGAGCGAGAGGGGTAGAGGCATGGGGAAAGAAGGAGAGATGGGCTGTGTGCGAAAAAGAGAAAGAAAGTGAGAATTAAAAAGCAAGAAATGAATGCAAGAGAAGCATAAGTGGAAATAAAGAAAGAGACTGAACGACAGAATGGGCAAGAGAGAAGAAGAAAGAGATAGAAAGAGAGAAGTGGGATGGAGAGGAGGAGAGACTGGAGTGTACAGCAGAGAGAGGAAGAGAAAGCAAGCAGAGAGAGAGAGACAGAGAGAAGAGAAAGCAGGTCGGTGGGGGTTTTGTCCTCTAGCGGCTTCTGTAATGCAGTTGCTGGTGAAGCAGCGCTCTGATGGACGAGTCTCCTCCCACCCTCCCTCTAATCAATTTATTTAGCAACTAAGATAAATATCCCGCGCTGACGTGGAGGGATTAGAGAGGGCTCGTTCTTCCTGCCACTAAACGTGCTGCTAAAGCAGGAGGGGCATTAGCGGAGGACACGCTGTCCATTTCTCTGTCTGACTGCCCAAGTCCAATGTAAAGCCCTGGCTCATGCATACTTATCGATCTGATTATTGAGCTGATACGAGACTGTGGACTGTACTCAATATCATTGAGCACTGTGATTTCTGAATTGGAGAGGTTTTCTGTGGATGTGGCTTATTTGGGGATGATATGTTTAGGATTTTTACTGCACTCTATTGGAAATATTCTTCTTTGTTTCCAACAAACTTACTGCTGTTTGTTTGTGTATATAGTGCAGTCGTGTTACTGTACAGGTATTCAGCATCACGGTTACTCACTTGGGGGCTCGTTTATGATTGTTTGTGAGGACGACATGATTCTGTTGTATTTACTTTACCATAAACACTTACACTTGATATCAAACATTGTGACATCAGCCAGATATCACCAACATTTGCAAGAAGAACACCCTGCAGTGCAAAACATTTAATATGTCATAGTTCTTATAATCAGACTGTTGTAAGAATATTTTGTAAGGTTATTTTTATACTCTTAGTTCTATACATTTTTGTGTTTTTGCAAAGTGATCGCATCAACAGGAGGAATTACACTATTCCATTCCATTATTCCTCTAACCATTGTTTTTAGATAAGGAAAGAGATCTACCACCACAGTGAGACATTTTCAACTGATAAAATTACTGAAAGTATAAAAGCCTTGAAAAAGGTTGAACAATATTATCATGAGACATTTCACATACATTGCCTACTTTAATGGCGTGGTTTGACGACAAATCAAAATTAACATAATTTATCACTTACCCCAGATGCAGTCAATCAGCCTAGACATGTTTGGTGTCTGACATCTGCTTCTGAGGTTTACAGCAGGAGATGTTAGGCTAACATCACTAATAAGTGTCAGCACCTTTGGTCGAGCACTCACATACCTCGGCCAAAGGTGGAGCTACGTGAATTCCTGAACACGCAGACGTTGTATAATGTAACCTGGCAGACAAGCTGAGCTTTAGTACTTTTAAGACCAAAACAATGTCTGATATTGATTGTGATGGCTAAGTTATTATCTGTATATCTTTGACCTTGAGTATGCAAGCACTGTGTGCACTGTGTATGAATATGAAGCAATTTACATATCGTCACTGTCCAAAGAAAAACATGTATCTCCAAAATAACAACTTTACAGGAGAGGGCAAAAACCTCATTTCATTCTAATGTAAGTCAATGGACTTCTTTCCAAGCAGTTTTGGGTCATTTCTGTTGGTCCATTCATCATGAAATTCCCACACAGCGTAAACAGCAGCTGCTGTGTTCAAATGATGGAGAAAGGTACAAATCGACAAAAATGGAGATACATTTTTTTCTTTGGACAGCGACGATATAGTACATGAACACTTCTGACACACCCAACAAATGAGAGAAAACCTACCTCGCAACTAGTTGTGCACTGAGTTACGTCAAAATGGTGTGAAACAATGTGCAACAGGGTTGAATTTCTAAGACTGAATGTGCCCCTGATTTCCTGTGCATTGCCAGTGTTAATCGCAAACACAATCAACAAAGTAGCTTCAAGTTTCGATTCCTTTGGTTTTATGTGAAAAGTCAAATAGTCAGACAAATATTTTGGCTAATTAATATTTCTGTACTATACAAATCTGGAATTATTACATTTGACCAATTAATGGTCTGCATCATTTCTAGCGCTACTCACAAGCCCCGGTTCAGTACACTTCGTATGCCAACAAAAAGGGAAACCAAATTCTGCACAGGCAGTTGGGCTTAAAACTGTAATAGGACTGCACAATATTGGAATAAACTGACAATTTTTTACTGCGATATATAACGCAATATGAAAAAATACAGTAATTTTCACCAAATTACTTAAATAGGTCAATTTGGAAATAACATATAATTCTAGAATGACCAGGAGAACATGTGCATTGTAAACAATACAACAATTAATAATAAAAATAAAAACTGAAAAATGACTTTTTACGCTAAAGAACTTCAGAGTAGAGCCTCTAACCATCATTTCTTGAAACTCAAAGCTATTCAAACATACTGCAACTACTCTTCTAGGCGTATCCAAGTCTTCTCCTGTAGATTAATCATAAAATGAGAACCAAGTGAGTTTTCCTTTTATATCAAGCAGCAAATAAAGTTGTAACAGGATGTGTTTGATTTCATTTGCCCTACTTGTTGCGAATCCTGCAATGTGACTACTGCACATGCGTGCATTGCAATGAATGGAAAAGCATCCTCTTTCTGAGTGCTAGAAGTGCCACTGCCAACCACCACACTACCATACACACATTGACAACCACAGTCAGAGTGACATGAGGAGACCATTCTGCTTTGCATTAGGACTGTGTTCTCTATAGCTCATGCGCAGAGCACTGAGAACGGTGGGAATACTGTTCGGCACTCAAGTCTCTCAACCCAATCTCATTGGTGCGTCAGTCTCCCAGTGTGCTTCAAACACAACGTAGAAAACACATCACGCATGAAATGACATACAAAACCAAAAGAGTTGTAACAAAAGGTAGCAACTTCAAAGAACCTTTATAATCATTTCAAGTATCTTCTAATGTCCCTGTAGTCATAAGTACAGGACCGGTGACATCAGCTTAACTCCAATATGTCTGAATCCTGTCACCAACACAGCGCTTCATCAGTTGATAAAAAACAGTGTCAGCGCCACCTCCCCTTCTTCTTACTCTGAGGTGAGTCATTTGCCGTTGCAGTAAGATTCTCCCCAGCTGGGAGCTGGAGAGTCTTCAGCTGTCGGTTTGATTGCTCTTGCCTGAGGCATTTGGTTCAATCCGCCATGTCGCACCTCAGTAGTTCCACACAGACGGCTGAAATCTGACTCAATTTACCTCAGGGATTTGTTAACTTTCACATACATTTAGCTGTGCACTTGGCCAACTCAAATTGATAAACCTGTTGCCCACACAATCCGTGTTCCTTTATGGGACAGAATTTCTGGAGGAGTGCTCCTTGTGCATCTGCACTGCTCACTTAGTCTCTGCTCCTTTTCTAAATTACCCCTCCATTCTATAGGGGCGTACATATGCACATATTTTCTGGATCTATATAACTGTTGATCATTAAGTCAAGGTTTGATTTGATCTGTATTTTATATATTAAAAATGCCTTGATTCTACAGAGCTCTAACAGTACACAACAGAAATTACTGTTACAGTACAGGGTGAATGGATGCTTTCTGACAAAATAAGCCACCACTGCTTGAACACATAAATGACTTTTGTAGTTCTGAACGATGACAATCATTTGAATATCAATTTTTTGATACTGTACTGAACTTGCTTCATCCTTACTGTTCTCTGAAAATCTGTTTTGGTCTCTCCCTCTTTTTCCTCTAACTCACTCTTTTCTTGCAGGGAATTAGAAAGAAAGTTTTATTAGCAAAACAAGAGGGAGAAATCTGCACTTTATTAACCCACTGGAGAGTGTGGTCATACAGTGGCCCCTCCAGCCACAAAAAGCCAATATCAATCTCCCACCAATGATGAATTTCTGTTCCAACCCTCAAATGATAGATTTTCCCTAAGAAAATAATAACAATAATAATAATAAATGTGATGAAAAAGGGAAGAAAAAAGGAAAAAAGAACATGTGGAAACCCAGGAGAGGACCTAGAAAACCAGTTATTTAAATGTAAATAAATAGGAACGTTATCTTTTCTGGTCCCTCTTAAAGTTTGGCTGCTTTATCTTAGAACTCCTCTGGCTTTTCTCTCTGCAGTAGCCCAGTCTATTAGCCAGCGTGTGCTGCGGGTCATAGCGGACAGCACAAGAGCTGCTGTCCACGGCCCAGACCTGCCTGCCGGAATTAATGTGGCTGAAGACTAGGCTGGCAGCAGCATTGCTATCAGCTTAAGACCATTACCACATGTCATTTGTCATTTGTATGATACCACAATACACCAACATTTAATTTTCTGCAGCACTTTATCAGTGGCCTGACTTCTCTCTCTCCCCCTCTCCCTTCCTCTCTCACCGGTCCATTGTCTTTGACCTATATACATAAAGCTCAGGCAGACAGATGAGCTCAGAGCCGATGTCCCTGACAGGCCTCAACCCTCTGACAGCCTTGTTGCCACAGCAGCCTGCCCAGAGCAGCGAAGCACTGCCAGACATGCCAAGAGTCGCACCCAGGCAAAGACTCAGAGGAACTGCTGATCTGGGGCCACTTTTGGCTTTTCCATTAGGTAATAATGCAATTACAGCGATCCAGATATGGTGATACAAAATTAGCACTCCTTCTCTGAGATGCTTTGCTCTCCTCTCAGTACTCATATTATGGAAAACAACCTCAGGTCCTCAGCCTCAGAAGCCCTGCCTATGGATGGTACATGAACGGTCTGATATGTATTATACACTAAGATGGACACAAACATCATAATATCATCAATGGCACTATGATTGGCACTCAGCATATTTACCTCTATGCACGCTTGAGCACTATATCAGTGTGACAGAAAAAAAACAACACTTGTTTATCAAGCTTAATTCTAGCCAATCACCAGTGACTAGAAGTTGTCTGATAACCACAGAGCTTTTGTTGAGTAGGCAGCAAGAAAACAATTTCCCATTGTGCAACAAGTTTCAGAAAAGGCGTGTACTTTTATTTTGGTCTGCCTATAAATAGTACACATCGTAATATCAGCCCAAACTTAAGTGTTTTGAGCTGAAAAGGTCCCATGTTGTTTTTTCTCCCCCCTGATGTTCTGTGTCATTGTCCAGTCTAATGCACCATGAAAGAAAACGGAAAGCATTAGCTATCCAAACCATGAACCAGGGCAACAAGAAACATGAAAGACAGGAGAGCCAGTAATTCAATGAGATATCCTTCCCAGGGTATTATTAGAATACATGGGTGTGATACAAGAGTATGTGAGATGGGAAGGGTGGCTATGAAAGGAATAAGAGAGGGGAAAAGGGCCAAGGATGGCAGAGGCACACATGTAAAAGCTTTCAGAGACTGGGCTTAAGACACAAGCTCCATCGCCAAAGCCACAGTTAATAATGATGAGCGAGGCAAGCAGGCTATTGCATCACAAGAAAAGAAACTGATCATCTGACACATGATGAAATAATCTGCTGCCCGGTCCGTGGGCTAAGTGCAGGAAAGCACATTCTGATGTAGATGTGAGTGATTCTGACAGAAAATGGCGGGGTAGACCAGAGACATGTTCAGTTTTAGGAAAGCCACAATTTTCAAGCCATTAGACACACTGAGCTGACATAAGCCCTGACCTTTGGAGAAAAGAGAGCAGAGACCATGGGCTAGTTTTCCCAAGTCATTTCTTTCCAGAGAACATAGAATTGCACAGGCATACTTCGAAACTGAGAGGAAGGCATTACGAGTAGTATATCTGTTATCCAAGCTTTCCCATAGAATTGGAGTTGGAATACATTCCAATATATTTGACTCTAGCTTGAGATTGCCTTGTTTGTGGAAAAGTCAAAAATCTTATAAGACAAAAATATCACCACCATGACGGTTTTAGATAGGGTGACCATGATATCATTATTTTACTCTATGATGCTGCCCTTGGGCAACAGTGAGACACAGTGGACGTCATTATGAGATGTAGAGGGACAGAATGTCGGAGTCATTTAGCACTCGTTTGCTGCTCTGTGGAGAGTGGTGCCCCTGCTGCTATCCTCATTCCCTCCAGCCAGAGTGATCCTGTGACCTGGCCTACCTCAAAAAAGCCCCGTAGCGCCAGACATGGTTATACTGCCACCTCATAGTGCTCCCATTACTGCAATACAGGCCCAGGAGCCCCTGTCCACTGCAGTCCCTGTTCAGCTAAACACGTTGAGAACAGCTCAGACAAAAGCTACTTAATCAGGTACGGTATCAGAGGTCACAACTGAATAGTATACCATAGTATACATCTCCATAAACTTAATTTGGTGCTTCTGTTTTTTTGTCCAAAACAGACTGTGAAAAACACAGTACTACAACCACATCACCTGTCAAAATGTGTTCATCAAAATATAGAACTAACCACTTATGCACATTCCCATAGTGGCTTGAAAACCCAACCTAGGTCTTTTCCTTTAGTGCTAAAACTCAGTCAGCACAACTGTCATTAATAAGGCAATGAGCAGGATAGCCTACGAGCACCCCTCCGATATAAATCTAGGGGCCTCTGGAGCGCAAGGCACTATTCCCCACTCTCTCTGAGAGAACAGCCATAAAGACAAGAGCTGAATGCTTTTTAAAGTGCACTTCCCTTTAACACCACTCACTTTTACAGCTTTAATTAAACACACCACTGTTGCAAGAATTATTCTGGATACTTGAACAGTGAATATAGTGTCCTGCTTACACATGTGGGACCTAATACCCATTGTTTTACATATTAATTACACATTTTTTATTTGGTAATAAGAATGCAATATGGCTTTGTAATAAATAGATGATTAACTGGGTTAAAATATATGAGCATTTATTAGACGATAGTGGGAACAAATGCAAAAGGAACATGAATTAGTAATTATTTAATTATTTATTCTACCACACTAACACCATATCATAGATCAATTTGATCTGAACTAACAGACACCCGACAGCATTCTTTGTATTTATTTCATTTTGGATTTATACTGTGTACATTGGTCTTAATGCATCTTGACAGTTATATGTCCTGTGTGTTTGATGCTCTTTGTAACTAAAACATTATTTCATTGCCATCATATCAAACCTACATAAACCTTATGAACATTTTAATTCTGAATAAGGAGAGTTCAGTACACAGGACTAACATACTGCGAACCACAAACGCTCCTTCAAATACAAATCCTGTATTTGCAGAACAGCAGAGGTAAACTGGCCAACTGCAAAATCCTAGACTTTTATGTAACAGTTTTAACTCATTAATATATACTCCCCCAAAATTGACATAAAAGAACAGAACAAAAATAGCTCACTTTGTGGAGAAAGCTACCATTTCAGGCTGGGAAGACGCTATTGGAACTCTTCAGAAACCTTTCAAGAAATAAAACTGTCAACGGCCATAGTTGATGTTCATCTTCAAACAAGCCTGAAGTTGGCTTCCTATCTGGCAGCTTCTGAACTAAATGTTCCATTCCACCTTAAATGTTACAGCTTGTACAACACCAGAATGTAACTGTGCCACCAGTTAAGGTGGAGTGGAAAACTGGCAAACAAGCTCACGAAAGGCAGCCAACTTCAGCTCCTATATATTTGACGAGATCCTGGACAACTTTAAAACCAAGTTGTTAATTTGTTCTGCACCATTCACTTTGGACAGGTTCTCAAACCTTGGACAATACCAAGCAAGCTTCGATCAGCATTTGAGACCAAGGAGACTGAAGAGAGGGACAGTTCCACCTTTCTTAGCCTCACAACCACTTATCAACTTCAATTTACCTTGTGTTGCTGTTGAGATTGAAAGCAAGTAGCTAGTACAGCTAATGCTAGCTACTAGTAACCTCCAAGTAACTAATGTTAGCATAATTAACTAAATCAGTATAACCATACACATGTATACTTGGCCTTATTTTTTTCTGCCTGTGTCTATTGTGACATGTTGCTTCTGTGATCATTGCAACGTCTCAGAAATGTAAAAGCTCATCAAAGAAGGGATACCAACTTGTATAATATTTTTGGTGCCAAATCATGTAAATGCACTGTAAACGGGCATGTATGTTACATCTGGGCATTTTTCTATGTTGACACCAAAGAACATTTGGTGCTACTGAATTAATGCATTCTATTGAACCTTTAAAGTTATGAACATTTGTTTGTCTGTTCTTCCATAAAACCATTTTTGCTATGATTTGCTCTATGCAAAATTCCAGTACATTCCAACACATAACATACTGGTGAAAGAAGTGTTTTCCAGTTCTGCAGCATCTTGTAATCCAGTACAGTGACAGACAGCATGCTGAGAATAAGCCTTATGCAGAGCACCGAAATCTGCCCACAAACATGGCATCAGCGGAGCTCTCCATGAGCTGCTCGTCTGGACTGCCATTTCCAGCACACAAGATAGAGGGATGGATTCCATGCTGGGCCAGAACAATGCAGAGGACATGGCCGATATTTACATCTCCCGCTTCCAGCCTTTGGCTTGATGTAAGGCGCTCTCTAAAAGCCAGCATTTCTCTGCTCTATGATGTTGCCATTCATCAGCTCACAGCTTCTAGCTCCAAACCAGGGCTTCAGCTCCACTCCTCTTTTCCCCTCTCTTTCTTTTAGGTCTCTCTATGTCTCTCAGACCCCCTCCCTTTCTCTCCACATTCAAGTCATCCCCCTTTTTTTTGTGGCTCAAAGACCCCTCGCTGTGGCCATGTCCAAGCCCTCAGCTCCCATTGCACTTACTCTTTCATGTGTTCTGCTGGTCCAGGTCCATTTCATGTCACGTCCCTTGTAATTACCGGTTTGTTTTTTGCTTTTTTCAGAGTGCTGGAGATGGGATGGATTTCATTTCAAAAGGGAGTTGGACACTAGGATTAAAAAACGAGATGTAAACATTAAAATTAAAAAGGAAAAAAAAGCATCCTGTTATTTTTTTCCCCTTTTCCTGAATCAATATCATTGCTTTGACTGCTGTGGGTGAGCCCACTGAGCTGGGTGTGAATTGAATGTGTCTGAACAGATCACTAAGCTTTGAGTGTGAGCCTGCCAGCCAGTCGGGAACAGGGCTCTGACTGAACAACACTTAAAGCATTCAGCCACAGCCAAGCGCAGGGAGGGAGGGAGGCAGAGAGGGAAGGACAGAGGGAAAGAGAAAGAAAGAAAAAGAGGGAGGGAGGGAGAGAGGGAGACAGATAGAGAGCGAAAGACAGAGAGAGGTGAGGAAGCAGGCACATGGCCTCGGCAAAGAAAAAAGGGGGACCGACAGACAGGTAGAGACAGACAGTGCAAGAAAGAAAGAGAGCAGAAGACAGAGTGAGTCAGAGAAAGGAAAAGGAAGATGGACTTCTAACAGGAATAAAGGGCCTGATGGAATGGGCACATGAAATGAGACTTGCCGTGCCCAACTCTGGCACACAATGGTGCATTAAGTGAATGAGCGGATTAGGAAATGTCTTGCTGCCGGAGCAGGCGGACAGGGGAGAGAGTGCTGCTGTACTGTATGACAGGCCACACCCAGGGGCCCTCCGCTCCAGAGGAAGGTGGAGGAGCCATTTCATTCCCTATCTCTGCTCCCATCACCCACATTCATCTTGCTCAGACAACTTGCTCCAATCCATAAAACAGGCATTAATATGAAGCTATCACCCGGCTAAGAATTTTCATTTTAACTGACAAGGTGCCCCATTCATCATAGGTGGCGTGTCTCCGTGCTCCTGGACTGCTGGTGAGGAGAAGGCGACGCTGGTGCTGTTAAAGTAAGTCAAAGCACAGAGCCGGAGAGGAAAAAGTGTTACAAAGCCGTTCCAGCCGGGGCCTACAAAAGACAAGCCCTGCCTTTGACCTTTTATTAACATCCTTCACACCATCATGCTCTTAACAAGGAAGGCGCCAATGAGGGTTCTCTGGAGCAATGCCTTAGAACACGCACTTGTGGTTCCTTAAGCAATTTTTTCCATGAAAATGAGATTCAAGTGTGAAGATCCTTTAGTTTGAAGAACCTCCACATAACACAAAGGTTCCGTACCAATTAAAGTTTTTTTTTTCCTAGAACCTCATGTTCGAGCAAAGGAACTATTCTGGAACCTTTATTTGTAAGAGTGAATAAAAGCTTCTGATAGGTTGTAGGCGGTAAGTGATAGTGACAAAGCGTACTGACTATGAATAAAACAGAAAGATTTTCCTGTTGTCAGAATATATGTAACCCTCGGGTCTGCAAATCCCTCTACATGTAAAAGAGGAGTGGGTAGAGAGGTGATAAACAAATGCTTTGATCATATACATGACTCGCTGGCATCCCAGATCATGTGATGTTTGCTGCCAACACAACAGCAGTGGCACTAACTGAACATGCGTGAGCACACGCCACATCAGTGGAATTGCCCATCACCATTGCCAATCACATGTGAAAACAAGGTGACCAGAGCAAAAAATACATACTGTAAAAAATGTAGTTTCCATATTATACTTCTGGATTTTATTTTTAGCACAGCTTCAGTGTAGCCTTCTCTTTAGTGACCCCCAGTGGCATGGATACTTGATACTGCCTATGAAGGACCCAACACAACTTACGCTGGGGGTCAAAATGTGGAATGGATCCATCTTGAAACATCAGGCAAATGTGCTGATTATCCATTTTGCTATAACAGCAGGTCGACATACAGCAGCATTCAAAGCTACAAGACATAACGTCAGAACCAAAGATGTATAGTGCATGTAGGAAGAAGGAATTTTCAGATGTTTGAGGGACTGAAAGCACACCGGTCAAGATAACTTGCGCGCGAGAATGAAAAATAATGAACACTTCACTATTTCTGACAAAAGCAGGGTAAACAGAAAGACATAAAATAAAATATATAAATAAAACAAAACAAACAACATTTAAAAAAAAAGACAAACATTATGAGCTTATACATCCCTTTAGCACCTGCTCATACCTCTTTAGCTAAAAACACGACAGAGCATAAAGTGTATGTTTTCTAACCCTTTCAACAATACCATTGGTAGTGCTTCCTCACAGCAGTAAATGTACCTGCAGCCCTGTTGTCACGTCTGTACCTTTGAGGATCTGAAGCGTGCTCTCTCGACAGTGTGTAGAACATAATTCTGACAGACAGGCTCTTCCCAGGTTCCAAACGCAGAGCTGAACGGCCTCTACAGTATTTGTCAGCGAGCTCATTAAAGGATTCGCATCAGAGGGACAATGTGCACAGCGTAGAGGGTTAAACAGCGCCGAGCTGAGACAAAGCAAGACAGAAGAAAAACAAAACGTTCTAAATGTCTGCAAATGGTCTCGGCAGAACATTAGCAGCGAAGAGAGGGCCATAGGGGAGAGAGAGTATCCATTTTAATGAGCGTCACAACTTAACAAAAATGTTCTCTGTTTCCATTCCCGGCAATTTTGCTGGTTTCATCGTAAACAAGCAGGGAGAAATATCTTCTGACAGCATCGCCTTGATATGGTAAACAGGCTGGCTTTGAAGTGGAGCACCAGATTATACAGTGCTGAAGTGAGATTTTTAAGATTATTCTTGTTATATCTAATGATGCAGTTCATCGAAAAATAAACACACTGACATTTGCAGCATGAAAAACAATTTAGGAGGCCTCTCAGAAAAGGAGAGAGAGAAAAAGAAAGAGAGAGAGAGAGAGAGAGAGAGAAAGAGAGTAGGGGGAGAGAGAGTGAGACAGAGACAGAGAGAGACAGAGAGAGAACACTAAATGTTTCCCTCGCACTAGAATAATGAATGGGGCATGGTTTGGGTTATGGTATTACTCAAATATTTATGATGAATATTGGAGGGGTGCATGCCAGCAGAATTGTAGGACTTCCTGTGGAATGTGTCTGGGCCAATGAGTCTGGGCGCACAGTATGTGCCAGCCTTCACAGTGCCCTACTCTTTCTCTCACACACAAACACACACTCACACACGCTCCCTCCTTCCTCACACAGCAGATGCTGTGCTCATCTGGTGTGCTACACAGTAACTGTCCAAATATTGATGCACAGTTCCGTCACCCACTGCTTTCTTTTAACCCTTCACCACTTGGCCACTATGTTTGTCTCTGTACTGCTATGGGCTTTATTCTGGAGTCCTTAATTCTGTACTATGATTTCTTTGTTTTAATTGAAAGGCAAAGCACCACACAAAGTACAGACGCAAAAAGAAGATCTGTAAATGCAAAATCAACACTTTTACTGATGAAGGCATGATGGCAATGCTAAATAATTCACTTACATGTTCAGAAGACACATCCTTTATCAGTGTTTTGACAGAGTTCTCTTTGAATGCTCTTTAATGTGATTCATCCATTCAGGGAAGAGGTACAACGCATAACCAACAATACCAAATGTTCAACACTCTCAATCTTACACAGCACATCTTCAACCCCTTAAAATCCTAGACTTATTAGATAGTGAGATTTATTATTCAGTAACTACAAGGACTACAATGCTAACTAGCTGGCTGTTTAAGAGGTTAAAGAGGTGTTCACTGACTGGTTCTTTAGAGAACCATCATTTTTTCTGTAAAGTAAGTGTAAATTTAGTTGTTAGTGGATAATTTGCTGTCTGCCTCATTAGTGATAATGGTAAGAACTGAATTCACAGGTTTGATGTTTTCACTGTAAACAAGCTGTGACAGAGAGTGACAGAGCTGGGTAGATATGCTGTTCTCTATAAAGATTAAAAACAGGGATTTCATACACCATGTTTGCTGAACAGGCATGACACTTGAATATATGTTCATGACACATTATTTGTATCATGAGATTTAGTTTGAGATTAGCAAACAACCTAGTAGGTTATCAGTTCAGTGCTGGCAAAACACTTTATTTAAAAAGAAACAAGAGTATAAAAATCAGATAAGAAACCTGTAGAAAGAAATGAATAAATAATACAATGGACTGACATTAATGGCCTATTTGTTACTTATGTAGGTACTATGTACAACATGCAGTCATTCAGTGCTCCAGACGTACTGATGATGCCTACGATATACACTGCAAGGTGAACTATAAAGTAATTTAATAATAATTAGTAACTAAAACATATCATACTCCCTACAGGTACATCACTGCTTCCAGGCCAGGCACGATTCTGACTTAGCAGACAGAGTTCAGCACATGCTTCTAAGTACACACACGGTGCCAGAGGCCCACTCACTACTAGCCTGAAGCATATAGTCTCTAGCCTCGTTTATTCATGCACTCTCTCTTTCACATACACACATACACACACTTTCTCCTCATGTGCTCCAAGAACAGAACATAAACCAAACACTCTGCCCTGATGTAGAGAGAGAGAGAGAGAGGGAGAGAGGGAAAATGAGAGAGAAAGAGAGAAAGAGAAAAAAGGGGAAAAGAAAGAAGGAAAAAGAAAGAGTGAAATAGAGAGAGAGCAGGAGAGCACAGTCTCGTCTATATCGTACTCTAGCTGAGCAAGGTCAGTATTGTAAATTTAAAAAACAGTAAGTGAAAAGATCAAAGGGTAGAGGTTTAAAAAAGAAGCGGTGCATAACACTGTCATACTAATCATATACATCAAAATAAATGCATGCAATTCCAAATGATAAAACTGCTACTCAGTACAATTAAAATGTTCACTTCAGTACAACATTTTAACCCCAGGACTTGAGCACTACTTTTACCTTTCTTACTACACAAATGAAATGTAATTACATGGAATGCATAACAACTTGCGCAGCACATTATGTTTATATTCACTTTACATTCTGTATCAACAGGGTTGTGTCTGCACTTCCGATTTCCACTGTTTTGATGTCAAGTAACAACAAAAACATCATGCAGAAAAGGATGTTCTCACTTTCTTTACAACAAAACTGCATGCACAAACATAGTTCTAATCAAATTCAAATCAAATAATCAGATATCTTCTTGTTATACTGATCTACACCTATTAAGCCTGTATGTGCATCTGTTCTTACACAGCCAGTTTGAAGTTGGTTCAGCCAGTCATGGAAAGAGATATGCCTGAATGATTTGGTAACAACGCCGAACACATTAGCTGTTTGTTTCATGTGTCTCAGTGTCTAAAATGAGGGCTTTATTTGCTCTTTTAGCCCTATGAGACATGACTGTCTTGCTTGGAGACTATGTCTCAATACACTGGATCTATAATATCCACAGAGGTTCTCATCGCTGGGGCAGCAATATACACAGCTTTGGAGCGGGTGAGTAATTTTTTTCCTGGCCACACCTTGAGGCTGTAGATCACTGAAGTACAGCGTAGGCGAAGGACTGTACAGAGACTTCCTGCCTAGTGAGAAGAAAGGCAGCCTGAACTGTAATTGTAACAGGGAGAAAGTGCAAATTAGATATGATATGTTAAAATCTAATTGGCGCAGTCAGAAGGTGGCGATAAAGGGGGGGTGGGATTAACTTGAGCTATCAGGGACTCTATGAAGCTGCGAAACGTTTCACACGAGATAACGACGGCAGCACTTCAAAACATCATCAGCACGAGCAGGATGACAGGGCTGGCATAGGTCCTGTCTCTCTCTGCCAAAGACAGCAGAGAGTGAACACAGCTACCTGCAGTGTCAACACAGGCTCCATCTCAACCCTCTGAAAGGTTATTTGGGGTTTCATGTCAAGAGGCTTCGCAATATTGGGAAAGAAAACACGAAAAGAACCATAACGAACCAGTTATGGATCCTGAACCAAACCTTCTTCTGTTTCATAAGACTCTTTTTCAACAAGCCCTACTCTAACACCTCTTCTTTTCTTCACATATTACATCATAGAGGTCTAAATGATACATGAGCAGTTTCTACTTTTCCATTCAGGTCTAATGGTGAGGTTCCTTTTGATTGTGGGTCCACCAATATGCTCTTCAGCCTAACAACTCAGAGGGAGCTGTGTTCACCATCAAATGGATATGAATTCCGGCTGTCAACCATAACATGTTAATGGAATAAATTAGTTGTGGCACTAATTTTTGTAATACTGTGAGCAATTTTCCTAGTTTGACTCTTTAATCTGTCTGTAGTAGTCCAGGATAAAGCTCAGCTCCTTGTGTGCTGTATATTGCTACAACAAGTATCTACAGCTGTAGTTCTCTCGTTTAAATACAGCTTTTTAATGGTTTTAACTAGCATATTTTGGGAGACTACACACGACAGTACTCACGGGACACCTATATATAAACGATTTAAGTTTCACGCTCGGCTGCACATGTGATGTAAGCAAAGGACGGGACTTATTGCTGACCTGACTGACCCAACACCCATGATTGCGGACATTCAGCAAGCAGTGTGTCCTCCATGAGTTATCCTGTTAGTGCCAGCACCATTGGCAGACGGCTGCACGATGCAGGACTACAGGCACGCAGACCGTTATGATGACTGCCCTTAACACCACATCAGCATCACTAGAGACTGCAAAGGTGTCATGCCAGACTGTCATGGAGTGACTCAGAATGGCAGCAGGTCATCTTCAGTGACAAGTCCTGCTTTTGTCTTAGTGGAGATGACCAACAAATTTGTGTGTGGAGGCACCGTGGTCAGCACCAAAATGGTATGTTGTCAAGCGTCACATGTCCAGAAGGCCTGGTGTCAGTCCACCTCCACCCCTACCGCAAAATCTGCAGAAACTATGTGAGAATATTCAAGCTGCATGGGATGGATTAGCACGGGACACCAGTAGGAACCTCTACAACTCCATGCCAAGACATCTAGCATGATTCGTAAGCAAACAAGGTGGCCTGACGCCATACTGAGAGACACTACTTCTGCATGTGCAGCTTAATAAATATTGCCCATATCAGTCATTTATCATCATTTATTGTTCCTGGTAACCTCTATCTTCCTTCCCAATAGCACTGCAATCCCATACTTCCTTCTGGTTGGAACTATTGATGATGAGTTGATATATATATATATATATATATATATATGTGTGTGTGTGTGTGTGTGTGTGTATATATATGCATGTGATTGTTTTCATGTTTCATTTCAGAGTTTATCTATGAGTATTATGACAGAGGGTCTCTATTTAGGAGAGGATGATGAGCTTGAATATGAACTGATCAACTGCAGTCTTCCAGAAAATTCTGCACTTCAGCATTTTCAAATCGGGTTAATGCTTATATAGCAATAATGTGCTTTTTTTCTATTTGAAAGTCTTTAGGATGTATTTAAATGAGAGATTTAGTTAATGAGTTTGGGCAAACTCTGGAACAGTCTTTTAAGCATTATCATTCTCATTAATTTCCAGAATTACCCACTGTGTTGTGATAGCTGTCATGGACTTCAGACTTCAATTAACTAAATGCTACATACGTATATATAATATACGTGTGTGCGTGTGTGTGTTAGCATAGGTTTGTGTATGCATATGTGTATATGTGTGAGTGCCTGTACAAAAAAAAATACATTTCTTTTAAAATTCTGCAATTTACAATTTCTTGGGAGCAGAAGGCTAAGCCTTGAGATAAATATGCAAATTCACATGAACTGCCAATACAAGCTTTTTGTGAAAATTAATGGATTCAACAACTACAAGTCAGGGGGAACAATGCCCTTTAGGGGGGCCTCCCGTCTAAAGAAAGCAAGCTAGAGTCAGGAGTGAGGATCTCTTCTGTTTACTCTGTTGGATGCTAGAAGCAGCTTATCAGTACGGTTTGCCTCTACTGCCTCATTACAATCATACCATATAATCATTCATAAGCATCCTTATTCATAAGCATACGTAGTAAATATAGTAACACTACCCAGGAATTATATCATCAGTATTGCATGATCTGAAATTCTGAAAAGCAAATCCATAACTTAACATTCTCCCACTAAATGAAAGACCCCTCCTAGGAAATCAGGGACATCACAAAAGTTCCTTTATTCTCGGTTTTGCGCTGTTATAATTGTGTAATGGGTAAACATTCTGCGTGTTTTCTATCGTTCCATCCTGAGGAGTGCATACGTTGAAGACATAAGTGCTTCATTACTGCTTTATCTGTCCACTGTTCTTGTGAAGCAGGAACAATTAACCCTGCCTTCAGCATGATTGATATAGGCTTTGCTTTCAATTTGTTCCACTACACAGATCATGAAATTCGCAATGTGCCCATCCTTATTGACCTACACTTTCAAACACAGGGGGCTACAATGAGATGAAAGGAATTAAAGAGAAGGGAGCTGCACAGCCATGAAATAACGTCTTAAAAAAAAAAAAAAACACAGAAGTGACCTCACAAAACCTCGACTATTTCAAGTGCACTCTCTAGAAAGTTATTTCTATTCAATTGAAAAACTTTTCTATATGTTTTTTTTTTCACTTTTGAGTGCTGCCTGAAAGCTGGAGGAGAGCTCTTGAAGTGCTGGAAAAGACGGTTATCTTGTAAACAAGGATTGGCCATTTATGAACAAAACTGTATTTCTATCACTCCTGCCAAACTAATCTTTCAAGTGTGAGCTCCTAAGCCCAGTCTGCAAATCTTTAAGGTAATGAATGTGGCTATTTGTGGCTTTCGGCTGTTCTTATGTACAATAAATAAAACATTCCCGATTTATATACTGTTGAAAATGAATTATCTAGTAAAATCTACTTTGCTCTGAGTGTGCTTAGACTCAGCCACATTTATAGGTTTCTCAAGCTGGTGACTTACGATGTTTTACAATGCTGAATGTATAATTTTAAACAAGCCAAGACTAAACACAACTAAGTGGTCTGTTCTGCAGCCAGGAGCGGCTTGATTTGGTCTTTATACAAATTTCTACATGCTGATGACAGATTTGCTAGAGCCCAAATGATATATCAGTTAGCCAATAATAGCAGCAGACCCACTACAATCAGCAAACATATTGCAACTAATTACTGGCTTTTTGGTCACATCATCAACAGGATTCTGTCTTCTAATCTCCCAAAAAAGGGCAAAACTCTACTAAAGAACCCAATCAGAGTCAGCGAATTTAACTATAGCAATACAGGTGCATCGAACACAAAACCCCAACAGTTAAATTACAAAAACATCTCAAAATAAAACATTTAGCACAAGCTATAACGTCATATTTAAAAAGGGGACTACAAAGACAATAATCAGAAGACAAAAGTGCTAAAATATTTAGATTATTTAATATTTTCTGATGCTTATATGCATTTAACCAGAATAACTGAGCAGTTTAAAGAGCTGTTTAACAATTAATATAACAGTATTAGTTACCTAAATCTTTAGTCCGTGAAAATCAGTTTCCGACACAATTTTTTTCTTCAGAGCTTGTTTACCTCAGGGTGGGCAATATGGCAAAAACATAATACTTCACACTTTTTTTCATGATACATGATACATATCACAGTATCTTTTTTCCTCAGGTGTGATAGGTTGGAACTCTCAACCCTCCTCACCAGTAGAAAACAATCATTTTTTAATATCTCACATTAAACAGACCTTTAAGATGTGCTTTTTGTAATAAAACGTGCAAGTGATTTGTGTTCTATAAATATATTATGGCATGTGTTCTATAAATATATTATATTATGGCAGAATTTATCATGATAATAATAAAATATCAACATACTGCACAGTGCTATGTCTTCTATTCATATTTAATATCCGTACACATCAAAAAAATCTTACGGACTCAACACGAAAGTTAGAAGGAATTTTCTCATGCACCAATATAGAGTACAAACCTAGATCAAATATTTGATGAAAACTTTTCTAACGGTCAAAATAAATCTATGAAATGTATTTCCAACTCAAATTAGCAGAGCAGTTTTCTTTGAGGCTGTGAAAGTACTCCAAAGTTTGTGAGTGTGTTTACTTTCGCTTCTGGCTATTCTGACATATCAATAGCAATATGACCTTTCCCACAGCCTGCTGCAAATGCCTCGGGAGAAAAGCCCCATTTGTCAGGTTCTGGAGTGAATTTTGGACTTTATTTGATGAAAGAAACACTATCACTCTGCCAATTACGAGTCACACATATCATTCTGTGGACAGCGCACCATGTTATCAATAGTGGAGTCTGGCTTTAGCAAGCCTGTGCTGAAGCTGTGGCAAAACACATGGCTAGAACTAAACACAGCTCCCTGTAGTGCGGCTTTGGAAAAGCACACCCTGCAATAACCATGGGAAAATGCCAGCACAAAGCCAGCAAATAAAGCCAAGCACGGGTGGCCTTCTTCAGATGACGCCATGCTTAAAGAATGCTTTACAGAAAATACCTTGTGTGCTGCAGCTCCTCCTCGACATGAGGTTGAAGCCGGCTTACCTCCATTTCCAGCCAAATCACTGCTATGACATTTGGTTATTAAAGTGACAGGTGGGCTACCATGCATATGCACCACTCAATCCATTTATACAACTTGTGCAGCGGGTGTCATTGGGAGGTATGAGGGCGGTCTGTGGGGAGTTAATCGGGCCATGTCCTACCTCCTGCTCTGCCTAACCGGAATAATCAATTGCAATTTCACACGCGGAACCTTCAGATCGCCGGCAAGGGCTGTGCAGGTGTGTATGGTCAAATTGCAGTATGATACAGTGATGGTTGGGGGGGTGGGGGGGCATGGTGGGGGATACTGATGAAATACAATATCACAATGTTTTACAAATATACAATTTGATCAGATGATGTTTAAGTTCCCGTTAATGAAGTTAATGAACTCATGCCTCCTGAGAACTACTACTCTATACAATAAGAATATCTTACAAACGTGATGCTGCTTGTTACCCTAATGGACCAAAGGGAACAAATATTGTAAATACTGAGCAGACAGAAACTGGAGCCATATCTAAGAAATAGTTTTACTGTTTATTTAGTTTTCATGTGTTTTAAACTCCTCTTTAAAACACTCTGCAATTTTAAGGCTGACACCAAATAACGTATTTCTGACATTTAACCTGCTCTTCACCATTAACCACATGATTTGCCAATGCTGTTGCACTGATTTGACAAAGACTTGATCTAAATATCAAAGTCATGTTTTATTGATATGCTGATTAAGCAAAACAATAACAAGTCTTAACAAGAACGAAAATATCACTCTGCATCCAACCAAGAAGGAGGCCTAGCGCATCTTTGTACAGTAATAGGAATCATAGTAACTCACAGTAGTAACTCACAGATGTGCACATGCCATAACACCTCTGGTGGCATTTTTCATTTTAAAGGTTATGGGGCCATCGCCAAATTCTTAAAATTGATTGCCTTTGAGATGCTCAATTCAACAGGGTTAACTAAGTTTCTATGCTTTATTAGCAAAAATCTAACTAAAACTATATGAAAAATGAACATTGGTTTGTGTACCTGTGCAGACAATCTATCACCCAGCACCTGGGGGTGGGGATTACTGGGTTTTATTGCCACTGACATCCTGCTGAAGGGGCACCAGGACAGAAGAGCACTGTTAACCCGTAGCCATATGGCTGACTTGGGTGAGTAATTCTGAGAGACAGATGTGTAGATGAGGAGGAGAACACTGCTGGTTTAGAAAGTGCCAAGAGATTTCAGGGCAAGGCAAAGAGCATGAAAAGACAAAACATCCCAAAAGCAAGTTACAGTAGGCTCGGAGGGAAACTCTGAAGTATATTTCAACCAAATATCTTTGTGTATGCACGCTGTAAACTAAGTAAATATGTGTACCGCTGAACCCATACAATTCAACTCTATATTTCATGTGTTTCATCCCCAGGTTCAAACACCAGGCTTATCTGCTCCTCGCCTGCCAGCGAGCTGCCACTGTGTGTTTCACAGCAGCCTCTGGAGTTGTCAGAAGCAAAAGCTGTAGACGAAGCCAAGGCACGGGGCTGAGGAGCAGGAGCGCGGCAGCAGGAGGTGAGGAGAGGCAGCTAAAGGGCAGCGCTCACTGCTAGCACTGGATGAGAGCTGCAAGCCTAAACGGAAAAAAGCAGATGGGAGTCAGCGGGCAGAACATCTGTCTTTGGAGGCAGATGCTAAATGAAGGTCTCATATCTACTGTGGACATTAAACGCCTAGGAGGAGGGCTTGGTTTTACCTCTGCCCCAAACCGCAACAAAGGGCACTCTTAACCCCCTGCAGCAAGATCCACTGTGATCTTTTCACCGCAGTTAAGAAAGAAAAGTATGCGCTGCTTGCAGTTCATTCACTAGCACGTATTCAACTGATCTGAGATAATATTTACTGAATGGTATTCACGGACATGCTCCTGTAAGGTGCATGATCAGCAAAGTGTCTGTACAATCCCTCCGGCGACAGAGAATCACAGAGCTAATATTTATTTATGCCAATAATAAATGACGTGTGATGACATATATTGTTTACGATAAAAAAAACCTGCCATATGTTCATTTTTTCAACAAGGCGTGTGCATCGTCAGAGTATCATGTTGCAGGATTATAAGAATATTAAAACAAAGAGATGAAGCAAGACGGAAGTAAGAAAGATGTATCATTAAGCTGCATTAAAAATCAGTCACCATTGCATTGCATGTTCTGCACAGTGAGCCAAATATCTATGGCTGGTTGTCCTATTCACGCGTGCCTTTCTTCAGGCTGCATTCTGGCTTCTCCCCAGTGCTAATACGGCTGATTCTCCCACCATTGATACCACTGATACAAACATAAAGGGGTCCAGCTCCATGTGAAAACCAAAGCTTCGGCAGAATGAAAAATCCCCCGCCTGATGGAGTGGTGTGTGCATCACAAAGGCTGCGATAAAACAGCTCGCAACGTGAGGCAATGTGCAGTAGTGCAGCGTGCGCCATGCCTGCACTATTACCTTTGCGGGATGCATCTTCTTTATGTCTGCCTCTCTACACTGACCTTCAGAGCAACGGCAGCGGGTGGAGGGGAGAGTGCTGCCGTAATCACCGCGCCACACGCCGCACAAACAGCCACAGATGGGGGCTGGAAATCCCTCTTAATTGTGATAAATACGTATCAGAATGGCATACTCGCTTCCAATCCATACCGTGTGTGCCGCTGTCCAATCACTGCGAGGAAGTGTGCATCCTTTGTTCAGTGGCACAGCACAGTCTTGTCAGTCTAGCTCTATAGCATGCAGGATATGTTGTCGCTTCGCTACTAATAAACAAGTGCAAGTGTCAAACATTCATCCAGTTCTCCTCAAACAGCATGCTGGGAATCTTTAGCTTTCAACAGCTTGTTCACAAAATAACGACATCAGATTCTCTGTTTATCGAATATTAGAGACCACTGCTTTGGTGAAGGGTAAAATCTGACAGACATAGATCAAAACCTTTCTCCTTTTCTTCACTGCAATAATCCAGAGCCTCATAAAATACCTGTTGATGTATACAAATAAAGCTTTACACCTGCTGACGAGTTTGAAGTACAATAATGCAATAAATCACTGTACACTACTTCGTACAATCTACACATGGAGCATTTGCATCGTAACCTTGTTCCTTCAGTCTTCGAATCCTTTCATTTTGTTCTATAACTTCACTGCACTAACAGAAAAGGAAATGGGACAATTTAGCACTTTTGTTTGCCCCTGGGGTGGGGGGGGTTGCTTTTCTTCAACACAAAGCCAACTTTGTGGTTACTGTTGTGTATGAACTCATGCCAAGCCATTTCTCTCTCCGCAAATTCTCCTCCTACTCCTCCGGAGTTGCTTAGCCCGAGAACACAAGCCCCACATCCAGCCACTAGTCCAGCAGGCTGCTACGCTGGCAAACACACAGATGCTATTAAGAGGCATTATATTAACTATAGACTCCCACACCTTCAATCAGAATTTCAGGCCCAGCATTATTCGGTTCAGCTCTCAAGAGGAGCCACACAGCAAATCACAGAGCGCGATTTAGCTCCTCTGAATGCCAATAGGAGACAGGTGATAAAGAGAGCACTCATGCACAGGCTATGAAGTTTCTCCCCTCAAAATTAATTCCATCTTCCAGATTCCTATCTCTGTGATATGCTCAGAATGGCACACAAATATGCTCCCGCCACTAAGATTACTGCAGACTGCCTTAGCATAAACATTTCCTGCTGCTGTGCTGGGGAGTGTGCAGGATGTAATGCCAAAGATGTGGGTCTATATTATGACTGGATGCTGGTACTTTTAGAGGTGCGACTGAAATCTCACGCTGTAAGTATGACATCTCTGGGAAGAGCAACCTCACAGTGCTCAGGTGTACTGTAATTCATTTACAACTGCCTGTGACAGACTAAGCAAAGCACCGTATTGAAAAGAAAGGAGAACTACGTATATTGCAGTATGCATAAATGCAGGCCTTGTTTACACTGCAAAACGTCACTCTACACCATTCGGCACACGCATGCTACAGGTGCACCACAGTACACCTTTGCACCATAGTTCTACTTTGGTCTAACCTACTGCCTGACACAGAAACAGAGCAGATTACACAAACTGAACCCATGTCATCAATGAGCACAACAGCATTGCAGTCGACAGGCTGTGACTTGTTTTGTCAAAGTAAGATGCTGGGGGGGAAAGAACCTTCTCACATGTGACAGTTAAGTATGCAGAAATTAGACCAGCAGTCAAAGAAGCCAATGCTACTAAATACGCATACACCAGCAGCAACAGCCCAAAGTCTTCCACGCGTTCCTGCACTATGTGGCTACTGCGCTTGCACACATGTTCAGTCTGGAGATGAACTGCTGCTGAAAGAGCAGTGGCCGCCGCTAGCCCCTCACTAGCGTGCCCCGTATGTGTGACAGCTCCGGTTACCTGACGGAGGGGCTCGGCTCCGGTAAGCAGCCTGAGTGATCCATGCGCTACATTCAAACTTCCTCCAGCAGCCGCCTGCCGCGTTTAGGCTAATTCCTCACGCCTCCTAGCACGCGAGCACACGAGAAGCGAGCAGAACAGCCTGGCCTAGCGCTCGCAGAGAGCCAAACCACGGCGATGTAAAAGCGATGAATTCCCCGACACCCGCACAGATCAGCACCGACAGCACCTCAGAGCTGGACCCGTCAGAGAGTGCACGCGGCTCGGGCACGGCGCGCGTCGTGCACGGACTGTTAGTTAGCCGCACCGCCGCGGTGCCGACCGCCAAAACACACGCTCGCGTGGAAACTTCTGACATCTCAATCCCCCCAACACACCCCCCGCCACCACCTCCTGTACAGAAAAGCAACAGCATCTAATGAAGCCGTGTTCGCATAGAACAAACCGAGCCTTTACCGTTCTCTCCGCGAAGGGTCTTGCTGAACGCTAGGCTTGGTGGGCGCCATCTTCCTGCGATTATTTGATTTCTTACTTTTTCCCCTCTTTTTTCTCTCTCTCTCGCTTCAGATTTTATTCGGTCGTGGCAGCAGAGGCGACGGTGTGTGGAGCTAGGAGCGTTCAGGCAGCGCCATGGCGGCTCTGCTGCTGCGGACGAGCCGGGAGAAGAAGAAGAAGGAAGGGGGGCGGAAAAAGGACGGCGAGTGCAGCACCGCGCGCATGCCGAGGGAGGAGAGCGCGAGCCCGGGGACGCTTCTGCCTGCTTCCGCGCGTGGGGTTCTGGAGGAGGGGAGCGGGGGGGACCCGGGCCCCGTCACGGCTCGCCGCTGCCCCGCGCTGCTCGAGCCCCTGCGCCCTGCGCGCCGCTCTGCGTGGCCCTGCGCCGCCCTGCGCCGCTCGTGCTGCTGCACGGACTCATGTTCGCTCCCGCCGGCGCAACAACGCCACTCAGTTGCAGCTGGAAACAGCGGTGTGCTCTTCTTTTTCTTTTTTCTTTTCCTGTTTAAAAACTGCTTTACTCGGAATACAGGTTGCTGGATTCGTAACATGCACTAAATTGCGGAATGAGTTTAAATGTATTGGGACTGACTGTAAATGGGACTGAGTTTAGAGGGTGTCCCAAATTGTGCCAAACCACCAGTCAAGGTGGAAGAAATAAAAAATTCTTTCTGCTGTGTTTATTTACACTTCACTTTATTCACTCTATTAAACACTGTGTAGATACTACTATGGCATCTTTACAAATACCCATAAATGAATTACTGATTCTAGACCAGACATGAAATGACCTCTTAGTGAATGCAACTTCGTTCAGATCAGCTTCAGAACACTCCTCCACTGGCCCTGTGAACATCCCTGTACTGTGTAAAGGTAATCTTTATTAAACCCTGTTTTCGTTATTTGTGGTTTACTCTGTAGGCTCTGTTTAAAGAAAAGTGTATTAAATGGCTCATCTTTGCTGACCAGTGTAATGTCCGTTTCCTAAACAGCCAAGAACCATGCATTATAACCCATGACCTGTCAAGGTCAGCAGCTGCGGTTTAAACACTGTAAGGAATGTCTGAAGTTAAAGGTCTACATCCACCGTCCACATCACCTGCACACTGCAACCATCTGAGACTGTGCTCTTAGCACACGCAGGACACTCAGGTCAGCTTTTACCGCTTTCACAGTGAACTCATGTAACTCACATTTTGGAAGTGTTATGTGTTGACCTACTACTAAGTTTACCAAACAACATGTAGCATACATTACACTAACTTTATCAGTGTGTCCACACTGTGAACCATACAGTACAGTGATGTACTTATGTCATTCACCTATTATTGGTGCCCGTTCAGACTGTACAATGTCTCATTATCTGAAACACATCCCAGTATAGAGGCATTTCTGAGTGATGTGACCTGTCTCAACCTTGTACGCTGGACGCAGCTCTAATGTGTGACCTTTGTGTAAGTTTTCCTATGGAAATTCAATGGCACATCATAATAACCTGATTCCTCTTCACAGCATTTAACTGAGGTCATCTGGCCACATTCCTTGAACGTTCCGGCTGAAATAGGCTGCAAATAACGGTGCAGTTCTGCACGGTCAATTACCTTTTATCAAATACACTGAGCAGCGGGCGATATAGACTGATAAATGCTTTAATTCAGGGGCTGATCATCTGTACCGAGCTATTACACGGCTCCTGGAGACTGAGCATGCTTTTGACTGAATGGGAAAAACTTGTAAGTGAAATCTAACTTCGGTGGTACTACAGCAGGTGTAATTAACAGGACTGTGGGTCATCAATGAAGTGTAGTGCCTGCTGATTAAATGGACCAACAAACCCCCATAACAGAGGAGAAATAACTCTGACTGCTGAAGCTGCGAGTTAAGACAATAGCATGTGTTGAACTTGACAGTGTGGGTAAGATGAGCGTGGGTCTGGTGGAAGTCAATGCGGATGAAAGCGAATGAAATCCTTTTTTGGTGTTGCTGTCGTGTTTGTAAACATACCTTTGTTGGTACGACGCCAAGCCCTGGACGTTCTGCGGGTTCCCGTTAGCTGCGCCGGGGACTCTTCCCACGGCTGATGCTGCCGTCATCCCCCCGGCCGCGCCACCTGCTGCCGCCGTCACCTGAACGCTGAAATCCGGGAAGATCCTGATCATCCCCGCGCGAGGAAGTGGAGCGCGAGCCGAGTCCTTGTGCGTGTGTGAAAGAAGAGCGTGCAGTCCGGCACAGCGAGTCACAACACAATCCCATCAGTGACGGTCACAACCAGCTCACCGGCCATGCTACGTGTTGGGATTTAGCAGGTGGTCAGTGTTGGTAGAGGAGAAGGAGGGAAGGAAGGCGAGAACCGCCGCTGCTGCTGCTATCTGTTTTTGTTTATGTTTTTTCAGGCGGCTCGCGATCACATCGACCTCCGCGCGCTAAAACTTTTAAACTAGCGTTTCTCCGTAAACACAACAACAGGTTATTTAGCCATAACCAGACAAATACAACACGCTAAAACGTCGCTCAAAGTTGGAACGCGAACTAAATAACTTGTTATATGGTATGTAGTCCAGTCAAAAACAAAAACAAACCTGTCAGAAGTGAACTTTTCTTTAGCCTAGCTGGCTAAGAGCGGATAAATGTTTACGAAATGAAAACCTAAAACCTGTGAACTGTCGTTAGATACTAACGCTTACGGACGTGCTAGTCAGTGTACGTGCAAAGCAATCTTCTAAAAGTGCGAAATGTCTCAACAATTTAATCCAATCTGAGACCAAAGTTCACGTCAGTATCTGGAGCTTCTGTAAAAAGTGAACTAGGAGCAAATTCGCTGTAAAACTGAAAGACTAGGCTAGTTTGTGCGAGTACAGCCTACAGGAGACTAAGACCGGCTCTAAGTGGAGTTTAAAGCAGGTTAGCCTACAGATGTAGCTAAGTATGTGCCTGGACGCGAGGAAAAGTCCAAATTAATAACGATGACGTATTCGGCTCGCCTTGCTCAGCTGTGCTGCTGATGTGTTCGTGTTTGAGAGAGGATCCTCTCTCCTGCTCTGCTCTCCTCTCGCCTCACGATGCTGCTGCTGCTGTTAGTGTGGGAGAAATCTCCACAGATGTGTGATTTTTGTCTTTAATCTAAAGATTAAAGGTGGGTGTACAGCGACGTGTTTATTGATAGGCTGCTGCTGCTGGATGAATTCTCCCAGTGAAGCTGCTGCTGCTGTTGCCGCCGGTGTGTGTGTGAGCGAGCGAGCGCGTGTATGTGTGTGTGTGTGCCCTAGTGTGCAGCTCTGCCATTCCTCGCTGCTGATTAACTGCGCCGCGCGAGTGAGCCCGGCGCGCGCCCGGTCGTCCAACAGCCAATCAGACGCAGGCACATGAGCGCGCGCTGCCGTGCTGCAGCAGTAACCCTTTAAAAGCCGGCGGGGGAAAAAGCGCCACTGATATGTCCCATTAGATAATGAGTCTGAGTACATTATACGAGACAAGGTGTCAAGAGTATAACACACAGCACCTAACCTTGATTTTGCACTCTTTAAATGAAGTTCATCTGGAAACAGAGAGATATATTTATGCTGTACAGACTGTCATGTAAAGGGGAACCCCAGCAACAATAGAAATTCTACACTATTAAAATAGTTAAGATGTAAACAAAGTCATTCAGAGTGGTGAGATGGCTATGCTGCCTGATGTCTGAGACATTGTTTGATGGTAGTTTTGTGATAAAGTTTTAATTTATACCACATTAGTGGTAGAGGAATGCATGCAGGGCGTCCCCCTTTTTACAGAATTTACACATGTAGGTTCAGTTGTAGCTTTGTGTAGTGAATACAGTGGCAATATGGTTGTTGTAGACATTGTGACCACAGGTTCTTATAAACAGCACTGTAATAAATATGTAAGTTCCTCTACAACAATCCATTTCATGATTGTGTTTACATAACAAGTACAAACTATTCAAAATATTGAAAAAAATTGGTGAAATTTCCCTTTAATATATCACACACCGCACAAAATGAAGAAATGCAACAATTTTATGTTTGTTCAGTCATTAATTCATGTTTAAAATGTCAGAAATCCACGTTTCAAATTGCAGATTAAAGTATTTATTATTTGGTATAAGCCTGATTAAAAAATGTTTGTTGTGTTTGTTCTGTACTGTTCTTGTAATATTGTGTTTCATACATTTCCAGCACAGGTTAACATTAGTGCTTAAAGGAGCAGTTTGTAAGTTGACGGAAGCTGTCAAATTTATATGTTAAACAACATGTGGTGATCATATCACCAGGAAGTTGTGGTCCCCCCCTATAGTGAGAAACACACAGTCCCTCCTTCTCAGTGTAAACATTAACAGCTGTTTACTTAGCAATCTAGAAGAAATGTTGAGAGTTCAGGATCTTCCCTTTAGTTGCTAAGAGCGTCTCCAGCGGAGGAAAGTAATATCAAATGCTAACTCATGTTTTGTCTGTATTTATTTTGTCTTTTTTTTTTTCATTTTGTGCGGAATGTGGATTCCTGGCACAAATGCCGGCAGTAGTTATAATGGTCATGTGCCAAGAGCTTCAACCGTTGACGGTAAAATAGTTTACCATCATTAATATTGGCTACCTTTCCTTAAATGATCTAACCAGGAGAAGAACATTCAACATGATTGACAGCATGTTGGAATACACCATCAGGGCAGTGATACTTCTTCATCCCCACTAAAGTGACTCACTATCACTTCTTGGGGTACAAAGTGGTATTACAGATAGGACAGGCCGGGGCTAGCTGGTTAGCATGCTGACTTTGTGGTCATCTCTGTAGACGGAAACATAGATATTTTGAAATGGTTTATTTCTAAACATTCTGCTGATCATTTTATTTCATGTTGGAAGGTTTTCAACTAAAAATCTTACAAATTGCACCTTTAACTGTGTCACAACTTGTGGTACAGTTACCCCAGCGAATGTAAGATTACACGGCTTCTTCTAATCAAGAAAACTAGATGAATGCCTTCAGTAGATGCTAAAAGCTCAATGTAAGCTTAGACCAGTGTGTAAAGACCATTAAAGTCAATTGGTTTCTATCGTTTGATTTTCCATGACAATTACTAACGATTTCAATTAGTGATGGGGGCATTCAGTGCTGTCACCACTGTGTTTACAAGGGAATGAATAAAAAATATGTCTCAGTGACTCTTGAGTCCTTGAACTGTCATTGTTCTGAACGTGATTGAGTGTTTACCTATAAAATATTCCAAAATGCAAATATGGAGTTAACACTCATGAATCTTCTACTGTAGCGCTCTTGTCCTTTGATAGAGCAGAGGCTGATATCAATGTACAATACATTCTGATGTCATTTTATCATACATTTAAAGCTTATTAATAGTCTCAATATACATATGTACATTAGGAGCCCTTCAGAAGAACAAGGAGCCCTCTAAAATCAGATATCGTTCACCCGACAGCCAGATTTATGATTGTCAGTTGGCACGTTTTAGTTACCTTGGAGCAATTGAATCAAACTTGTTTAGGGTAACAAATGAGAGAAAATGAGAGCAATGATAACGGGCTGGATGATGAAGATGCTTGCACCAACCAAGTGCAGTAATTTCTGCACTGTGGTACAGTTTACAGGGAGAATAATTCACTTCCTAGCTCTTATGAAATGAAAAACGCTCCCTTAGATAATCAGCCGACATGATTAAATACCAATAAAGATGTGCCAAGTGCTCACCTGAGAGACAGTAAATGGAATACCTCTCTGTAACCGTGTCTAATGAAACTACCTTAATAAACAGGGCGGAGGAGCGCTTCCACTTTGCCGCTATTTTCCTGGGATGGCATCAAATAGATTGCACTGGAAGGTTTAAACCGACACTGCAGGCTCTGATACAATTAGATTAACACTTTCTTCTGTTTACTTCCCTGGGTATTTGCTACTGGTCTGTATTGCATTTATTTGTCTGCAGCCCTTTGCTAAACTACATGAGACAGATCCAGGGCAGCAGAAAGCCTCCCACATGCCATAGCTGGGCTGGTGGTATACATCCCCCCGTGAGTGCACTAGTAATCAATATTAGACACCGCCGCTGGGAGCACATAGCCTATTGCTCCAAAGCTATTGTGATAAGTAACCTTCTTCTGAGTAGCAGAGTACAAAAGTTCCAGAGCGACATCCTGAAGCATTTATTAGTAAACAAAAGTCTTCATCGCTGACCTTAAAGGGGCCATGTTCTCTTTTCACCTCTAAATATTCCTTAGACTGAAAGACTACAATGTGAATGGATGGGCGGGGGCAAACTCCTGTAGGTTAAATAGGCAGATATACTGTACCTGAGAAATTTTGAATTATTAAGCTATTGTTTAAAATATGAATTTTCTCAGAAAATGACACTAATTTTACAATATATATGCAACACGATGAGAAGTGGCTTAACCACCTCCACAGCGCTCTTTAACTGTAGTTATCAAAGTTAAGCCAAGTGATGGAATTTTACAAACCCATGGTGACAGTTGGAGACGTCCAGGAGAAATATGGATCCAAACTGTTATTCCAACTCTTTCACAAGTTATCAGTTACTTTTTTAGAAAATAAGAAGAAAAGAAGGAAAAGGGGGTTTTAAAGCTTGTGTTTAGGTTCCTAAGACTTTGCACACTAATGTGTGTAAATGCATTGTTTTTTTTTTTTGCGACATCACAAAACCATTCATTCAAAACAGACTACACGGACCCTGCAGCATGAATCATAACATCAAAAACATTATTGTTAACATAATACAGCAAACAAGTGAATTTCAGTTTCCCATTATATAGGCACATTAATACATATGTTATATATGTATATATATGTTATATGTTATACACATACATAATTATCCTCCATAATTAACTGCAACGCTGTAAAACATTATGAGTTTCATATACCAGCCCGAGCTCCCACATGTTCAATCCAATGTTCTGACAAACCCACCACACATTTAACTATAGTTGCGGTCCCTGACAACAATCATTTCAAGACATTAGTCAGTGAGCTGTCATTTCTTTTCAGAAGTGCATGATTTGTTCTACAAGGGTCAGTGGATTATGTTAGGAGCCTGCAGTGGGCTTCCTCGCCGAGACAACGACACAGTGCCTGCCATTCTCCTCCAAACCACATGTTGACAAGGCAGCTTAATGTGAAGCAGGATAAACTGTGATTGGGGCTGTCAGTCCTGCTGTTTGTCCAAACTCTCTCCATCTCACGCTCCCCGCTCATCCTCAAAGAGAAATCTCTCCCCTGCTGACTGAACAAACTGCGGACGAGTCTCCAGCCCACAGACCTCCCATCTCTTTCCTCCTGTTTTCCCAAGCCCAGCCCTGCCGGCTCGATAGCTATCAGCCCAAGGTCCATGCTGAATGAAGTCAAGGGCATATTTAGGGGGAGTTCTGAGCTTTTACAACTAGTTGTGAGTCAATTTGCTTATCGGAACTTTGCAGTGTTTTACTCTCGCCCTCTAAAATGAGTGTATGCCTATTATGTGATAATTCTGTCAATCATAAGGTCATCAGTAGAGCCACTATCTGAAGAGGATAATTGAAGCTGCAACTCCGAATTACATTTTCTTCTTTCCCTGCCTTAAATGAAAGATAGCACTGCAGTATGAATATGGCCAATTCTTTCTTCATACAGAAAGCTGATTGCAGTTTCTTAATTAGAGTGACCTTGATTAAGTGCTGGAATTCTATTCTGAATTCTATACAGAAAAAAGCTCTGAATTTATGTGGAATTGTATTGAATTTGATGCTACTTTATGAAGCAGGTTGATTTAGTTAGGATACAAAAGCTGTTAAATCTGATCATAAAGTGTGTCGCCCTTGTGATACCTCATTGTTTGGTTTCTTATATTGCCTCTTGTAAAATGAGCATTTTATCACCATATAAGTAAGCGCTTTATTCATCACTGATTGGGATTTTTTTTTTCTTTCATTCTGATGGAAAATGCAAATGTGAGGCAGATGTGATCATTTTTGCTCGGTGTATATTAGAAGTAAATTTCATGTGACTCCTCTTCCCGCACTGATTGATTGGGCAGGTCGCGTTTAAAAAGCGAGGGGCAAAGGCTACTGGAAATACATCTATTACTTTAAAACTGTAATGACTTTTGAAAGATTGCTCTTCCGTGTTTGTACAGGAGTATGGTAGCCCAGGATAGATGATGAATTAACTGCTGGGAGAAATTACAGACAGTGCTCAGGGAAAAAAAACTTTCAGCATGGAAATGATGGATTGGGAGGTCCGGGGGAAAACGACATCATGCTTTTTATTTATCCTGGATGATAAGCTCGGCATGCCCTTCCACACCGCCGTGCTATTTCGCATTGGATTGTTTCCTAACGGGCTTTGATGACACGTCTGGAATCCAATCACCTAACCCTCAAATTACATGAACAGACTCAGCGCATCCTTTAGTGTTTTAATGGGGCCAACACCTCTGTCATTCACTCCCCCTATCTTTCTCTCTCTCTTTCTCTCTCTCTCAAACCCAGCTACTGCTGGCTTCTCTAGGATGGAATGATCCACTCTTCAGACCTTCATACAAGCATTATGTATTAGCACACTGCTGCAAAACAACCAAAAATATTTGATTATTATTATTACAAATAGACATAATCTTTTTACTAGAAGGCAACTTTTGGTGCGGCCTTATCTGGTTGCTCTCTCTTGTTCACTTAAAGCTAAATATCTCATTCAACTCTTAAATATCATTTCCAGATTTAGCTAGAGTGACATTACTCTAGAGAAACCTACTAGTAGAGCAATTTGTTTTATTTCATCATATAATAAAACATTCCTGTCAGGTTTATTTGTCTTATTTGAACAGTAATGGACATGTACACTGTTTTACCAGTCAGGGTTCTCTTTAAGGAATCACTTTTGTTAATACAGTATGTGTGAAGAACCTTGTTGTAGCTGAAAGAACCTATTCCTAAACATAAAGGATTTATACCAAAGAAAATGCATGTTCAGGCTAAGAATCCTCTAGGAAGCTCTCCTCTCGCAAGTACAAATCCTGCATCTGTTAAATAGTCAGATTCCAAAACCCTAAACTGTTAGGTAACAGTCTTGACTCCACCCAAAACAACGCCTCCAAAATTTACATACACTTGTTCCAGCTCAGCAAAACAACAGCAACAAAAGAGCAAAACAATGAAAGTGGCGGACTATGTGGAGATATTTACCCTCCCAGGCTGTGAAGGTGATGTCAGCTACATCACGCTTGTACGTTTGCTCTACACTTTTCACTCAGGGCAGCTTCTCAAACCTTGGACAATACGGAGCAGCTTCGCTCAGCGTTAGACACTGAAGAGACTGATGAGAGGGGCAGTTCCACCTTTATTCAAGACTGAAGACATGTACTCTCAGCCGCAGTGACTTCACACGCATATGCACTATAAATCACCACATTATTTAAATAATGCACATTATATTTTACATTGGTATAATACAAACACAATTCCAAAGAAGTTGGAAATGTAAATAAATGTAAATAAAAACAGAATGCAAAAACAGAGTAATGCAAAGCAATGATCTTATAGACCGATATTTTATTCCCAGTAGAACATAGAACACATATCAGATGTTGAAAGTGAGACATTTTAGCATTTCATGAAAATTATTAGCTCATTTGGAACTTGATGGCAGTAACGCATCTCAAAAAGGGTTGGGACAGGTCTCCCATTGTCTAGCATCAGCCCTTCTTTTAACAACAGTCTGTAAAGGTCTGGGAAGTGAGGAGACCAACTGATGGAGTTTTGAGAGAGGAATGTTACGTTCTTGTCTGATGTTGGATTCTAGTTGTCTTTGCCGGATTTTTCATTTCATGATGCACCAAATGTTTTCTATTGGTGAAAGGTCTGAACTGCAGGGAGGCCAGTTCAGCACCCTGACTCTTCTTCTGCAAAGCCATGCTGTTGTGATATCCAAAGTTTTCACAATTTTACGTGGAGGAAATTTTTTCTGAAATTGATCCACAGTTTTTATAGAGTTTTTCACATCTTTGCTTCTCAAAGACTCTGCCTCTGTAAAATGCTCTTTTTGTACCCAGTTGTGTGACATAGTTGCAAATTGCTCCTCCAGCTGTTTTTTATTAGTATCACTTACTTTTCCTGCCGTTTGTTTCCCCTGTCTCAACTTTTTTGAGATGCGGTGCTCTTCCCACTTTCAACATCTGATGTGTGTTTTATGTTCTATTGTGAATAAACTATGGGTCTATGAGAACTGCAAATCACTGCATTCTGTTTTTATTTACACAGTGTCCCACCTTTTTTGGAACTGGGGTTGTAGATTCCGGACAATCATTCTCAAATATACAGTAAATTAAATAGTACTAAATTCAGGGCACAGTTATCTGTCTTATTGGTGTAGTCTGCACACTATTATCTACATCCATGTACATACTGCAAAGCATTATATAGAATGTAGACTGTATATAGTACTATACATCCGCCGGATACTTCATGAGATGCAGCTCCTTGTATCTACACTCACTGTCCATTTTATCAGCTCCACTTACCGTATAGATGCACTTTACAGACCTACAATTACAATTATGGACTGTAGTCCATCTGTTTACATAAGTCGTTAACTGTCCACTATATTAGACACTCCTATCTTGTTGGTCCACCTTGTAGGTGTAAAGTCAGAGACGATAGCTCATCTGCTGCTGCACAGTTTGTGTTGGTCAGCTTCAAGTCCTTCATCAGTGGTCCCAGGATGCTGCCCACAGGACACTGTTAGCTGGATAGTGTTGGTTGGTGGACTGTTCTCAGTCCAGCAGTGACTCTGAGGGGTTTAAAAACTCCAGCAGCACTGCTGTGTCTGATCCACTTACACCAGCACAACACACATTAACACACCACCACCACATCAGTGTCACTGCAGTGCTGAGAATGATTCACAGATAAATAAATGGATAGATAGATAGATAGATAGATAGATAGATAGATAGATAGATAGATAGATAGATAGATAGATAGATAGATAGATCAGAAAGCTATTTTATACTGAACAAATGCATCTCAGCAGGATTTGGATCTTGATCAGGTGTATGGAGGCACATGCAGCAAACTGGGACTGAATATTTTAGACTGGATCTTCTAGATCTTCTACAGACAGACATATGTGTCAGGGATTGGGCAACATCACAGGATCACTGTAGTTATTTCAATACTGTCCAGTATGTAATGAGCCCTCCACTTGTGAAGTAAGGCCAGATCATTCTGAGATCTGATCCTGATGCTATTATCTCCCAAAGTCTGAGATACAGCTTTGACCTGGACCTGTGATTGACTTTTACAACATTTGGAGCAAGTTCCTTTTACCTTATGCCTTTTATTACCCTATCGTAACTTTGATACATAAAAGCTGCCAATGCTGATGACATTCTGTCGAGCACTTCTTGATATATGGACATGTGCTGTGGTGACACGACACATTTGATATTCTGTTTTCACATCACACACCTTCCCTTTCCTCACTGACTGAAACCCAGCCGCGGTCTAATGAGACGAGCATGGGAGGTCACTGGAGAGAAGACATCAGGTGAAGCCATATGACTGTACTGCACGCATGAAAGACTAAATTTTAACTGTAAAAATCTCTATAAAATAGAATAAAATAAACTACATTATTATCCAAAAGCAATACATGTTTTATTCTTCTATTCTGTTTGAAATTGCGTTTTCAGTATACAGCATCAATCAAAAGTGGGATTCTGAAACAATGTGAAACTTTCCATCACTGTCCGCTGCATTTAAAAGAAGATGGTGACATTTGAATGTCAGTCTTATGTCCTTTTATCCCTCTGAGACTGTCATGTGGAAAAATCCTCCACAACTTGTCTTTTTTGTCATATAATGTCATATAATCAAGTGCGATCTTTTCAACAAAGAGAATCTGACTTATTAATTTTTCCATCTATGCTTAGCAAAGCCTCCAAATCAACATTCTGACTGCTCGTAATTGCAAAGGCATCATGGTTCGATACACATGACCTTTACTACCTTTAAAGTAATTTCCATTTCATACAAAAAATATCCCACTAATTGAAAAAAGGGAAATCATTTGTTCATGACGCAATATTTTGAAGATAACGTAAGATTCCATTTCCATCCTAATTTATCAGGGCCGTCAGTCAGTGCAGAAACCTTATTTGAAATATCAAAGTGACTTTTACTCTCACATACAATAAGGATCCACTACTGTTTTCACCTTGCAATAAAAGCTACTGTTTCTGTTTGGTGTGGTAGCACACCAGACAAACCCTAAACCACACTTTATTCCTTCATATATACACGGATGAAAACAAATGTGCATTATATTTAAAAACATTACTTGCATCTCATATTCTGTTTCCTCTGCAATTCCTCGTAATCATGATACAAAAGGAATAAGATAAAGCGCGGCAGTCTGTCATTATTTAAGAATATGTGGATTTATCATATGCAGGCTATTACTGTAATATGCCACCAGTGATATTGTGAAGTGATAAGAGGCAGCCAGCGCTATTACTTATACCCCCCCCCCAAAAAACCCACACCATTCTATTTAATGAGGGACCCAAGACATCCTGAACTGTGCTCTTCTCTTTATTTCATGTTCTCAAAATTGAATTCAAATGTGTACCTTTCATTTCTACTGTCTGTTCTTTTTTCTGATGCAAGCACACACTCATCATCAGCAAACAGGCATCTGCTGCAGCAGCCGATGGGCGATTACAGCAGAGAGCTTATCAGGCTCGGCTCGGCAATCAGGAGAGCGCTTGATTGGCAGCTGAAGAGTTCCAAGGTTCTGATGCTACTGTATGTGTGCATCTCAGAGGGCCCATAGCGCGATCTGTGGAATCATCAACACTTCCTGTAAACAGCACATTAGCCATGGAAATAACCGTGTGGTGTTTGGTTTTATGCTTCCAGAGGTACACGAGGCATAAAGATGAAGCACTTAATGTTGTCAATGCAGTATTTCCCTGCTCAGCTGTCAGCGACCACCTGAATGTTCACATTTGGGACCCCAAATTGTCCACATTCAGTCGGGAACAAAGCAGAAGAACATATTACAGAAAAATGATCTTCTGTTTTAATAAAGTCTAACTGGAGAGACAAACAGAAACATGTGCATACAGTATTGAGCAAAAGAGAGAAGCTAAGTACAAGTTAATTTTTTCAGCCTCAGGAGAACGTATTTCTCAGTTTTTCAGTGTCTACGTATGCCTTTAATAAATATATATATATATATATATATATATATATATATATATAGTTAACACCGATACTTTTTTTTTTTTTTTTTTATGGCGCAGTGTGTAAGATGTTTAGTTTAAAGTGGTCCAAAATGGATTAAAATTAGTAACAGAATGTGGAGAAGAAATAACAGTATTGATAACATGTCAAAGATGTCTATGTATTGTGTTAATACCTATTTCAGCAGATTCTGACTGAACTTGCTAACTAGTTAGCCCTGGCCCGTCCTGCCTCGTTACACCACTTTACACCTCAAGAGGTGATAGTGAGTCACTGTGGTGTTGATCTGAATCAGTTCAATATGAGAGGATGAAAAATTTGCACTGCCCTGAAGGTTTATACTGTCCTCGGTCAATGATGTTGAGTCCTTCTAATTAAATAATTTAGAGACAGGTAGCCAAGAAACGGAGGAGTAAACACAATGATGGTTGAGGCGCTTGGTAAGTGATGGCCATCACCTACTCTTGTCAAGAAACCACTTTCGGCAGCAATAAAAATAGTCTAAACAAGTTAACACCGATACTTCAGACAGCTGGAGACACGAGTAAAAGGATAAATATTGATATAAAACTTTTCTTTTCCAGCAACATTTCTTCAACTGGTATTGAAGCATTTCTAGTGCTATGTTGCCGTGATTGTTTGGTCTATGAATTCAACAGGTTGCATTGTCTTACAAACTACGCCTTTATAGAAATCTGCAGGGATGCATTCTCACACCTTCAAAGAAGGTGGTTGCAATTTCTGATTCTCACCATCCAAGTGATACTGAACACATTCAGTATGGTGAGGTCTGGACTGATGATGTTGGGGTTGGTTCATTGTTCTGAGAACAACAGAAGACCATTTGTTTGAATTACAGTTTTTCCCTTTTTATTGTCCTTATCTCAGTAACAGTAATAGCTATAACATTGAGGTGTCTTCTCACAGTGGAAGAATGGACAGAGGCACCTGTGGATTTTCAGATCTGAAGCAAGAGTGGAGCTTGATTTTCTCTGCTCTCTCTTAAACAATACTTTAAGTGCTGTTTATCTGATGACAGCTCTCACATGGTTGTTATGAGTCTTTAAACTCGTTTTATAAACACCAGTTTTGGAAGCTCCTGTTTTCACTTATTTTCCCTCTAAATGCAAATGGATTATCTTATATCCAATCTCCTCATACATATCTCCTAATGTGAATAGCTTGTACTCTATGGCTGTTTTGACTAGAAATGAAATAAATAAAGTGTGGCCTCTGACTTTTACACAGTGCTGTACGCAAGCAGAATACATTTTACTGTGGAAGGAAATGCACATTTCAGATGGTCTTCAATAAATTATGTTTATTTCTGAAGAGTCTGTATACAGTTAACCATGCATTCTAGCACTTTAAGGCTTATAATTATTCACATCACAGAACACACACAGTTGTACACTAACACGAAGCATTTATACTGTCATTGTACACCAAGATTTGCACGTACAGTATACATATATACAGATGCCCATTCATTAGTCTCAATCCTTGCTCAGAAGTCCACGTTCTCACTAATTACTGAACACGCAACATGGAAAAAAGCAGTGTTTTAACAAAAGTCATAGGAAATAACTGCAAGGCACAAAACTGTTTAAAGTTTAAAACATTTCTTTGTTTCTCCAAATCTGGGGGATTACAAAAAATAATAATAATAAATAAATAAACAAAAACGGTGAATAGCATCCCATTAACTGGCGCAAAATCCCATGCCACACAACCTCACACAGCTGTCGGGTTGCATAGATAGCTCTACTTCAGCACTCATTGTAACAGTCCATGGGCCCAGGCTTCGACATCTGCAAAAGCATCTTACACACGCAGGAAGAGTGGAGCTGAGTAAAGCTGGAGTGAGCCGCTCTCCAGACCAACTGAGATGTAATGCCACACGGCTATGGCCTACTCACACATACTACACGTGTCTATGTCAACCTCTACGATGTGCTGCACCTCACTTCCACTTTAAAGCTGCAAATGAGAAACACCTGTGATTCGCGCTGATATATTTGCAGCAAGGTGGGCCGATATAATGTGGCGTGTTTGTGTGTATATTAGACTGTAGTAGTGTGTATCAGGGTGGAAGACCGGTGAGGTAGCTCAGTTCTGGGGGTCCAGGATGAGCAGTGAGTAGAGTACGTTAGGGGTCACTCTGAAGTTACAGGGGTCAGAAGTAGGCGCTAAAGCAGGAGGAGGAGGGCCAGAAAACATTGCAGTGCCAAACAAGGGGTCCAAGAAAGATCCCAGCCCACAGAATGACTACGCAGCACCGGGACCCCTTCATTTAGGGCTTACACACAGGGCTGGCGAGGGTTCTCTAGAAAAAACACAAACACAAGTTGTAATCTATTAGCTGTATCAATTAGAATGATCTGATAGTCTATTAAAAGTTATCTCCACTGAGATTTAATCTCCATTTCTGTACTATGACGGAATCTGGATATTTATTACACTCCTCTCTTAGTAGGACGGGTTTTATATACAGTGCTGAAAAACGGGTTTACTCACTTTAAACAATAGTGGTTATAAAACCCTGTTTAAAAGGGTTTGTTAAACATTCACATATTACTGCTTTTTCATCATAGAGAACAACCAATAAATCACACAAAGAATGTCTTTTAAATGGTCCCTTGAGTGTTCATAGTCCTACAAGGAACCTTTGCCTTTACTGAAGAACTTTTGAGGAACCATTTTCTCAGTTTCTAACTTTATTCTCAATGCAATACAGCCTTTTAAGTCATTTTTGAATCTAACATTTCTTCATTTTTACTTACAGCTTCCTCAAACCCCATAAATGAAGCAGAACACTTTAGGACTAACACATTAGAATCACTTCATACAATTATCTGCAGCCAGTGTTTAATATTACTGAAAACATAGATTCCAAACTTTTAAACAGTGATTCTAACTGAAATGTAGTGTATATGTATTAAAAACTGAACTGTAATATTAATATCCAAAGTCTACCTGCAGTCTAAAGTCTAAGTGTCACTGCAGATATTTGTTAGAGAGAAATCAAAGCAATTTATAATTCATTGTAATTGAAAGTAGAAATCTTTTTCATTCTGGTATAACACAAAATAATCTGTGTAAAATAACCCATTAGACACTCATGACGAGAAAACTCAGGTTGTTTGATATTGGACAGGTGTCGTCTGTGCCCTCTAGGTAAGCATCAACAGTGCATTTGAGTGTAAACTGACCCCACGATGTCCCCAGGGCTGATATGAATGTGTTTTGCTCTGGCTAGTAGACTGATCATGTGTCTTCTGTCTTCTTACTCTATCCTCCCTGCTCTAGGCATTCACTGAAACATGAAACATGGGTGGCACAATCTGTTAGCTGACCTTTCTTAGAATCTTATACTGTCATTTAGGTCTGGTCACCTGTTTAAAATATGCTGTCTGGGTTGAAGAGGGCTGCACGGTAGGTCAGGAGAAAGGCCCACTGCTCTGGGTCTTTGTGGGACTAGATTACAGCTCAGTGTATACTCGCTGTAGGGAGTTCTGAGAATGAGCAAGCAGTGCAGGATTTTCCGTCTGCTGTACACTCTCTAGGACTTTGTTGCTACGAAACATTCGTTTTTCATCAAAAGAAATGATTGCCGAGCAACACGCTCTGGCATGGCGACACAGAAAACAGACAGTGAGAGAGTGAGAGCGAGAGAGCACAATTCAAAGGCTAACCCTACTAGACATATAGATACCATGTATAGATGTAATGACTGCTTTTCAAACCAATTTCCCCAGAAAGGTTGTCATCACACAGAAAGTACAGTGGCCTATAATTTAAACCATAACATGGTCCAGAGTCAGACAATGCATTTGCGTCATCAGCATGGGAATAAGCCTGTGGGGTCGGATCAGGGAGCATTTCCTAATATGTGGGGCGAGGAGAAAACACGTTCTCGTTGCAAATTTTTGCTTGTTGCAAAAACAGACTAATGTGGAATAGGAAGGTGCTTAGTTGCAGTATGGAATGAGGTGGAAAATGGGGTGCTTGCAATGCACTACAAGACGTTGAAAAGAGCCATCAGCCATTTTTCAGAGGTACGACAGAGGAGGCCTGGAGGCAGAGACCGTGTGCAAGTCTGTGTGTGGCTGTGTGCGTGTACATGTGAGGGTGCTGATGCACAACCTACAGTAGGAACCCTGGCCTGGGGCCTGCTGCTCGCTCCACTCCTCACTGCAGATGAGCTGTCTGAACGGCGAGCGCTGAACGAAGCCCTGCGGCCTGTCTCCAGCATTTCGACACCACTCTCTGACCTTGGCAACTGAGACAGAGAGAGACGAAGATGATGACATCAGGTTGATAATGGGGACCATGACAGTAAAAATGTGTAAGCATCCTTTTCATTCTTGCTGTTGAGCATCTGAAGCACTGTCCCGTAGGTAGCACTGATGCAATCCTTTTTTATTTTTGTCAACTATCATTCATGTTAGCGAGTTCACGGTGACCCTGTGGCATGTTCACATCATAGCTGACTCTCAACCTCCCTATGGCATGACAACATGACTACTTGGGGACTGTAGTGGTACAAGGTGTCCAAGCTGATGCCCTAGTTGGCAAGAGTAGCGGACAGAGGAACCATGCACCCTAACCATCCAATAAGAGCACAGCGAGATGTGCTAATGGACTTCCACCAAGCATACATTTACCATGCATTAACTGCATTGTCTAGTTGTTTAACACTCAATAATTTTTCGCAGGTAATAATGTTTCAGCGCTTGTCTATATCCGGCTTTAGAGTTAAGTCATTAATGCTTGTGTTTTTGGTACCAATGATTAGTTTAAAAAGTAAGCACTTAATTCACCTAATATAAGGTCAAACACCGGATTTGCAGTGGGAGCTCGAACGAAGCGGTAGGGAAGTTTGCATATGAAATAGAAAACTACTTAAAAAGAACACAAATACATGCTAATTCAGTCATGAAATTAAGTAATGATTCTCGCTGTAGTCTTGCTTATGAATCATAATATAATCTGACTGATTATGATTATTCTGTTCTGTAGACCTTAAAATTTTAAATCTACGCCTGCAAATCCTTCTTCCATTAGCACTTCAGGGGGAGAGTGGAGGGGGAAGGGGAGCAGAGAGGGAGGGAGAGGGAGGGAGAGAATGAAAATCCCTCTTAAATATTTAGTCAATGAGATGAATTCAGCAGAAATGCACCCTGCTCTCATTACAAGCAGATAGAGCCCGGTATAATGTCTAAACGCACCTGTTTATGAGTTGACTTGGCTTCCTGAGGAGAGCTGCGCCCTTTTCTGACATTCTTCTGTTTCATCCACTGTGAAGCAGCACCTCTTTCATCCCTATCACTCTTTCTTATCGGGGGACAGTTAATTTTAGGATTAATATATAGGCCGCCTTCCTCTTTTAAAGGATTTGTACTGGAGCAAGAGACTCTTATCTTAGTCATTACAGGGGAAATATTGGATTCAAGCATTTTAGTATCTGCAAAACATACAACAGTGTCTATCAGGGTTTCACATGGTAAAGGATTAAGATAAGGAGCCTCATTATGACACTGTGGCTGGCTCCCAGCTATACTTCCTGGAGAAATACCATGTGCTTTTTGGTATTCATCACAGGCCGGTGGAGGTGCTTGGCTCAGGGGACAGAAGGGGTCTATTAGTTTGGTGCTGCGTCTCGTGGGTCGTTTGCTAATGGACATGCTGTAGCAAAGAGGAGGGCCTAGGTAGACTTCTTCGGTGCAGGCCTCGAACAGAGGCTCTTCATCACGGATTTCTGGGGTTCTTGAGAGAACTGGGGTACTGCTCTTGTCCTCTGTGCAGGTGCTGACCTCTCCACAATCACTATCGTGGGAGGAGAGCGACAAGTAGTTGTAGAAATCCCCTTTGCGCAGGTGGATGGGCCGATGCGAGTGTTCGAGAACTTTCTCTCTGATCTGGGAGACCGAGTTTGGGCTGGAGACTTCCTGAACAGGCTCTGCTGGGGCTTCTTTAGTTTTTAGTGCTACTGATGCCATGTCAATGATCTCCATCACAAAGCTGTGAATGTTCTCACTCTTCTCCTCTCCAGAAGGGAAGGACGAGTGGCTACAGCAGTCTGTTGAGCTCTCCATGTGATTTTCATGGACGTCATTCAGGAAAGATGCTAACCGCTCTTGGGGGCTCATGTGAGATGCTCCCAGCATGCCATGGTGGCTCCCTGAGCACTCTTCCATGGGGGACAGAGAGGGGGATGGGCGATGGGAACTGTGGCATGGCAGCTCACCTTTCAGCTGACCCTCCAGAGTTGACTCTTTGGACTGCAGGTTCAGTTGCTCACATGAGGTGGGTGAGGTGGCGGTCACCATACCCGATATATCTCCATTTAAAGCATTCATAGCGTAGCAGTCCTTACATGATTCTCCCTTCTTGGTAAAAAGACTCCCTTCTTCTCTGAGAAGTTCATCATCCTCGTCTTTCCCTTTGGTGTGAGAGCTGTCCACGTTCCCATTCTCCATGTCATCCACAAAGCGACTGATGTAACTTCTGGTAGCATCCCTACGACTGCTGTCCACTTCCTGTTGTTTAAGGCTGTCATTTTTAGCATTTGTGTTGGCTTCCAAGAGCTTCAGAGCAGCTTGATTCAGGAATTGTCGATCCCCAGTGGTTCTCACAGGTGAAAGAATCTCTCTGGACAGAGTGCCACATTGCAGTTCATCACCGAGATCCGCCTCATTCTTTTCCCTGTTCTGTGACCTGTGCTTGATCCAGCTCTGAAACTCGCCCTTCATGTAATCCAGCCCCAATGCAAATGAACCCTCTATATACTCCTCCTCAGAGGTAATGCTAGAGTCTTCATCATCCTTAATGCCCAGCTCTTCCTCTGTGAGGGTAAGAGTGGAACTGGAAAGCAGATCACTATCATCTTCGTCATCTGTGCATGCTGAGGTGCAGGACACATTAACCACCATGCTGATGCTGGCATCTGTCTCCTCTGCCAGCTGCTGGTTGCGGCAGTGCTTCTTGAAAGAATTGTTTGAGATGGGGGCTACACGGCGGTTCCTCTGCACGGCCAGATCTTCAGATGCCACTGATGAATCTTCAACACTGCTTAGCTCTGTGAGAGACGCAGCCAGGCTCTCGTTGGCAGAAGAAGCGGGGCCACCTGAACGTGACCCACGGCAGGGTAGACGAAGAGAGCTGCTTTGGAGGGTGACGTCTGAGACACTGCGGGTCATCTTCTGGTCAAGAGGGGTCTGGATGTTTTCAAGTCGTTTGAGCAGCTCCAGTGTTCTCCTGCTCAGCTCCCCAGTGGGCTCTGTAGCCAGGCCCATGTCTCTCAGACTGCCCTGACTGCTTGCTTCCTCCAGACCTTTACATGGAGCTAGCCAGCTCTCAAGGGATGTGCTGCGTGTGAGAGTCTCTTTGGCTGATGGAAATAGGTCTCCCACTGCATACAAGGAGTCCAAGGAAGACCCTTGGGACAGCTGAGTAGACACCTTCCAGACCTTCCCTTTATCATTGTCTCCAGCACTGAAAGCTCCAGTATCACAGTCCTCAGACTCAGGACTTAGACAACAGCCATTAATAAGGATCTCCACTGGTTCCTTTCTGTTCTTCCTCCTGCTCTCTCCAGATTCTTCTTTCTTCCTCCTCACCATGCAATGTCTTTGGTTCTTCGTCTCTTCTGACAGAGTGTCTCCCAGCTCAGCGCATTTGTTAGCACGTTCCAGGATCCTGTCTATGTCTTCATCTGACACTCTATCTATACAAGGCGATTCCGCCCGAATGGGGGGAGTGAGTGTAACCTGAACCTTTTGATCTTCACTCTGATAAAGCAGACAGATTTCAGAATTGGCTGTGGTCTCAGTGTCCCCTTCACTGACTATCCCACTCTCACTCTCTGATCTCCTGGTTAAATCTGTTAGCAACCCCTGTTTCCCACACAGTAGCCCTCCTATGACGTCTGGCAATGATTCCACTGAGGAGAAAGAGGAGTCCTTGCTCAGGCTCTTCAGCAGTGGCTGTTTCCCTTTGGTTTTGGTGATATTTGGAGACATCTTTTGATTGTACTGCGGCTGTTGGTATAACTCCACATTATGGAGACTGAATACCTGATAAACACGGGAAGACGTTGAATTTGACTCTGGGGTGTTCAGGCTTGCTCTGGGCTGTGTGGGGCATGACTCAGTCAAATTTAGGAGCTCCCCAGCAGAATGGAGGTGCATTTCAGAATGAGGGTTTTGCTCATCACATTCCTGGGATTCCATATGAACTATGGTCATGTCCATCTCATCCCATTCCCAAGAGTCCTCAGTTTGGCCACGGAGATCCATAAGTGATGGTTCGATCAAGTTTGCTGGGACCTGAGGATAGACAAACAGCAATGCAGTCAGTATGCAGGGGGAGCACACTGAAATGTAGATACATAGGTCACGGTCCTGATCTTGAAGAGCTAGTAATGAAATTTTAATGACAAGAAAAGCAATGTTAAGCTGTAAAGCAATTTTGCTTTCTTTTTGAAAATTTTGCTTAGACACACGCATTCTCCATGGGATACAATTATACAAATTACTTGGTTTTTTTGTTAATGAGGGAAAGGTCTACTTATATTATCCTTTTATCTGATTAATCTAATAAACTGGCAAATCTAAGACTTGCATGGTATGTCATACATCGCATACGATTAATTTTTATTAGATTTCTGTTTATTCTCTTCTTGCTGATAAGGGAAATACTAATGATGGGGCTTGGATCACTAATGCATGATAAAACCTTCAACTGTGAGAACAATCAATCAGTCTAATCAAATAAAATCATTTCTGTAAGCTGCCTCAGCTTACATTGTACCACTCTTGCATCAAAGGCATTTTTAACACAATGCTCCAGAAATAACCTTCCACTATGTCATTAATAACATAAAGTACATTTAAGCAAGGTAATAAAATCTTGAGTTATAAAGGGCAGTGAATATGGGGCACAATAAAGGGATTAGCCCTTCTCATTTCTTTTTAGGAGACAGTCGTTTTTGAGCACATCTACCTTTTTTTTTTTTGGAGTGAGTGAAACATAGCTTCAAATTACCATCCCTTCTGTTGACCTTCACATTGAAAAAAGGGCACCATAAACCATAGCTTTTTAAAAATGGCTAAATTGAAAAACTTTTTCAGCTCTCAAACATGAAGAGTGGACGCATAAGCAGAGTTTGTCTTCGAAATCTTTTAATAGAATGCTATTTTATCACTGCACACAGAGCACTGTATTTACAAAAACAGACCCTCCCTATTATTTTTCTTCCCCTTTTCTAAACACTTCCCAAAGTGAAATTGCTCTTCAGCCCTGCAAGGTCAGAGCTAGAGAGGGCCGAGTCGTTTGTCTTGCCGGTGTAAATGAGAGCGGATAACTGAGTGGACGTCCACAAACAGGTCCCTGGGCTTTTCTGTGTGCTCCACACCGCCTCCACAGAGCCGTGTGCTGCCACACAGGAATGCACAGCATCTGCATAACAAAAGCCTCAGTTCAATCTGCATCTAACTCCCACATTTAAAGCACTGCTACGACCCTCCTATTATTATAAGTCACTAGTGAGGACTTCTGTTTTAGGGATCAAAATGCTGTTTATTTTGCAGTAAACCTAGTGTGTATACTGGCTTCCTTCAAGATCTTTGTCTTTGCTTTCAGAGCGAAGGGGAAGCGATACAGTTACACTTTCTCAAGCTACTGATAGGCTGTTTACTTCTCTGGGGAAAGGGCTTTGTATTAAGTTATTGCATTTCTGTGGAGGTTACTTAATACATTAAGATCAGTCAATTATTCCTTGGCAACTCCTGTAATGCACTGAGTGCAGCGCCCTGCGAGTCTGTCTAGCTACTTTGCCTTCGTTCTATATTATTGAAGCATAATATGTAGTTACAGTTTCCTGCGTTATACATCACTCTTATTGCTCCATTACAGCCGTGCTGCTCTATATTACACCTACAATATTTCAGCCTGAAAAAAACACTTGGCCCGGAAAGGTTACTATGTAGAATAAGGAATAAATAGACCCTTATGCAGCCAGTTAAAGAATAAAACACATACCCTGAAAATAAATGGACAGAATGGCTATAAGTGTAATACGACTTACTGAGTGGTAAAGTAGGAAAACCTTGTTGGGTTACATTGTGTGTTGTCATGTATTTATTTATATTGAGAATGCACGCATCAGTGACTGCATCTGTTAGACACGTGTGAAGGGATTTGCAACCAGAATGTTTGTATGTTGGACGTTTTATATTCATACTGATTTGGTTCTTAAGGTGCAGATCCTTCATGACACATCATGTCTGTGATTTGGCAGTGATACCACAGCGACAGCTTGGTGGACGCATATATAGCTGAAGATAGAGCATGCTTGTAGCTGAGCTGTGCGTCATATCTGACCTGTTCCCGGCCCAGGGTGTGTTTGAGGCGGCTCTGCCACTGGAGCACCTGCATGACGATGGCCTCCCAGCGTCTCTCCAGGTTCACCTGCAGCAGCTGCAGAGACTGGCGTTCTGACTCAGAGCTCTGCTCCTCTGGCCCCTCCAGCAGCCTCTGACACAGACGCAGCACCGAGGCCATACCCTTCCTCCTACCTCGCACCTCGGTACACAGAGTCTAGAGAGAGAGTGAGACAAAATAGACATAGTTAACCCGTTAAACTGTAGGCTCGTTGTTCAGTTATTACTCTTCAGATAAAGGGTTCAGAAACTACTATCCCTTATTCTGCAACTATCATTAAACTAAGATGTTAGTTAAGAGACTGAGGAGCTGAAGTGTGGGTCAACATATGGGCACTTATTATTTAATGAGATATAATTTCACTTGCTTATTTCTCCTTTTCAATAAAATGTCCATAATTATTTTCAGGATAATGACATTCATCAAGTAACTACACATATTCATTTTACTCCTGTTAAACTTTATGCCATTAACGACTCTATTTAACATGATAATGCATACCATTATGTGTGTGCTCTCTATAACTCACAGTGAGATAGAGGCAGATGGATAAAGAGATAGATAGAGAGAGAGAATAGAGCAACTCCTGATGCTTATTCTCAAGTCAAGTCAAGTAATTTTTAGAACATCCCTCTATAAAGACATAATTATTTTAAAGGTTTGCAAAGTAATTACACATTAATTTCAAAGTCAAAACATAATCTGTTGTTCTGTGTGACGAGGTATTACTGTTATTTATTATCTCCCTATAAGTCAGAACCACAGAGAAAGAAAGAGAGAAAGAGAGAGAGAGAGAGAGAGAGAGAGAGAGAGAGAGAGAGAGAGAGAGAGGACATGCCTGCCCTAAGTGAAAACTTTTGATTTCAGCTACTAGAAAGTTATCCTTACTCCAACGCCTCAGCCAATGAGAAAACAAATATACAGTTTATTCAATATATAACTTATTCAATTCTTATTTTCTTTTTAGAGTTGTATTTCTAAGCATTTTAGTTACAAAATATAGTGTGATGTTAGAACAAGTTGTTAAAAATCAATAAGAAACCTACATAAATTCTTCATTTGAATTTTGTGAGAGTGAGAAAGAGAGAGAAAGAGAGAGGGATAGATAGAAACTGTGGGTATTTGTATGTGACCTCCAGTTTCTCCTTTTTTACATTTTGACTTTCTATAAAATCACCACTATTATTATTTAAAAGTTCATATCCATCACATTCAATCATATTAAAGTAACTACACATAATAGTTTTTATTTGTGTTAAACTAAAATCTAGCATTTATTTGTCTATTTATACATATCTACAAAAACAATTCCAAAAACTAGGTGGAATGCTAATAATGTGGTGAAATGCTAATAAAACCAAAAGCAGTTACTGATAAATTCGGTTTAATGTGTATTACTTTGAAAACAGTGCAATTGCACAATATTTGAAATTTTACATTATGAACTATGATGCCTGCAAGACGGTTCCAATAAAGTTGGGACAAAAGCATGTTTATCATTGTGTTATACTGCCTACCTCCTGTGCATATCTTTCAGCATTAATGATGCCTTCACAATGTGCAAGTTAGCCTCTAATACACCCAAGTACTCTGACTTTTGAACTTTACACTGGTAACAGTCTAGATGGCCCTTTTCTCTTTTGGCCTGCAGAACAGAAAGTCCATTATTTCCATAACCAATCTGCAACAAATTGGACTCATCAGACCACAAGAAGCACATTTTCACTGTGTATCTTGAGTCTAAAAAAGTTGGCAAGGTTTCTGAACTTTGTTGACATGTGGCTTCTTAACTTGCATTTGTGAATGCAGCGATGAACAGTCTTAAATAAACACTCTTAGTCTTAAATGGCTCCCGTCGTGTATGTTTGCAAAACTAAACATAATAAAGCATTAACTTGTCTTTGTATTTCTTTTAAGTTGATGTAACCAGGGTTTTCTGTTTTAGAATTGTGTCATCTTCCTAAAATTCACAACCAGAGAGGAGGTGTGAGGTGGGGAGAGGGAAACCGGACAAAAAGCACTAAAGAGAAAGAGAGAGAGAGAGAGAGAGAGTGAGAGAGAGAGAAAACGAGAGTCAGTAGTGAGCCCGGTGCTGATGAGGTCCCCACAACAATCTGCGCTGTCAGGAGCATGTAAATCACAAAGACCCCTCCACACCCCACCCAGCCCATAAACAACACTCAGTTCGATAGTTACAGGCCAAAGCCACGCTCCTGTGCTCCACAGCTCAGCTATAACACAAATGGAATACACTCTCTCGAACATGAGCGCACAGTTGAGGTGATTGTATATATGTGGCAAAAGGGCCGCAGGATGCTGATGGTCTAGCGCAGCGTGCCAAAGCTCCCTTTAAATATGCAGTGGAGGCTGCGTGAATTGACAAGCTCTGTTCTGTGTGCAGTATGGGACAAAAACATTCCGAGAACAATTTATGTAAATCCCACCTGCTCTGCAAGGCATTGCCTCACTCTTTCTTTACATTTTTCAATAAATATTAAACACCATTACATTTAAATTGGATTTTTTTTCCTTGGCAGTTTCGTCCTCTGTTTTAGCATACATTTACCGCTCCCCACATCTTTTAAACAGGTAATGAGACTGCAAAATGCAATGGCAGAGGGCAGAGAGGAGGGGTGAGTGAGGTCACTGCATAGAGTGATAAAGTTATCTTGTGGAATAGGATGGAGAGTAGAGTTGAAACAGGACGCTTAGAAGATATCGGCGATGTTTTGAAAGCCGACACACAAACAAACAAACAAACACACACGCGGATGAGTCGTAAAATAAAGACACAAGCTGGCATGTAGTTTGGAGAGTCGGCGACACTTGGTATTCTTGAAGTCACCTGCAAACATTTATGGCAGCCTGGCTAGCCTCTGTTTATCTTTTTACACAAACAATTGGTGTTAGTGCTGTGGATGGTCAACATCATTCTCTTACGGGCACTGTTACATTCCCTCATGCAGCAGTCCTTCCACAGGCGGCTACAGCAAACAATCTAGAAGGCTGTTTTTCAATCAATACCACTAGTCCACTCATTCAGATTAAATGGCACAAAACTGAGTCTATATCATAACACGTTTAACGGCATATGGTGCTCTTAGGCTTCCAAACTCCGCAGAAATCCGATGCTTCATTGTTTCTGCATTGCCGGGCTTCATAAACTGATTTCTCCCCCCAATGAGTCTTGCCTTATTGACAAAGGGGGCAGGCGGAGTATGGTGTGCCAATATTTGCTAAAAAGCTTTTCCAAATACATGGAGCAGTAAAGTGCCCTGCTTTTTCCCTGCAGTATGCGAATGTGAACCTACACAATGACTCCATTTCAGAGTGCTATGGCTGAGAAGCTGGCCGCTGGCCAATGTGCTCCGTTGCCCCAGCCAGATATGAAAAGGAGAGAGAGAAAGAGAAAGACAGAAAGAGAGAGGGAGGGAGAGAGAGGAACAAATGCGGAAACCAAACAAGAGAGCCATCTTTCAGTTGACCATTCTCTGTGAAGGCAATGGAATGAGCGAGCTCACAGCAGGCCTATCTATCAGGTGCTTTTTAATAAAGGTATCAGCAGATCAGCTGCCGCTGAGCGTGCGTCAGTGCTAAGCCAATCTGCACAATGCCTGAGATGACTATTCTCTCTCATCGGCCTGATCTGGCTTCGCTATCGCTTGGCTAAATCCATCTTGTGTACTGTATTAATCTACAAGTTTCATTGCTATCGGAGCTGGTAATCAAACCTGAAGCATGCGGCGCAGGCCCAAAGCAGCTGCACCACACAGAGGCGTTTCAAGCTCGATCTCTATATCCTGCACAAAATGACAATACACCAAGACCCTATCCGCACTGCTATTAAAGCTTTTTACTCTTCCTCTATTTGTCTCTGAGCTCCTCTCTATGCCACTTCATTTTGTCGTATTCTTCTGCATACACAATTCAGCCGTTTTCAATGTACAATACAACACTTAGAAGTCAGAAGGGTCTGGAATTACCCATGCACCAAGGCTGATGCTCTTTTGTGCGGATTAAAATGGCAGATGAGGGCAGAAGAGGCTCCTGCTCTTTCTGCTTTGGCACGTTTGTTTTGCTCCTCTCTGCTGGGAGAACGAGTACACACTTCATCCCCCTCTTTCTTTCCGCAGCTGCAATTTTAACATTTTCAATTAATCCGGCCGAGATGGAGGAGCAGAGCCCAAATCCCCTCCAGTCAAGGCAAGGACACAGGAATCTAACACTGACAGTGACCCAGTGGATATTCAATCAATTACCATTAATTAGAAATCTCTGATTAATTCTATTTGTTGATTAAGTCAATTAAAACCACAAGCACTTGTTATCGCAAATGAGCGTAATGAATTCATGTAGAAGATTTGTTCCCACACACAGATTCCCTGAGCTCATGCTGCTTGTAGTTTCATCCGTTTATGTCACTGGAAGCGCAGCATCTTTCTCTCGCTGATAACCTCAACGGACTGCAAACAAATGGACGCCACTGTTAGCCAGAGTTAAAGAGTCCATATCCTGGAAACACAAATGTCCTTAGCTTTCCTTGTCAGAGTTTCAGACCGTATCATTAACTATGCTGTCCATGCAGTCCATATATGGAAATCACTCACCAAAAAGAGCGCATTTTGAATTCTGTGTTTCTTTGATGTCACAAGAGCTAATTAATTTACATATATCCGTCCATTCGGCCTACAGCAGTTTAGCCCTGCCAACTCTGAAGTTCTAGGGAGAGCTCCTGCTCTGGGTGCTTTTTGAATGGGCAGGCAATCAGAACAGAGCACTTTATGTCTAAAGGATGAAGACAGGTTGGAAAATGGTAATGTAAAAATGAATATGTTTGCTATGCAAAACATGCAAACAAAAATACCTAAAAATAAGATACAAGACAAATGTAGGACCCTTTAAGTATGTGTAAGATGACCTGTTAAATTCATACTCCAAACAATAGGGCAACACATCACCAGCACCAAATTTTATCCCTTTACTCCCCAAGAGCGTCCCCAGTGGTGGCAGCACCAATGTTCATTTTTTAAAAATATTTTTTGCTTTTATTTATATTACTTCTTTTGTTTGCTGCTGAATGTGGATTCTTGACACAAGTGGATGGCAGCAGTTGTTATAATGGTCACTTGCTTTAATCATTGTTGCGTTCATTCAGTCATTGTTGACTCACTATCGCCTCTTGAGGTACAAAGTGGTTATTAAAGGACATGACCGGCCAGGGGTAGCTGCTTAGATATCTCAAGTAACTTTTTACATATTAACTTTTTAGATATCTTTGCAATACAGACGTCTTTGGCATACAGTTTAAACTAAAAATCGTATTCCAATTCAAAAGTTGGGACGCAGTGTAAAATGTACATAATTGTAAATAAAAACAGAATGCAATGATTTGCAAATATCACAGACCCTTATTTATTCACAATAGAACATAAAACACAAATCTGCAAAAAAGTATTTACATTTTACACAGTGTCTCAACTTTTTTGGAATGTACATATTGATCCTTTAAAGTGATTTCAAATGATGATATACTGACACCTGTCAATCAAGCTAAATAAGGAACGAAGTTCAAAGTAAATTCTACCTTTTCTCTAGTTTACAAATAGTTTGAAAATCCTTCAAAGCTTTTTACCAAATATGCCACTCAGTCTACAGTGCATTCATTACTCATGATGCATATTTAATAAACATAATCCATATTTAAAGATGAGCATTTATTTCCTATTATTTTCTCTGTTCTCGCTGACCACAAGAAAAAAATAAAAAACAAAAACTGGCAGATATTTTCACGATGAAACTAATGTCTCATGAACAGCGGCCCACACCGCCTTAATGTGATAAAGCAAACAAATGGCAGAAAAGTGATAATAATGCTATCAATAAGGACATTTTCTCATTAGTGTCGGTAAATGAAAACGAGCAGGCTGGACGTAGAATGAAAAATAAGAGCGTGTGTGTGGCCAGTCGATTGTGTGGGTAATGAACAGGCCTCCCTGGGCTGTCACCTGTCTGCTCCCCATTACCTGCTGATAAGACACTAACTCTGCGTTTGGCACTTCCCCACTCGCCCCCCTCAGCACCCCACAGACTTAATGCGGTTAGCACTTGCCAAAGAACAGGAGTTCCTTATTCCTAATCATGGAGAAAGTATTGATATTATATCTGTGCTGTCACATTTCATTAGCTGGACGGGGGCCCCGGGATAAAGCCTGGGGGCCGCCACTGCAGTCTTCTGATCAGGAGAGACAGGAGAAGACTAGATAGACTCAGTCTCCGATGATACTACAGAGATAAAGCTTCCCACCTACAGTCAGTTACGGAACAAGTCTAAGGTGCGTATCGTCACTGTCGGAAGAAATCCTCGCATCTCCAAAGTGGCAACGTTACTAAAGATGGTGAAAACAGCGATAACTTTTAAAGAAGGTTTATGGATTTCATTTCAAGCAGTTTTGGAGCATTTATATAGCTCATCTTCAATGTTTTATTCAATGTAAGAAGTAGCTGCTGTGCTTTAAGGGTGTAGAAAACAAAGACAAAATGGGGACGTCCTGTCATCGTTTTTGTCGGCGATGATATATAAACTGAACAAGTGATACTAAAACACACATTTTTATGAAATGACTTAAACATAATTATGAGCAGTTGCTCCAATATGACCAGCATATCAGTACATATAACTGTTGCATATGCTAAAACATTCAGCAGGAATCTGAATTGTAGGGTTAGATCTGCTGCAGGAGCCAGAAGGTAATCTGTAAGCACTGCCTACACCCTAAACAGCATTCAACTGTCTGCCAAATCAATTATGAGGGCCTGCCAAAACGTGAACTTTCAAAAGAATCATAACAAACAAATTAACCACCAAAACAATGAAGTCCATAGTAAACAACATATATATTTAAAAGCTCACCGGCTGATGAAATATTAAGAAAAAACAGCAGACTCTGCTACAGTGTGTATGATGTTAATGAGAACTGAAAGCTGAGGGGAAGTTTGTGAGGTGAGCGAATGCTTTCCTACTCACAAATCAAAACAACCCATGTGGACAAACACATGACAAGAGGTTAGACAGTTATGTGCAACTGGGCATTGCTGGTCTAGCTTGGATTGCAGGGGATTGTACTAGAACGTTGGTCACTACACAGTCCATTGGAATTCATGAATTAAAAGGCTGTGAATGTCCATTTTTAACGTCCATCTTCAGAATGTCACACAGCCAACACATAAACATGCTGATAAGAAATGACGGATGTTATTAGTGTGAATGATACAGAGAGCGCATTAACTATGCAGAGAGCATTAGCATAAGACCAAGCTTATATCCTCTATAGTGACAGTGATCAGGAGAAACGGCAGATGCTGTGACACAGTGATGGCTACAGTGATCTTTAGTAACCTAACATATTAACAAAGCCTTAATGAGTGAAATGCTTATCCTGTAATGCCTGAAGCTGCAATGGCTTACATATTCCTCTCACAGAAATATTTCAACCTTTAGGTTTTGCTATCATCAAAACACACTATTAAAGGGGAGTCTTTATTAATAAAAGATGTGAAATTGGCAGCCAACTAGTTTGAACTATAGGCCTACAGAAGGTTAAGACACAATAGAGTCTAATTTTAGATTCTCTCCCCCCACAGCAAGTCAAGAAGTTCTTGCTTTTAATTCCAAAGGAAATGGAGCTTTTTACGATGACATTTTAAGGGGAGGCTAGACTAATTTTTATTATGAGGTGGCTCGCTTTTAGGAGTATTTTAACAGATTATCAGTAACGCATCAATACTGTAAGTGAAGTAGCAGTAGTGATGCCTCTGAATATGTTGAAGTAAATATCCTGAAGATGTCTAACCCTCAACCTGGTGCTAATCCTAACCTTAACCTCAATCCACAACCTTATCCTAATCCTCATCCTGACCCTAATTTTAACTGTAATCTTACCATCAACCCAAAACCTAATCCTAACCCTCACCCTGAGCCTAATCTTAACCCAAAACCTCACTGTGGCCCTAATCCTAACCTCAACCCTGTCCCTAATCCTAACCTTTACCACTGCCCCAGTCCTAACCCTTACTCTGTCCCTTATCTTAACCCTCACCCTGGCTCTATTTCTAATTCTAACTTTAACCTCAAGCCAAAACCTAATCCCAACACTCACCCTGGTCCTAATCATAACCTTTACCCTGCCCCTAATCTTAACCTTAACCTCAACCCAAATTCTAATTCTAACTCTCATCTTGTCCCTAATCATAACCCTTGCCCTGGCCCTAAATCTAATCCTAAACTTTATTTCAATCCAAGACCTAATCTTAACCCTCATCCTTGCCCTAGTTCTGACCCTAAATTTAACCTCAACCCAAAACTTAATCCAGTTAAACTGCAGTTACAGGATGGTGTCAGCAGCATATCAATAACAGCTTGTTAGATGGTCTGTATTATACCTGTGATAAGTTCAGGTCAGCATCTACAGATATGAACTTGGAAAACACATGTTTTATTTATGCTGTTAATTAAAAGTCTCTTAATAATCGAGTGAATGCATTCAGATGCTTCATTGTTGCCACATCATTGATATGTTACTGAAAGTCTGTTATGTGTTTCTGTATCATTTACAGTCATTTACAAACTAGTCCTGTCACAATAAGTACATAATCACCTGAACACAATTATTTGACCTGATCACAATTCTTTTCCACAGTTCTTAGCTCACAACCATATCTTCACCTTGCAACAAACAGAATATGATTTGGGTGTGTTTTGTCCAATAAGTGAATATAAATGAAAGAAAGCACAAAACGCATTTATTAACATTATAGACTCTACTGAAACAACGAAAGTTCTAAATTCTGATCACTGCTACAACTCAACTAGGGGACAGCAGTGAGTAGTGCCTGTTTATTTGACAGCAAACTAGCTAATAAGCCACTTTAGGTTTCTACTTTCATACAATGAGCAAAAAGACAATAGATTTAGATTTAGGAGAATCTATTACATTCAAGTTTTTGTTCATTTGTGTTTAATAGATGTAATAGATTGAATAGTGAACTTTAAAAAGGTTGTCACACACCCCTCCATTCCCCAAGATACCCTGGGTGAGCATGAGACCTCCAGTAGGCAACCAGCAACCTATCCCAGATCGACCTTGCCTGACTGATTAGTGTCACTTGTTTCTGGTCTATTTAAGATGTGAACCCTTTGCAAAGTATTGTATGTGTATATTCAGTACATACCAAGCCTTTCTATTCTCTTCTTGTTGTGATCTCTGTTTTTTTTTACTTTTGGCCTTCCTTTGACTTTGATTTTGGGTCTCCTTTTTGTGTACGTTTGCCTTTGTATTCAACCCTTTGCTTGTTTTTTGACTTCAGCCTTGTCTTGTGATTTGGTAAAGAAATCTTTTTCTTAGCCTCATCTGCACTCGTCTTATCCGCTACGTATTGGCCCGATTATTACAATGGTGCTAGCCATAGTTCTGTACTAGCCAAACACATTCCAGCCAAACTCAATCCAGAAAGTGTTACAAATGCCATGTGTTACAGTTGCAGTTACAGTACTGCAAGCGAGGTGTTTCTCAAATGCCACTTTACTTCATGTCAGTTATTGTGATCACAGACAATGATCAAGGGCATGAGTAAGATGCACTGCTTTGAAGAAGCCCAGTTGTGAATTAACTGCATTGACAACACTGTTCCTACACGGTTGGCACAATGCAATGGTCAAGTCTTGTCTGAAACTGTAGCTCATTTCTAGCATGATGAAAGCTTGTTGCTTTGGCTAGCATGTGAGGGGGGCCTGTCAATGCCACTCTCTTCCATGCTCCCCCCCCTCTCTCTCCCTCCCTCTCTCTCTCTCTCTCCACTGCGATGGCTCAGAGAACAGTGGCTCTATTGCAGTGTGGATCTAAGCTCTCCTGCTGCTGCCTTTCAACTTAGCTGCAATCATGCCAACTCTGCCTATTCAACTTATTCACACTTCCAAGCTGAAAGAACAGATATGGAATCGTTAAATGCCTTTCTTTCTCTTATTTAATACCCATTCATTCCATTTAGCGCAATGCCACTGTCCATAAAAACTACGTATATCAATACTTCCAATCTCAGTATTACTATTATTTTTTTTCTGTACTCTGGTCCCAAAAAAATCAATGCATCCTTCCATGGCTGCGCAGCATTTTATCAAAAGCGAAGTCTTCTTTCTAGAGTGCTATTTCTCTCCCTGCTCATTTCACCCTGCGTATATTTAAAAGTTTTCTTCTCTTATGTTTGTCACTCAGCAGGGGGAATGTAATCAACTCCACTACCTGTGTTTTGACACGGCTTGATTAATACCCCACGCCGTTCCTCAGCATTTTAACTCAAATAATTATTTCCTATAGATTTTCAGTCAGAGCTCTGACGGGTGCTTTTGCCCTGCATTTATTATTGTAGCAGAGCTCAAATGAAACACTATTTGTAGAGAGATTTTTTTTGGTCTACACTGTTTGATTATGTATTTTGTCCATAGTCTCAGTGCTAAGAGTGCATCTCAGACACAAAAATGTTGGCTATTATACAGTATATAGAACATAGTGTTTAACTAATACATTGGCTGGCTGATAATATCAGTTGGAATTAACATCCACCAGAATTAAAACTCAGTTGATAATACACCGGTAAATCTGGTAATATTCTTATGCTATTGGATTTTTTTGAAAACTTCTGTATAATTCACTGGCAGAAATGTAAACAAAGTCATTCAGAGTGGTTTGATGTGAAATCTCATATTTCAGACTTAGATTTCTTAGATTTCAGAGTGGTGGGGACAGGAACCATGAGTCCTAATGTCTAGGATGCAAATATAACAAGTTAATTTACTACCCAAAACTACCAGTGAACCTACATGTGTCTTTTTATGTTTTTGAGTTTTGTTGGTGATGGTAAAATAATCATCAATCTAAAACAATAATTCTACATGCTTCATATATCCCTCCAGCATAAATGGATTTAAATAAATTTATTTAAAAATATTTAATACCAAACATTTTGGCCTCAAATCAATGTATCAGGCATCAGGCAGCATATTCATAACCATTTCATGTAATAAGTCTCTGTAAGGGAGCTTTTAGAGGCAATAAACTCCTCAGACAGCTGGTTCAAGTTTCTTTAGAACCAAGCATTTCACAGCAAACCACTCTAAATGATCTTCTTGATATGTTAACAATTTAATGATTAGAAATATTAGAATATTAGAAATTTTGAAACTGAAGGAAACTGAAACAGCTGATATTGACAACCACTATATTTGTCGGTATCATATCAGCGTATTATAAGCAGGGTTTTCATACCAATACTGATAAATCTGGTAGATGTCAACATTAACTGATATCATGAACCAGCCAATCATATTGTATATCATATCACATATCAGTTAGATTCTATATTGCAGCATATACCTTTATTCTGGGGATTATGTGGTTTAATTTTCATATACAAATATACTGTATATAGTGCACCAGTCACAAATCTCACAATAATTTCCCAACCTTCAGACATTAGAAATAAGTTGGGAGGACATAATACAAAGAAAACTGTACTTCAATACACACATGCAGGATCCTTTTAAATACTGTTTTATGGTGTAAAGCTTTAGACTAAGCAGAGGATAGAGATATGTGTTCTGCTAAAGTGGCACTGTGACAGAGTCAACTCGGCTAGATGACTGCACCAGTCTTCTAGCTGTGCAAGTGTGTATGATGGAATGGACTATTTCACTGTGCTTAGCTGGAGGTTCCTGCAGAGCCAATGTCCATAGTCACAGGGCATGACCAGTGCAGCCACAGTTAAGACCTCCTGATAAGATCTCTCAGCAGGGCTGCTTTAATCTGTTTCTTTCCAACATGTCTTACCTTGAATTGCTCTAACTGCTTGGTGGCTTGTGGGTCTGGCTCTGGCTCTGTGTGGGGGTTGTGCGGCATGTTTGGTCGTGGGTCTTGCTCTGTGTAGCTGGAGTCATGCGTGTGGTTCTGATGCTGGGTGTCTGCTCGGAGGTTCAGGTTAAAGATGAAGAGCTCAGTATCCCTCAGCCAGCTCTTCAGCTCCTTGATCCTGCATTCCAGCTGAGCCACCATGCTACTAGTGCCTGGAGAGAGCAGCCCACGAGAACCTGGGCCACCCGCTCGCACCTCCACATGCTCCCCCAGGGTCTTCTGCACAGACAAAAACATGTACTTAGTATTCTTATCTTTGTAGGGTATTTCTTTGTATTGACATCTGAATTACTGTAAATAAATACAGCCACTAAATTTCCAAAGACTGTACATGGTTTTGCTACGGTGTTGCTATTAAAATGGTTTCATTTAAATGTTTCAATGAAACAGGCTCTGATGGGGGTGTCAGAGGAGTTACCCAATCAGACAGCAATGTGTATATAACCCTGTCATATTAAAAAAGCAGTGCACACAATGGATTGTATTAAAGCCCTCTACAAATGTGCACACTGCAGCGTGGTCTACCCAACAGCTGAATACGTTATAAAACCGTGTTTGTTGTAAGAATTTTTCATCAGGCTCCAAAAATTTGTTGAAAATGATGCCAAGAATGGCTTTTTTAGCTGTCACAGCTGCAATGCTTGCATAACATAGTGACAGAGTGTTTAATGCACAATGAACCATTTTCGTTCAAATAAATGTTTTACTACATTATTTCGGGGCTAAATACAGCTCTCATAAACCACCTGCAACTGCCACCACCAACAGTACTTAAGATTTCAAACCCAAGCTTCAATCTTTTCAGACATGAATCAGTTTACAGGTGTTTCTTCCAACAACTTAATGCTATGGGTCTGAAAGGTTGTGTAGCTGTCAAAAAGCAGTTACTGACAAAGGGAGAGAGACCAAAAAGATTAAAAAAAAGCATTTACACTGGAACACTGAAACTGGACTGGAGGGTTTTAAAGACTGATTAGTCTAAATTTGTAATTGAGAATAATTGAACTGCAGCAGAAAATGCAATCAACTTCTAAGACTGAAGGAGATGGAAAAATATCTCTGAAAATCTCAGATTTCTATGAAAAACTGAAAGCATGTTGTATTAGTTGTAATAAAGACAAAGGGTAAACATACTAATACTGAAAAATGTGATACTACATTCAGTTGTTAAGATTTTTGTAAAGTATATCGTATGAACAAAACCTAGTAAGGAAAAAACCTTCTTAACTCACAATGGAGGGTAAAAAGACTTTCAGACCATTCATATTGATCCATTCAAGAAAAGTTATCGCATCACAATATGCAAATGGTAACTGGATTTTTCAAATTGTACAATGTTTTATATGTTTTCTGTTTTTTTTCCTGGAGCTGAAAAATTAATAAGACTGGAAATGAAAGGGCAATCGCTGACTTTTGCTGAGTCCTGTATCTACACTGACATTGTGTGCTGTCTTACATGGAATAATTTGTTCAGCAGGTGAGGAGAAAATAAATGTTACTCTATTTAGATCACAGCGATAACTTGTTGTCCACCTAAACATCTTAACCAGAATCTAATGAATTGCCTTTTTTGAGAGATAACGCTGTAATTAACTCTAATTTACTTGGATTGAATTAAGAGATTCAGAGGTAATAGGTAATGAGGCTGCAAAACTATTACAGAGATGGTATGTGCGTGGGATAAGAGGGGTGCGTATCTGCAGAGATGGAGAGGGTTAAAATCTCATCGCGCAAAGTGACATTTTAGAGAGACATTGAAATGCTTGTTGAATAGCAAACAATCAGCCACAAAAACACACACCGATGATTTTTGAAATGGGCTCGCTGAACAATTTTCTCCCACTGACAGCGAGAGAGCAGACCCGCACTGCGCTCCGCATGTGTGTCTGAGTGTGTGCATCCGTTCGTACACGTGCATGTGCATGTGTGTTGTGTGTGTGTGTGTGTGTGTGTTCTCCCAGCTGCCTGAATGATCGTACTTTTGGAAACAGAGTGCAGGTTGAACTCTGAACACTGAGAAGGCAATTGTGAGCACAAAACACTCCATTATCCAATTAATACACACACTGGCGACTCTAATTGTCCTTCCTTTGTGTGTGCCATGTGTAAGAAAGCTGTAATGGAAACAGATGTGATTATGACTCAGCAATGAAGTGGCTATTTCAGCACGAGGCATCAATTAGGCTGTCAGTCGTGGCCCCGTCTCCCTGAGCCCCCTCCCTGCTCCAGGCTTTATTAACACATCTGTGTTCCTCTCGTCCCACTGTGCCGTTAATGCTGAGACAATGGCCAGTGAAGGGACAGCAGGTTTTAGAGGCTATGTGAGAATGGGCCCTTTCACTTAAAACTAAATCTGAGGTGTTGGGAGCTGGTGTTCCACACACAAACTTAAGCCTAGACTCAAAAGAAAACTGTGAAAACAAAAAAAGTGAAAACAACGTGATCAAACCAGGTAAATAAACCAGGTGAGTTGACAGCTTATTCAGTACCTTGTATCTACACTCATCTAAACTCATATTAGGTACACCTTCCATACATGGGCACTTTGTATGTTTACAATTGCTGACTGCAGCTCATCTGTCGCTACACCAGCTGTCAACCACCCTTCATCCAGTCTATCAGTTCAAAGAGATCACCACAGGACCACCACCAGTCAGCCTTTTTTTGGGTGGACCATTCTAAGCACAGCAGAAACACTGTCATGGTAGTAACAGTTAGTGTGTGTTCTGCTCCTAGGAGTGCATTGGGCACAGCAGTGTCGCTGCAGATATAACACACATCAGTGTCACTGCTGGGTTGACAATAACCTGCCAAGCCCTGTGGTCAGAAACTAGATGGCTAGAGGTTGTCTGAAGGCCAAAGCACACTATCTGAACAAGCACTAACAAACAAGGTGTACTTGTAGAAGGTGTGCAAGTGAGGTATGTGTGTCTAATGAATGTGTCTAAATGGCTGAGAAGTGTTTAAAACCCCCGCAACAGTGTTGTACCTGATTCAGCAAAACACACAGTATTTCAGCTGTGTCCTTCTTTGCTTTTATTACAGCTTTCATTTTTTTCAGGAGACTAGCTTTCAGTTTTTTTCAAAGAACTCTGCAGGGTTTTTTTCTACACATCCAAAGTTCAGTCTTAGATGATGGTTGCCTTTTCTGATTCGCACACACCAAGCAATCCTGACTGCACATGAGTCCATAAAACCTTATTCCACATCTCAGATGTCCAGTTTGGGTGTCCTACTGTAAAACATCATCTTTCAACATTTTTTGTCCTTTTTTCTTAGTAACAGCATTGTGACAGCTACATGTCCTTTCAGACCCATAGTGTTTTCCCACAGTCGACGCATGGAAAGAAAAACTTGTGGAAAAGTGGAGCAAGATTTTCTCCTGTCTCAAAACGAAATCTTAATCACTGTTTATATGATGGTGGCAGCTTTGGTGGTTTACCAGATCTTTGTTGGTCTTGTTTTTGGGAGTCCCATTTTATCTATATCTTTAATTATTTGTTAACTCTTTTTCATTTATTTTCCTTTAATATTAAGAAATATTTAATAAAAATGACTTCGCAGCAATTAAATTAAAAATTCTGTTAAAACTTTTACACAGTACTGTATATTGTTGCTATGTTAAAGTGGTGCTCACAGATGTTAATACTAAGTTGTGAAATGTGAGTTGGAAAGATCTCTCATAATGGAGCATGAGTAAGAACTTCTATGTGGTATAATGAAGAGTGCTGTGATGAATTCCTGTAGAGGAACATTTTCAGCCACGTCTATTTTGCTGAGAGGTCAAAAAAGCTTTAATGTGCCCTGAGAACAACGTACACACCTCACTTCTTCATCATCTATCTGCACCCTCAACTCTCTCACTCCCTAACCCTTCATCTCTTTCTCTACTTACACGAATATCGATAATCAACAGACTCGCTACTGTTTTTCGGTGTGTGACAAATGTCTAGACGCGAGGTGAGATCCATGCCCTTGGCGGGTCAGGTTGCAAAAAATAGGAATTTATTGCCACTTTATTTTGTTCTGGAGCAGTTTGCAATCATAAATTCTTCATAAGCAGCATACTTCAGAGAATGGTCTGTCTTCATAAATATATACGACAGAGGACATCAATTTCATTTAATTCACAATTTGTGTCAGCACAGCAGATGCCAATGGCTGACTTGATAGGCTTGTTTAATATGCAATTGAGACGCTGTAATGCACAGCGTGGGGAGCAGGAACGCTCAGATTGAACTCTCCGCACCACTGCCGTCTCATTCCTGCCACTAACGCTGTGCCACTCAACACACTCCAGATGATCGCACACACCCACACCTCGTTCAAAGTTTGGATATGGCCATTTTGCCGACTGTCAGTGATTATTCTTTTAAATATGGTCCTAATTAACATTGATTGCTGCAGCGGAACCGAACGGTTATTTGGTGCTCAAATTGAAAGGAGAATTCCTCAGTTGCCAGATAATGGCAGTGCTGCTAATCCAGTGCTACTAATACATATCAGTCTTAGCCCGGCGTAGTCATACATTCACATGTACAAATCTACATCCAGCCAGGTAACCCGTACGTCTTCACAGGACAACTGACAAGTGACAAGTGAGATCTGCATCCTACATTCTGTTGACGTTTTATTTAAAGTTCAATAAAATCTAAATCAAGGCAGTCAGTAACTTGCTTGTTTAGTTTACTGTGTTTGTGTCAAAACGAACCCCTCTAAAGTAGTAGATCCTGTAGTAGATTCTGATGTAGATTCTGTTTTTTTGCATTTACAAACCAATACACACATTTTTATTGTTTTTGTTGAATCTATTGATGCAAATGTAAAGATCTATGTTTAATTTGTACTGCATCAGGATATTGTTTAATGTTCCATCAAATATTAAAATAACCAACTGAATGACAGAGCCCTTTTGTTTTTAAATGGCAAATAATTAATAAACATTGTTTTATTATTAGTACATCTAATAATAAGTCAGTGTAGTTAAAGTGGACATGACCATCTCTCTTGATCTTTTGAGCTTTTATATATTCAGGTTTGTGAGATGGTGACTAATGCCTATTCCCAAACTGTAGTCACACTGAAAAAGTTATTCATTGAACTGACTTGATTTCAAAGTTCACATTATTTCCATGTGAACAAAATGTGTTACATCAACAATCATTTTTCCAGCTGTAAGTAAACTGAAGGACAAATTTGCATTAGACGTACAATATGCAAAAGTAATTTTTATTTTTTATATATATAGTCTAGCATATTGCAAATAAAATAAAATATAAAATGTGCCATGACTTTTTGATAGGCCACATTTGATGTTTTTCCCCAATACGTTAAAATGAGCAAATAAACAGCAATTGTGCATTAAATGTTTTCTTATCAATATGCAATATGCAATTTAACCAGGGGCATATGTATATGTGTGTATACATATGTGTCAATCAATCAATCAATATTTTACGGCTGACGTTGTTTCAAAGCAGCTTCACAGAAAAGCAGTTTATATAAAGGAAAATAAAAACACAGAGGTATATATATACACTGTATATAGCATAATTTGGAGTAGACTTGAGACTGCAGAAGAAGATTTTACCTCTAGCTGATCCCACTTGGTCCTGAGAGCAGTGACCCGCTCATCAAAGTCACCAGGCAGCTCTGTGCCGCTCCTCTTCAGACTCTCGGCCCAGCCCAGAAGCTGCGTCTTCTTACCAACCCACATGGTCATTTCCACAATGTTCCCCTACGACCACACATACATGCACAGTTATCAAAATTAGATCATTTCTGCTCTACATGACAGCAGTTCATCAATAAATATGGCACAGAAATGACATTACTCTCTTGCAATGCTATAAAACTGAAGGCCACGACTGCATGCTCTGTGTTGTGTCTAGGAGAGAGCCCATTCTCTAAATCGAATGAATATTTAAGTGTGAGTACTTCAGATCATATCTGAGTACATAATCTTGAGCAAAATTTATGAGAGGTCAGACAGTAATCCCCATGCAAAGCAGGAAATTGCAGATTTGATGTGATTTTAAGAAGTGACATTTTCAGTTAAATGGCAGACAAGCATACTGTAAGGGCTGAAATTGATGCTGCTCAATCTCGCACCTTTTTTTTTTTGTTAATTTCTCTCTCTCTTTTCCCCATTTCATTTTCTGCATCAATAGCTACTTGATTCTAGTTTTCGGTTGTCATTTATCATTACGGCAGAAACACATTTAAATATTTAAATGTGCTGTGTTTTTTCCTCTCTTCTCGCTGTCATCAGGCCAGGATTCATTTTTCATTCGTTTTTGATGGAGATGGTATCACACATCCTTTTAAGCCATCCATCCCTTTCAGTTTTTAATAGTGGCCACCAAAGTAAAGACGCTCCTCTTTAAAGTGAAGGGGATTACGCAATTTGTTTGTTGACAGGACGTATTGATTTTAAGAGTTTTTCTTTTCATTAAAAACATGCCAGGTTATGGATGAAGAGAGCAGACAGAGCAGGAAGAAGAAGAGGAGGAGAGACAGGTAGGTTGATTAGAATGCAGAGGATGAGAAAATGGAAGTGTTATGCCATGGTGAGTTCTGGCTAACCTCAGCTGGGCTTGCTCAACCACCTTTTAGCCCTTCAGTAACGCCCCCCCCCCCCCCCCCGCCCCCCCTGCAGAGAGGCCTATTAGTATATTTAACCTTAGGACTTTGGTACCTAACTTAACTTTACAAGAATGTGACTAATTGGTGATGAAGAGAAACACATAATGAGGCCAAAGGTAAATACAGTGAGTTTAGTAAATGACCAGCTTTGCTGTATGACACAGCAACAGCCCCTAGTCTAAAATGGCACCTCCAAAGCATGAATGAATTACAATAAAGTGCACTTCATACAATTACAATAAAGTCACTTCATTGTTTCCTTCATTTATTTTCTTTCTGGGAAAAATGGCCATTTAATACAAGTTATTCATTTTCAATGCCTCTAACAGCTTATATTCGATATTACTATTAGCATTACACTGCGTAAGATGCACAAGAGAAGAGGTAAAAAGCAATGGGTTAATCATGTCTCAAGACAGAATGTACACATCCAAAGCCAAAACAAGAAAGAAAATTAAAAAAGAGATGAAAAAGATAATGATAAAGGCATGATTTGTGTTTTTTTTGTTTAGTTTTTTTGTTGTGTTAATGTAATGGCAGCTGTTTTGGCTTGTAGTTGGACCACAAAACGCAGTGGATCTGTAGTCTGTCTAACCAAGCAAGTTCAAATATAGACAGGTTTTCTGACTAACTTTCAGCTTCACAAAACAAACATGCGTGGTTAACTTCTTAAGTCAGGTTTAAATACACATGAAAGTGTAATGTTTACAACAGCTGTGTGAAACATGAGAAGAAGTCACCAAAAAAGAAACAAGAAATTCTACTACCTAAATAGGTATAGAGTAAAACAATTAAAGCCGCAAACAAGCATCCAACAATCAGCAATACCCAAATTAGCCAGTTGTCATTGTCAAGAAAATGGTTGCACCCAGAAGGAAGTGTGTGATTGTAACGCTATTCAGAAGGAAGATAAAGGTTACCAGTAAAATCACAATAAATTACACAATAAATTATGATAAATTTAGACAGACATCGGAAATATTTATTAAGCTACACATACAGAAGAAGTGTCTCTCAGTATGCTATCTGCCAGTGGTGCTGGCACTAACAAGGTGACTCATGGAGGTCATCTCCGAATGTCATCATGTTTGTTGGGGCAGTCAGGAGTATTGCAGGGATATTTTTCCACACATCCAAAATCCATTGTTCTAAAAACACCAGCAACTTCTTCGTTTATTTGCTAATTTTTAAATATAAACACCTATATTTATGGATATTTTCAGATCTGAAGCAAGAAGTGGAGCTCAATTTTCTTCACTGTCTCAAGCATGAAAGCTTTAAGTACTGTTTATCTGATGGTGACAGTTTTGGTGGTCTACCAGTTCTTGTCTGGTTTTTAGTAGCTTAATATTCTCTATATCATGTTCTGAACTCCAATTTTTAAACTGTTTTTCTTTGACCCATGCAAGTGGATCTTCTGTTCTCCTCAGAAATACTCCCTAAAATGAACCTGTACTTAATGAAGTTGAAGTTCTCCAGACCTTTAGTGCATAGATATTAACCATTAAATATATACTAACAGTGCAATTTAAGCAAGGGTAGTACAAGGAAATTTAGGAGACAAGATAGTGCTGTAAAAAAGAAGACAAAGACTGAGTTAACATGGCTATGCAATCTGAAAATCTGATACATTTAGATAGAAATTAAGTGACCATGTCATTGTAAACATGACCATACTGGGAGTCCATTCTGAGAGGGGGGTTGATGAAAAAGGTAAATAAATGAAAGGTGTTCTCTGACTTAGGCACAGTACTGTATACCCTGATTCAGATCTCAGTGTTTCTATGTTTTTCTTTGAGGAAGTTGAGGATGCCCGGTGCTATACCTGGCACTTCTGAAATAAACTGTTCTGCAAGTGACTTACGTAGCTGCTCCATGAGTGATGAAATGGCAGCATCGACAGTCCTTTTCATAACAAATTCGATATATCAGTGAGTGAAGATGGTCATTATAATAGATGAAATATCAACAAGCAGTAATCATTTTAATTCACTTGGCATATTAACATAAAAGACTGGAAATGTCAGCAAAAACACAGTCACACATGAGCTCATTTAATGCATTTTTGTAGATTCATCTTGCCCATTAAATTAAAGTTTGTTCAGTCTTTGTAACATGTTGAGACAACAGAAGTAAGGCTCCATGAACTGAGGCGGATGTGCGGCGTGTATTTAAATCATTTTATGCTAACGCTAACACGTCGGGAAAAAGGCTGCGGCAAAAAAAGAGAAAGAAATTCCATCACTGCTCCCAACACGCAGCCATTTAAACCACACATACTGCCCAGGCTTTAAATCAAAAGGTGAGCAGTACCATTCTTATTTTGCCCTGAAAATGAATCTATGGAGGAGAAAAAAGTAATTTAGAGCTCATCTGATGATGCACCGAAGCTGCCATATTAAACGTTTAGCATGAAGAAAAGGGGAAGCACTTGTGAAAAAACACGTGAGAAGCTCGACTGGGAGATGATGAGCTACAAATTGACTCTGAGGTACAAAATATGGAATTTGATATGCTTTCATGATACAGATCCAACCAAAAGAAGCTGGGAAAACTGATAATTACTTAATCAGTTCGGGGCCTTTTCATATCTTGCCAACACCCTTGATGTCTGCAGTAGACTGTGGAAGGGAAGGGAGAGATGGAGGGAGGGAGAGGAGGAGATAGGGAACAGAGGGGGGTCTGGGGGGAGAACAGGGCTATTGATGGAAGCGGGATGCAGCTGAGCAGAGAGAGCAGAAGGCCTCTCAATGATGGCTGAGCTCACGGCTTGAAAGACCAGGAAGTGGAAAAGCTACATGTCCACTTTGAAAAAGAGGGTCGGAAAGACGTAAAGCTTCCATTTGCAAGTGATTCCTAAAGTGTTTATAAAAAAAGAGGTTGCTTCCGTGCTTCAGTGGTGAGTTGTTGTGTTTTTTGTCTTTTTTTCAGTGAAAAATCACTTCGCTCAGAATAAGGAGGGGGGGAGAAACTGCTCGGACTGGCCTGGAACAAAAGGCCTTGAAACACTGTTAATTGTCACCATGGTGACCAGAAGAATAAGCCATTTTACAACTGGTATAGAAGGCTCACATTGAGGCCTGAGTCAAACACTTTCTCTTTCTCTTTTTTTCATCCCTCTCTCGCCTCTGTGTTTAAGAACAAGGTGGCCAGTCACTGAGAGGTCAGCTCGAGACCCAGGAGAATTTCCACCAGCTTTTCCAGACATCATCGAGATGGAGCTTTCAAAGGGGACAAAATCAACTTTAGACTGTAAAAAACACTTTCAGAGGCAACAAATTGCATAAACAATGGCATCATTCAGGAGACAAGAAGTGGTTGTGTTATAGGCCCATACAATGAGCGCAGCGCTGCAAGGGACCCTGGGAACTCGCTCCCTCTCTGCCATAACGGCGGACTGTCAGAAAAACACAGTATGGAGGATGGAGGAATTTGAAACATTTACTCTCCTCCCCTCCCCTCCCTCCCCGTCCTCTCCCTAAACAGGATGCTTTAGTCAGATTTCCAAAGAGGTAATGAGAAATTCAAGAGGATCAATGGACAAAGAGATGCCCAGTCAGCCCGCTGATAGCTTAAAACACACAGAGAGACTGCAACAGCCGGCCCTTTAACCTGGGATGATTTATCGCAAGGCCAAAAAGAAAAAAAAAGAGAAAACATTGGACGTCTCCTCTGCCTTTATGGCTCCTCCTTTGATGTGTGTGACTGAGGGCAATTTTTTCTTCGCTTAAAGAATTTTATGACTGAATCTGGTTGGACTCCTGCTGTTAAAAGTGACTCTAGTAGAGCTACATATATATGATGATATATAATGTTGGTGGTGTGGAATTGTTGTTTTTCTGAGGGTTTGTTTTTTTGTCAGTTTCCCCTTCTGTCTTTGCAGAAGGCTTGATGGTGACCCCCATAGGAAGCCCATGCTTAATGCCATTGAATGGTGAACAAAGGCGCTTTTTATCCGGGGCCCAGGGCCTGGAGCTCAGCTGTGGGTTCAGGGAGGAGGGATTGTGCTGGAGAGCGAGTCTTAGCACCCGGTCCTCCGCTGCCCCCTCTCTGCTCTGAGCGTGGCACTTTTCTTCGACGGACAAACACAGGAAACAATGCAATCAGCCAAGAGCACAGTGTTTTAAGAGGCGGAGAAGCCTCAGCCTGGGCCCTGCTCCGCACCCCTCTAAAGCCTGAATAACCATGCCAGGCTGGAGTATTTGGCCTGCTGCTCTCGCTCGCTAAGCACCAATGCGCAGAGAGACAGTGCGATTTTCGGATATTTACAAAAATGATCCAGTAAAATGTTGCCGGAATGTTCCAGAACCACCTCCCTGACTTTGTTGCGCATGTTTTAAACGCAAATAGGTGTGAAAGTGACAGATATTAAAACTTTGAAGCAATTTTCCATGTAAATGAATGGCAGCCAGGCTTGATGAGTACAAATTTGCAACCTTTGAAAAGAGAGGGAAAATTAAAACGTGCAATGTCATTTAAAATAGGCAGAACCGGTCGAGTAAATTACATTTGGGAATTCGAATCGCTTGCTTTCTTCCAGCTTATTCCATTTGCATTAACTGAAAATCACATTACATAGGCCATGCATTGTTAATTGGGTCTATATTGCATTATCCACCATATAAATCAAATGACAAATATTAAAATGAATAGCAAATTCACTAATAGGGAATCATAAAACAATCTTTTTTAACTATCCCTCATTAATAATTTAATTCTAATTATGCCCATAGTACAGAATGGCAGAGGAAGCCTTTTCCTTGCTAGAGCTTTCTCTGCAGTGCTGGCCTGTCTGCTGTTGACTGATGGGATAATAATGGAGATAAATTTGGGTTCTGAGCAAGAGAAAGCACCAAACTGAGAAGGAAGGAGAGAGCCGTGTTTCCTCTGCTCCGTTTTCAAAACAATAACAAACTAACAAACCATCAAATACACAAAGTCCACTTGGAGAAAAGGGAAGCTGAAAGGAAAAAAAGACTTTCAGTTTTCAGTTTCACTTTCCCAGTTTCCCTGCTCATAGTTCATTTGTTACTGCATTTCTTTTGCCAAACAGACCAGCCTGGCTCTCCTTACTAACCTCAGCTGAAACAAGTTTAGTGCTATTAGGTTCTGGGTAGCAGTGGCAGTGGTCCTGTGTGGATCATCAGGCAGAGGAGCTGTGACGAGTGGAATGAAAAGAAGCGGTCAGAAAATAGCCGCAATCATTTAATGCAGATGACCTCTGACAGACTCGCTGCCGCTCTGGCTGAGCGGGAATTTGCATGGGGTCTGGGCGCAGGGGAACAATGTAACCTAAATGCTAGACAATCTTTATTCTAATGAAGTGGGTGTCAAGGTCAATGTAAAAAAGCCCCGTGATGAATGGCGCAGTGCCGGCCACCGCGAGTCTATGCCCCACACTACGGCCCTTTCACTTTAATTGTAGAGCTGAAATGCACAGAGTGCGTCTCTCTCCTTAAAGGAACTGGGAGAGATGCTGTGGGGAGATTGGGGTGGACTGGGGGAGCAAGGG
>CM067483.1:21648064-21699558 GCA_034552555.1 Semaprochilodus insignis | reverse complement strand
GAGAGAGAGAGAGAGAGAGAGAGAGAGAGAGAGAGAAAGAGAGAGATACATGGAGGCAGAGAGACAAAGGGAGACAGACAAGGACATAAGCCATGAGCAGGTTTCACAGACATGGTTGTGTAAAGAAACCCTGGGTTGAGAGGATAATCCACACTACAACAGTAGAGAGGTCTATGTACACTACAAGAACAGGTCCCTTAGAGTGATGCCATAGGAGAACTTCTGATTCCATAATGAACCTTTCAATGGATGGTTCCTTAAAGAACCCCATTCAGGACCTTATTAAAGTTTAAAGAACCATAACATAATATGACAGTTCTATTCTAATGGGCCAAAACATTATGAGCACTCACAGACAAAGTGAATAATATTGATTATGTCGTAACAACAACGCATGTCAAAGTTTCAGTGGTGTTACACAGTACTAGACGGTAAGCGAACCTGTTCTGTTCTCATAGTCAACATGTTGAATGCAAAAGAAACGGACAGGCATAAAGACCTGAGCAACTTTGACAAAGGCTAAATCTTTATAGTCAATCAACTGGGTCTGAGCAAGGCTTGTTGGATGTTCCTGGTCAGCACTGGTGAGTGGCCACAGACAGCAGTCCAAAGAGGTACAAACCACAAACTGGCAACAAGGTGTTTGGAACGCAAGGCTCTACAATGCACGAGCGCAATGAAGGCTATCCCATCTGGTCTGAAGCTACTGAAGAGCTACTGTGGCACATAGAAATGATTATTGATAGTTATGAATATAATAACTCCTGTCCTCTGTCAAAAGCGGCTAAAATGGGCACATGAGCGCTGGATAACCTGGTAAGTGTGCGTTGTTTATCAGGGGAAGTGAACTCCTAAAAACATAAGTGTAATGTTCCCAGACATGCATGTGTATTTGGTACACTATTCATCCTGGTCTCTGGTGAAAGTCTGAACAAAACCTGTTGGCATTATCCCAGTTTGTTAACATTAGGCAGATTGGGCAGCAAACTGTGTGGACTGCAGGTTTGTGCGGTGACTACAAGGTTGTGCAGGTCTTGTTCAGTATGATTTATTTAATAGCTTTTACATGGTAATACATGTTAATGTTAGTGATATTACTTACCAAACACTGAAGTAATACACTGTCAGGTCGGTTAACATACACACAACTACAGTACATGCTTGTTTTTTGTGTTCTGATGGCTTCCCTCACATCAAATTCCATAGCACACCAAAAATATTCTGGTTCTTCCAGTCAAAAAATACTCTAATAATATAGTATAATAATGATATGGTAAAACAATCCTGATTTTTAGCAGTTCAGGCTAATAACAAAAACAGTTGACTGCAATGAATAACTTCTAACTCCTGGTAATATTCTTTACCACCAGTACCAGCACAGTAGGAAGCATGGGCTCATTAACCATCTTCATACAATCTTGAATATCGTCTGATATATTTGGAAAATTGGGTGAAATAGCACTGCACAACTTTTATCAAGCAAAATGCAATTATATCTAGATGATGTATCTTATAAAGTCATATTTCGCCATTATTTTCGACTTATTAGATTAGATTATTCAAGACAATTATTTAAGATATAAGATAATTTGGCATGTTTTAAGCACATTACCTAAAATTTTAATTAAACTTATTACCTAAAAGCTAAATTATTTGTCAGTAAAGTGACAGAATATTAGGCTCATTAAAAAAACAACTTGTAATTTCTAGAACTAGAAATTAAATAATCTTATACACATCTTACAACAATCTCAAAATGAGAAATATAAGATATATCAACTAGACATAAGATAATTTTACTGACTAAGATATTACTTTTTGCAGAGTGCAATCTTTTCAGTACCACAAACCGTGAGTTCTTCTGCTAACTTTATGCACTACACTCTCTGTGCCTTTCCACTTTTCTGGTGTTGTTTGTGTTAAAAAACACACATTCAACCCCCCACCCCCTCACACCCACCAACAGGGGACTGCTCTATCTGTGCAAAAATATGCAAAAGTGCATCAAAGCCATAATTTCAGGCTGGAGTGTGCATGTGGGTCTCCGCGGTGCAGAAATCATCAGGGCAGTGGCAGTGAAATGCTGCTGATGAGATGGGGAAAGCGAGGGGGGCATGCTTTGTTAATTAATCTCCTAACCAATTCCCAGCACTGAATTTAGCCCCACCACACAGACTTGTAAATGATATGCTTTTGCTCTTGTCAACAGCCATATTTGTATTTGTGAATTATGCATATGGCATAATGGGCTCCATCCGAACTGCTGACAACAATATATCCATCTGCTCCCACGTTCATTCTCTCCAGGGTCCGAATCCCCATGCACACACTGTTCACATTCACCTAAACCAATAGGGCACTTAGCTTGAGAATTAATGTTAAATTAGACTGCTTTTGAGGGGAACTAACAAAGCTAAGGTTGCTCACAAACATGGAAGTGTGCAACTGTGCGTCTGTTTGCGCCAAAAAGTCCTTCACAACCAACTCCCCACTCACCCTTCCTGCGCTCAGGATGAAAGTGTGCCATCTAGTGGATGGAGCAGAGTAGTGCACCCTTCTGTTAGTTTTAGGGAACATACTGCCTGACAGGCCTGTGATAGGCCTATGGAAAAAAGAGAAAAACCTCTCATCATCAGCTTTAGTTGGGGGGAAAAAAAACTCCTCAAAACAGATATTTGACCAGCTGGCTGCCTTCAAGCCTTCCAGCACTCAGATGCACATTGGCACGCACACACTTCCTTTCCAAACTCTCTAATCCACTTCCAAATCGGGGACTTAAAGATCAAAACTAAATCTGTCTAAACATGAGCAGATCATTACCATCGCCACATCTCTATGAAAATACAGCATTCCACCTTTTCCACTATTACATCCAATAAGTGTTCAACCCTGTCTAACATGCTGACTCTCCCCACCACCCAGCCCCCACACAGATCAGTGGAGCTGCCCTGAGAGAGACCTGTTTCCAAACACCCCCCGATCGCCTAAATTGCGCCTTTCAAGTGTTGTTATGGCAACATCTAACTTAAGAGGAGTGTATGAAGCGGCGGTTGCGGATCGATAATGAGCATCCCTCTGCTTCTGTCTCTCCACATATTAAAGTACATGTCAGGGTCTGAGCTCTTCTCCAGGGCCGCTGCACTGATGCTGCGGCTGTCCAGCTGCTCCTCATGTCTTTAGCCCCTTGCATACTTTAGGTGCTTTAGTCTCAGCCCTCCACAGTCTAATTGTTCATCTGGGTTTAGCCAGGAGGAGCGTATTTCATCCTCCCTGCACCAGGATGGAGAAGGATTCCCAGAGGTAGGGAGGTGGAGCACACACACACATAACTGAATACACTTACTAACACACACACACACACGCACACACACACACACACACACACACACACACACACACACATATATATATATATATATATATATAAATATATATATAAATATATAAATATATATATATATATATATATATATATTTATATAAATTGCAGTATATAAAAAGCATATAATAATATTATGTGTTATCATACTATTATAATCACATCCCACACATTCAATGATGTTCATTATTCAGAGAACACCAGCAACTTCTTTGCTTAACTCACACTTTTTCTTTTTTTGTCTGTTTCAAAGTTAATTTTTCTTATTTAGCTACTGCAAATCCTTTCAGATGCATAGCGTTGAGCTGTTTACCCACAGTAGAAGGATTGACAGAAACACCTGTGGATTTCGTTTCAGATCTAAAGCAAGAGTGGAGCCTGATTTTCATGATTTTTCTACTCCTCGGTCAGATGGTGATAGATTTGGTGGTCTACCAGTCCCGGGTTTATTTTCTCTGTATCTATTAATTTTTTGAATATACATTTTTTGAATGTATTTTCCTTTGCTCTCCTGATATAATATATAATAATGCCCATTTTGACTGGAAAGGAGATAATTGTGTTAATACCGTCTACACAATATTAACACATATGCACATACATATGTATTAGGAATGATGAGTAATATCGGAAAGTTCAACAGAATGTGAAGAAAGAACAGTTTTGACTGTATGTCTATGTACTGTATGTATATGTACGGAAGTATGTAATGAAGCATGCTAACCAGCTAGCTCTGGCCTGTCCTGTCTTGTAATACCACTTTGTACCTCAAGAGGCAATAATGAGACACTGTTGCGTTGAATCAGTCCCTCCTCCTCCCTCTTCTTACCAGCCTAGAAAACATGTTGTGAGTTCAGCATCAAAGTGGTGGAACTCTTGTTTTACTTCTATTTATGTCACTTCTTTTGTTTAATGACAAACATAAACTATTGCTGGGAACTGGCAAAAGTGGTATTGCGAGTGGCAGACAAAGTAATATTATGAGTCAGGACGTGCTGGGGCTAGCTGGTTATTATTCTAATTTCAGTAGATATTTCCACAATATGATACACAGACGTCTTTGACATACCATCAAACAAGTTTCATGTTCTGTTGATAATTGTAGTTTTTGGTTTTGAATGTTTAAAAAAACAAAAAAAACCCAAAAACCATATTGCACCTTTAAAGGCACAGCAATAAAAATAACGTACTTCATTCTGAGGTTGTGTAAATGAATAACGACTGTATATACTACATGAAACTATACAATGATCATAAGTGAATATAAGCGTAGGGTATACGCTTTTATCATTTGCTAGCTATGTTAACCTCTTATCTCTGGTGCAAATCTAAAGAAGAACAAACACACAATACCTCATGGCCGCTGGGGGGCACCGTGTAAATTTGATTTTTGTCCAAACTATCACTTTAAGAAATTTGTGGAAGGACGAGCTCCGGATTTTCATGTGTAAAGCCATTTAGAAGGTTAGAAGGTTCTGAGTAGTAGAGCTTGACCTTGACCTTGAGAAGTGGGAACAAAGCAGAAATGAAGATCTGCTTTAGTTAAAGAAAAACACAGCATTGCTTAGGCTCCCAAAGCTGTGCTCATGTTTATGGTCATTACCAGCCACATACACACATATGGCTGGCCTCTGAGCAATCCACTATTGGACCCGCAAGCTCTTTTAAAGAGTGAAAGCAGTAGCAAATGGGGAACATGGCACGCAGCCACAAGAGGAAAAGGAAAAGCCATGTTGGAAAAGCAGAATCTAGTAGATGGACAGCAAGCTGCAGTTTGTTTCTCTCTCCCTCTCCCTCTCTCTATCTCTCTCTGTCCATTTCTGTGATGTCTCCTCGGCTGCTCCTGCACCTCCTGTCATCCCTCTGTTTCTTTTTCCCTGTCTCATCCTTCTCCACCATCTCCCTTTCAATAATTCATGCTGTATGAGGACTGAGTGACTGTCTCTCTTGACAAACAGCATTTTATTCCTTTCTTTTTTTTTTTTTTTTTTTAGTGCTGTTTCATGGACCAGAATCAATCGCTCACTCAGAAGTTGTTTAGGGGTCTGGTAAGAATGGTTTGATTTATTAGACAGAAGCAGAGGAGGTGGCCTTTATTGTGTGATAATTCTGATTGTTTGTGTGGATGAGAGTTATATGACTGGCCTCAGATCAGGATCTGCTTTTTCAGAGGCCATGCCACAGTGTGATCTCTCACCCTGCATTCTGCTCTACAGGACTTAGAGCTTGTTGCATCTCTCCCCTGTGGAATGTCTTCCTTTTTTTAAATCCCATTTCATCATAAACAGCCATCTGTCTCGCACGCACACATGCAGAGAGAGAGAGAGAGAGAGAGAGAGAGAGAGAGAGAGAGAGAGAGACAGAGAGAGACAGAGAGAGAGAGAGAGAGAGATGAATGTGGGTAGAAAAAGAGTGATATGGAGAACAGGAGAGAGAAAGACAAAGGAGGGAGACATGAAGAGATGAGGCGAGAAAGTGAGGTGGATAAAGTGTGACACAGAAAGCATGAGAAAGCGAAATGGAAAGAGAGAAAGGTAGAAAGAGGGTGAGGATAGAAAAAGAAAGAGAGTAGAGGAAAAAGAGGGGATAGAAAAAGAGAAAACAGATGTGGAGAGAGAGAACGTATGATAAAAAGAGATGCAGAAACAGATGGGGAGGAAAAGAGGGAAGGAGAGAGAGAGAAAGGGAAAGAGAATGGGACTCAGAGAGGGGGGGGAGGGAAAATGAGATAGAGAGAGAGAAAGAGAGACAGAGAGAGAGAGAGAATGAGAGAGAGAGAGAGAGAGGGGCAGGCAGCATCAGTTCCAACACTGGGTTCTTTGTGTTGAAGCACTGGCACAGCACACAAAGTGTTTCTATCACACACAGACCATGGCTCTGATAACGGGTGCTGTGTTTTGTTTTGTTGTGTCATGTTGTGTGCTGTGTTGTATTGTGTTCTGCTATGTCGTGCTGTGTTGTGCTCTGATGCATGGTGCTGTGCTGTGTTGTGCTACATTGTGCTGTGCTGTGATCTGATGCTTTGTGTTGTGTTGTGCTGTGCTGGGCTCTGTTTTGCTGTGCTCTGCTGTGTTGCGTTGTGCTGGATAGTGTTATGCTGTGCTGTGCTGTGCTGTGCTGTGCTGTGTTGTGTTGTGTGGTCTTGTGCTGGGCAGTGTTGAGTTGTACTGCGTTGTGCTTTGCTGTACTCTGTTATGTACTATGCTGTGACGTGTTGTGTTGTGCTGTGTTGTGGTTTGCTGTGCTGAGTTGTGCTGTGTTGTGTTTTGCTGTGCTGTGTTGTGTTATGCCTTGCTGTGCTGAGTTGTGTTGTGCTATGTTGTTCTGTGTTGTGTTGTGCTGCTGTGCCATGCTTTGCTGTTTTAAACTGTGTTGTGCTATGTTGTGTATTATGTTGTCCTGTGTTGTCCTGAGTTCAAAAAGCGATTAACAGATACAGAGAAAATGGGACGGGACTGGTAGACCACCAAAGCATGTATCAGCAGGTATTTATCATTTAGTGTGTGTGCATGTGTGTGTGTGAGAGGAGGAGTCTTCCACTGACTGAAATGTAATCATACACAACTGAGTTCTACAGTACCTCTCATATCAACTATCCAACAAGAACTAGCAAACTCTCCTTATTCCTGTCATTTCATCTACACCACAATTCAAATGCTTGAAATCTTTAATATTAGTTATTAATATAACAATACAACATTCTGTATAACATATGTAATTTCTAAATTCTTCTAGCTGCTTCCAACGAATTGTGTGAAACTTGTGAAGTTGCACAGAACTAGTATTGATTCAGACATATTTCTGCAAAAAAAAAAAAAAAATGTTGAATTATTATTTATAATCCAACCGTCTGGGTAATAGTTCACCAGTTTCACTCAGCTTTTACACACACACACACACACACACACACACACACACACACACACACACAAACTTTCCCACCCTGAGTTCTGACTCTCTTAGGGTCTTGATAAGTGTTCACTTATTTGCCTGCCAAGTTGCATAAACTCTCTGCCCAGGAAAAGTTGTATTAATTGTATGCTTCCTGAAAGAAAAAGAAGCAATAAAGAAAAACTTTTCTTTACTTTTGGAAGTGACCCCGCACCACAGTTAGCCCTGGTAACTGGCTCCCTCACTGTCTCTTAAACATACACTCCAGCTTTAATTGTGGTGAAGCCTATTCATGGAGACAGAGGCAGAGACAGATCTGAACCATCTAACACAAACCCCACCACACACACCAACACTAACTGCAGTGTACAGACTGAGAAGCTGGAAGACGGATTCAAAGATTAATGAGTGATACGTAATCAAAATTTGAAAATGTGCATGTGTGCATGTGTGTGTGTCTGCTGCTAATGGTGTATTCAGGTGCAGCTATGAGCCAGTACATACAGGACATGCATCTATACGAATGTGGATAGATAGAGACATTACGTGGACCATTCAGACCATTTAAGTATTCAAACCTCAGACATATGGGCATTAATTGTAAATGTGTGCCAAAGGTAAATGTGTCCCAAAGGTTAAAGATCAGTGTGAAACATTAAGAACTGTCACTAGTGGAACACATATTTCTGCAATGAAGTTAACGTTTTGTGTGTTAAATAAATATTTGATGTGTGGACAGCTGTTCCAAGCTGTGTTTGCTAGCCATGTACTGGCTTTCAATTTTTGAATTATGCTCAAAATGAACTAAGTGTCTCTACTCACACATTCAGTACATTTGGCAAAGTTTTGATAGTGTTCTAGTTGTTTCATAATTATAAATGCATACTTATAATTGTTTTAATAACACAACATAATTAAGGTATAGGGTCACAAAGGTCTCAAGGTGGAGTTAGTCAGAAATCTGAAAGAGTGTTTTCATTTCTGACTGAACAAATTATGTAGAATCATCCACATATAGATATGAGAAAGATATGACTGGGATACAAGAGGAGTGTTGGAAAGATAGGATGGAAAGAAACAGAAACAGATAGAGAAAGAGATATCAGAGACATTACATAGAGAAAAAGATAGGAGAGAGAAATGGTGGCATGAAAGAGAAATGATCAAGAAAGAGAAAGGGTAAGAGATACAAGATATATATATATATACACATAGAGAAAGAGAAAAGAAAGAGAGCATGAGATAGATATGAGAGAGACCCTAGACAGATAAAAAGAGAGAAATGTACAGACAGAGAGAGGAAGAAACAGAAAGAGAGAGTGAGAGAATGTGAGAGAGTGGGTGTATGTGGTGGTGATGAGACTGATGAGACCACCTGCTCCAGATCCATAAAGCAGCAATGTGTCTCACACATTCACTCCACCACTGTAATTCTACCATCACAGCCACACTGTCAGACATAACACAGATTAAACCACACACACACATGCAGACACCCTACATACTCACTGTCACACACACACACGCACACACAGACACTCACATACAGACACCCTACATATACTCACTGTCACACACACACACACACATTCATACACGCACACACACACCTGCTTTCACACATCTCCGCACTGCAACAGTCCAGACTCTGAGAAAACTTCACAGCAGCTCAGTGCTGTTTCCTCTGCTCAGACTAAAGAGAATTCTTAAAACACAATTACATAAATAAATGTATTTACTCTCGATACGTGCTTTTCATTCTCTATTTAAGACTTTCATCATGGTCCAGAGCTGCCCAGGCTGTGGACAGTTCTCCATGGAAGTGGCAGTGATGGGCATCAATCGGGGAGAATTAAATATTTACAAAATGTTTCAGAAGCAAAATAGTTGCAATTTAGAGGTTCTGACAGACCACTTCAATGAGAACAAGCAGAGCCCTGTGGGAGCACCTTTGCTTTCTACATCCCCGGGAAAGAAAAAAGATCAAACCTTTTGATATAACATGCATAAACACATACCTAACGCCTAATAAAGTGCACTACAACACCTTTTCTCTGGATCAACAAGCTTGTGAAAGGAAAGAATTTCTGCAGGGCAGGAGCATGAGGGTATGTGTGAGAAGAGACAGAAAGTTTGGGTAAAAAGGTGTTTTGAGCAGTAGGCCCATCAGAGCGTGCTAGATTAGACAGAGATTTCATCCTGCTGTCAGTAAACACTAAAGGTATCCACTGTCTGCAATACATACAGATGCCTGGAGCACACACACACATTCAGACATGCAGCTAACGAGGTCTGTTTCTGATTGCTGTTTGACTAACGTGTCGTCTCTACAACTTTGTGCTCCTGTTTTTTACACTGTTTGGCATATATACTGAGCTAGTATGCTTGTGTGAGTGTTTTCAAATAATTTTGGTGCTTTTGTGTGGATGAAGTGATTTTTAAACATGTAGCTGGTGTGGACAAAATCTACACATCCAAAATCATCTGGACAACAGGAAACCAGCTATACATAAATTCAACTATAGGCTTGGTATAACGTCAGTTCAGGTTAGGCCTATCCAATCAAATGGGATGTTTTTTTAAAGAAGGGAGTGCTGTCACTGTATTATGGCAAATCAAAATCACTGCACTCTCCAACAAGCTCTCCCTTATTTTCCTTTGCAATTGCTGCTATCCGCCACTGCAGCAAGCCTTCGGTTTGTTATCAGAGCCAGTCAAGTTCCTAGCTAGCATTAGAATATCAAGGTCGTCTGAGGTTCCTGAGGTGGTTTTTTTTAGATTTATTGTAAAAATAGTGATGAGACTTCACAATGAACAGTTTGGACTGTCTGCTATGTATATCTGTATACAACATGGTACACTAACGTTATCCAGAGTGAATTTTACTTCTTAAGTCATGCACAGGTTTCTATAGGCTAAACTATATCAAAGCTATAATATAAATAAGAGAATGTATGAGAGTAGCTAAGAGATTATGCCTGTGAAAAACAAAACCCTGTAATTTATTTTGTATTTGGAACACCTATAATGTAGCAAGCTCAATCAGCATGCTTTAGTCTAGCTTTAGTAGCAGCCTAGTTTAGGTTACTGTTAAAAGCTTCTTCGCTGGCTATAATAGTATGAGTATATGAATGGAAGCCAACATTTTTGTACTGTGTTACCAACACATGATGTGGTATAACAAGAATAAGAAAATTCACTGTTAGCTATCACATTGGTGGCACAATACTACACAACATAATTCAGAAATTATGTTTTGTGAACTGTATAAGTATCCTACCTTCTCATTAGTTGGGGTTTGTGAAAGAGATGTAAGCTTTTACAGTAATTAGTAACAACCAAGGAGTAGGAGAGAAAAAGAGACGAGAAGAAAGACAGATAGAGGTAATTACATTAAATCACTGTGAATCTTTTACCTAATGTAGTATTAAGTTTCATGCACTTTCATCTGTATTTTCAGAAAACACTTTTCATGGTACCCGTGACTATTTGTTTTAGTGTTAGTTAGGTTAGGACTTTACATTTGCTCACCTTTGAATATGATTTTCTATTGTTTTGTATCAGGGCAGAAGTGTTAGGGAAGCATAACACGGTGTATCCAACAATAAAGGCAAAGCAATGCTTATTTTGTATATAGTGATATTATATACATCATTTATTTTATAGTGATATACAGCAATGTAGTACACAAAAAGCTCTAATTCCAGGTGCTGATACATTTTACTATGCAGAATGTGGATTTGCACTGTAACGTCTCTGTGGGAAGATTTTAACAAGTTAAAGAAGACAAAGAGAATGTAAGGGGCTAGGAGGAATGTACAGAGAGAGCAGAGCAAGCATGGATGAACAGTGCTAATGGTTTTTCTGTATACATGTGCACATGAGTAGCACTGTGTGTAATGGCAGACGTTTTAGTGAAAGTGTTGCGGCGTGGATGGGTGTGATCTGTGAGAGGGCCGGTCAGAGGGGTCGCGCTGCAGGGAGCGAGAGAGCGAGACGCTTGGACACATAAAAGAAAGAAGAAAAGGCATTATATTCCTCTGCTTTCTCTCTTACTGTAAGATATGACTAATGGTGGGGTCACTATGCCCGATGAGCAGGAAGATTAGTTCTGACCTTGGCGGCGACCTCGGACGGCTTGGAGAGAGAGAGAGGGAGAGATGGAGAATGGAGGAAGGAGGAGGAGGACGGAGGGCGGAGGAAGAGGAGGCTGCCTGTCATTACGGTTGTTTCCAGCGCAAGCCGAGCTGGTTATTAATTTCATTTCTTTATGATTCACAATCTGCTCTTTTGAAATATGCCATATGCTCCCAGCAATTGGTAGGATGACGAGTGTCAGGATCGGTCCAATAAAGGCAGCCTAAATGAGGCTGATTTACGGGCCGTGGCTTCCGGCAAGCACCGCTCTCTATCTCCCCCTCTTCCCCTGAGCGTGGGCAAACAAGCCCCAGCTCCACACACACACACACACACACACACACACACATCTACCTGCTCTCAATCAATCCCCCAGCCCAGGCCGATAACGGCCCGCCACCCAGCACACACACGCACAGACCGATAACAAACTCACAAGCACAGTACATATTTATTAGTGCAGGTGGGCATGCAATCAATACACAGACCCAAAATCAGTTTGTTTTAATCATGAGCAAATATATTGACCTAACACAATACTGGCCTGCTTTATCTATTACTAATAAAAATTCATTGAGACAAGGTGCCTATACAGGCTGTAAAACGAGGCACTATCTCCTGCACTCCCCTGCACACGCTTCCTCTGTAACTCTATCTCAGTCTAGTTCTTCCTTTCTTTCTGTTCTTCTGTGGTAACCCGGAGCTGCTGAAGGACAGAAAGCTGGCAAAAAGCAATATCACCAGCCAAACCCAAGCAAAGATTTTTCCAATCCCAAAGATTTGCTTCTCTTCATTTCCTCACCTACCCTCACTGAACCCAACTTGTCACATTTTCTCTTTCCCTTGTCCTTACGCTAACATGTTAAGCCTTAGAATTTGTTCTGGTGAGAACAAAAGCATATTGTCATTTTCTCACTCACAGCTCTGTGAAACAAGGGGACAAATTCTGTCTAACGTGCAGAGTATAAACTTTCAATTGATCACATTACTGTTTCTAAATACACGGGTTTTTAATGAAATTGAATTATATGGAAAGTTATTATGCATACTGTGAGGGCTGAAAGATCCATCAAATTTTATACTGAAATCGCAATTTTAAAAAATGCAATATTCAAATCGCAAGAGCTGCAATTTTAATTATAGGCTAGTTTATCAAACCATGTCATAAGTGGGGAACATAGCATAATATCAGAGCTTGTAAACTGCCTGTAGGTGTGTAAGACCAATCAGAAGCAGCCAAACAACTATATACTGTGACATCACAACTAACCGAAAAGTGGATGCTCTGGTCTTAGGGACCAAATAACAGGCCTGGACTTCAGTTCCCAGAAAATATTTCCAATTTAAATCACAGTTGCAATATTGATCAGAAAAATCGCAGTTAAATATTCTTCCCAAATCGTTCAGCCCTACACACTTTGTTTCTGTTCCTCATATAGCTCAGATTGAGTCATAAAATTTAATATAATTATTTTTTCCAATAGCACTAAACCATAAATCAAGTTAACATTAAGGTTAATAACTTGGCATTAATAAAGGTAAAGTGCTAATTCTTCCCGAGTGCTTGCACTCTATGTTACAAAATGTCTTACAAACTCGTAATAACGGCTGAGGACAGTACCTCTCATTCAGTCTGGCCTTATAGGCTCACCTTATAGAGATGGTGTTGCTGCTCTTCTGACATCATCAACTCGTGGCTGTCCGTCACAATGGATTCCATGTCCATCAGCCAATCCCAGAGCTCCTGGTACTCAGTCTGGAACTCCGATAGGCTGGGTGGGGAGAGAGAAGGAGGGGTGTGTTAAAGGTGCCCTCTGTGAGAGGCTGTGGGTGATATGAGCTCCGCTCTCTTCTCGTCTGCCCGCTCGTCTGGCTGGAGAGAGAGAGAAGTCGGTCGGCTCCCAGCTCTTTTACTGAGGGAATATTTGACAAGTGGAGGTAATTACTCTGTCCCGTTAGCGAGCGGCGCGCTGCGGCGCAGGTAAGTGAGGTGTGAAAGGGGTCGGGAGCAGAAGGGATCTTTAACCCACGCTCTGAGTGACGGCTCCTGAGCCAGAACAGCTTAATTAAACATGACTTCACCTCCCTATTCCCCAAGCCTGCCTTCAGCCCCGACATGAAAGGACATCAAATATTTATGAAAGGAGCAAGGACGATTGCGTGCATGCTCGTGCACACTCACACATACCACATAGTCATAGACTAACGTATGCAAGTGTATTGGGTACACACAGCTAACACGGGTGCACATACACCTTCACACACACACTGACGTCTGGGCTTTGGTATCTCCGCAGGAGGCCCACATGTTTATAAACATTAGTGGGAAAATTGTTTCCCATTCACACGACTTTAGAACACTTTGACAGTTGCGTCAAACTACTGTCATTTTCTTGTCTGGCTTTTATAAGCAATCCAGAGAGTGGGCCCCGAGGGAGGAGGGGGGACTATGAATGAGATTACACAAATAACTATCAAAAAGGGGGAGAAAAATCAACAATTCCTCTTTATTTCAATTCGAGCCAGACAGAAACTAAACAGAAGGGTGGGATGGAGCGGTGCAGCTCCATATGTAATTTCAACAAGCACGGTGGTGCATATTAGCATTTTGAAGCAGGCGCTGATGAAACAAAACAATTGAGGAGAGTATATGAATATTTTATCTCCTTGTAAACATGACATTGATCAGACGAAATGACAAAGGCAGCGAGTAAGCAATCGAAAGTCTGAAACAATGTAATACTGATGTGCAAAGGCTCCCTAAGGCATGGCTTCGTCTGATTAGAAACCTCACTATGCCTTTTGGAAGTTGAGAAGACGAATGCAGAACAGTGTTCTGCTATAGCACGTTTTTTCTCTGATTTTGTATTTAGCAGAACAAAAATGTAAATACTTGTAAAACATGATATCCTGGGGCATGTCAACAAACAAACAAGACTGTAAAACGGCGTTTTTAAGCATGTGAGCCTTTTAGCAGGGTTGCTTCATAGTCTTCTGAACCATCATTTTCTTTCAGCTGATGCTACAGCTGTGTATTAAGTGTTTATACATTTAGCTCCCCAAGCTTCTGTTAAAGAAGACAAGCTTTTGAACGAGTTCGGGTCTGCTCAGCTGCCTCTGCTTCCTTTTGACAAAGTGCTAGAGAGTTCTCTGTGTTATGCATTAGCATTAGCCGTTACAATCAGCTCCAGCAGGTCAGCGGAGTAAGCCTCAAATGGACGCCTCTTTTTTTTTTTTTACTTTCTTTTTCCCATCCATTTAACATCAATCCGGTGGCCTGCGGCTCTGAGGGGGGCTGGTGGAGGGTTATGGGGGTGTTACTGTACCTAATTCATCATCAGTGCCTGGCCCAGCCACCCACGCTTCACCCCGAACGGCTCGGCGAAAGGTTGGCTGCCTTATTGACACCTCTCACATCTCATGCGAAGTGACACTTTTATAGAAGCGGCTCTTTAATTTATGGTGTTAATCCCCGGTGTCTAATGTGGAGACTTCCCATCTCCCTTTTTCCCTGTCTGTCACTTTTGTTCCCCCTTTCTCTGTTCTTTTAAACGGAGGCCCTTCCTGGTGAAGGCTTTTGATTGGTGAATGGCAGGCGTCCCGTCTCTGTCAGCTCGGAGCGGGGCACGTGGACAGGCCCTGACGGTGGAGGAAGAGAGGCAGAGCGGCCGATAGCTTTCGACAGCTCCTCCCTCAAGACATGTTTCCATGCAAAGGTAAGGGCCAAAGAGTCAAAACAATGAATCCTTGAGTAGGCAGGCCTGTCATTAAAATTCAAAGGATCATTATGTTTTTTTTTCTGCAAAAATAAATCATTAGAATGAAAGGCTTAAAAGGATTAAAACGATGCTTGATTCCATGCCAAGGCAGAGCCAAGTCCAGACTCCAGAGTTCCTCCACTGCATTAGAGTGGGTGAGAAAGAGAGAGGGGAGCCATTTGAGAGGGAGAAAGAGAAAGAAAAAAAAAAGTGATAAATAATGGCTCCGAAATGAAAATGTGTTATTTTTAGAAAGCAGTGCCTTGTTTTAAGACCAGCCTCACCCATTTATAACTGGTGGAAACACTGTGCAATTACCCAGCCCTAGAATGCATTACAGCACTGCAATTTTTACTGGGCCTTGACATTACTGATCTGTAACAAAGAGTAAAAGGACATTTTTAAAACTAAAAATGTTAAAAACTAATATCAAGAAACATCACTGACCCTCTAGCCTGTAACGTGTTAAAATATTAAAATATCTTATTTATATCAGTGGTCCGCTATAGCTACAAAAATGCTCAAAATGTTCACAGTAATATTTAAGTACTTTTATTGAGTATCTGCACTTGCAATATGTCCATGTTTTGATAACTTTACTTTGACACCACTACTTTTCAAATACACAAAACTTATTACAATTAAAGACCCTGAAAACAAAGATTATTATTCAGCACTTTGCATACTAAGCCCAGCTACAAAGTGGACCAATAAATCTATGTTCTTTACGTGCAGTTGATATGCTCAGGAAACCATACTGTTTGTTGAAATAGCAAAATGGATCATGATAACAATGAAATATCATTCTATTACCCAATTTCACCATAACTTTAGCATTTCTCTGCTATTAGGCTGCTGAGAGATCATGGTGTTACATAAGCTGCCTTTAAATGCACATTGGACAGTTTTTCATTAACTTCAACTGGAAGTTTCAGATGAACTGATCCAAGGATTACCAAGAATTGTTGGAAATTGTAAATAGTATGGGAAGATGTCAGAAGTTAGCTATAGGCTGTTAAGTGTGTAAAAAGTCTGTAACGTGATTTTGTCCATGCAGGTCAGGGCTGTTTCTCCATCTGACTTGGGAAAGCACTGTATGGTGAGAAAGACAAACAGTTATTCTGAAAAACACTAATACCTTTCTTTATTAAACTGGTAAGTAAGATGAAGGGATGGAACTGACAGGAACTGAGAATTGTGTAGTCGTTGAGTACCTGAGATAAAATATTTAAATATTCAATAAATATTAAAGAAATTCATTTAAAATCTTATTAAACATACATAAAATATTCTACTTTCAGTACACTATGTTTCTTAGCTGACAGCATTTACACTGTTGTTAAAACAAGGGGACACATAACAAAGAACTAATACATGTAACAAATTTTTAGTCCAGTGAGCTTGGTATAAAACTACTACTACTACTGACCACTTTTACTCCGGTTACTCACTTTTTCATCTCTGCAATCTTTTGAAAATAAGTGAATTATCTACAGTGTTAGGGTTAGAATTAGAACCAGGGTTCCAGTTAGGATTAGGTTTATGTTTCTGCATTAACGGTTAATTTAAAGTAATAGATATTGGAATTAAAATATAATAGAAATGGTGACTGTCTACAAATGGACCATCTACATCTACAGTATCAACAGTGAACCTTCAAAATGAAGTGCTAACATATATTGACATCACAAGGTTTTTTTGCGTGTTTGCACTAACGTGGCGGGTGAAAGGTTGGTGAACTTTTACTATACCTGTTGAACTTGGACATGAGCGAGAAGTCTCTGTTCCTGCTGGAGCTGGAGTACTGCTGACTCCTGAGCTTTACACTCATCTGATCCACAATATCCCTCTGGGCCTCTGCATGACACTGCTGCACCTGTGCCTGTTCACACACATACACGCACAGACACAAAGACCACATCAGAATCAGTACAGTTGTAGTCTTCTCAACTTTCTCACCGCAGGGTGCCTTGGCTGTCTTCGGGAGTTACAGTAACTGCTTTCTTTGGCTACACGTTATTTTGGATCATACTTCCATAGAAAGCCACAAATACAACACCAGCCCAGCTTCCATCTGAAACCCACTATCCTCATACCACTTACATTAATAATGCTATCCCAACCAGTACCATGCAGTTGCACAGCTCAGTAAGGATGAGCCTCAAGTCTGTAGAATTAGAGATGCTTCTCGTGAGCCAAAGTTGGACTTCAGATATGATTAGCTATAGTCACTGTGGATGCAGGAATGAAGAAAGAAAAAAAAAGCCACGTTTCTGCTGTGCATCTGTGCTTGAGAAAATTGGTTACATTGGGTGAACGGAGATCAGTTATTGCCCAAAGTATGTGGAGATGAATCTGCGGCAAGCCAATAAAATTTCCAACAGCCTGCTTTGATTTTTAGCTCATTTCTCGACACTGTATGAAGCGCTGCGGTTTGCATTCCTTCCAGAAGCCGCTCCGCCTGCTCCGCAGATGCCTCCAGAAAGGTCAAACAATTCCATGAATGCAAACTGCTCCTCAATCAAAGCTACCCTTGATAATAAACAAGCAAATCAACAGAAAGATGTGTTGCCTTTTCATTCCATTTATTGGGCGGGTATCAAACGCCCGGCTCTGGCGCTTTTCTCATTTGGGAGGAATGAAATGAACCTAACTAGGAGCTCCAAGAAAATTAGCGGCGCAAGTGTGGCGAGTTCTCCTCTCCCCCCTCGGAGGAATTTGCTTTCATTTGCCTTCATTTCGGATTCACTCAGCTCGCTCGCCGATGCCGTGTCAGGATCCTAATTACTCAATCCCGCCGGAGCTGCTTACACACACAATAATGACTAATGCCCGCCACAGACAAAAGCAATTTCTCCTGGCCACCTTGAGTCTGAGGACAGTCCGGCCCAGCACGGAGGCCCCCTGCGCCGTATGGAAGATGTGTTTCTGATCCGCCTTCACTTCACTTCTCTCTCTCTGTCTCTTTCTCTCTGAAGAGTTCAAACCTCCCCCCTAATCAAGCACCATCACCTTTCTCTACAGCTTTAAAACTTGGAGCTGAGATGTATTAGAAATCCATAAATGTATATGATAGGCCTAGTGGAAGATACTGTTCCTTTGGGTGAATACGAGAAACATCAATACAGCGATATACAGCTACATTTATTAGAGCCCTCACACTTGAAGGAGAAATCGGTCTATTGATGAGAGCATTTGTCTTCCGAACATCATATTCATGGTCTTTTCACACAACTCTCAGCAAGAAGCTCCTCATATGCACAGAAAACAAAGAAATGAGCTTTCATCATCATAGAGTCAGTAATTTAAAACATGTCAAAGCACATGGGTAAAGGCAAAGTACCTTCTAATGAATTTCCCCATGTGTTCCAAGTGTTGAACTATGAAGTGGTCACCCACTGAGCTGATGATATGACCTCTCTTAAGGAATGCAAAGCCTTGCATGACTTTAAAACAGAGCACAATGGGAAATAAGCCCACTGAAGCAGCACTCTGGAACCTCTAGTCTCTTACAGTCCCCATCAGAACATATCAGCTCTATTTCTATTTCAAACAGAAAAACCTACCTGTCAAAAACAGCTCCACTTTAAAACCCTAGTAATACACATGAGTCAATATAAATTTAGATCATTTGATACTTACTCCTATCTCTGGAGTGTGGGAGTGTGGAAGACATGTAGAGTTGAGCAAAATCTGCTGAATCGTCATTTTAAGCTTTTTGTTTACATGCCAGTGCCAATTTAACAGCCTCTGGAAACTTCCGCAGCTCCACGTCCTGTGGGAGTCGGCAAGCGATCGCACTGTCAATCATGAGCTGAGAGAGTGCTACAGTCATCATCGTTTCCTTTGCCTCTCCCCCCTCCAACTTCACACGCAGCTATAATTACAATGGGCTTTCATATATCAGGCCACAAGGAAATTAAATGCATGGTAAATATTAATAATTTATACGCCACGCTCTAAACAGACTTGGCTTCCAGCCTTCGTTCTTTAAAAAATGTCAATAGATTAGCAGGAGGGCATATCAGATGTTCCGAGAGCCGCTGAAGTCTGAAGCACAGTAAGAAAGGTTCCTTTAACTTTGCAATGAGATTGATCCGTATAAACCCCGGAATGAATAATAAACTCATAATCTCCAGCACAAATACTGTCAACGGTATCAGGACTTGGCCAAATCCTACTACATCTTCCCCTCACACCAGCACTACCTTAATGCACTACTGCAGGCAGAAGGGATTAAACACAAAATAGAAATATGGAGCAAATCAGTTTTCAGATTAAGCTCAGACTCTTACATGAACACAAATCTTGATTTTTTCTGTATGTGTGTGTGTGGGGGGGTAGGTTAAGTATTAATGGTCCCCTGTGCTGGGCATGAATTTCACTAATGGACTATCATAGGCCAGACAGAGCAAGATCTCAAAATCTATAAAGCTGAAGATTAAGTTGCAAATAGGCACTGGAGGAAAGACTTACAGACAAGACAGTCCTTGAGCTTTCAGAACCCTGCATGTTTCAAATAGAGTGCAAGATGAAGTTTGCTGGGATATAAAACAGAGACAATTGTGCAAAGTTCCCTCTGTCATTCATTTAAGAGAGAAAGATAAAAGAGAAAGAAGGAAGGTGGCTGTAATGCAAACAGGATAAGAGTGTCACTGGAGGCAGCTGGGGAGCCGTAGGAATTAACGAGGAAATGTATGTGGCTCTGGTGAGCTGTAACGCGCGAGAGAACGGCAGCGCAGGGGGTTTGTGGCCACCTCTTAAACTAGATATTTAAGCAATGTGACCAAACACGTGGCTTGTTTATTTCTTTATCGTCTTGTCGGAATGCGAGGAGCATCGTGGCAAGATTGAAAACCGTGGGAAGCCTTGGCGCCACCCCGGCCCCCCCGTGACTGGCGTTCAAACCAGCCAGAACATACATCGGCCCTGTTTGAAATGTCTCCCATCAGACTCGTCCTGATGTTCCGAGGCAGTATCGGAGCGCAGCGCAGTGCAGGCATGCTCAGAAAATAAATTCTGCCGAGAGTTGTGTGTCTGTGTGTGTGTGGTCGTGCCAGCAGTCGTAAACGGGGGGGAGTTCTATCAAAGCAGCTCATAAACCTGCACGCACAAAGCTGAGGCTTCGGCTTCACAAAAACTACCCGCACAACATGAGAGGACTTCCATTGTACAAAAAAGTTTGGTCGGCTGGGGCAGCTTGCAATTCTTTCCAGCATAGAAAGAAAACAATGGTTTTATTTTTGACATCAGTATGATTCTGCCTTTTGCGTGATTCTTCCTTGGAAACGGAGAGTGGAGGATTATTTCTGCGGGGAGGAGGCCTTGAAACTCATTTGAAAACTATTACTTTCCAATCACTGGCCATAAAGACTGGATTTAATATGTAGTGGAATCTCCTGGCATGCATCACATGAGTTTACGGCCCAAAATAAAGTCTGTTATTACATCGTTGTAAGGCAGGGGTTCCTCTTGTTCCCTCACTCTTATCGGGCCTCCACAGCTAAACAGGCTCTGGAATAACCACATTCATGGGCTGTTGTTTTGCTGCTTGTCAAACAAATTTGATTACGTGAGCAGTTAAAACTGAAGGCTGTATTTCTGCAGCTATCTACAATGCCAGAGGTATGGCCAACAATCAGAGCAGAGCGAGGAACCACATTTATCAAGACTACAGGACAAATAACAAACAGTCTGAGAGCGTCAACAAAACCACTTCATTATACACAAAAGTCATATGGAATGTCTCTACAAATGACGCACACTGTGCAGAAATGTCTTATGCATACAGAGCCATGTGTGCATGCGCACCTGAAAACAGGAATTTGTGAATATTTTGAGTTGCTTGAGACAAATGTTCCACCTCCTCCATCTGTGGGAATGTATTCAAGTTTTTCATTGATCGCGTCCCAAAAATGTCCTTGCCCAGACCAAACGACTGAGCACGGAATCAGATTGCATTTGTTGGAAACGGTGTATGACGTTTGGCTTAAGCAAAACCACATCAACAACGGCTTTGACCTTGACATTAAAGCGCGTACCGGTGCCTCAGCCCCTGTGGAACAACACATCAGTGATGTACCTGCTCGTGCTCCTTCCCCTTTAAGAAATATCTTAGGCGGTTTGAAAGCTTTAGCTCCTGCAACATTTATCAGGGCGTGAAATTAGCAATTGCTAGGAGCTAAATTGCTGCCTCTTATTTAACGTTGTTGCTGAAAGGTGACATTTAATCGCTGATCCCTGCTTCCAAGAAGTCTAAACACCCCGAGAGCCTTCAGGAGGAAGAGACAAGGGGGCTTCAGACAATGTTCACATTATAGATTAGTTGTGTGCGGGGGGGGTCTAGATCGATTGCGTGATCATCATCATTTTCAATCTAATACAGACTAGCCCCACTTAAATATGTGTTAGTTTGCTGAGTTAGGTCATGCATGCCAAGCAATCGCACAAGGCGTGTGGCAAGAATGTCAAACTAGATACACCGATTACCAGAGACAAGACTTCATGACTAATACTCAGACTGAATAGACAGAAAAAAGGCTCATATAAATCTGCCAGCACTCTTTCCTAATGTCCAAAAACGCCACTTCTTTTCTTTTGTTCTCTCAGTTTTATTTTTCAAAAGGAAGGCTGACATGAAAAAAAAATTGAAGAAACTACTTCAGAGCGACCTGCTTCAAAAATCCCCCGACTTCAATTCTGCTCTGCTTTTCAACAAAGCTTGACGGCATGTGCCAAGCGGCTTAGATGAAGATATTTTGAACACCGAGCCAAGCGCTCCAGGCAGGTGTTACATGAGAATCCATTAATATAGGTAATTAACATTAGCCACCATTTTAATTAACATGCAAACTAATTAGGAAATAATTAAGTAACATAAAAATCTGATCTTAATTCTAAATCGGAGGAAGCCAGCTACCTCTGTGCACCTCCTTTGAGTTTTTGGGCAGCAGGAAAGAGCTGATTTATTTGAGGGAGGGTGGTGGGGGGGGGTGTGAGTTAAAAGCAGGTTGCTTTTCAAAGTGGATTAGGGTGAAATGAAAGCGCAAACAGGCTCAGGATCAGATTCACATAGAGAAGGGGTTGTGTTTGGGCTCTCCTGGCTACTGTTTTGGCCAGATTACAATTCAAAACACTGGGCCAGTGTATTAGCCACACAAAGGCACACCAGTAATCAAGGGCTGTGAGTGACCGGATGTGTGAAAGAGAGAGGGGGAGAGAAAACAGGGCATAGCCTCTGTAATAAAAATGCCACATTCTGCTAAAACACATATATGTGTCAGAAAGGACATTACAGGGGACCTATCATACTCATTTCTGGTGTTCATAATTTTATTTTTCTGAGTCTACTAGAATAGATTTGAATTTTAGGTGAGGCCAATCATTCTCTGAGTAGAGAGTTTTTGAGCCATTTTGTACCATTTGTGCTTGCACACAGAAGAATTTGTCTTCTGCATTTAACCCATCCATGAAGTGAAACACACACATACACACACTCTATTGAGCACACACACTAGGGGGCAGTGAGCACACTTGCCCAGAGTGGTAGGCAGCCCTATCCATGGTGCCCGGGGAGCAGTTGGGGGTTAGGTGCCTTGCTTAAGGGCATTTCAGTCGTTACTGTTAGTTCAGGGAATCAAACCGGTGACCCTCCAGTCACAAGGCAGGTGCCCTAACAGGGGCAGATGTGGGCTGAAGGTTCTTCAATGTTTTAAAATCACAATATTTTTCTCACACTGTGTACCTGTATTCACCCTCTGTCTGAAACGCTCTGTTAGAGCTCCACCTCCCAATAAACCCAGTGTGTTCTGATATGTCAGCTCGCTTTCTCTGTTCTGAGTGGTCAACCTGATTGGTGTTTAAAAGCTGTAGCGGCATCCTACTACAAGGTTTACCCCTACAGGTGGATTGGGTTAAAAGATCATGTCATCTTGTAACAAAGAAAAGGGCTGGAATTCCAGCAAGGCATTTCAGGCAGCTAAGAAAAGTAATTTCTGTAGGAGAGAGTTTCTCCCTCTGGCATGTACTTTGGGCTTTATTACTTTACAGTCCATTTACATGCACGGCAAACTACATAGCACACTAAAGGAAAGAAAAAAATGGGAAAGCATAATAGATCCCCTTTAACACTGGCACATACCGAATACAATATGAATGCAGACTCATCAAAAATTGTAAGCAAACTCTATTAATGACTCCCAGCTGACTGACAGCTATTTTTCTTTAACGTTCCCAGTTTTGTACAAAAGATCAGATTCCCAAAAACGTGCACACAGGACATTTGTTGTTGAAACGCCTGTCTTACGACCATAAAAAGGAGACAGGGACTGGAGGGAGAATGCCTTGCATGAAATAAGTGCTGTTAAATGCCCTTCTTGGCAATCACAGAAAGAAATTGATTTTAGTAATAAGACAAAGAAAGCAATTGCGGAGATCGATGCGTAAAGCCAGAACGCAGTGTACGGAGCCAAGTTTACTATTTCATTAACAGTAGGACAAAACTCCAGAACCATTCGCAATGACAAATGCCCGGGACCATTATATGCACATTTCAGGTAAGTGCTTCGGGCCAAGTTAAATTCGATTTCTCTGCCCCATTGTATCTCTATTTATTATTTGTTGTATTTGTTCCAGATGGCGAGGGCTGGGGCTGCTGAGGGACTATTGTTCCTCTAGCTCCAGAGAGCGCAGTCCCAAATAAACTCTCTAACACAAATCCCACTCCAACCTCCACGCTCTAAAAGCTCCTTCTCCGGAACACACACACACGCACATGAGCACGCGCCTAATCAATGCAGTATTCCTCTCTCCAAATTCCTAATACACCCACCTCGAGCTTAGCATAAAAAACTAATGTCTCTCAGCCCGCATTCAGAGGAGAAAATGAAAATTTCATTGTAGTCTCATCATTAATCATGGCAGCAAAGATGAAAGTGAAATATCCCAAATGTACCGGGAAACGTACACAAGTGCGCATCCACACTCAAGTCCGCCATACACCACAGAGCACCATCTGATGACCTTGGTCTTCATTAGCTGTGGTTATGGGCTGTAAATGGCCTGTCTAAAAACGGCCCGCTCCATGTGTGCGCGCGCTCGCATTTCGTCCGCGTGTTGCCGAGGCGTGCGGCAGAAGGCAGAAGGCAGACGGCAGGGTGAGCAGGAGGACACTGAGGGGTTAACGTGCTGAGGAGAATCTTAAGCTGAGCTGTGACAGCACCTAAACGGCTCTGACACCTCAGCGTCGCGCTCACTCCTACCAGTAAGCCACCTTCAAAGTTGCTGTCAGGTAAATGACCTTGTATTTCATTAACTGATAATTAAATGGATTTATTCCACTAACGGTTTTAATTAAAATGCTAGAAATATTGATTACCTCTATCATCTCTACTCCCCCCAGATGAAAAAAGGTTTTAGAACTGTTTATTTAGAGAGGGGAGAGAATTAAATTAGATTGAATCTCTAAGAGACCTAAATAACGCTTCTCACTTTTTCTGCTGCCCAAGCAGAAAAAAAAGAGGTTTACATTTTTTTTAATGTTTAATTAATTATTTTGAAATCCATTTTTGCTTACCTTGATATTTAATTAAAATATCATTTTCAAACCTAATTAAATCCACTGGTTTAATCTGAGGGGCAGAGTCTCTATCAAACATTGAAGGCTGCCAGTCCTGGAATGTGCAGCCTGTGCCGTGCAGGTGTATAAGAAGTGGAGCTGCGGAGCAAGGAGGGGGAGTTGTGGGAAATGAGCTCACGGAGGCTGCTGGTGTGGAACCGTGCTATTGCCCTAATGCATATTGGATTCCGTGCCGAAACCAGTGTCATCAGAGCTCAGAGATGCCGCAGATAGCGCCTCAGCAAGGACCCCATGCCCGCTGATGGACAAACTAATTGCGCATGAAATCAAATATGATTTGTAAAGGGGGTTCATATGAAAAACAAAACAAAACAAAAAAAAATGCAAGTTCACTTAGCTCCACACTGGAGCTCCGTGGCACCCCAGAGCGCTTGGCCAGGAGCTAACATCCAGCTAGCAGCATCTCAGCGGATATCGACTGATGTGTGAAGTTTTGAGGCTTCGTGCTCGTATCTATTATTTTGCTCATTTTGAGGCATTTTTTGAAGATGTAATTATCTTTTGCAAGTATCCTCATAGAAAATGCAGCCAAAAACAGAGAATCAAATTAGTTTGGCAATTGTAAGCAAGCACAGATCCATCATTCCAGAGTTTTCTCAAAAACAAGAAAATTAGATCAGTCATACTCATTTATTCCCCTCATGGGTGGTATGAAAACATTAATGTGTTGGGGGGAAATTAGCAATAATCATAGGGCATTTTGTGTAATTCCACACAATTAAGTGTAATTCAAAGTCAGCTGTGTCATAGACAGAAAGAGCCCTGCCTATTGTTGAAAAGGAAATGTTTTTGATAAATAGCGTCTAAGATTTCAGTCTATAGTGCCACCATGTAAACAGATGTAGAATGTTGACAATAGCAGTAAAGGGAGAAAAGGTAGAGGACAGGAAAAAAAAAGAACAGAGAGACAAAAGCGTCTGACAGAAATAAAACCCGAAAGCCGTGTTTTTGTTGCAAAATAAGTTGCACATGTGCAAAAGATAAAGTAAAGAAACAGAATTACCATCAAGGATGTTGTGGACGATGAGGAATTCTATGAATGCAGTGTGTGTGTGTGTGTGTGTGTGTGTGTGTACTGAGCATTTGTGTGGTTGTGTGGTGTCCACACAAGGCCACAGGTCTGACTAAACAGCCACTTCTGTTACAGATGGCAACCATTGGTATGTGTGAGACTTACAGCAGACACTACATGCATCAGGAAGCACAACTTAGAAAACATAGCCTGATGTAATCAGCTAACCACAGCTTTGGTAAATGATCGTTTACTTAACATGGTAACTGTAGAGACTAGGAATCCATTAAAAAGGCAACATTTTGAGCATCAGATCAACATCTATTGGCTGAGTATTATGGGACAAACAAATAAATCCAGACTGAAATCTCGGCTATGTATGTGTTATGTGACAGGCGCAAGCTCAATAACAATAACAACACAGCACACAGCCGTAAGTATCAGCAGGCTTTGCTAGTACATTAATGTGAAGTTGAACAGTGTTACTGAGGGAGTGCCAGATCTGGTGATCTACAGAGGGTTATTCACTTCAGAATGACTACAGTCAGACTGCTGCAAAAACCATGGAGGGCAGATTCAAACTGGATTTAAATAGCAAATCTTGCTGGACTTCAATCCCTGTGCCACCCGAAGAAATCCTAATCCAGATGCAATAGAGTAAGCCTGTCACATAAATATATACTCACCTGATCACAACTATTTAAGATGATCGCAATTATTGACAATGTCTTATACAACATCAAAGGACGCCATACATAAACAAATAAATCCCTAGAATGCTGCATGCCAGAGAATTACTTTCTTTTCTCTCCCTGAAGGGTAGTGTCTCTCTACTCCCAAGATGCATCCAGTGCGATCATATCTGTTTTAGAATCTTTGTAATCCAGGACTGTACTGCACTGCCTTTTTGGAGACTATAAAGACAAACCTACACTAAATAATCTTCTGTGTTTTGAAAAGAGTTACCCTTGCTGTTAGCCGAGTACTGGTGCCTGTTCCTGACTTGTCAACAAAACAACAGTTTCCTTCCAAGGCGTGCAGCGTTCACAAGATATTTATTAGATATAAATATAGAAATGTATTTCTCATGTACATTATCTTTTAATGTCACATGAGATAATGCTTAAGACGAACATAATTATTTGCTATAGTTGTTTTTTATAATCAAACATTTACATTGCCACAAACATAATGAATATTGATTAAGTTTTCCTTTTTAGTTTGAGGCAAGTAGGTATCCTGTGATACATTTAGAGAGTCAAGTTGAAAGGTCTAAGTTTGTCTGACATGGCTGACACTTTGGGCTATGTAATAAATGTTTGTTTATTTGAGCTCAAGCTGTGTCTGTCATCAGTTGGGAGCTATTAGGTACGGACAGCTAGGAAGCAAGATTGGGAAGTTAGGCCATTTAAGGCTTACACTATAATAGTTGTATATAAGTTACAATAATGACAGCTGAAGCATTGGCCCTGTCATGAAGCACTGGCCCTACTCCCAGTGGGAGTAGAAGACAGAACAATTGCGTGAGTAAGATGGCCCTCCCTCTTCCCATTACTCAAAGTTATTCTAGCCAATGCAGGCATCTGTTAGCTACTCTAACAGTACTAAAAGTTAGTGCTACTTTCCATGCATTTTGAACGGTCTAACGACTTTGCATTTGCTGCATCTTTTGCAAGCCTTCACCCTCTTTTGGGGTGACCTAGTTAGTGGAATTAGACACTGGATAGCAAAAAAGGCAGTTCGCCCCAATTATTTATGTGCCAATGAATCATCAGCTAAAATGACCATGACAGGCCTACAATAGGGTTACATTTTTAGATTTTAATCATAACATCGGCTGGCAAAAAGTCTTCTCCAGTCCAAAAGAAGAGTTTTTGTGGACTTCATAAAATCCGTCCTACTTATCCGATCCTATGGTATTGACCTGTCGAAGCTCAACAGAGTGCAAATCCTCTACGTAGGCGAAAACACAGGGAAAGCCGATCATAGAGAATGGACACACATCAGCGGCGACACACCCATGGGACATCATGTAGTATGCTAGTGCTGAACACACTCCTCAAAGAGCCTTCATGTAGCCCTCCCTGGCTTTTACTTACATTTGTGTTCAAGGACACTATCGCGCAGAGTTACAATATCACAGCTGGAGCATAAATCACAAGTAATCCAGCAGACAAGGCGCTCTGTGTTCGCAGAAAGCCCAGCATTTGTAACTGCCACAGTGGCGTAATGGATTTCATCAGTTCGGAAAAAAAGAAAGAAGCAACACCGGGGTAGGATCTAACGGAGAAACGATAACTGTGCATTCACAATAAGTGAAAGTGTCCAAGTTATTATCGGTAGGGCCGAGACAGTTTATTGGAAACGGATAAAAAGTGATGTATTTTGATGGTAATGTCATAAACAGCAGTCCATTTGTCATTATTACTCAGTGCCCGTTTTCTCCATTTTGGGCGTTGGTTCAAAGCCTTTATCCAAAGAGACACCAGTTAAATCATAAATATTGGAGATGCAGTAACAGCGTGCAATGCGATCTGTCATCTGTATATTTAGGGACAGATTTACTAACGCTATCGGTACATGTTAAAGCGGTTAGCACATGCGCTTCCAGCAACATGATCCACAACTAGCTTGTGACAGTTTCTTCGCCAAGTGATGGGCTGTTATTAGTTTTGCTCAAGCTGAGAAATGTGTGACAGACAACACCGTTCAAATATGTCAGTTCCCAGTTATCTTACAGTAAACAGTTTGTAGCATAGCGTAGATGCCACAGTGCGACCTAACAAGACTGCATTTCACACTTCACATTGCATATGCATTTGTGCTCCTCCCGACACACATACTCATACAATTCTCAATCACGCCGGCTGTCCACCCGCTCCCCTCATAAACTGTTCCCATTCAAGGACATGCAAGGGCTACTGTGTGTCTCAAGAGGAAGCAGTTTGTTTCAGTCACTGTGTGCCACTTGCCGCCTGTTTAAAAAGATGATGAAGATTTATCTGTCTGCCATTCCTCTGCTTCATCTACAGCAACGTTCCTTGATGCAACTGGGCCTTTATGCCGACATCATGCCAACAGGGGCGACCACAAACAGAGTCTACTCTAATCACCAGTCGTGATTCCACATACTATAATCTTTTACAAGTCGCAGCATCTGTCCCTGCCGGCCATAAAAGCTGAAGAGAAATAATTATGGCTCATCAAAGAGCTCAACTGCACAGGGCGAGGTGCTGTGGGTGAGTTGTTTATTTATTAGTTGTGGGGGGGTTTTGTGGTATACCACACCTGTGCGATATACATACAGCCAAAAACAGAGAGAGGTAGCAAGTCGATTCGCCATCCACCCTGAGTCCTTTGGAATATATTTCACGAGCTGTTTTTTTTTCCCCCTTTCAGCCTCTTTTCTGTCCTCCTGTTTTGCTTCTCATGCATGGCAGCTAGCACGCGCAGCTTCAGCGCTTTGGCCAGATTTCAGGAGGAAGAGATCCAGAGGGCAGACATTAGAATTTTATATCACTTCAAGACAGAAGAGAGAGTGAGCAAGCGAGAGAGGGAACACGAGCCTTCTCTGACAGCAGTGGGAGCGGTCTCAGAGCGAGTGATGGGATGCGTTTTTGCGCGTCTCACCTGAGAGGCATGCTTAAATCAGCAGCCGTGATACGGTAATTCCACCGCTCATATTTCATAACATGGATGACAGCTTTATGTTTACCAGATTGGCTATAAGCATTACAGAGACGGGCTAAAAAACAGGCAAGAACACGAAGAACAAAGAAGCGGGGATGTTGGGCATGCTAGCTGATCCACACGCTTCTGAGCAGAAGACCTGGCATAGAGGAACCTCAGAAGAAAAAAAAAAAATTATATATATATATATAAATATATGTTTAGCAGTGGCTGTGGCTGCAACTCTCCTCCACAGCTTGGGGAAATGAGCAGACACCAGGCTGGGCAGTGAAATGAGTTTATTCACAACTGCATCGTGCTCAATTGCTAATCCACTGTGCTCTCTGGTCCACTGACTACAGTGTATCTCTAACACCTGCGATATTAATAATACAGCGAGCCGCCAATTCCTTTCAGATGGCTATCCTTCCTGCTGAAGGCTTGTTAAATATTCATTGACAATTATTCCACAGTGACTGAAGGCTAAGTGCTCAGAGAGAGAAACGGAGTGAGAGAGAGAGAGAAGGAGCGAGAGCTATGCAGATATTGATGTTCACTTCTCTCAGCCGCAGCCTGCAGATCCCAATCACACTCATGCTAGAGAAACCAATAACCGATAACAGCCTTCCAAAGTGCCAAGGTCCTGCCGCCATTAGTAAATGAACAAACATGTCAATGACCTGTCCCACCAACTGAGCCATAAATGTGGACGACTGAATACAATGTTTGAAGTACATTCGAAACAGAGGTTGCACTGGGATGAAACAGTACGTGCAACTTCTGAGACTCGATCCGATCAGACCCGATTGGTACTGATGATTCTCGAACCTGACCCACACCTGCCTTGCTGCACTAACTGGGCAAGCTTTTTTAATTTCGTCAAATTGTTTCAAATAAATAGAAATCTACCACATAAAAATCACTCAGAAAACAAATCTAAGCCTACACAAGCCCAATATCATACATGAACAGGTGGCCAGAATGTGGCCCAAACCTTGGATGTTTTGTCAGGGCGCGTTAGGCTCAGGACAGGTAGTGGACCTCCAATTTAAAAACTCGGAAATGAAGTCAAGCTGTGTGACCTGGAATGGAGCCAAGCCACAGATTTGACCTTGAGTGATTTTTGTTGAAATAATAACAACGCAGTGCCCATCAAAAATTCACTGTTCTTCTCAGGTTGGTAATAAAATACCTGCAAATGTTTTGTAGACATAAAACAGCTATTTGCTAGGCCATTGAGCTTAATGCTCATTAAAGTGCCTTCCTTGAAAAATTGGACTACTGCCGAGAACACTGTCTGTGTAGGTCTCTGGACCGCTCGCTCCATGCAGTGAACCAGTTGCAGTCAGGAGGAAGTCCTGAACACTCTATTGTGTCATGCAAGCATTGTACTTATGGCAGATGAGAAGGCCATTCTTTGGGTGCTGTTCTGAATAAATTTTGGAGCCTAATTAAAAACCCTTCACAATATAAAATGATGAACTTGTCTTTTAACGTCTACAGCCTTTGCGTGCAACAAGCTGCAGTGGTCACATTTGTAGAGAACTTCATTAGAAGCTACTGTGTGAACTGCCTTTTTATTAGGGCGAGGCTTATATAAGCGTTGTTGCTGATTGGGTAATATGTTTTACACACCTAGCAAACCAGAAAAAAAAAAAACGTTTCTCAAAGCTGTTACACACCATTTCACACTGTTTTGAAACTAAACCCAGGAATTTCAGCATAGCACCATGTTGTTTTGTTTGAAGCATACTGTCCTCCTAAAAGTGTCATTTCATGGACAGTATTCATACTCAGGAGATTCTATGGTTTGGAGACTGGCATGATGATTTGAGCAATTTATACAAGACCTCTACTGATTGACAGATCACCATTACACTGAAACAACATTTACACTGCTTGCTAACTATATATAAGCCAAATACGCTACACCTGCAGAAATGCCAGATCCAACCATTCAGTACATGTGAAATGAATATGCTGAGCTGTGTCTTGTTTTAAGGAAACTGTATCTGCCGCATGTACCAAGGTAGACGTTTATAGATGTATCGGTAGTTCAGAGTTCATTTTGTTCATTTGCCCCTCTTTAAAACTCTAATTTAAAATTCTTAATTTAACCAGGTTCTAGAAGGAAATGAGTCTTCAGGAAGAACACTATCAACAATAGATCCCACTATCATACTGAACAGAAGGAGACAGTGCGGGTTGAAGGCTTCCAAAATAATCCATATGCAGAAAAAAAAGAGTAGTGGTCAGGCCATAAAGGAATGATCAGTAAATGGCCGCTGCAATGATGTTTGGAGCTCACAGTGGTTTAAATAATTACAATTAGTTTGTTGCTATCTCATAAATCTGTCTTATTCACATAATTTGTAGCTTTCTTAAGATTTTTTTCATTGTTTCATTTTTTTTTTCATTTTTTTCATTGTTGTGTGATTGACTGGTCGACTGATTGATTGATTGATTGATTGATTGAATTTATTTAACCTTTTCAAACAAGTTACATTTTTCGCACTATTTAAACCAAAAGATACAACTCCACCATCTAACTTTAAATCTTTTCTCACGAGCAATTCCATTATTTTTCACCCCTGTAACGTATAATTATTTGATTATTTGAGCCTATGACAGATGTGAGGACTAAGAGTACCACGCTAGGAATTACAGGAATACAGCCTTAAAGAATGACCTACTCTAACTTGGATTTTTACCTTTACGTCTTTGTTTACTTGTTTATTTGTTTAAACTTTACAGACAGTTGCAGGTATCAGAAATGCGGAAAGCCTTACATACAGTGGATTATTTTCCCCAGCAATGAAAAAGTCAAGTACAGCCCAATAACACTACACCTCAATATCACAGCATGCTTATCAGATTAGTTTTTATCTTATTGTGACTGAAGTCATTAAACATTCGCAGGCATGGCATGCGGACAACCCGCTAACCACAAAGGAAATCAAAGTAATAGTTTCTTATTGCGCTGTGCCTTTTCACAAAGGCACTCAGATTCGAATAATTACTGCCTAAAGTGCTCCTTGCTGCTTTATTTGCAAGCAAGTTAGATAATCTTTGATCCGATTGCCAAGCGTCAAAGGCAGAATACGAATGAAAAAACAATAAAATCTGGTTTATATTCTGGACTTTTGCTGGCACGATATCTGGTCAAAGGACAGAGAACAAAAAAAAGAAAGAAAGAAAAAAAACATATTAAGCCACATGAGAGCAGGCTTTCTGTAAGGGTAGAGCTGTATGGATTCATTCAGGTCTGAGGCTGAGTCTGTGCACCCTTCATAAAAATAGAATTACAATGTTCTAGTTCATCTCTCCATGAACGCTGGAACTGGCCAAATGCTAAGTAGAGAGAGAAAAACGTGGAGATAAAAGACAGTCCGAAACAATTCACATCAACCATGAACCAAACAAAGGAAGATGTTTTATGAGAAGCAGATTTCACATCCTCGCTTTAATGTTCTGCAGTCCATTTCGCACCCACTAACAATATTCATTTCAAAACACGGTGCTCATACATCTAATTTAGAAAAAAAAATTAATATGAGTTAAACCCTGCCTGCATATTAATTCATATCATTTGTGTGATTAAATATTTGAAACTGTCTGCAAAAACTAGGCACTATTAACTTTTTCATAAAACATTCATTTCAATTGTCAAACTGCCGTCGGCGAAAAACACTTAGAGAGGTATGTCAATTTTAACTCACTTTATAAATTACAGCTGGAGTGCCTTTGCATGCTAATACACGCAGAGAGAACTAGAATAAATTACTACTTATTTGGATCCTTGATTGTATTTCATTTTTCACTTAGGGCCCAATAAACATTTTTCAGAGGATGTAGATGAATGTGATGTCTGTCAGAATTAAGCAAAACTACTGTTGAACAAGTTCTCTCAACTTCAAGAGGGATTTCCAAATTAAACCTGGCATGTTTTCAATCGGGAAAGGAGACATGGTGAAATCTAGGTCCATTCAGTATCTTTTGGTTGTCGCCGCTCAGTATTTTAGTACGAATTTCCACCTTTTTCAGCTAAAACCTACCACGGCATACATCAGTGTCTAAGCAGGTTCTCATCTTCTCCATAGGAAATGCTAAAAACTACAACATGTAGAAACTTCCAAAACTCCTGACCCAGTATGAACCCCCCCAAAAGCATCTAATTCACAGCATGTCAAACTTATAACTCCTCAAAACTGCACCTAAATACGCATCAAAGTCTAAAAAAGTCCAATCAGAATTCTCAAAGTTAGTGCTAATATTAGATTTAGAGCAAACTTGACCATGAAGCGAGGTGAACCTGCGCGCCGGTGCATAAATTGGGGCGCGGAAGGTGCCAGCGCGCTCCTCTCCCCAGACTTTAAGTGCCACCTCGTGTAATTTCATTTTCACCAGCAATAACCCCGGGTCACTTTTTAAGCATGGTGACTTTGATATACCTAAGACTTCTCCATATGCATGGTGGGCTTGTGTGTTGTGGCACGGCTGCTGTTAACATATGCCAGTGAGCAGAATGGGGGTGGCTGAGGTGCACGCGAAACCACCCGCCACCCCCTCCCACTGCGCTGCACTCAGCCAGAGAGAGGGGTGAAATGGCGGCCCTGGGGCAGACAAGCTGTCTCCAAGCAGCCTCTGATAAGGGCCCTGCCTGCCTTTTACATATATACATATGACAGTGGCAGAATATGCCACAGACACCTGGCAGGGACCAAGCTAAAGATGCAGATACGCACAACGCTCTAAGCCATGCAGGAGGTCCCCAACACAGCTGATAAACCCACAGGACAGGGCTGCATCTGGAACTGCCTGGCCAAATATATAGAGAGTAAATGTTAGAGAGTCGTGGCTAGGTTGTTAACCTGGGGGCCATTTTGACAAGCTGGTTACAGGATTAGTTTGGCCAGCGTAAAATACCACGCTTTAATCGGGGGCGATGACTTGGAGAGGGCTGAAAAAGCTTTGGAGGGGTGCCCACCCCCATTTAGAAAAGGCAGTGGTACATTCCATCGTGCAACGCTACCTCTTTTCATTTGATCAGAAACAGAATCGAGGATATTCACCATGAACATCAACATGTATTAGGAACTTCTCATTGCTTAGTCCCAGCACATCACATTTAACACAATTACAGCTTTACTAAAAATACAGTACAATACACACGGCCTAATCTTATGCACGCATGTACTAAATCAGACATAAAAACAGCTGGGCAGCAATTAGCTTTATTTTGGAGGGGTGCACACCCTCATGTGGAGGCGGATGCTCTGCCACGCATTGCTACCTCTTTACATCATGATACCAATGTAGTGTGTTTGCAGTGGTTCCGAACATGTTATCCTCATGTAATGTATTAGAAATTCATCTTTGTGCTTGGTCCTGACTCCTAACATTAAATACACCCATACTGTACTTGCATATGGGTAGGTAAGTACAAATGAGAGTTAAAAATAGCACCTGCATGACAATTTTATTTGACTTATTTATTGTGATAAAGTGTACCATTCACAAACATAATGTCAGAAACAATCCATGTTTACTGGGGGGCTCAATGAGGGGGTTAGCAGAGCATGTTCATGGCCCAGTCTTAACAGCAACAAAAGACATCTGTATGGAGAACAGCGAGTTAGCTAGTCATATTGTGTTTCATATGCAACAGGCCTTTAGTTAACACACAGCTGGCAGTCACTGAACACCGCATAGACCAGTTGGTCTAACTGCTGATCTGCAAAACAAGGTTGGACAAGCTTGGCAAAAAACCCCACTTAGCCTAATGAGTAATTTTATCGCATGTTTTTTGTCCCAATACTGAAATGTAGAGTTTATTATTTATTTCTAATTATACATATTTTGTATGCATATCAGGTGTAATGCTTGTCCTGTAATTGAGCTCACCTTAGCCTGGTGGCAAATTTGGCTGACTATATTTTGGTTTTCAAAAGACAAGGACACTTTGTCAGGAAGGCAGCACGAGGCAGGCTTTAGAGAGTAAAGTCAACATGAAAAGAAAGCCAAATACCAAATAGCAAATTAGAAATCGGGCTTGGACACTTTTTAGGCCTCTAAAAGAGGACATATGGTAACAAAAGTTGCTGTTTCCAAGCTGACTAGTTTTAATTAGCTACCACAACACAGTCCAACTTTGTAGTACAGAATTGTAAAGCAGAAAATCTATGTTTTGTAGCAAGTCTAAAATCATTAAGTTGAGCATCAACTGAAGCTCAACAGGGCTTGAAATTTGTAATCAAATCCAAAAATAGCCCAAGAACATTCTGTCCAAACCCAACTACACACAGAATAAAACTAGACATTGTTTTATTGTTTGTAGACATTGTGACACTGACAGTTCACATCAAATCAGCAATAAACAAAAAGGAAATGAATAGCATACTTATAATCTGTCCAAAGTTTAAGCCCCACGTTATCTAAAGCAAGTGTGAATGCAGGCCATGTGTTAAGGGAGGAGATGTGAGCTACGAGAATCCCGAACATGAGATCCAAACCCGACCCCAGCCCAGCAAATATTTGAAAAATGATGTCTGTGAATCTCTGGGGTCAGACAAACATGTCAAGGTCTACCTCTGAATCACCTCAGTGCTCTGGTCTGGACATGGTGAGACTTTCCTCACTTCACACACACCGACACAAGCACACAAAGAAATAGCGCTTCCTCAGGGTTCAGCCACATCACCCACCGCCATATTCAGCACATGTTAATAATCCCACCTCAGTCCTTGCACACATGTAGGCCAGCTCACTGCCTTATCCTCTCTGCTTGTGCTCAGATATGTCCTGACATTTAGCTGAAGCATGGTAAGGCTCTCTACATGTGGCTCAAAGTGTATTACCATGGCAATATGAGAGAAAGAGACTTCCTAAGGATTCAAACAATTCTATGACCATGCAATCGCATAGACTCCACCAAGCCGTTCATTATTGATCTGTCTCTTGTTTCTTCGGTGTATGTCTCTCTTCGTCTTTCTCCCGCTCTCATTCTTTTCAAAAGGCATTGTTCAAATAATTATACAACAATATTGCAATAGAGAACATTAATGGACATATGAGTAATATTATTAAACAGCAATATTGGCAAAGCAGCAACACAATTTTTTGTAATTTATCTGTATTGTGTTATTGATGCTTATTATTCTAACTTGCACTCTCTTTCTCTCTCTTATCCTCTCTCTCTCTCGCTCTCTCTCATTTTCCCCCTACAGTTTAATTACATGAGAATAACTAAAGTAGACAGAGTTCCCCCCGGATTATCATTTGACCAGCATCCAGCCATGCTGGGACTTTACGGCCTCCCAGAAAATAATTCAGACAGTGCAACGCAACACCAAAATGTGGGCGAGAACATATGTTTGAAGCAATAATAACAAAGCGTTATGACTGTCAGGAGAGACGCGCCCTGCTTTGCACACACCTTTATGGCGTTCTGGGGAAAGGCTCTGTGTCTGGGCAGCGCGCTATATTACTTCTTTGACAGGAAGCATTGCTCATCGGTGTACCGTTTTTTAACCAAAGCAAATTAATGACCGCGAGCAGCACCTGTTGTAGTGTGGCATTAGAAATTAATGGCGAGGGGGACTCGTCATTGAAAAGACCGCCCTGACAGCAGTTTCTAAATATTGTTTAGTCGGAGGAACGTGGACCTGAACAAGCACTAAGAATTCCCCATACCTCCATCAACATGGCTCAATGGGCCATAAGGTGGTTTGAGACAGGCACTTAAGCCTGAAGTTTCCTACAGAGGATTCTCATCAACAATTGACCTACGTGTGCATATGCAAAACCTACAATATGCTACATTCAAATAACACGGGGGAACTTATGGAGTCTGACCTTGATGCACTGCACGATAAATGCATTAGTAGAAGCATGCAGCTATCAGTGGGTGATGGTTAAAGGCATCCTGAGATGGGGTAAAAGATGATTCTTTGATGATTGGTAAATTCTATACTATAGAGTATCCACTTATAACGTGTTGGTTTTATGTTCCATTTTTACCATTCTCCCATTTTTTAATCTGTTTTCAGGCTGTTTTTGTTACTGTGCTTTTTAAACTGATTTCTGAATGATCTCTGTTCTGATTGGCTGCCTTATTAAAAAAAACAGTATAGGCAGATTTATTTAAATGAGCTGGTTTTTATGACAATCATTTTTTGGCAGCTTCGTTTCCACATATGAACTTACGGACTTAGGAGTGAAGTGATGTTTCCATACTACATCAAACCATTTCAAAACAGTGAGGAAAATTAGTTTTCCATGACGGTGAACCTTTAAGGTTGTGTTTCAAAATCTGGATCCCCATGCATCTTTGACACGGCAGCCATGTTGAGGCCAGTGTCGCGGCGCTGACCTTGTCTATGTGTTACACATTAACAATGGCCTTGAACTTGACCCTGGCTGCGACCACCCGCCCTTGCACAAATTTACCCAACCCCTGCCCTGGAAGCAGCCCTGCTGCCCCTTTTGCACAGCAAAGCAGGAGATTTGTGGCTCCTTGGGTGACCTTCCCCCCACTCCTCCGGCCTGCCTCTAATTAGGCGATGCATCTGATCATCATTAACAGCTCTGAGATAATGAATCACTTGCTCCTATCTCTCTGTTAATTCGCTGTAACCAAGCGGCTAATGGTTGTCAACGCTGACTGATCACACTGATTGTGGTGACTTCTAATTGCAACAAAACAATTTAAAAGCAGGCCGGTTATTTATGTCGCCCACGGAAAAAGAAAAAGGAAGGAAGGAGGGAAGAGCTGCTAGCAAGTGGAAGAAGAGGGGAAAGAGATGAGACGAGAGGGAAAAGGAAGGCCTGGTCGTAGATGAAGTGAGGGAGATTATGGAGGACAGGGGAAGTGGAGATTGCACCCAAGTGCAGCTCAACCTCCCCAGGGAAATCCAGCTGAGGGGGATGCTGGATGCTGTTCATTCTGCTGCCGCACCCTTCATACACAACACAACCCCGAAGATCAGCCGCTTTCACTCCCCCCGATGGCACCCAGGGCCTCCGCACAAATGCACTATCTAATTGGAGTGCAATTACCCAATCACAATTGACAATTAAACAAAGAGAAATTGGTACCCAGAATGACTACCTCTGCAATTACACATTAAGTGCAAGGTATAAATTGAGTTTCGCACATGGCCTGTAAAGCATAATTGTGTGTTGGTGCGTATGTGTGCGTATGTGTGCGTGTGTATGTGCGAATGTTGGTGAATGCTATCATTATTCATGCAACCACACAGGCGTTAGCACTCATTTATGAACAGGAATTCCATATTCACATCATGCATATCATAGGCATGTCTCCCCCCTTCTTCTTTGGGAGCGCCTAACCGGCGAGTTTTTCCTTTAGTCCTTTCCTATGCTAATGAGCAGCCCTCCCCTGCCCAGCCTGGCCCCCGTGTTTGTTTATTTTGCTGAGCGAGCAGCGAATAGCCCTGGGCTAGCCGAGTGGAGAGGAGCGGGAGGGTGGTGGGGCGGTGGGTGGAGTGAGGAGAGGGGAGCTAGGGAGAGATATAATAGAGGAAATAGCAGGGCTGTACCTTGGGGTTGGCATGGGGACTGGGGTTCTCTTGGTCCTCGGGGTCTGTGGCTCTGTCGCCGGCCAGGATATGGGCTTTGATGGAGTCCAGCGTGCGTAGCATCCAGCTGTGCTGCCGGCGGATCTGCCTCTGCAGCTCCTGCCACTGGTGTGCAATCATCTGGAGCATGTCCTGGAGGCCTGCACATTAACACACACACACAGGCGTTATCACGTCATACTCACATTCAAACACACTTACACATCCGTCCAGTTCCACAAATGCTTCGAATGGACATTTCAGAATTGATTACAAACAGTTATGATAAAGTATGCAGTCATTTTTTGGCCTGTGTTGTATTGTTTATATAGTCTATATATCACTACTGTGTGAATACAGTACAATCGCATTTGCGTATTCCAGAGGGGAACCCTCAGGGCGTTTTAGGCCTTCAGAGAAGGTCGTAGAATTTTGGTGAAGTAAAAAAGTACTCTGTAATTCATTCCATTTTTGCATAATATATTCATCATGTATTGTAGAAATACTGTTATTTCACTGTTAAGACTTGAAACAAACATTCATATGTCTGTTATAAGCTTCAGATAAAACATGGAAGGTCTTTCACAAGCTTCAAATGTCAGACATCTTTTACTGCAGTTGTCTTTTTCCTCATGTTTGACAGAATTTTGACATTTGTTACTCCAACTGAAGGTGTAGCATGGGACGTTTGTTTGTTTAAGTATCTTTCAACCATACCAAATAATCAAACAGAGTCAAAGACGAATGCACTAAATAGTTTCCTAAAGAATTGTAATCACAACCGTTTACTCTTTTTCCAACTGTGAATGAACTAACATTCACCGAAATATGCATTTAGCTTTCTGTAGGAAAATCAGAAAACAATGAAACTGATACACCTTATTTCTATACAAAAGGACAAAAATCTTGATGCTGATATACAAAATGAAACCATACAGCTAGCCTATATAAGTGTATACCACCCTTGCTCTGTAGCACACAGGTCCAGCCAGTCCCCCACACATGTCTCCCACCAGTGGCCTTTAACGAGTCTTTAATGTGCTGTGGTTTGTCCATTCATCATGCCTCACATTTAACCATCACCCCTACATATATCCCCCCTCCATCTCTACCACAGCAACTACAACCACATCACCACTAATAACACTCCAAACATTAGGCTAATCACTACTATCAGCATCTCCATTATATAAGGAGTGGTGTAATGTGGTATAAAAATGGTAGCTGGATATTTTAATGTCATGTTGAATTTTAATGTCTTTTTATAGAGCGGTAATCAGAAGTAGGAAACTTCGGAGGCTTTGATTTCCCAGCCACTTGACAGCTGCACACTAGACTCGCCCTGCACTCAGTTTAGTAACTAATCACATTTACTCAAGTTCATGTACTTGTACTTAAAGCCCGCATCTTGAAAACAATCTATTTCCCTTTCTTTTTTTAAATAAGACTTTAATGTACTCTGTAAATATGGTTAATTCTTTTAATAATATTCACTCTTTTGTGCATACTGTCCAGATACTGTGCAAAAACACACCCTGTATCACGGTCATGGCCACCTTTGGCCATCATAGCTGGCTTTACTAAGAAGTTCCACTGTAACTATATAGAGATCCTGATAGTTGTTGTTTCTTTTTGGTAGACCACTTTTATTCCTGCTTATCTCCGTATGTCTCTGAATAAACAGTTTTTACCTGAGTAAGGATTTAGGGTTCTCTAACCACCTCTGCAGAATGTTGCATTAATCCCTGTGCACAGCAAGCCATTTCTATGCCACACTCTGCTTTCCCCAAATCCTGCTGGCTGTAATTAAAATTGTGAGGTGAAGAGGGGTGTAGGAGGGGCTGGAGTGTGTCCCTGCACCGTGTGCGTGACGAGCTTTGTCTATTGAACGGGGCGCTACACCGTCGCTCACACCTGCCGAGTGATCAGATTGGCTGAGTTGCTAGGAAACCAGGTATTAGTGTCCAAGAAGGAGAGTCAGGAGGAGATTTACTTATAATTGCGCCATCCAATATATACACTGAGAGGATGCTCCAAGCCAGAGGAGATTAGATGTATAGGGGTGTGTGTATGTGTATGTGTGTGTGTGTGTGTGTGTGTGTGTGTGTATTGGTACAAGGCAGTTGCTGTGCCATGGTGTGATGGGCACAGTAAGAAGAGTCCTGCTCCGGGGGGCCATCTGCATATTTAATGGTGGCCAGCTTAACCAGCGGAGAGGAGAGGACTAGCCGACAGGGAGGTCAGCTTAGTGGATTTGTACATTTACTGAGCGCTCAGCAAGGTGCTTCAGGTGAATAATCACAGAGATAGAGAGAGTGGGAGGGAGAGAGGGAGGGGAAAAGAGAGCATATGAGAGAGTGAAAGAGAGAGAGGGAGGGAGTGTACTAATAAATTCCAGTACTATTACAATTTACTTATACTACTAAATTGCTTTAGTTCTCGTTCAGTGATCAACTAAATTCCATTTTAAATGATCTGACGATTCTTAAATGAGCGGGTTGCACAAACAGAGATTATCCACAAGCTTGGATTAAATCAAGGTTTATCTAGTAACCCAATAGCATCAAACTTTAAACTTAGTTTAAAGATATTCTGCGACACATGTAAAATGATCACTTTAGTCTTGGATTTAGTATGACAGCAAACCCAGATTAAATTTACTACCATTGCTGCATTACTTGAAACTCACAATTAAACTTTGTCATGTCTACGAAGCAACTGATCAAAAACACACTTACTGTATCCATAAGAACAACACAGATTTGTTTAACTAGGTCTATCATGACCACTCCGGCACCAGCCAACAGGATAATCATATTTAGATTTAGGCTTTTGGTTTGTGTGTTTATAAAGGACTTACTGTAAAGCTACAAGACACAGAGCAAAGAATATTTGTATGTAAAGTATCTACAGGTACTTTATATAATATAACCAGTGTTTCCAGGCTAAAACCCTGAGTTTCTGGGTCTATAAATGGGTGAATTCCTTCTTTACATAGGGGAGCTGTTTTAATGTAATCCTATGCTGCTGCTACTCAAAGGGGAGGAACACAGAATAAATATAATGACTTCTGAGAGTAATGTTGCTGCTGTTCATTTCCGCTGGCGAGAAATCCATCAAGGCAGACAATCAAATTGAAACTAAGGTCAAGGTTTTAATCACAGATTAAGGGCTTAATCAGATTTTTAAAATCCCCGTTTAATACTCAATTTAAAACAAAGTCTAGATTAACAAATCCATGATTAGCTCTAACTAACTCCTTGTTCAATTTAATACCTGTTGTTGGAAACCACCCTTCAAGTTGTAAAGGTTTATTCGGTATATATCAGTGAAGCTATGGCAATCCTGTAATTAAATATGGCCATGCCAATTAATCTTATTGAACTGAGTAAAAGTGAGAAACCTAGAGAGTGGAAAGAGAAAGCAAAAGAGTAGGAGATGACAGAGAGAAAGAGTGAGAGAGAGAGAGATACAGAGAGAGAGAAAGAGAGTGGGATTAAGTAAAAGAGAAAGACAGAGTGGAAAGTAAGTGAGTGAGTGAGTGAGTGAGTGAGTGAGTGAGTGAGTGAGTGTGTGTGTGTGTGTGTGTGTGTGTGTGTGTGTGTGTGTGTGTGAGAGAGCAAGCATGTGAGAGAGTGACAGATAGGGTAAGAGAGAGAGGAAATGGTATGTGTGTGAGACAGAGAGAGAGAGAGAGAGAGAGAGAGAGAGAAAGTGAAACAGAGATAGCGAGAGACAGAAGGAAAATGAGAAAGAGATAGAGAGAGGGAGTGTTTGAGATACACTTGATCTTTGCCAAAAGGCTGGGAAGCATGAAAGAGAGACAGAAGAGAGAGACAGAAAGAGACAGAAAGAGAGAGAGAGAGAGACAGAGAAAGCAAGGGAGAAAGAGAGGGAGTGTAAGAGAGTGAGTGAGTGGAAAATGGGGGTGAGTTAGAGAAGGAGAGTAAGAGAGAGTTAGAGAGGGAGAGAGTGTGAGAAAGTGTGTGTGAGAGAGAGGGGGAAGAGAGTTAGAGAGGGAGAGAAAATGAGAGTGAAAGTGTGATGGAGAGAGAGATAGAGGGGGGTTAGAGAAGGAAAGAGAGAGAGGGAGAAAGAGCGAGATGTGGGGAGAGAGGTTGAGAGAGGGTGAGAGAAAGGGAGAGAGGGAGAGAGTATGGTAGACGGTCTGTGACTCTGACTCTGTTCCTGCTGTTCTTAATTCCAGCTCTCTTCATATAGAGTGCAGCAGCATCCTGGTTTATCCCACAACTCAATTCAGCTGGCCGAACGCACTCCGCTCTGAATGGAGGTGGAAAGGCGTGTGTGAATGTGTGTGTGTGGTGCTGTGAAGCGGTTACTTGAAGATTTATAAATTCTGAAGGTCAGTATGTTAATATAAACATTAATAATAAATGTGAGGCTTGCCGGCGCACTACCTGATTTGTGGGAGGTGATGAGTTCCAGCAGCTGCCTCCCCTCCTCCAGCACACTGTCTTTCAGAGCGCTGTGACTGTCCACGTTCAGCTTGAAGCTCTGCACACACACACACAGAAAAACACACACATACACACAGCATGACACCTCAATGCAGAGAAATAACCTCACACTCAGTTTATCCCTCACACGTTCTCTATCACTCTCTCATGCTTTCACACTCCGCTATGTCAGCTTCTTACACACATTCACACACATATACACACACACAACATAATGTGAAATTTCTCCTTATCCTTCTTTCCCTTTCAAAGATCCATATCTTGGATTTTATTTTTTCTTGTATTAAAATATTCTATTGATTAAAATTCTTACATTTGTTGACGTTACAGGCAATTTAAGTATTTGCATGGGTTTATGCTTTAAAAACAGTCATTACTCATTTTTACATGATCATTTTCCACTCTGTGTTCCTAAGGGTACTTTCACATTAGGAGGCAACACGTTTGTCTCTTGTGAGTGTGATCGAGGCCGCTCCGGCTGACAGTAGTGTGCACCTTTCGCTGTCCACTTTGTGACATGAAAAAATTTTAAATAAAAAATACTTATTAAACTGGTTCCAAAAAAGTTTGTGAACCTTTTAAAACTTTCTATATGTCTGCATAAATATGACCTTAAACATAATTTGATTTTCAAACGAGTCCTAAAACTAGATAGAGAGAACCCAGTTAAACAAATCATAGAAAAATGGCAGTGGCAGTTTATTTATTAGTAAAATGGTCCAATATTACATTTCTGTTAAGGGCAAAAGGGTGTGAACCTCTAGATCAGCAGTTAATCTGAAGGTGGAATTAGAGTTCAGGTGTCCTGACATTTTCCTTTAGAATGCCTGGTATAATTCAGAATTCATTGTTCCATCAATGACGGACAGTTGTCCTGACCCAGATGCAGCAAAACAGTCCCAAATCATGATACTACCACCACCGCGTTTTACAAATGGGATAAGGTTTTTATGCTGGAATGCGGTGTTTGTCTCATCTGTCCACAAAACATTTTTCCAATAGTCTTCTGGCATATCCATCTGATCTTTAGCAAACTACAGACAAGCAGCAATGTTCTTTTTGGAGAGCAGTGGCTTTCTGCTCACAACCCTGCCATGCACACCATTGCTGTTCAGTGCTCTCCTAATGGTTGACTATTACGCACCTGTCTCTTGGAGTGATCTTTGTTGGTCAACTGCTCCTGGTGAGGTTAACAGCGGTCTTGAATTTTCTCCATTTGTACAAAATTTGTCCGATGATGGATTGGGGGAGCTCAAACTGGGTTTTGTAAACTGTTCTTTGAATACAGCAGGGAGACCCCTCACATCCCACTGATTGAAAACACCTGACTCTAATTTCTCCTTCAAATTATCTGCTAATCCTAGACTAATCCTAATTATATGTAATATTGGATAATTTTCCTCAAAAAATAAATGACCTGGTATAATATTTCTGTCTCTTTTGTTTAATTGGGTTCTCCTTAACTATTTTCAGGCCTTTTGTAAAAATCTAATTATGTGTATGTATGTATCACCATTTTGTTTCAGAATAACTCTAAGAAAGATCTCTAACCTTTTGGACGAATGATCCCAATTATATGTTTTAATTTTTTGTGACCCCATGACTTGTATTTTATTTACAGTCAAGATTTAGATTCAGAACTACTGTCACATTTAAGCAGTTTATGAGTGAACTACCAACCAAAATGCTTTTTTTCTCCTCATTATACTGTCGTTCCTATTTTGTGCAACATATACCCTTTATTTGTTTGTCTAAATGTGGCATGGTTGAACACCCAGAACACCAAACATTTCAAAACAGTAGCTCACGAATACAATCATCACAGTGATAATCATAGTTGATATGGTCATCCCGTCATGTGCTAACATGAACATATTGGTAGACAAGCAGGTTATTTTGTTACTTCACCTTTAAAACTGATACACATATATGACCTCTACTCTGATTCTTGGTCCTTTACTAGGCCTTAAAAATGTCACACCAGGGTGAATGGGTGAGGCTAAACTGCTGTAAGATGAACATCACAAAAACAGTAAATCCAAAAAGCTATTTGTGCAGCTCAGTTTCCATATATGGACTGCATGGACTAGGGAGTCAATGCTATGTTTTGAAATTTGAACAGTGCTTATATACTACATCAAACTATTCAATTTCAAAAAAAGGGAGGCAAATTGAGTATGATATGGGCCCTTTAACTCACATATTCCCCCATACGATTGCTTACAGTCTCTCTTCACCACCAGCGCTGTCTCAATTCATCTGCACTCTTGAAACAAATGCTCATAAGTCACATTACGGGCCTTTGTGCGAACGCCGAAAATGCACATAATCTCCTGACACACTGCCTTCACACAACCTCTAAAGATCCTTCACACACTCGCGGACCTCAAACACACATTATTCATGGAGCGCCGCTCCTCTGTGGATTGGAGCCCACTGTTCTCCCTTCTTGCCGTATTTGTCTGAGTCAATCCCGCTATCTGTGCCTGTGCTGAATTATTAACAAATGACAGACGTCCCTCTAATTCATCATCCGCCGGCATAAACTAATATTCAAATGACGTTATAAAACTGAAGCCATTTTCTCCCACAGATGTGCCCTCCAGAAAATGACCTCGGGAGCCCACACTATTCGGCAAGGGAGAAACTGTTTTTCTCTTTCTTCTCTCTCTCTCTCTCTCTCTCTCTCTCTGTCTCTTTCTCTCTCCCTCCCTCTCTCTGCCTCTGTCTTTCTAAAGAGCGATACAATGGGGTACCGTTCTTCCTGGCTCAAAGGATCCGTCAGACGGGCGTCCCATAACTCTCGTGTGTGTGTGTGTGTGTGTGTGTGTGTGCTTCCCCCTGAGCGTCTGCCCATTTACTCTGATGTCTCTATTTCAACTATTATACTCCTTTCCCCCCTCTCCCTCCCCATTTCTCCCAAACACTCCAAACAGCCTCGCTCGGCCCCACGCTCCCTGCTCCCTCACTCTCTCTCCGTGGGTGCCGCTGCCGCAGTGCAAAACTTTCATGTTGATTGGTTTTGATAATACCCAGCGCGCTCTCGAACGGAGGGCTCTCCAGTTGCTAAGTGTAATCAAAGTGTAAAGAGCATTATCCCGGCTCCTGGAGGTGGGGGGGAAGGGGGCATGTGCGTTTGAAGATGTGCTGGAAGGGGTGGTAGGGATGGAGGGGGGGTAACGTGCTCCCATGGGGGGGCCCGCAGTGAGGCGCCTAGGGCCATCTTCCCCTTCCATTCTCATCTCCTCACATCTCCCCCGGCCCTGTTTCACACCATTACCGGCCAGTCTGATCTGACTGGCCCCGCCGAGAGAGCCACGAGCGGCCATCTGAACCTCACTCTCTCTCTCTCGCTCTCTCTCTCACTGCTGGCCTGCCTGCCTGCCTGCCCACCTGCCAGTGAGTCTTTTAGAGTGCCTGTCTTGCTCATTCTGTCTCTCTGACAGTATGCATGTTCCCCTGCATTCTGTATGCGGCTCTGCCAGCCTCCATTCCTGCCCATAGAGTGGTCTGTTCACAGAGGCTCTTGCTAAAGACCTGCCTGTATGGTTCTGCCTGTATGTGTATTTGCATATCTATAAATTCCCAGGTGTTTTCTGCGCCTGACATATGCCAAACTAACTAAATGTTTTGCTGGACAAACAAGGCAACAAGACAAAATCTCGGCCAGCTGGCATGGTCATTCAAAGTAAAAAACAAATGTGTGGTGTCTGCCTTGCTACATTTTGTATCATGTATTTTGTTTTCCTGAGGTAGCAGTAGCACATTTTAAATATAAGTACGCAATTAGTTTAAAATCATCATTTTGTCTGATCTACACATGCTCCTTCCAGACATGCATTCATTCTTATCAACTGTTGCAATGTTGGACAGGCTTTAAAGAGCCCTGGAAAAAAATCTCACTCAAAATAATAATACAGACATTTCAAATGCATTTGTATATTTTTTGCGAGTGCTCGTCCTATTAGATTAGGACAGATGCAGTTTTGTCGTTGTGTAATTGGGTTAATGTTAGCATGGTGGTAACAGTTTTGCAGCACAGTATGTTAGACTGTAATGCGCTACAATTTTTGGTTAGGCTGAATACGTTTTTTGCTAACGTCTTCAGAAGCTTGTCTAATATTTGCTAAGAAAGAAGGTGGCTGGCGATGAAGCATGGATAGGCCAATAACATTTCCTGGAGTCCCGGCATTGTTGAGATTCGATCTTGCAATCTCTTGACTACAGGGTGAAAGTCAGACATAGTTTTTCATCATGTGTCCAAGCTAATGTCAGCATGGTGGCGAACAATCATTCAAACCTGTCTAGTTTTGATTAGTTACAACAACATTATCCAGCTTGGTAACATAGCATTGTGTCCTGGAATTTCAATGCTACGTGCTACAATTTCTTATTGGGTTATATAAGCCTTTTGCTAATGTCTTGTGAAGCCCTAACTATGAAATCACACTGTGGTGGGTGGAGCATGGATATGCCAATTATGTTATGTGGATGCTCAGCTTTGAGATTCTAACTTGGCATACAGTCGCACATGTTGATGCGTCACTTATTATTACCCATCCTATTGCCCTTTGTCAGAGGTCAAGTTCAGACTATAGGACCACTTTTGTATGAAAATGTTTTGGTAGCGGATCACTATCCACCTCACAATAACACTGCAATGGGGTGGATTAATACACATTAAAACGCTGTTATTACGTTACTGCTGTGCTAAGAACGGTTCACTACCCAAACAATATCTGGTAACAATGGATCTCCAAGGTAGGTGGAGCTCAAAGTGGCCAGGGTGTAAACAGATGAACAGGGTAAGTGTTTCTAATGAAGAGAATGTCAAGCAGGTTAAATAACTGTTTTAACGTAATAGCATTTCTGAAAACGTTTCATATTCTTATGAGTAACAAACAATAACACAGAAGATTCAGTTGAGTAACCAGATCAATTTGGTGAAATATCTTTGCGTGTAGGTGTATGTGATTTAACACGAGCTGATCTACAAACCAATAACTTGGAGGCATAACTAGCACTACACAACTCTGTGTCTGAAATAATTCCATATACAGCTCTGCTTACCCTTATGTCACCGTTTTGATCATCATGAGATGTGAGATCAGCTGTTTGTGTGCCAACATTGCTTGAAATTCCACATCACACACTTATTAAAAAACATACTTAGTAATGACAAAATTATGCACATTTAATTTCCATCCCTGATTCTTATAAGGAATAAAAACACATTTTACATATTGTTGCTGTCAGGACAAAAATTCCGTTTTTGTCTTTACTTTGCATAAAAATTTTTGATGACCAATAGAAAGGGTCCAACATTCCAAAATATGTTTCCCTTAATGTCAAGTTGTTATCCCGTGAGCTGTAGAGTTACCATTTTCGAGATAAAAGGTTTTGTTCCAACAGCGGCGATATGCTAAACGAGCTGTCCACTACTTCAGGCTGCTGGCTGTAAGCTGGAAGACGAGAAGGTTAAGGAAGGCAGCAGCTCTGAGGCAGAGAGAGAGAGTGTGGGGATACACTGGTGATGGATCAGCACACACGCACATCTATCACCCACGACAGACAAGAGAGAGTGTGAAGAACGTTTATTTATGGCTCCGGATGCTGGCTGAATTGATATCCTTTACAGACCTAAACGCCTTTAAAATGAGTAAACAAATAAACAAAAACCACAATAACCAGATATCTGTCACTGATTTATGCTTGACTGAATGCCTTTAAAAATCAGACTCCAAAACATGAATGCTAATATGAGCGTTTGGTACACGAAGCAAGGACACCCCCATAGTATCTTATATTAACCGTAGGAAGGGAAAAAAAAAAAGAATGGTCAAATATGACACTCAAGAGCGAAGAAATGAATAGCACACAGTCGTGTTGTAATCTTAGAAAACAATTCTGTACATCAATGGGTGCACTTCTAATTCAAGGATGGCTCTAACCAATAATCCCTTGCATATCACCTTTTATGAGGTGATGAGGTTATGTGTAATGCACAGCACATATTGCTATAGACTTCTTCTGTTTATGCTTCATGGGGGGATCTGAAGTGCATTCTCGATCAATCTTGATGCACGCAAAGTGCCCTTGCTTCTTTTAAACAAGCCCTAACCTTGAAGTATCTAAGTAAAAGAGAAAGTATGATCTGCACAATGAAAATTTGAAGAGTAAAGCTGAGTCCTTCAGCTTATTAAAAAAGAAAAGGTCACAGTGAGTGTGTAGTCATGGTAGTGATGGACAATATGGCAAAAATATAAAACCATGACACCTGTTAGGCTAATTCAGATGTAGTTTTGTCATTGTGTAATGGTGCTAACATTAGCATGGTGGTAAAAGTTTTACAATACAGTATTTCAGACTGGAAATTCAATGTTACGTGCTACACTTTCTCTTTAGGTTGAATGGGCTTTTGTTTTGTAAAACTTGTCTAATCTTTGCTATAAAAGAACATGGTTGTGGATGGAGCATGGATAGGCTAACTATGTCTCTTGGAGTCCCAGCATCAATAAGATTCAAACTTGCAACCTCCTGACACCAGGGTGAAATCTTAGACAGACACAGTTCCACTTGACAGCCTATCATAAACCTCCCCAGATGACCAGCAGATGAAACATGCTTTGCTCAAATGTTGCTCTCTGATGGCTCTATTGTGATGCTCAGTTGTGAAATCCAGAGAAATAGTGCTAGACAAAAATGAAGACGAGATACTTCTGGCCCAGATAAACAGAAATATAATAATTACCTAGCACAGTTAGATTACCTGCAGATAAACATCAGCATTACCTCAGCACATCTGAACAAAATGTGTGGGATCTGAACTGAAGTTCTTTCGCTCAGGAAAAATATCTGAGCACCAGGAAACTCCAGGAAGCAGTGCATAACCTCTAGCGCTGAGGTTGCATATGGCACCTGAACCCCCCCCCCCCCCCCTTCCTAGAAACTATGGTGGTCATCAGGTTTTCTGCCTCTGCCTCAGTGCCTGTCCTATAATTTTGTTTTGCTTCAACATGTTTTCACTTCTTTGACAGTGAGGACTCATCCTACTTTGCTTTTTGTGGAGTTTTAGGCATGGACCTACCGATAAATATGGAAGAACAACTAAAGCCGCTGCTTCAACATAAAAACGCAAAACGTGAAATGCACTCTCTCCAGCCAGTGTGTGGTTTGTCCATTCTGGGCTACTGTAGCAACACTGCGGCTCTACATGGCAGCCTCTGCTGGCCTCTGTCGATCCGCTCCTATGTAGAAATGAAGAGCTCATTCGACACTATTGAAAATGCAACTATTTGTAGTTATAGGTAATTATATACTAATGAAAATATAGTTTTGTATGTTCCATTCCATTTCTGCTAATATCCTTCAAGTGCAATTCTCCTTTGTCTTTCCATCTGCTCTTGTTATTGTCTAGGAGATTCTACAGAGATATGAAGATGTCTGTTCTGATTTTTCTATCCTGTGGGTCTGTTTACATAAACATGCAGTTGTTCAGTACTGTGAGCATGCTGATGAGACCCACATGGGCAAACCGACTGTGGCATAGTTTATTCATTTCAAGTTTATATCATTTCATAATTTTTGCATACTTCTGAACCATGCTGCACATTTGCTGGGATTTGTGCTGATGTGCTGATGTGGTGTGGGGTTTTGCGGCGCTTGCTGTGGGTGTGGGGGTGGGTTTGCAGGAGCAGGTAAGCGCTCACACACTCCAGCTTCACTGCTCAGATCCGACAGCAGGGCAGCCGGGTTATCGCTGAGTTGACACCAATAGATGTGGCGCAGCATCCACTGGACCACAAGCCTCCCCCTGCCTAATCCCAAAATCACACAGAGAGAGCAAGAGGGAGACAGAGGGGTGTGTGTTTGTGTTCTTGTGTGTGTGTGTTTGCGTGTGTGTTGTATGCGTGTGTGTGTGTGTGTGTGTGTGTGTGTGTGTGTGTGTGTGTGTG
>CM067483.1:21627945-21648015 GCA_034552555.1 Semaprochilodus insignis | reverse complement strand
TGAGTGAGTGAGTGAGTGAGTGAGTGAGTGAGTGAGTGAGTGAGTGAGTGTGTGTGTGTGTGTGTGTGTGTGTGTGTGCGCCTATCCACATGCAGCTGAGGCAAGCAGTGACAGAGGACTGATTTATAACATACAGACTAGTATAACAGAATAAATGGTCTTAATGCTCATCAAAGGTCTGCAGACACCTAGCATGTTTTTTCATTTCAAAGTACCAGAGCCTTTCCCACCAGAAAACTGTTTTCCGTTGCTCAGAATTTTAGAGTTTTATAGTTTTTGCTACCTGCTCAAGATTGGTACCAACATGATGGAATGTTACTTGAAGGTGTACTGTAGGATAAAGTCACTAAACAATATTCCATCACCAACAAGGGCACCAGAATGTAACCTAGAATAGTACAGTGATGTGTTGATTGCTGGTTTTAGAATTAATACATTGTAAAGAGTTTGTCAAGATGACCTAAGCTAGACAGAAAGCTAAAATAATGTCATTTGTACTAGCCTTCACAGTGCTTTTGCTTATATTTTCACACTAAATAGAGATAAAATATAAGCTTTGTTTGATTCCACACATGAATCTATGTACATCTCATATCAATAAGGAGTTAGCAAGGAAGGTAGCTAATTAAATAAATTACCTTTAGACATATTGGACTAATATGAAATGACCTTTTGGACAATGGACTACAACTAGAACCACAAGGTCCACTCATTTATAATAAATTGGCATTATTGGTTTGTAAAAGTTTAGCACATTAACCCCTTCAATGTCAGCAGGACCAGACTTTTGTAACTCATAAACAAATCAGCTGGTTTGCACTGTAACTCATATCGTGTTGCATTGTAGTTCACATTACGTTGTATTGTAGTTCACATTAGGTTGTATTGTAGTTCACATTGTGTTGTATTGTAGTTCACATTACGTTGGATTGTAGTTCACATTAAGTTGGATTGTAGTTCACATTATGTTGTATTGTAGTTTGCATTGTGTTGCACTGTAGTTCACATTGTTGTATTGTAGTTCACATTATGTTGGATTGTAGTTCACATTATGTTGTATTGTAGTTCGCATTGTGTTGCACTGTAGTTCACATTATGTTGTAATGTAGTTCACATTGTGTTGCGCTGTAGTTCACATTGTGTTGCGCTGTAGTTCACATTGTGTTGCACTGTAGTTCACATTGTGCTGTTAATTTTATTGCGGTATTGTAAAGTTTTTGAGCTGTTTTGAGCTGTTTTGAGTATAAAATGTGGCCTATATATAAAATGCACTATTACTACTAATAGTATTATTATTATTATGTAGTTACTGAGTAATAAGCCTTGGATTTTAAGGGGGTAAATAGAAGGTTGTTAGATGATGCTGTGTTTTTTGCCTACCTTGGGAATTATTTGCTGTGTTGTGCACTCATCAGCATTCATACTCGAGCTTGGTATTTAATGTGCTGGTATGCTCGGGGTCGAAGGATTCTTAATATGTGCTTTAAACAAGCACAAAATTTACTCTTCATGCGAAGGAAGCTTGTTTGATGAACATGACGCTGGCTGTTAAAAATGGAAACCCAAAGGATTAGCAAATCACTGTTTTATTCGAGCAAAATCTTTTTTTTTGCACTTAACAATGAAAAACAAGCACTACTTGAAAGAATTTAGCAAGGTATCTTCAGACTTTTGATGAGCTTTGGGTATGTATGCATATACAGTGTATGTGTAACTATTATTACTGTGGCAGCATCCACAGGAGTTGTGTGGCAACAAATGTGTGTTCTTTTTTATTTTTTAGAAAACATATCTAATGTAGAAGCTTTTCTGCCTCTTGTGTGAATATGTGTTTCTATGAACACTACATGTTTATGAGGGCATATGTGTGTGTGTGTGTGTGTGTGTGTGTGTGTGTGTGTGTGTGTTCTCTGTAACTGTGAGCCCTTTTTCCTGCTCATTTGCCAACACAGGCTGCCGCGTCTCTTGTTAATGTGATTCAGGGACCTGGATCCGCCATCAAGCTCAATCAATAGCCGTTTCATTTCACACCATCCCTCACTGCCTTATAAAGACAGCCCTCTCTCTTTCCCTCTCTTTCTCTCCCCCCCTTCTCTCTCTCTCTCTCTCTCTCTCTCTCACTCTGTCCCACTGCAGTCCACCCCCTTGTTATACTTCTCCCATGGGTACCGGAAAGAGGCATGCTGCACACACACACACACACACACACGCTCTATGTGCCAGCTGGACTCCGAGTCCAAACATTAAATCTGTAAGCACATAGTGGAAAAAAAGGTGCACATCTCTACATCAATATGAAGGCGTGCAGCCCTCCACAATAAAACCCAATGTGATTTTTCTCTTAGATGAAAGTTTGGCTGAATCACAAAAAACATGACAGACCCCTACAGATGGATACACACATGACATCCTCTCTCAAACACAAGCACACACATACCCATACAAAGGCACAGTCTCACACACAGTGTTTTTCAGTATGATGACTAAATGGCTGAAATGGTGAGAGGAGAGTTTCACATTCTAAAATATTTGCACATTTCTACATGCTAACTACTCAGTAGTTTAATATTTCCATGTTTCAGTATCACCTCTGAACATTTCTGTCCAATAATTTATAAGCAATTAAACAGTTTTACTGGATAATGTGATTGTCGATTTTCAACTGTCAAATATGACTGTTGCTCCTCTAATGTCAAATAAATGACTCTCAAAATCTTACAGTGAACCCTGACTGTTAAGACCTGTGAGACTTAAAACAGTGTACATGTCCAGTGCAATAAGTATGACATATAAACCCAACGGGAACTTCTCCTACTTGTAGGTCACCGTTGCCGTGATGTCATATGGTTGCAGGCCACCAGTGTTTCTAGAGTCAGTTCCATGGAAAATAAGACAATCTAAAAAGTTCTCTTGAGTAATGTCGCTCTAGCTAAAGCTGGAAAGACTAAATGTGTTTGACTGATGATGCCCATGATGCACTCAGAAAAGCCTACTGTGAAAGAAATTTGATGCAACTTATTTGCTCTCTCTCTCTCTGTCTTCTCCACAAGACTGTACAATTAGGTATCTGTAGTTAGTTCTAGTACAGTGCAACATGTGAAATAAAAATTATCGCATTAATAGCTTTTCATTGAGTTTTTAAATGTGCCACTACTGGTTCTATTTTTGTTAATATACATATTGTCATGCACATTGATTAACACTACTTAAAGACACATTATCAGTGCCTCATCGACAGAATTTTTAAATAAAGGGAGATTTTAGCATCCAACGATATATCAATCAGGTCCTAATTTGAAGGCCCAGATGTGTAACGAATAGCTGACCAGTGTGGCACAGTGAGTACTATCACCAGCAATCATAGCTGTGTTCTCAAGTTTTTGAGAAAGGAAGCTCTGATTCATGAAAGGGATGTGAAATAACAGTGAAGACAGGAAAACACCAAATACCACAATCAGTTGAAGAGGCTTGTGTGTGTATGCAAGCAGGTTTGACTCACAAGGTGTGTTTCCAGGTAGAGTCGGAGGCTGTCAGTATCTGCTCTGGGTGGAGTCCAGTTCTCTGTGCTCTCCAGCGCGTCCCTCAGCCAGCAGATAAACTCATCCAGCTTAGAGACGAAACCCTGAAAGAGCCCAGCACGCACATATATGGATGCACAATCAGAATCGGAAATCTCCAACACAAGACTGCTACATTCTATTTCTGCTTCACTACAACACAAGGAAAAATCAGCTCACTTAGTAAAGGGAATTCTCTCTTTGTGATCTAGCATGTGACACCAGTGCTGTTTAAAGGGAAAACCAACCATGTCAGTGTGATGTAGACCACTGAAGAAAAATAGATGCTTTACATCACCCACAGATATCACCAAAAGTGTGGTTTACTCTTGAACTTCGATTTCGGATGCAGTTCGGAAATAAAGTTTGAAATCCACAAAGTTTAGAGGGAGAGGTTCGCTTTAATCTAACGCTCACAACGCTTAGAGGAATGTCATTCAGCACTTGTCCTTGATGGGCTCGAGCAGCTTGAACAAAACTACTCATGGTGTGTGGTGTGTGACTACTGCCATCCATTGGGCATCTGTAAAAGTGCAGCTCCTTTTCTTTTCTTTCAGCGGTTCTCTCCTACCCATGTGCTCTTTGCTCAGGCCTGAGGTTGACAAGAGGGAAAGACAGCGAGAGTGGAGCACAGTCGTCCTAATTACAGAGAAATACATGCCCTTATACATCATAATTCTCCGGAGCCATGTTCTAATGCCATAAACCTGAGCAGATCAAATGGCATTTTGTACAATCTCTAATGAACTGCACGAGCACACCCGCAGCTTCCACGCAAGGATACTTCTCCCCTTTCCCTGTGGCAGCTCATTACCTAACATTGGTGAAAATCAAAGATATTGATACAAATGACCTCTCCTCAGACGCAGGCTAAAAAACCCATAATTTATCGACTGTTTGGCCTCGACTTCTGAGGCGGGCAGGCTTTGAAGTGGGCGAGACTGGCTCTGATTTCAAAGGTAAGTGCTGGAGAGAGAAATAGGGGAAAAAGAGAGAGAGTTTGTGTGTGTGAGTGTTCTATGTGTGAGTGCCATTCTGAAGCATGTTCTCGTGCCAGGGAGAATGAATACCGCATAGTTCCTGTGTCTCCACGCACTGTTTTAATGCCCTTCCTGCATGAGATTAGTTGATGTATCCTGCGAAGCTCCTCCCACTAATGCATTCTTGTCGTAGCTAGCTAATGTTGTGAGTTGTTAGCAAAACATTGGCAAAAGTGGGCATAAGCATGATCATATGCATGTCTAACTAGCATGTCTAAAGTTAGTATGATAAAAACAAATCCACAGAACATGTTCTGACTGGTCTGAAATGATTTTGGATTCTTTTTTTTATTAGATGTAATTTCCATATTTGGATTTGTTGTTTTGTTACATATCAATAGTCCTATGTAATCAAAAGGCTGAGTTTAATATGATAAATGAATGTGATAAAAGCTCCCCCTTTAGCCATATACACTGTATTTTTTCAGATTTTTTCAGATTTGTGCCCACGTGAGCTCGGAGTCCATACAGACCACATAATCTGCATAAGCCTTCTGCACTTTTGGAGTACAATAAATAACAGTCAATACCAATATGATTCTGATGTCATGAGCATCCCTGGTTTATTTGTTGCAGAACTGAGCCAGCATTGTGGCAAATTCCTTGCTGTTGTTTCCAACCTGCCTAATTTTAACTTGCTACAACACCATAGTTCAATTTGTTAGTGAAACATTTTAAAGCAGAAACAGTGACAGTAAATTAAGATTGAACATGATTTTATCAGTGTTCTGTAAAGCTTATCCAGATCTGAGATCTGAGTTGCTACGAAAGAACAAATTTGTGGGCGGAGCATGACCAGGTGAGTTGAAATACTACAGGCAATACAGGGCTAACGAACGCAGCACTGTGACACAGTACACCAGTCAGCGGAGATCAATAAGCATTGCCGGTATATTATTCCCCCTGACAGGGACTGTGTATGTGTATATGTGTGTGTGTCTCATCCTCTGCCCCAATAAACACTTTCAGAGCAGATGAATATGTAGCCTCTGGTCAAGGTATTAACTGAGGGAGTGTATTACAAGGAGAGGAAGAGCAAATGAGATACAACTCATCGCCTCAGAGAGAAAGAGAGAAGAGGCCAGAAGAAAAGTGAGAAGAGGCAGGAAGATAGCAGGATAGATAGACAGGAGGGAGGGAGAGAGAGACAGAGAGATGGAGAGGAGCCTGGTCGGAGGCGTCACACATGACTAGGCCCCTGAGACTCCCCCAAGCAGGAGCTTCAGCTGCCAGCTGTCTGTTGCTGTGAGGATGAAGTCATCTCCAGGGGCCGCATGCTAATGTAATCAATCACCTCCCTCTGTGACACGCATCATCTCAGGTGGACGCGGCTGCCTGCCTCAGTCTGGCCCAGGCAGCATCACACACACATACACAAACACACTAGAGGTGGGCAATATAACAATACTGTAGTGCTATCGAGGTATCGTATTGTATCGTAAATGTAAAAAGAAAATGTTCCAAAATTACTTGGAATGGAAATCTGGTTTACTGATGTTCATTAGAAGTTTTTTTTCCTTCTACTATAAACTCACCAGTTTGGAGCTATGAGGTTTTGCTCTGACAGTGATGAGATGCTGAATATTAGCTGACTGGATATTAACCCATTATGTCATTAACTAGTTTTATGAAAGAGTCCATCAGGGAAAACAAAATTTTCCTCACTTTACTAAAATATGAGTTCTTTTAATATCTAAATGCAAATTTTCATCTCCGCAGTCCATGCAGTCAGTCTATGGAATCTAAAGCCCTGTTTACAACCCAATCACAAGTGGACAGCAAGACCTATAGTCATTTACATCTGGCATTTCCTTACTGCATCTTTCTCCCATGGCATCCGGCAAAAAATGTCCTGAGAATGCTTGTTTATGTCACAAGCATTTAGAGTCCATAGATGGTTAATGCAACATAAGCAAAACAAAAGTGGTGATGTGCTGCGGTGACGCAGTCGATTCGCTGTCAGAAACGAATGTGTGGGTGCTTTAGCTCTCACACTGAAAATGTTATGTGGTCATGTGCACCACTGACTACCTCCTGAGGTAGTCGAGTGACAGGACCACAGTACATCTAAACAATGCATTGGACGACATTTAGACCTGTACTTAGCGCAGTTCATTTATGATTGGATTACCAATGATGCATGTTAATGCCAGGCATGAACAGCCTGTCTTAAATTCACTGCTTCTGTGATGCATTTTCATATATCCGCCTATTCAACCTACACCAATTTAGCCCCACCTATTCACACTGACGGTATAAGGTGTGCTTTCAATGTGGACTGCTTACTGAATGAGGTTTATTTACTACATGGCATCCTGTCAGAGGCACAGTAACAAAAACAGCCTTTTTTTTAAATGTCAGTGGAAAGAAATGCAAAAATAATAAAGAATATATGGCCTCTTCAATGAATCAATGGTTTGATTTGAGTTCCTTCATTAATAATTGATTTTTACAAACACTAAATGCACTATTCTTTGTACTTCTATTTTTATTAATGTAGCAAAACATTATATACCTATCATTGTCCACTCAAAAAACCCTAATATCTTCATTTTGTTAGATTTTCATTTGAACACACCTGTTGCCTTTTGTTTACATGAAAATTTCACAATGAACAGAAAAGCTCCAAAACTCCCTAAGAAAAAAACTGTCCATAAATGTACATTAAAAGTACAGAACGCTTTTGGCTTCTCTTGTAAAGTTGCCATTTTAGACATACACAGTATTGTGATGTAATATCGTTAGCACTTCCCATGAATCCTGTATTAATCATGCTTTCTAAAAGCATTTATTCTGTGGGAGGAAACCGACACAGACATGGGGAGAACATGCAGAAATGATCCCGGAGGCCCCAGCTAGAATCGAACCCAGGTCCTTCTCGCAGCACTACCCACTGCGCCACTGTGCTGCCTTAAATGCATTTATGAGGTGTTATAAGGCATACATAATACCTTATCATGCCAGGCCTCAGCTTGTAAAAATACTTACAACTAGTTACATACCACATGCATAATAATTTATAAAACAAGAATATTCAACTTACAAAAGTCTCACACAATGCACAATTACATCTGTTCATAAGAACACTGTAAGCATGATTGCTGGAATATGTTAGCTACGGCTTTAAACACACTTTGCTATTTTAAGAAATTTGGCATAGGACCTTTTGTATGTTCTATCTATTTCTAGTTAGACTCACTTAGAGCCTGTGAAGACCATGTATAATGCCCTGAAAGAATGTACTGAAATGAAATTTCTTAAAATTAAAGGACATTTAAAAATGTCACTTAGCTTTAAGCCTGTAAAGGTCTAGTATAAAACTCTATAAAGTGTTACGGTGCATTACAACATTAATGTCTATAATGTTCTTCTGGACAGATCTTATAATGTGTTATGATGTGACTTTTTGCTGTCACATACTTTTTCTTTATAAAGTATTACGCTTATCATTGTTTCTACTTAAGAGACATTATACAAGTTTATGCCAGGTATTATAAGGCATTAAGTATGCAATACAATGCCTCATAAATGCATTCATATTGCTTTTTGAATACAGGATTCACAGGAATTGTTATCATTATACCGTTCCTACATCACCCATAACAATCATAACTTTAATACCCAAATACAGGCACAATAACCAGGACCTGACAGAAACATCCATTTTATCTACGACTTTCATCTCATTTCCCACTACTGATCCTGATCACAGTCTCAGCTGGGGAAGGACCCATTAGAAGAAGTTACTGTTGTGTATTTTTGGCAGAGGAGCTTTTTGTGGCAAGCACAAGTCTCAGCCCTTTCTGGGATGGTTTGTCTATCAGGTAAATGGCAATTTAAATAGGAGAGCAGACTGATTAGCATATTAAATGAGAGAAGAACTTGTGTTTTAAAACTGATGCACCACAGTCTATATCATATTGGGTCAAACGTTGGTCTTGATTTTGCATTTATGTAGTCCAAAATTATGTAAGGTAATATTTCAGTTATCTGTATTTCAATATTTAATTGTAACACTAATTAAAGATTTGTTCTTATTGAAAAAGGAATCTTGGCGTTACTTATTTTGTGAGCCACTAGGTGGAGGTAACGTACCACTTTTTCCATTGCAATGGGTATAACAGCACAATGGAAATGGGACTAGATGGACACGATTTTTGCGAGCATAATCATTTTTTAATGTTGAAGTATTAATTTTGAATGTTATTTAGGGCATTAAAATTTTAATAATGCGAACTGTTTTCTTATTTGATCTAGTGCTACTGGTTCACCATATATGTTTTGTGTCACCAACGGTTTGCTATAGTTTTGGTGTATTTTAACTCATTGCTACACAAAAAAACATAAAGGACTGGAAAAAAGCAAATAAATGTGCTGTGTCTGATATGGTCTGTCTGCAGTCTAGTGATCCTCAGTAATCATTAGATCTACATATCATTTGAATTCATTCACTTACACTCTAATATCATTGGTTTTTGGTTCTATACACTTTACAATGTGGTTCTTGAAAGTTTCTTTAGTAAACGAAATGGTCATATTTAGAAACATGACAAAAGCAATGTGAATGCATAAATGTTTTTCCTCTATGTTGAAAAACCTATTGTATGATTCTTTAGAGAACCTTTAAGGAGTACATAACAGTTTTTTTTATACAGAATGCTTTTTGCTAAGAGTGTTAAGAGTCTAATATTACGCATACTAGGATCTCTTTGGCTGTCATTGTTCCTGTGGGCCTCTCTAGGTCTTAATATTACTTTATGGCATTACTGTATTTATTTATTTGTGCTTAAAAAAAACCATCTTAATAAACATTCTGGGTTTCATGCAACACATTTTCTTCCTAGCATTAATACAACTGAAGCTAGTTTTAGAATTTTAGAATCACATTACTTTGTAAATACAATAAAAAGACACAAGATAACCCTCTTGGTCTTCTGTAGCATTATGTATATTGTTCCCCAGCTTACTCTTAAAACTACTATAGGTCCCCCCAGCATCTGTTAGCAGAACCATTAAACGAAAGCCAACTCGTTAAATAAAGGACTGAAGTATTGTTTATATCAGTTTACAAAGCGCAAAACACATTGTTGTATTATTTTAACTGACTGTTTTATCATTTGATGCCATGTAAGGACATTCTATTGATCCTTTATGTGAAGAAGAATATGGGTAGGGTAAAAAAAAAACAGGTAGTTGTTTTTTTCTGACCTCTATTGTGACTGCAGTTTAAATTGTGACTGCTTTCTTTAAATTAAGGTAAAGACCAAAATGTCTACTTTTTCTGGTTTGAAGCTTGAATGCTCAATATAGTACATTTGTCAATGTTGTTGATAATGTAGCTATAATTGAAATTGCAGCTCTTGTGATTTGAAAGTTGCACTCTTTCAAATTGTGATTTCAATATAAAAAAATAATAGCTTAGTCCTAAATATGTGTAAGCTGAGTTTGACTACGTGTTTTATACATCAAACAGTCTCTTGGAAAGAAGAATGGGGGCCTGTCTTACCTCTATTTTACCCCAGATGTCCTGGTAGTTCTCCTGATGCTGAATGTCCTCCAGTAGCTGCTGAATCAGAGGTGTACACTCAAGCACCATCCGAGGGGCTTTGAACTGTGAACTGTTCCTCTCAGCTCTACGGGACTCAGGTCTGCTCCAGCCACCTTCATCCTCTGACAGCAGGTCACTGAGCGGCCCAGACTCAATGCTTTCATCCAGAGAGGGGGCCACATCACTAGAGGAAGAAGAGAAACGTCCCCCTGGAAACTGCTTCTTGTAGGACTGCGGAGGAAAGAGATGGAGGCCACTGTCCCATTCCGGATTGGCTTCAGTCAATTCCCAATCATCTACGTCCTGGATGGACTGTTGCAGGGCTCTCGGGGGTAAGGCCTGTGCCAGGCTCTCCAGCTTCAGAGCCAGCATTTCAGTTTTTCTCAGCTGGGCAGGAAGGGCCAGGAACTCCTCAGAACCATACCAACATTCATCTTTAGGGCTACTACTTGTCTGAGGGACGTGTGGCATGATCCACAGAGAGCCTGTACTGGGGGCATGATCACCTGGGCTGGAGGAGCTCTCATGTGGTTCATGGTCTGAGGTATCCTCTCCTGATGAAGATGGAAGGCTGGATGAGTCACTGTTTGGCTTAGTTTTTGAGGGCTTGCTCTTTGAGCTTAAGTGCATGTTAGTACCCTCAGTGTCATATTCCTGCCCAGCCTCAGATGAGCATCGCTGAAGAGGGATTCTGGGGGCTGTATGCTTTTGGAAAGCTGCCTTGCGACTTGCCTGTCGGTTCTTACCATTCATAATGTGAAGGTTTTCTTCAGATTGACTCCCATTGCTGGGGTACACAGTCTCTAGCTCCAGCCAGAACTTAGAACGATCAGGCAGGTCTAGGAGAGAGGGTGTGCTTCGGCTAATATCAGCCTGGTACTGGAGAGAAGATGGCCTGCTGAGTCTGGCCTCCATATACATGGGCTTCTTGGGCATGGAGGGCTGTGTTGGAGACACGTCGCTGCTGTGGGAGCCTTGAAGCGGACGTTTGGACAGGCCAAGGCAGTTTTCTACCTGAAGGGTGCAAGCTTGCATTGCTGTGCCTGTGGAGGGTGCTTGGTCTGTCTGCCCACTCTGGGTACCCTTAGTGGATTCTGGTTGTTCCTCCACAGGTAGAGATGATTCTTGGCTCTGTCTGGAGGCAGCAATAGTCAGCAGATCTACGCTCTGGAGCAGCTCAGGGAAGTCCCGCTCTAGCTCAGGGTATAGGGATCGCGGGTCTTGGCCTGGCACTCGTCCCTCTGGGTCCTCCTCGTTGGGGCTATAGTCGCTGAGCTCGTAGGCAGTGATGCCACAGTCAAGGGAAAAGTAGTCCTGGCTGCACTTAATGGTCAGCTGACCCGAGTCATCTACCTCTGTCAGAGCATCCAGTCGGGCCTGCAAGACGTATGACAAAAGCATAATATTACATTCACACATTTTGTTTAATATAGTGAAATATATAATAATATGTATATCTTTAGTACAATAAGCAGCACAGCAGTTTTACAGACTACTGCCCACTCCTACTGTAAGGAATCTTTCCCTTTTACACATATTTACATATGTATGTTGGCCATCAGCTGTAGTTTTTGCAATGTATTCAAGAGCAAATTTTCTCGCATTCTTCCTACCTGGTTTGGTGTGTATCAAAAGGCCAAACCAAATCATACTTTTCCCCTTTATAAATAAAAGTCAACCACCTCAAAAGCACAACTTTTCTAAGGAAACGATCAATAATTTTGTAAAAGCAAAAAAGAAGACAAAACATCATTACTGGACCCATCTGATTTTGAAAATTAGAAAAAAACAAACAAACTTTAATAGAGAATTATAAAAGAAGAAATATAAAGAGTTGCCATTTTAAATTCTTCATATTTTAGCTTTTCAGATAAAAATCAGCTTTTAGAAATTACAGAACACTTGAATTGATTTTTTAAATTATGTACACAGAATAGAGACTGGTGTACAAGTAACAGCTTGAATACGCCCAGTTAAATTAGATGTTCTGTTGATTTTCTAAGTGAAATTCTAAGGGTTGTAGAGAAGTATGGCTGGTCAGTATGGCTATGGATTAGAATCTGGGGACCTGCCCTGGGGACAAGGAATGAACAAAAGACACAGAGGAATGTGGGTCCAGCATGACGGTGGGTTAAACAGAGTGGAGTGTGATTAGTATGGGTGTAGATTAGAGCTTGGGGATTGGCCTTGTGTAATTACATACAGATCGGTGGCTGTGGGAGGGGGAGATGATGAATGGGACTCCATGGCAAAAATTGACAAACAGACAAGTGTAGGTCAGAACAAACATTGAATACATGCTCAGGGGTCTGCCCTGTATGCGATACAGTGATTTTTAGTCGAGCAGAAGTACAATAGGTGGGTGTCCACTTTTGCACCCCATCCATTTTTAAAACTTTGCAATTCAAATGTTTTTGGAAAATTTAAGTTTTTCCAAAATTCGTACATCAGATTTAAAAAAAGCTGTATACAAGTATGTCATTACAAAAACTGTGCACCAAGAAAAGAGATCAAAAAGAAGAGAAGAACAAGAAAGAGAAGGAGCATGTAAATTCAGGTAACAATAGTGTTGCATACTGCTTATGCAATATGGCACAAAAATAATAAATGCAGAATGTGCTATAACTTTTAAATATTTTAAATTTGTAAAATGTTAAATTCAATTACTGAACAGTAATTACACCATAAGTTGTTTTTATCAGATGACCAACAAAACATGTAAAACATCATTAATTTCAACAAACTACGACTCTGGACATATCTACTATCATATTAATTGTTTATTTACACAAGTTGTAAAAAGAGTGTGGGGCAATTGGTTATATAATCCTGGTGAAATACTGTATTATTGTACTATTGTAACGTATGGCATAATATATACGCTCCCTGTGCTATCTTACATAAGAGCCGTCACTGTCACTGCATGCTATGATGTCCTTGCTATGCTGTCCTAAGTTGTGTATGTGCATGTGTGACCTGATCGTGGTCCTGGCTGAAGGCCTGCAGAATGTCAGTCTGGCGGGTATAGTTGCCGTTGGAGTCCTGCAGGCCCTGGAGGAGTCTCTCCTTCAGAACAAGCACAGAGACGCGGAGCTGGTGCCACAGCAGCTGCACACTGCGGATGTCCACGATGATGTTGACCGAGTAGGACAGCAGCTTCAGGGAGAACTCAGTCTCCAGCAGAGCATGGATCTGCTCCACATGATCCGATATGTCCTCACAGATGTCCTGTGTCAAACATACGCATACATATACAGGAGGTGGTGAGAACTGGTATGAAAGCTGTTATGAAACCTCACATGCTGTCACAATTTGGTCATTTTTATGTACTCCCGATAATAATATTCCTTCCTGTGGATACAATGACAACACAAAAACAAAAACAAGCTCTCTGTAGATGGCAGATGGCAACCGGCATAGAAACTTAGCAATGGACTGCTAATAGTAGTCTATTTTCTATTATGTGCAATAAAACTCAGTAGTCTATTTCTATTCTACCATGTGCAATAAAACTGCTTACTTCATTTATTACTGCTCTAGTGCTCTACTATGTGCAATACCTAAATTCATCATGCATAGTATAATCTGCATAGCATAATCTGTTTACCATCAATGTTTCCTCTGATCTTATGGTCTTCTGGATTTAAAATTTTAGTATTTTGTTTATATTTTCTGTACTTTTTGTATATATAGATCTTATTTATTATTTATATATTTCCAGACACTTCTGTTCTTTCCTCTGTGCTGCTGTAACATTGTAAATTTCCCCACTGTGGGATTAATAAAGGATTATCTTATCTTATCTTATCTTAATGCATGAGTCTTCAGCACTTTTGAAGCATTCTGATGCCTCTTCAGACAAACAGCAATCATGGAGTCTACTCAATTCAGCCTAATTAGTAACATTGTAACAAGAAATGAACTGGAACCCAACAAATGAGGTGTTCAAATGAACAGCCAGAGTAGGTATTTGAACTACTGCAAAGTATCATACATCATAATGGTCTCCGAAAGTCGGGCAAACCTTTAGACAAGGTCATTTGGAAGACAATTTAATTTATAAATGTAATAGTTTCTGTAATGAATTTTCTAGACCCCAGGAGACATTTTAAGGCATATAATAAGTCACCTACCTTCAACCAGACATGAGAAGCTAGAATGCTTTACAACTCTTCACCAAACACTAAAAAGTAGGAAGGAAAATTGGCAAACTTATGTCATACTTCCAGGTTCTGCACTTGAGTCAGTTTCACATGAGCTGTGAGTAATTCAGAGGATATAGCAGTGTAAACAACTGAACACACAAGTTCTGTCTTGGAAACTGCTACTGATGCTGTACATGCCATAAATACAGAGGATCTTGGCTGTACTCCAAGGGCAGCCAATACAGCAGCCAGTATGTCGAAAACTGTTAAAAAGATATAAGAATAAAAGAGCTCTCTCTTGTTCTGTAAGTTATCCTAGCCATAGCAACCCTTACTCTTCTAATATGCACACCACATACGGTACTGTGTAAAAGCCACTCTTCATTTATACAATTTCCAGTCAAAGCAGCCAAAGTCGTGCATGAGTGACTCATTTGTGGTCTTGGCTGAAGGCCTGCAGAATGTCAGTCTGGTAGGTGCCACAGGAGTCCTGTAGGCCCAAAATGGCTTGAGCATAAAGCTACTTCCCAACCCAGCAGGGACATCACGGAACATTTATTCACATGTCCTGCATACTGAATCACCACCCACTCTGGCCTTTAGGAACAGCTATAAATCAAGCCACTTAAGTGCACTTGTGCTGCTTTGGTAAAACCCTGGAGAATCCCGGTCTGTGCCTGTCCTTGGTTAAGTGACTCCAGGGTGAGGTGTGTTATTTTAAATAAAGTCATAGTTAAGTAAATACTGGCCCTTCTAGCTTAGCTGCTGTTACAGGTGAAATCATAGTAGTCCTTTAAAGTATTATGCTCCTGGTTGCAGGGGGCTGTGACTACATCATAAATTAGTTTTTTGACTTTTCTGAGATTTGATTTGGTTGATCATTAGAAAATAATTAAATCTGCCTTAAATATAAAAATAAAAATAAAAAAATTAATGGTTTCTTTTCTCACATTTTCTAAAACAAAAAGAAAGCATTCTACGTCAGCACTGGCGAAGTAGTCCTAACATAGTAAAAGTTACATGTTTTTTTATTGTGAAGGCCAAATTCTTTTATTTTTACTGGGGTTAATTATATGCAGATATTTACGTATATATTGAAGATCAGAGACCATTCATTTATTTAATTCCCAATAAAATGGAAATTAAGTACAAGGTATTTAGGGTAAAAATCAGCAAGAAATTATCTCTTAGTAACCATGAAAAACCTGGTACGAAAACTGTCACCATCAGGTAAACAGTACTGAAAGCTTTCATGTTTAAGGGAATGGAAAAATCAAGATCCCCTCTTGCTTCAAGTCCAAAAAAATCTACAGGTGTTTGTGTTCATCCTTCCACTGCTAGAAAACAGCTCAGTGCTATGGATCTGAAATAAAGAAGCTGCTACTAATAAAATACAAAAAAATGCAAATCAAACAAAGAAGCTGATTGTAGTCTTTGCCTTACCACTCCAGAATCCAGACCTCAACATCTTTGGATCAATTTCACTGAATATGTTTGAGATCAGTTGGATTGTGAGGACCAGAAAATGCAACCAACTTCTAAGACTGAACTTTGCAGCTGTGAAAAAACATCCTGTAAAGTTATCATTTTGGAGATACAAGGTTTGTGGAAATTAAACAAATGAAGAGCAGTCTCTGACTATTTCACAGTACTGTACTGTGGACATGTTATTACTTATGGCTATACACACACATATTGGAGATTATTATTACATACAGGTACATACATGTGAACATGAACATCTGACACTGTATAGAAATAAAACTGTGTGTGTGTATGTGTGTGTGTGTGTGTGTGTGTGTGCGTGTGTGTGTGTGTGTGTGTGTGTGTGTGTGTTTGTTTGTGTCTGTCTCTCTGTCTGCCTGTGTGTCTGGGTGCTGGTCAAACTTTTCCTGGCCAATCTCTCCCCTGCCCTACAACTACAAATCGAGGCTCAGCTGCTGTAACTACCTGACAAATGCCCATCCATCCAGCCGAACTCACACTCACATGCATACACCCCACAGGCAGAGCCATTCAGCAGCTCTTGAGCTGGATGCATGAGGGAAGAACAGGGCACTATAATGGTCTAAAGCTCATAAAGCTTTGTGGACACTTTAAAGCACATAGGAATTAATGGATAGATTAAGACATGGGCATCATAAATACAGTAAACAGTGTCCAAGGACAAGGACATGGCAGACATGCCAAAGCAACTGTTGCTCCACGATAGCCCTAACATCAGCATTGGCCAGTGGGCAATAGTGTCTTGGCCACGGTGCTTCCTGCCTCCTAAAATACCATGGCATCTCTGAATGTAGGTCAGCCTCTCCGCCAACATGATAGAATCCCCGCACGGGACCCTCCTGCACGGCAGCTCAAAAATAAACACTCCTGTGTTGGCGCCAACTGTACCTATAACACAACACCTTTCAGCGATGCAAGGAGTTGACCCAAAACCTTTCACTTCAGAAGGGGAAAATCCAATGCACGTCACTCAGAAAGTGTTATACATAATAATTACAAACTCTCTAAAAGAATGTGATCAAATTAGTCTTTTCTGTCATTATGATTTTGATGAAGTCCTAGATAACTGTGGTGTTTTGAGGCCAAATGAATGAATGAATGAACAGCATATACACAGCATATAAATGCACAGATATTGATTTCACCTTGATACAAGCACAACTACCAAGGCATCTAAACTTTACTTCATTCAAGCTACTAGCAACTAGAATCATTTACTCAAATGCATGTACATCAATAAAGTTTTGATGGATCTGCATTTGCATCTGGATATACCAATCTACTTTAACGTATGTAAACTGCTAACCTTTACAATACTGTCTAATTCTCTTGTTGTAATTGATGTAGCTCTGTTCTCTTAATGACAGCATATCTACTCTTTTGCAGCTAACAACAGTAGCCTTCAGGTTCCAAAACACAGGTCTAACAATACAGTGTGACGCTGCAATATCACAATGCAAAAACTGCGGCAATGTGCATTGTGGGCAGAGGGCACTTCATCGTGAATGAAGAGACATTCTAGATTTTAGTATATTAATTGATCTAATGCAAATACATGGTTTGAACACCAGAGTTTGCAAACTCTAGTGTTGTTAGTAAGCTGTGCACTAACATGATCATAGTCATTATTTTTGTTCATTCAAATTTTGTTCAAAATACCATGGGGAACACCAAACTGTGTACCCGATAGCTGCAATGGAACCAAATTGTCGACTGACACCTCATTACACCCCTATTCTTAACTGTTTCTTGGCTTGGATGTATTGTTCTAACCTTTGATTGATATAAAACTTTTGTGTAATGCACATTCAGGTTTTACTCATAAAAATAATTCTTTACAAAGACATCCTCTAAAAGGTCCTATAGGGAACCAAAATTGGTTTCCTCTATGGCACTACTTCAAAGAACACTTTCTGGTTCCATTTGGCACCTTTGTTTTTAAGAGTGATACTTAGAGAGGTGGACACTGCGAGGAAACTCTAAAGGGTCTTGCAGCTGTGCCTTTCAACACCATATGCATTCTTAGCTTTGATGATGAAAGCACACAGACACTCAGCAACATTGTCCCTACTCTACTACTATCTCTTTACAAGCACACCAGCTCCTTCACTATATGCAAGACATGCTTTAAACACTCCATACACAGGCTGTGCGAGCTCAGCTCATCCTGCTCTCAGAATTACAACATATAACAAAACTGCCCTTATTATACACAGAGCCACAACGTTAGAAAAAACAGCCTTTAGTGAATAAGAACAAAACTGGTTCAACACACAAGAGTCACACATTATACATTACACATAAACACTTAGCTTCTATTTTCCAAAGGCTAATTTTCTGTTATACACCACTGCCAGCAAGACAGTGCACTTACAACCAAAGCATATCCTTACCTGTTCTGCTGCAAATCAGATGAAGTTCAGAAAGGCTAAAGCAGTAATGTGTCTGCTCTCAGACAGTATGGTCTGCTTTATCTCTGTCTCACTTCCACACATTTACTCACTCTCTCTCTTTCTATTTCACTCTCTCACTCACATGCTTGCACCACCTGACACTGACCTGCTTCCCTCTCTCTCTTTGAGGAGGAGGAGGGGCTCTGACCATGCTTTGGGGCTATTTTGGGATTTGACCCCCACCCATCCCCAGCCCTCGTGCCGGGTTCATCCAGAATAGCCGAGTGCAGGCTGGCATGGGCAACTGCTGCTGGGGGGGCTGAGGGGGCTACAAGAAAGTGGCAGCTGGGGTAGGGATAGGGGAGCAGGTCAAAGAGCCCATGATTTTCCACACGCCCTTAGACACGGTCACTTTCTGTTACTACTGTTTCTGTTGTTGCTGAAATGCTTTTAGAGAGCTGAGAGAGGAGACGTTCTGTTGAAACTGGCTGCAAGAGTTCATATTAATGCAGACTACTTAAAATGGACTTTAACTGAGTTAACTAATAAGAAACCATGCACAGCTTACCAAAATACTATAATATTGGGCGAAAATAAGCAAAAAAGTTTTTATTAAGATCCCAAATGAAATAAAGATTTAATGTTCAACAATTGTCTTCTATTATATCCTTACGCCTGAGTCTCCATCTGCTTTTATGTACCAAACATAGTCAGAATTGATTTTAAAAAAGACCGTTTTCCAACTCTTTAACACTTACAACTAAACAGGCTGTTTTAGTTACTGTGACTTCAAGGCTGAGATGCTGTAGGCGGATAGGCAGACATATGTAAAGTTGTTTCAAATAGTAAGTTAACAGAACCAGAATCTTTCATACAGATTTAATTTAATTGAGCAATCATGACAGCCATACTTGCAATATATTACAACACAATAATGAGACCCTGATGTGGTTGAAGACTGGCCTACATTATCTTTAACTAGAACAATTTACATTCGTGTGAATGTTCACACAAACACATCTGGAACATCTGGGATTAGCCAGTACACTTACAGCATACAATGAATTTGTAGAGCTTCTTTTGCATATTACATCCTTGTGCAACACCAGCATCACAAAGGCCAATACCTGAAATAATGATTAACAAATGATATACTGTGCTGCATAGATAAGTACATGTGTCTCTTTCTAAATGAATTTGAAATCAGAAACCAAAGTGCTTCAGTACAGCATGTAAGTTCATGAAGTCATCACTTGAGTAACAACTAAGCACTGGCCACTAGCTGTGACGTATGAGCCTTTCACCTAAAGCAGCCCTAAACAAGAGAAGCCCTAACAGGGAATGAACTACAGGGGTTGGACAATGAAACTGAAATACCTGTCATTTTAGTGTGGGAGGTTTCATGGCTAAATTGAACCAGTCTGGTGGCCAATCTTCATTAATTGCACATTGCACCAGTAAGAGCAGAGTGTGAAGGTTCAATTAGCAGGTAAGAGCACAGTTTTGCTCAAAATATTGCAATGCACACAACATTATGGGTGACATACCAGAGTTCAAAAGAGGACAAATTGTTGGTGCACGTCTTGCTGGCGCATCTGTGACCAAGACAGCAAGTCTTTGTGATGTATCAAGAGCCACGGTATCCAGGGTAATGTCAGCATACCACCAAGAAGGACGTTTTCCTCCACCAGCATCACGTAGTGACCTGGCCACTATCCTGCAAGAAGAATGGCTTAAAATCCCTCTGACCACTGTGCAGGACTTGTATATGTCATTCCCAAGACGAACTGACGCTGTATTGGCCGCAAAAGGAGGCCCTACACCATACTAATAAATGATTGTGGTCTAAAACCAGGTGTTTCAGTTTCATTGTCCAACCCC
>CM067483.1:21543925-21627714 GCA_034552555.1 Semaprochilodus insignis | reverse complement strand
ACATGTGACAGTCATTTGCCTCACTATGTCAAAGCTAGCCATCAGTTTTTATTCCTGTCAGTTGATACCTTCTGGGTGCAACTATTTGTGCAACTATTTTTTTGGGTAATGAGTGTATATTGAGATTAGGACCAACTACAGCCTGAAACACAATACGTGTATATTACCTGTATAAGCTGCATAGTAACAAGTAGCTGATTAGATGGCAAACTCACTATGCGTTTTTTGGATATCTCAAATTAATTTGTTTTCAATCATCAAATGCTTGATGTTTGTTCCTGTCATGTAAATTGTTTATTTTTTATTGCATTAATAGTCTTTATTAAACGTAACTTTATGAAAGTTATGAAAATGAAAAAAAAAAACTTTATGAAAATGAAAACTGTCATAGTATTAAAAAACACACCACCATATGCATAGGTTTTGTCTACTAATGTCAGGGAAGTGCCTTATGCTACTAGTTCACATTGGAGTAGAAGAGTTTAATGTTACAATACTGCAATCTAGTGATCAGGAGGTTTACACAACACAACACAACACAACATTAACCAGTGTCAGTTTTACAACTGAAGTTATTAAAAATCAGTTCTACATTTTTGAGAATTGATGCCAAATGCCAAGCATCATGATGCTACAATTTTCCACCCATCATAACATCCAATCTTATTCAATTCTGTAAAGTAAGCACATGCCCTACTAATTCTGGGGCATGTTGATTTTGCCTGTGTCTCTATTTAGAAAGTAAAGCAGTCTTCTTAATGCTCAGAGACTCACTGTCTCTGTGTCTATTCTCACTGCACATAGAGAAAAAAAAAGCAGCACCAATGACCACAGAAAAATTTGGTTCAAGTAAAGGCCTGCACAGTCCAGAAGTGGTGACATGACTTGCAGATAGCAGACTCTCCCCCTCCCTCTCTCTCTCATTGAATTCTCTGAATTGTCCAGAGCGCTGGGATTACATCACTCTAAATGTATGTCCACAAGCAGCTGCAGGCCACCTCAGACTGAGCACTGATCCTGTCTCCGCTCTGTATAAATACACACATCTGAATATGCTGGACTGGGTGTGTTGTGTGTCCAGTATGACTGAGGGTGTGGCTGTACATAGAGCTGCTGCAGACATTGTTGAGTGGGAAGGGCTCAGGGGGGAATGTGTTTCATCACAGCTGTGTGAGCCTTTCTCATACTGCCTCCATTAGACGCCCTACATATTCTACACACAACTGCTATATAACATATCTACTAGCACATAGTTCTTTTCTCAGAGTGTGGATCTTTTTGAAATGGTTTTGTGCTCATCTTTAAGAAAGAGTTTAAATAAATTTGCAGTCATGTGAAGAATTAAGTACTTTGGAGATAAATGTATCCAGTTTTCTTTCAAACAGTGAAGATATATATAGGTGATTTAGCAAAGTGTCAATTTAATAAATGACACTTAAGGCCAATACACACTGACTGAGACTTTTCTTTGCTTCTTTATTTTTACACTGGAGTTACAAGGCTAATGTAGCTAATAACAGACAATGGAAACTTATAGCCTAACATCATATAAACCGCATGCCTACATCATCAGACTTGTTGTTAAGCAATCTCAAACAGTCTTGCTTATATCAGTATCAGTATGTCATACAGTGTCCTAAGCCACATGATCCAGTCTATTTAAGATTACTTAACTACTTGCAGCTTGAGCCAAATGTGTGACAATATAGTCGACAACGTAGTTTGCGCAATGCTAACTGTAAATAACATTTCATTACTTGCTAAATACACTAGCCTTACAGCTCAAGTACAAACTAAAGAAGCAAACTTCAGGAATCAAACATGTCATGGCTGATCAACTACATTTAATATAAAAGGGAAACTATGAAAATGTAATTTTTCTCCAAAATATTGCTCTAAGAATTCTGTAGGGTCTGTGCTTTAATAGCTGACATGCTCTTTTATCCACTACAATGCATGCAAAATTTGAACAGGCCTGAGATGACCGCCCTGATAGCAAGAGGATAGAGGACCAAAAATGCAAAGCTTTTGGGTGACCCCCCCTAGTGTTAGACAAAATGCCACTTCTCATCGCTTGCTTTCCACTTACAGTCCATTTTACTTATTCCTCCTTTATTCTTACTTTGGTTATACTTTGTAAATTAGTTTAGTAAATCGTTTTGAGGTTCAGTGAGAACAGTTTCAACTAAATCATTTTATATCAGAAATAGGTCATTGTTTATTTCTCTTTGTTCATAGTATTCTCTTAGTTTAAAAAAAAGCTATACACATTCAAAATCTGTTTAAGGAGATAAAAATTATTTACACCCTGTATGGAGGAGAATTATCTGGGTGGTCTGAGGGGGGCAGACCTTATCAAGCCAGCAGACTCATATATGCTTGTTATCTGGGAGGATTACTGTTAACTCACTAGCCAACTGTCAATAAAGGATTTGCCAAAATTTATAGTTGAATGTTACATAACCTTTAAGAAGCCTTACAAACAGACATTATATGTGAAACAAATTAATCACAGTTAGCCCACTATTTGAACTACAAAGTTATCCGGTTACTTAACTAAACCACTTGGTGACCAAACAAGACTTTACATCAAAACAATACATTTGCTACTATTCATATTTAATGTACAATATGCTGGATATTTCTGCTATGGTACATTTTAACTGGTCTGATTGGCTGTAACCCTATGCAGGTGTTTTCACCTAATGGGTGGATAAATACCAACAACCCACCACACAGGGTCAAACCATTAACCCAGCCCAGCTGTGTTAAACCAACCAATTATGTAGCTATAGACAGAAAGCGTAGATGGACAGATAGAGTTTAAGAAATAAAGAATGGCTAATAACTCCTTCATTAAATTAAATCAGGTGTGCTTCTGACAGCGCATATCAAATTCACGTAATGGCTGAAAAGCACCTGAAAAAGTGAGAAACCAAACGTGTGCTCTTCTTACCAAGATAATAATATCTTACCATCATCATAACTTTTTTTTTACTGAATTTATGTTGATTTGTAGTTATTGTATTGTTATATAATGTTTTCACTGCCAAGATAAAGTTTTAAACAGTTTTCTACACTGGCTACACTTTTGCACAGTGCTGATACAGTGCAAACTTACTCATTCAAGTTTGACACTTTGTCCACTAGATGGCAGACACTGCTTAGAAATCTGCCCACAACTTCCCACTGTGGATCTAGCTTCAGCACAAGTGAGCCAGCTCAGGAAGGAGCTCATAACCAGCTGATGGATGAATCGGGTGTGTTAAAGCTGTGCACCACACTAAGCCAAGCACTGCCACTGGCCTTCAGCGCATGTGTAACTTTACACTCCTTCATTACATTAAACACAAATAAGCACACAAAAAACAGTGCAATTTATCCAGCCCATACCTTCACCTATCATGTGAACAACAATTGCCTGTATTTATTTATTACTTTGTTTTACGTAGGGCTTACAGTGAGGCCACACCAGGTGGGGAAAAAATATTCTAGTCATCAAAAATGAAGCACTTTAATGAGGTTTCACGTGCACTCTCAAACAATGCTGGCTAACACTGAATAGATGCAAAGAGTTTGTGCAGATTAGAGGATTTGCCTGATTGGTGAAGAGGACAGAAGCTGGCACACTTTCAGTTATTACATCATTAGTACTGCCATCAAGAGGGGAGAGAGAGAGAGAGGGAGAGAGGGGAGAAAGGAAGAGAGGTTGAAAGACGATGAGTAATTATTGTAGGAAAGGATCTTGGGGAACATTCCTGAATCTTTGGTGTGATCTTTGAATAAATATCACAAACAGCTGTGCCTCTTTTTTCTACTCACCCCAGTCTCCTACTCACCCCAGATTTAATAAATATCAGTTGTCATGTTCAGGTTATTTTTATGTACCAGACGGGGCTTGGGTTTGTTTTATAATGAGTGATTTTTATGTAGTAGATTTGTTTTTGTTTGAATATGCCCTTGTAAATTTGTGCACACAGATATTGTTTGCTGTATCTGTGTGTCTCTCTCTCTCTCTCTCTCTCTCTCTCTCTCTCTCTCTCTCTCGCTCAATGGCGAGAAGAACTTTAGCGCAGTTGATCAGAAGAGGGTGGATATGGTTCTCTGCCAGGTTTGATCGGTTTGGGTCAGGTCATTCAGGTTATTTGGCTATATCATTTGGGACTGGTCAGGTCGGGTCTCAAATGTGCAGATACCGGGTGAGTTCCAGCTTCAATTACACGTCCATGCAGACCTTTATTCTTCTATTTCTCTTGAGTTCTTTACTGACAATCATGAAAACTCTCTTTTCACAAGTGCCCAAATGCACTCAAAACCTTTGCAGCTAACACAAGGCCCTCAGAATCAGCAGTGTTGACGCTACGTAACCCAAACAGAGTCATTGTCTGCTGAGAGAGGGCACAAAGAGAGCAGTCATTCCTGGAATCCAGCAGCTAGCTCATTTCTACACAATCCATCACACCAACAACGCACAGTTCCCGGACAGAAGGGAGAGAGGATCTGAGGGAGAGGGTGGAAATATGACAAATCTGATTATAAATTATGTCACAATAAGCTTTTCAGAGCACATTGTGAGGATAGCCAGTACTTCTATAACATTAACCAACAGTATGTTTCATTAATAGCTGGTAAGAAGAAGTTTTGCTCTGTTGTTGGTGAGTTGCTTTGGATTCTGACAGTATGGAAGTCCAAAAGAGCTTAATTAGTCCTGCTTCAATTGATGTAAAGTTGTGCAGTATGTAGAATGCTGAACAAAAAGTGATTATGACCTTTGCTGTTAGAATTTTTAAAGGAGCAGTGTCTAAGATTTAGGGTTAACTATTAGCAGAAATGGAATACAGTATACAAAACTAATTACCTGTAACTATAAATTGTTGTGTTTTTATTAGCTTAGAATGAGCCCTTAATATCCACATAGGAGCAGGTCCTCTTCCACCAGAGACTGCTTTGTAGAACCGCAATGTTGCTACAGTTACACGCCGGCAATAAAGTATAGAGAGTGCCTTCCATGTTTCATACTTTTCCATTGAAACAACAGCTTGAATTTGGTGACTGGAAGATGTTGAAGGAGAAAGAATCCTTGTTGAAAATGCCTTACTGTGCATATTAGGTATTTTCACTACTTATCAAAAATACTACCAGCTATAAAACAAGGCTGAAGCCAGCTTTGAATTCACCAGCTACTTCGCATTCCACCTTAAAAAGCATTTACATTCTGGTGCTGACATTCAAATTCTTACTTGCCAACTTCTTGTTTGACATTTCCTGTTCCACCCTTAAATGGCAAAGCAATTATTACAATGCCTCAGGTGCCAGAATGTAACTGCAGCACAATTTAAGGTGGAACAGGAAAACTGCAGATGTCTTTGTCAGAATATTGTACCAGCGATGAAAGAATCATCAGGATGTTTTGATAACCTAAATCAGATAAAATCAAATAAAAATATTAAATATTAAAAATAAAAAATAAAACCCCAATAAAACATTGGAAACACTGAGTTACTATACTAAATTAATGATTCGATGGGTAGAATTAATTGATAGAACAGCAATGCTGGCTAATTATTTTGTGTTGTGAGAAGTTTGAGGCTTATTCCTACAAGCATCAGCTATAGCACTTTGCTGACATGAAATTACATCAAAATGGCAGCCTTCATGACAACTAATGCCTGTTGGAATAAGCCTTAAAATTGTTGTCATGAACGGCTTGAGTAGGTGTCGTGCAGCCTTACAAATGATCTTCTGTAAGGTATTACCAAAATGAAATATTAGAAAAATGCAGAATACAGGCCCTTTAAAGTCAACCTTAGTGGGATTTTTTAGTCAGTTTAGCCCCGGGTCATATAAGCCACAATCTGTCCAATTATATCATTTATGAGACGCAATTATTGTTGACTTTACCTACCGTTACATTATCTTCTTCCATTCCATTGTCTGTTTCAGCATCATGCATCAGCAGAAAACAATATTAAGCAATAATGTCTTGTTCCTAATACACCTCTTACCATCCCTTTTTGTCATAGAGGAAAAATCACTCAGGCAGCTCACATATCCACCCTAACAGTGTGCACAACATGCAAACTATCTAAGCATGCCCTAAATGATCTATAGAAATGTACACTTATTTGAATTAACTGGACTGATCAACTCATCGGTAACAATATCTGCTTCTATTAAAGCACTGCATTGCAGGTGCCCATGTGGTGTCCCAGGTTTGTTGAGACATTCACATGCTCCCGCACATGCTGACACATGCACCCACACACGTCCTTTCTTCCCTAAAACCCCTCGCACATGATTTATTCACAGAAACAGCTTCACAGAGCTGCTATAAAAAGCTGTGGCATCAGGGGCTACAGTGCATTTGCTTGAAACACTAAAGGGAGCAGACAAACACGTGTCAGAGCTGGCTGAGCTCAAGGCAAGGAGGAGTACAGCACCCTTCCACCAACAGCCCTCAACAGATGTCCAGTCCTAAAGGCTTCTCTGGCTCAGAGCGCGAAATATTTGCCCAAATCCAAAGGTTCACATCAGGATTTGGACATCAGGATTTGGACATCATTTGTCATCATTCAGAAGCAAATGTCACATTTGGGTTAAACAGATTTGATGGCCTATATTTACAGCTTCTTTTGTTCTTCTTTCCTATTTGTATTACATTATAAGTTGCGATATACATTTGTTGTGCTATACTATTAAAATGTAATTAGGTAATTATCTACTTAATAACATAGTTAAAATTAGTCCAATTATTACATTCAATTTACCTTATACACTGATAGTTCCCGAGTCTATACAATCACCTATTTTAAAATGTTGCCTCTCTTAATAATGCCATGAACCCACTTAATGCGTGACAATCTAAAATCTGGGGAGTCTCTGAAAATAAAAAAAATGTTTTTCTGACTTTATACTTTCATTGTTCAGCCTGCTTCACACACAAACGGCTTCTGTCTTTGGTATCCTTGACTAAATAGAGATGCAGCAATGAAGCTAACATCAGCGCTGCTATGGAAAGTGAGCTCCCAGCCAACAGTGAAGTGGCCAGCCAACATGGGTTCCTCTAAATATCATGGGGAATTTCACATGCTGGTGGACTGAAAGTTTAGACTCTACTTTAAAAACATTTTTTTCTATAATTTATGAGTAGTAATTCATATCAAAATATGCAATGCTTCTGTTATAGCTGATAACTGTAAGGGTACACAGTTTTTAATCTGGGACGCTGTAGGCACTCATTGGTACTGAGGTCCACAAGGCCAACATGAGCAAAAGTTGATATGAATGAAGTAAAACGGCAGGTTTGGACCAAGTTCAATGTGGCTATAGTTGGGTTTGGATTCAAAACTTGACACTGTGGGTCCCACCGGGTCAGCAGAATGTTCTCAGGCAATGCTGGCTCTCTTTCAATTTTTTTGGCCCAAATGTAGCTCTACTACGGAACAGGGAAGAGTCCGGTGTTGCCCTAACAATGCATACATTTAGTGGGAAAAGCTGTGTCAGACGCAAAATCTGTAAAGTCCTCTCTTAGGCACAAAGGTCATTCCAAATGCCACTGCTCTGTCTACCCCCCATTCAAAACGACAGCCAGAATCCTTTAACTATTCATAAAGACACTGCACTGCATTCATCCACACAGTCTAAAAGCTTTCTATTAATAGGAAGAATCTGTGCTCTTATAGAGTTGCAATATTATGCAATTGCCCATGTAAGCATTTTTTAATTTCCCTAGTTTTGTAATTGTACTTTCTCTCAGGTAAGTGACTTTGAAGGAAAGTTAAAAATTTAAGAGAAAACTGCACACTATGCTCTGGTGGGAAAATTTAACATAGACTATATTGCCAAAAGTATTCGCTCATCTGCCTTCACACACATTCGAACTTGAGTGACATCCCATTCTTAATCCAGAGGGTTTAATATGATGTCGGCCCACAGTTTCAACTCTTCTGGGAAGGTTTTTCACAAGGTTTAGGAATGTGTTTATGGGTGTTTTTGACCATTCTTCCAGAAACGCATTTGTGAGGTCAGACTCTGATTTTGGATGAGAAGGCCTGGCTCGCAGTCTCTGCTCTAATTCATGCCAAAGGTGTTCTATCGGGTTGAGGTCAAGATTCTGTGCAGGTCAGTCAAGTTCTTCTACACCAAACTTGCTCATCAATGTCTTCATGGACCTTGCTTTGTGCACTGGTGTGCAGTCATGTTGGAACAGGAAGGGGCCATCCCCAAACTGTTCCCACAAAGTTGGGAGCATGAAATTGTTCAAAATCTCTTAGTATGCTGGAGCTTTAGAAGTTCCTTTAACTGGAACTAAAGGGCTGAGCCCAACTCCTGAACAAGAACCCCACACCCTAATCCCCCCTCCACCAAACTTTACACTTGGCACAATGCAGTCAGACAAGTATCATTCTCCTGGCAACCGCCAGACCCAGACTCGTGCATCGGATTGCCAGACGGAGAAGCATGATTCATCACTCCAGAGAACACGTCTCCACTGCTCTAGAGTCCAGTGGTGGTGCGCTTTACACCACTGCATTCGACACTTTGCATTGTCCCTGGTGATGTAAGGCTTGGATGCAGCTGTTCGGCCATGGAAACCCATTCCTCTCTACACACTGTTCTTGAGCTAATCTGAATGCCACATCAGTTTGGCGGTCTGTAGCGATTAACTCTGTAGAAAGTTGGTGACCTCTGTGCACTATGCACCTCAGCATCTGCTGACCACACTCTGTCACTTTACGTTAGCCTACCACTTTGTGGCTGAGTTGCTGTCATTCTCAATCACTTCGACTTTGTTATAATACCACTGACAGTTGACTGTGGAATATTTAGTAGTGAGGAAATTTCATGAGTGGACTTGTTGCACAGGTGGCATCCTATCACTGTTCCACACTGGAATTCACTGAGCTCCTGAGAGGGAGCCATTCTTTCACTAATGTTTGTAGAAGCAGTCTGCATGCCTAGGTAGTTGGTTTTATACACTTGTGGCCATGGAAGTGATTGGAACACCTGAATTCAAAGATTTGGATGGATGAGTGAATACTTATTAGCAATATAGTGTATGATCTATGTATGTTGACCGGGGCAGTACAATACTACCAGTTTTTAAAACATGCCCTGTAATATATTAAAAATATTGATGTAGTATAATTAAGGATAATTTTGAAATATTTTGACCAAAACAAATTTAAATATGACTCTCTCGATTAGGGCCAGGCAAGTTGTTACCAAAACCAAGATTTGAATAAATATTCCTGAACAGTATTTTTTCAATGCTTTCTTTTTACTGTGGGTGTGGTTTAAATCAGAAAGGAGACTAAGGTGGATATGTGGATATGGAGGGAAGTGAATGTATTTACTGACTGGCAAACTAATCAACATGCACTTATGTTAATAACATGCAGATCGCTGCTGTTGGCACAAAACCTCATATCTTTTTGAGGTTTTGACATAATTTGAAAATGCCTGATACGCTTTAATCTGTGCGCAAATTTCAGAATGAATAGACCAAAAGAAATGTTCCTAAATGACTCCTAAAAAACTCTCTCTCATCTTCTAAACCGCTATATAAGATGGGTCACGTGGGTGCTAGAGTCTATCCCAGCGCTCTATGGGGCGGAAGGCAGGAATCACCCTGGACAGGTACTTAGAAAAACTCTGGTACGTTTTTTTTTCTCCTGTAAAGTTGTCATTTTGGAAATACAAGATTTTATTCCAACAGATATGTAATGTAGTCAAATAGCCAATCGGCAGTCTAGAATCTGCAACAAGTATGCCTATTGGCCCACTGATGCTGATAAGACCAACTAATTCAGTACTAAAAACTGGTTTGGATTGGACAATACTATGCAGGTAGTGAATTTCGGTACCCAGGCCAAGCCTAAATTTATCAAAACACCCAAGAGACTCATTTGAAATGCCTGAGGTTGGAATGTCTTGTTGGTCCGGAAGCATATAACAAAAGGTTTTGTGATTTGTTATAGGGCTCTTTGCCATATTGCAATCTATTGCAAAATCAGAAGAGGCCTACAATGCAACAATGACAATACATTGTTCTGCCATATATGTTAATTAAAAGGCTGTCCATAAGTTGACAATAAAAGGGTGACCAGTTGTTGTAACATAGTGGGCAATACCCTGTCATCCACCCAGCAGAATAGGATTCGAACGACCCACTTGGATAAGCACACTACACTACATCAGTGCTAGGAGTCTTGCTCAAGGACTCCTAACACTGGTGTAGTGTAGTGTGCTTACTTTTGGCTATACTTGTATCATGATAAAAGTAAAGGTTGCTCTGGATAAGAGCGTATACATAATTATGAAAGTGTATAAACCAGCCAGCATCCTTAAGCTGGTGCAGCAGAAGCCTCAAAGTAAAACGCTCCCAGCAGCATTGCCTATATGCTGTCTGGTAGAATGGTCAGTCACAATGTGGAACTTTGAGAACATGAAATGCACCCAGGGTAATTTCCCATTAAGGATGAATGATGCTGGCAAAGTCAAAAAGAAGACAAAGGGACAAGAAAACCCATGAATGAAACGCCTCAGGTTTTGGAGCTACAGTATGTTATGTAATCGTCTCAGTGATCATCTCTTCTCTTGCTCTGACTGTGATGTCTGAGTGAGGTGTAAGTAAAGAAAGCCTCAAGCCCCTGCAACTGCACTGACACCCAGGCGCTCCATTACATCATCAGACTGCTTACACACAGTACTGAGTGATGTTAGGGCCTGACTGATTACTGAGGCGATTAGTGGAAGAAGAAGCTTCTCAGAATGACAGGATAACCAGCATGACAGGAGAGAGGAATTTTCCTCACTGACTGGCCAAAAAACAATAGAGGAGAGCCTCTGGTGTACACTAATTAGATAACTCAATGCTCCAGCCATTAAGGATAGGTGGTAAAAATGGCTTGCAGCACATAAATCATACTTTCAGTGCCATACAGAACTCATTTATTTTCATTTACTCATTTATTTTCATTTACTCAATTTAAAGGTGCCCTCTGTGAATTTCAGGGTCTCCGTAGTTTTTCTTAATGTTACCGGAACATATGAATTACAAAGTCAGAATTTTAAAATTTCTACATGAGTTATTACTGAGTTATAATGCTATGTTATAACTACTGTGTGCTGAACTGACATTATAAGGCAATCTTGCCTACACAGCCCATGCAAATAAGTAAGCTTTGTCAAGTTTAATAGTTGAGTGACACAGTAACCTGCAATAGCTGCTGTAGTTGGTGTTATATAATAGTGTGGATATTCACAAGGCTTAAATGCAAAATATGAAACATAAAACGTTAGTACAAAACATTATTCTAATGAAGATCATAATGATAGTACATAGTTCACTCACATCCTTGGAAGACACGTCCTATACCAAGTTTTGAGTGAGTTCTCTTCGAATACTCTTTCAACCCGATCAGTCTGAAGCACAACCGACAATACAAAATGATCTTCCGCATGTTGCGTGCAATTACATATTAACACCAAATCTCCTAATTCTTAAATTCTACATGATGCTACTTCTGAATCTGAAGATTTTTAAAGGCTTGGTTTGCTTGTGCTTGTGTTTACAACGAAACAAAAATGTTAACAATATCTGTATCTGACAAGTAATTTAGTTGTTATTATTGCACATACACAAATACTCACATAAAGTAAAATTTTAGTTTAAATGAACAAAAACAACATTTTACAGTGAATGATGGAGTGAGAAATTGCCTTTAAGTTATTGAGAAATCTAAAAAAAAATAGTTTACAAGACAGCTGTGGAATAGAGGATATTCTCTGGCATTTGGTGTGGAGTAAATTCCTAACTGCTCTGAGAGCTGCATTCTGTGCTATCATAGCCTGATACATGTTAATTATGAGGTCCAACTATTACAGACAGCTTGGTCAAATCCAGTAAGAGCTGTGGTTCAGCTGACTGATGCTCTTTAAATCGATCTAAAACGGGAGCTGATGACAATCTTCCCCATGTAGTTCCTAACGCCACGCCTCACGCATGCAGGCCTTTCTGTGTACTCAAGGTGTAGAGACTGCAGTTGTTCTTCTGAGAATTGACGTGTGCAGTGGACTGCAAAACCCAATCACTAGGCAGCTCTCTGTGATTAGTGTACCAGTCACATTCTGCATCATCACTGCATCACAGCACATTTTAATATAGAGACATCTATGCTAAATGAAATCTGCTGCATTAGTCAAATATATGATGATCTGGAATAATATTAGTGGTGTACAAACCAGTATTCATAGCAGCTTACATCAGAAAACAACTGCATTGCTGATACCATGTAGAGGAATACGTAGTCTAAATATTACATAGCAAATAATGCATTAGAAAAATGATGGCAAAATAAAGGTCAAAGCATAGGGCAATGGCAAGAGTTCCAAGTAAAGGCTAATGGCAAGAGTTCCCAAACACTGCAGAACAGTCTTCATACACTGTAGAAAATGTGTGTGTGTTAGTTCAAGCTAAAATGTACTTAATGTAGTAACAAGCAATTTAATCTGATCAACTGTAATCAGACAGTGTATTCTTAAAGAGCTCATGTAACGTAAAACTGACCTCACTGTTTTGGAATAAAGGAGCCTGAGGAATATCCAAACATTGTTAAAGTTTAAAAACATACCATCACAGGTAGCACAGTTCATATATGGAAACTAGGCTGCAAAGAAATTCTGTGATGTCACAGGGACCAACTCATTTACATATGTCCACAGATTCAGTATACAGCAGTTTAGTGCCGTCCACTCATACTGAAATTGTAAGGACTGTTTCAGCTCAGAGTGCTTTGCTGTATTAGGCACTGTGTTGTGCCAATCAGAACAGAGCTAATTTTTTTTTAGGTCTTCCTTTCTAAAGGATAAAGAGAGGCTGTAAAATGGTAATGTAAAATAAATTGTTCAAGATTCTTACAAATTAAGGAAATAAATAAATGCAAGAAAATGTAGTATATGTAAGACATGTGGCCTTTAACAATTTCATGTCATAACTTTTATTCAAATCTTAACTTCTTAAGTACGCAGAAGTTTTGGAACTTTTGGTATTATAAACCATGCATAGCCTTTCAAAGATTCTAGAATGCCTTACTGGGAAAAAACATAAACCAAAGCTTTTAATCAAATATTTAAATAAATACATTTATGCAATTAATAGTGACAGCCTTAATCACAAAATGTCTTTTTTGGATTTTATTCTTTTGGATAATTTGCCCAAATGAATGAACCTTGGCTTGTGGACTAGTAATGTGTAGTAAAGCACAGTTTCTCTTACCTTCAGCTGCACCAGGTGAACATCCACATGTTTGTTGAGGCTGTCCTGCTGGACAGAGTGAGTGAGATCTCTGACTCTATCTGCTGTGGCTCTCAGCCAGGTCTCTATTTCCGGCAGGTGGAGCACCACCTTCCAGTCCGCTCCTGTGTGCAGGGGAGGGGGTTTCTGGTAACTCCGGCAGGGGTCCCGGCCATGACCCATCCTATCCTCGCTGCAGCTAGGCCCACAGGGGCCTGGCTGGTCCTCCTTAGGGCTGGCCTCCAGGGTGGGTGTGACGGAGGTTATCATTGGTGAGGCAGCCTCGCTGACCACTGGTGACACTGCGATACTCATGGTGAAAAAGAACTAGTTCCTTGTGATGGGGCCTTCTGAAAGAGCTGACAGGTGAAGGAAATGGGGGAGAGGGAACAAGGGAAAGAGGGAGAGAAAGAAGCACATGAATGAATAACTAAAAGGCTGCCAGATTATGTTTAATATATGAAGGGGAAAGCCATGGGGGTAATTTAGGATGCAAATCCATTGGCAGTCCCTTTCATGCTCTCCTAGTGTAGAAATTATCAGTCACTTGCCTGTTGACACACTAAAAGGACTTTTATCTCAGCATTTTTTTAGCAAACTGGAATGTCTGTATGCACGTATTTCCCACTACACCTCTACTCTCTTAGCAGCAACAAACACAAATGAAATGTTGTTTTCAGTAATGACCTGCATGAGACACCACAAATGCTCATATTTATCTGTCAGAAGTTCAGTAGTGAGGCTACAGGCATCAAATCCAGTAGTGCACTCATACTCTCTGATTAGCCTGCTCCGTTATCACCAGGCTTTACTGATATCGCTTCCCTCTGTAATTCTCCGGCATTAATCTGCATTCAGCAAACAGTTGCCTGGCCTGCTAATACTCCAGTTGTGTGATGAAAGAGCTACTCATTAATCTGTCTAGCCTGGTGCTTGATGATCTCGTTGGTATCTCCCAAAGAGGCCGACTGACGTCTGTTGCAAGTCCTAAATAGACTGGCTTTCCTGTGACAAGACACATCCTAGCATATTTATTAGACACATAGACTAAAAAATAGATAGATATTTATACGGTACAAACAGACCTTATTCAGCATAAACATAATGTCATGCTAGCCCTCTGTTTACACCTCATGAGGGCTGGACATAATATTGTTTGTTACACATCACTGTGATGTTGGCCTTTGCTATGTTAACATATGCAGGGCTGCAATAAATAAATGAACCCTCAAACCAATCACATTGATTTTTACTGTGCGCTGTGAGCATTCTGATGAGTGCTTGTGAGGGCTTGATCAGTGTTTGTGCAATACAACAAAATGTGGTCAACATAATACAGGCTAACCTTCAACCATTTTATTTGTTTTTATTTTTAACCATTTTTCTTCCCAATTTAGTTGTGGCCAATCCTGCCCACTACCTAGATCTTCTCCCATCACACAAAGCTGCTAAGCTGGAACAGTGAAGGCAACCACACATGTCCTCTAAGACAATGTCCTGGTGAGCTGTCTCACTGTTTGGTGTGGTATGGTGTTTCAGACCGCGGGACCCTACAGCCAATTGTAAGGACAGTTGAGAAGATCATCATGGTGTCTTTACCCATGACTGACACCGTCTAGCGCAAGCGGTACATCCCAAAGCCTGCCAGCACTGTGGCGACCTGTGGCACCTTCTGTGGCAGAAGGTACCAAAACATACGTTCCTCCACCACCAGACTTTGCAAAGCTTCTTCCCCAAAGCGGTCAGATTACTGAGCACATTGCTGTCCCCCTGGACTAATTAAGACCCCTTCATCCACCCACCACAGACTGCATACACACCTCTTTATCATCATTGCACACCTACAAATTAAATCCTAACTTTGAATCTGCTGTGAGTCTCAACCTTACTGTAGAGTTTACAGACACTTTTTGCACTGCTTCCTTAATGCCAATTCTCCTAAATGCCAGTTACCTATTTGTATATATTAGTACTGTATACTATTTAATGTTAGGTGTATTTCATTTATTCATTCATTAATTCATCTTCTGAGCCACTAATCCTTCTTGGTTGCAAGTGTTTTATGCTTTTATGTTCTGCATATTGTCTGGTGTACTTCTTGTATGTCCTGCACTTGTTTCATACTATCATGTATCAGTACTCTGTGTAGTCCTGCCTGTACATTGTGGTGCCGTTGTGTGTTGCCCCATGAGGTTGAAGAACGACATTTTGATCCAATGTATACAAGTTACATTGAGCATGACAATAAAAACACAAACCATTACTGAAATGCTTAATATGCTTGGAGAAGAAATCTAACTGCCAAATTGAGTTGTGTAGTTAACAGTTAGCAGTGGCAGTCATCATGCTGAAAGACAGCATGGCCAGTTATGCTCTCTTGGACTCTCTCTTGTGCCATCATCTGGGATCCTGCTCGTGATCTTCCGACAACAAGGCAACTGCTGAAACGGTTGCACCATTTGGTAGCTTTGGCTGATCGTTTTTTATTGCAAGACAACCAAGGCCACAACAAGAGCAGATAATTTCTTCTCTAACAAAAGCTTCTTCTTTACTCAAGGAAAGCTCACTCATTGTAAGCATATATTTGCTTGTGGCTAACAAGCTTGGAGCTACTGCTTTAGCTCAGCGGTAACCTAATAGTTCATGGCTAGTGCCTTGGATTGAGGCTGCATGTTCAATCATCTGCACACATATGCTGATTCTCTGTTATTCACTCTGAAATTAGATTATATTAGATATTTATTGCTTTTGTTAATCCTTACTTGCATTAATTATATCATAAAGCACAGCTAGTTCATTTTTCTAGGCTCTAGGCTGCTAAAAAAACAGTATAGTAAACAGGAAACATATTGACAAACAGGCCATTTTCAGGCACTTCTGATTTTGCTGTGTCTAAAACAGTATTAAGATTTAAAGTATCATGTCAAGAAAAATGATGACTTTCGAGAATTGTTAAATTTCTCAGCAATTTAATCCCAATACTAATATTTTGCCATATTACCATATAATTCACTAACCATGCACTTGATAAAGTGGTATTTATCGGCAACATTATGTCTTAAATTTAATTATGAGGACACTCTGCATCTCTTTTGTCCATTTTCACTTTCAGCCATAATAAACAAGGTCTCTGACTATGTGCTAAATAGATCTGCATTCGTTGAAATGACAGTTATCCTGTTCTGCTATATACCACAGAGGAAAAGTGAAAAGGACCTGCAATCGAGCAGACATACCTGCAGGTCACTTCTAGCTTCCTTGGGACAGAAACAGTAGTAACGATTTAGCTGATGTCTGGCCCACAGTGCAGCAGGCCATTATAAGGTTATCTCTTCCACATTATTCAGTGTTGAATATCTAGGCCAATCAAGGGTCTAGATGTGCTATGGGAAATCAATATATTCAGTCAGCCTGTCTGTATGGCCATTTTGCTTTCACCTACAGAAATATATCAGATGAATTATTAGGCTAATATGGCTTCCTATGGCATTTACGCTCCATCTGGAGTTCGCCTTGTTTTTTTCTGCTAGTTAAACATATGGATGACATTGGTAGAAGTGATTTAGCAGCAGACATTAAATACAAAGGGCATAGAGAGCACTGGAACAAATGAGCTCAAAAGCCCAGCTATAACTCTTGCAAATACACTTCCATGCATCAGTCTGAAAAAGAAAAAATTTGCTACACAAGAAGTCAGGCTGACATGCCATGTTTAACCTTAAGATTCAACATAACCTCCTACCAACCAACACAGAACTCTTTCCCATCTCTAATAAATTAGTTCATAGGTAGTACTGATCAATCGTGCAGTATTTTAAAACATTTCAAAGTACCAGGTGATCCTTTCCATATACATTTGCATAAATAAAATGAAGTAGCCCATATTTCCTGATTATTGATACTCAGTACTAAACTTTATCAAGAGAGAAACCATATTTCTAGAAAGGGAGTGCACTATTTATTTCCTTTTACACATTCTGAACCATTCAAAATTATCTGAACCCAACAAATTACATACATTGAAGTTAACAAAGTTTTGTTATTTAGCAATACTGCTGAAACTAAAATATATAAATATTGTGGCTTGACACCAATATTAGTACACTAGTATAGATCACACAGAACTAGCTCCTAAACGCCTAATTTCCACCATTATTCTTGCTTTAGTAATCAAAAGTCAGTCTGTTCTAAGCTGCAAATGTGTAACGTGACTCAGTTCAATGCAGAAGGACTTGGCAGAGCAAAACATACCACAGTCCTGTTCAGTAGAGGCCAGCCTCATTCTGCTTTCACACATCCATCCAGCCTTAAAAGGAAATCCTGGATACTCTAGTTGTCTGAAGAGCATAAACTCCATCCAGTCCCCAGAGATTGAAACTGCTTTTTCATTCCTGCCTTCGCCTCTCGCTCTCCTGCTGAGAGAGTGACAGCCACAGCGTGGCACTGCTATAACTCGCATGTGAGAGAGAGAGAGACAGAGAGAAAGGGATGGGGGAGAGAAAGACAGAGAAAGAGAGAGGGAGAGAGAGAGAGAGAGGTGTACTGAGGGGAGGGAGAAAAAGCCAAGCCTATCGAGTCTTTCAACATCCGTTTCCTACTTCTCCCTTATCAGCACCAGACTTTTTGAAAGAGGACAGAATCAGTATCCTCACAGAATTACTGTTCAGGGAAATACTGTTCAGAGTGTAAGTAAAGCTATCAAGCTGATCTTTTCTGCCTTGTCTTATATTAAAGTGGCCAGAATGAGATTTTTTAAGTTAAAAAAGTAACCTTGTCACCTTAAACTGTTGAGCTGACTGAACTTTAAATAGTAAGGTAACATATTCCATAGTTTTAGCATTCAAAGTTTAAAGATGTTAACATTTCAGATTGTTAAGATTCAGGGTTTTTTTTCTCATTAAACATGTAAATATTTCTTTCTATTTAAGACTAAAACAGTCACAGTACATTTTGCATTACCATTATCCAACCTCTCTTTATCCATTATGCTGTGTTTATATTGCGACGGCCAACAGACAGAGGTAAACTAGATTGTCTGTAAAGATAACAGCGGCTTACTGCAGCAGTCAGCAGAATGCTCTGTAAAAGTTTTATTTTACCAACATTTGCCATTGTCTGCAGTGTTACATTTAGCTGAATGCTTAATTTTTTCAGAAATATGGATGGTGAATAACACATAAATGGTATTGGTAAGCTAGTAATGCTATTAGTATGGCAACATTTACATGGCTTCATCCCACCATCAGATATGTACCACTGCTGTCTATGGCAATTCTGCTATGAGGCGGCATGGAATGACATTTTTTGCATGACATGCAGCCTTACAATTAATCAGGCTGCTTGGTCATTGTTTCATGTATATGAATGTTATGATTGGCTGCTGTCCATTCAAAAAGCAGTCTGGGCTGAAACATTCCTTACAACATTAGAGTGACTGGACTGCTCAATCCCTCTCCCGCTCCCTCTCTCCTACTCTGTGAGGAATCTCTCACTCCGGAGGAATCTATGAAGAAGTCTGTACTACGAGGGCTGCTTCATCCTTCTGATGGCTATCACTTCCTGTGTGTGTCAGGATCAGAGTGACATCACAGGACACAGAGTGAGATCACTGCATGAAGATAACAGTGCACTCATTCAGCATTTACAACAACTTCAGTTCCTGTACCGCTCAGTCTGAGCAGAATGTACTATTCTTCAAAACTCTGAAATCAATGTTTTCAGTAAAAGCAAACCAATCTGGATGCAGTTAAGTGTGTAAAATAATTCACATCAAATCACTCTAAATGACTTTTTAAAACAAAATGACACAACTCCTTTTTTAAAATGCCGATTGGTTTCTAGCTTACAATATTAAAATCTACATTAAATTAGCAGTGTACGAGTATGATCATAACTGTGAGCAGTACATGCATACAGGAAAAAACAAAAGATGTGCTCTAGCAGTGAGACAACACCAGCTTACAAATATTTCCCACTGCAAACATATCTGCATATATACATAGTCTTACATATATATATATATAAACTACAAACCTGATAGTTTGTTGGCCAGTCAAAACAGCTGGTTTGTGTCTTTGTGAATTGGGCAGGAACTCAGGTCCAAAATCTTTACTCAATTTCAGCATTTAATAGACCAGTCATCTGAATCCCTGACTCTGCAATACTCTCCCATATGAGACATCTTAATTAGAGCTGCCCAAAACTGCTCAAGACTGGTTTACACTGCTGAACAGAACTATTAGTAGAACTAACATTATAATTGATCTCCCCCACAATAATAACCACTTGACAATAATAACCAAGAAGAAATATCTAAACTAAGATTATGCCAGCAATAGCTAAGAAGAAACATCCTATCAGTTCTCAGTTCTCATCAGTGCTCAGTGTTGGTGTTACATGTGTTCTAAATTTAATATTATGCTGAAATTATAGTAGCACTACTGCCAGGCCAACTGATAATGAGATTTAGGAACATCACCTTTTCTGGATTTTCCATGAACCATCCTGGATTTTGAAAGTTCATTTAATTTCTGGGCATAAAATCTGTACTATTTAATATGTTAGCATTTCCTATGACATTTTAACTTACGTGTCTTCTTATTCAAGTAAACCACTTACACAAAAAGTGTTGGTTTAACTGGTTTACAGTAGCATCTACAAAGAGACAACTGTTTTGGAAAGGCGCACCTTTAGTGATAAGTTTAGACACTAGGCTGCAAATGGTGCTAAGTGCTAAGATAGTTAATAGCTCATGGACTGCTGTCAAACTATCAAGCTGGATGCAGAGGACCACAGAAAAAATTTATACCCCTGTGCCACTTCCCTTCTTGTGCCTAAGAGGCAACCCAAGAACTCTAGCAAGATTATTTGGGGGGGTTGAATATGTGTCTTACATTAATAGGTTTGTCCATTTTCAATTCACATTCAACATAAAACTACAATATCTGAAAAAAAAAAAAAACACTGTGCTGTATAGAGTTCCAATCTAACACTCTAGTCACAACTAACAAAATATGTTAGGCCCAAGTTAACATATCAACCATAAACTAACATGCTAGTCATGATCTAATGATACAATATGTTACACTGCAGTACATTAAGATACACTGTTATATCCCTAATAATTACAAATTAAAGTATACTGAGTGTTGCACCAATGCAAAAGCACTAAAAGCAAGCTTAAATGGCTGACCAATGATTAACTTAGGTCATTTTTTCTGTAGTACAGCTGGTTGAAGTTGGGACATGTCCATGTGTGTGCCGTCTATACAGTAAATCACATTGAACGCTGGTTTTAATAACTCCATAGGAGCCAGAATCAATACAGCTGTACAGCAGGCTGGTAGGAGTGAATGTGATAGGAGGACTTCAGTAGCCACAGAGCGCTGCCTCTGTAATCCTGTAACACCATCATTAAGCACTGTAACTGTGTTTAAAACCTATTTCCTGCCAGGCAGTGATTCACCATGAGTGGCATCATCTGAGTTACTGTGATGCACGGGGCCATTTCCAGAGCACGGCCATGTGTATATGTGGAAGCCCACAGAAGGGTGGGCGATACAGCAAAAATACAACAACAATTTTTTTTAAACTACAATGATAAGTATTATTATATTTATTTTTGTACATTACTGCCACATTCTCTGTAACATCTCATTCAAATGCTGGTTTTAAGTAGCACGTTCCACTAACGGCTCTCTTGATAAGAAACAGCTCCTGTCGTGCTGCGAATGTGTTTATCACTGAAGTACACTAACTCTGAAGTATTATTTACAAGCAAAACACAACGCTGATGCTGATCGGTAATATGAAACATTATCACTTTAGAACACCTCCAGCAGACTATAGACTTAGAGTGTCTTTAGGAGGACTCGGGATAAATCAACAACCCAGAAACTAACAGAAGACATAACAAAGTGGGATAATCCACATACAGTGACATAGTGGTATGACACCAAAACGTCTGAACATGCAGCCACTGTTGCTATCACTGGACAGTGGTGATAAAGAATAGAATCTGCGTTCACACCATATCACGTCATGCTGCTTTTCATGGTAAGATTTATGCAATGAAAATAATATTAGTGAATTACAGAACGCAAAAAAACCTTTTTTGTCTAGTCATGTAGTAATGCACAGTTTTTATTAAACAGGCCTACATTCATACAATGTACATTAGCAACTGGAAGGGAAATAAATGTACAAAGGTCGAAGGTGCTCTAAGCAGTGTGGTTCACAAGCTTGATAACGAGTAAATATCCATGGCACTCTTAATAAGGCCTGTACAGTAGCATGGACAGAAACCCTAAATCGAGTTTCAGTCAGTACTTCATCAAGGAGAGTCATTCAAAAAAATGTACTTGTCCAAAATAAGACCAAAACGTAGAATTGTGATTAACTATACAAATTACGTGATTTTTTTTAAAGAGCGATTTGTCAGATGATGCTGCCTGTTGAATTCCTATTCTAAACAGAAAGATGTGGTGTCCACCCATATCATAAGAAACAAGAAAATGTACAGTCCCTCCTCCTCCCTCTTCACTCCTGACCAGTTTAGAAAAAACGTTGCAACGTTCGACATCAAACTTCAATCTTTTAACTCGCATCGCATTTACTGATTTCACTGGCTACCTGTCCTTAAATGATATTTTCAACATGATGGGCAAGAGGTTAGAATACGCTGTCTCTACAGTGAGGTTCATCTCTACAGTGACTCACTATCGCCTTACAAAGTGGTATTACAAGACAGGACAGGTCAGGGCAGGGTAGTCAGCATGTCAACTTCAGTTGATGTCTCTGTATCACAATACATAAATGTCTTTGATGCACCATAAAAACTGTTATTTCTTTCCATTCTGTTGATAATTTAAGCTCACATTGGAATGTATTAAACTAAAAATATTACATATTGCTCCATTACATGGCATTATTATATACATAATTACTCTAAATCTGTGTTTTTATGAAATGTACTTTGGTGTTTTTGTAGTACTCTCTCTACAAAATGTATTGTGATTAAATCTTTTGTGAGCCCTAATCCCACAGTAAACTGTGTGAACTGTAAACAGTATTACAGTGTATACCGCTTGCCGCAGTAAATGTAGGTAAAGCTTAATAAGCTATCCATCGCTGGAGAGCTTAGGGGAGCTGAGAGGACTCTCTGCAAAGACACAATCTGAGGATTCTTCTCCCAGGGGCTCTGGCCCACATCCCCTGAATTATTTATTATTTCAGAAGGCACTCATGATCCAAAAAAATTGCCACCTCCTAAAATATTACTCAGATGCTTGGTAAAGAGGAACACAACAGAGAGAGCTAGGAAGGATGACTAATGTGGAGCGGTGACTAATCAATGTGGCCATGTATTTTTAGTGAAATCCTTTCTTTACTATGAATCAAAATCTAAAAAAACACTAACATCCACAATTGGGTCATATTACATTTACATAATCACAGATTAAGAAAAAAAAGGCTTTATTATCCTCCTGTAAGTACTGTAACTGATGAATTACAACTATTCTTACTACCAAGGACTGAAGGAGTGGCATGCCGTCCCTCTCTAAGTGGATTACACTGTAGACAGTGATGTCAAAGAACAGAACAAACTGCCAAAACATTGCTCATTATCCTTTACTATTCTTCAGACAGCTACAGTGAGGGTTCTGGCAGGATGTGCACACACTCTCCCCATCTTTGTCTCTTTACTTTCTCTTTCTCTTTCAGTCCCTCAGAGCTGGGGTGCCAAATCTTGTCCACAAGGGGTTGGAGCAGGAGCAGCACACTTCAAGACTGAGACTATTTGCTTAAGTCAAATGTGCTCTTGCTTGGTTAGAATGAAAACATGCTACACTGAAGGTAAGGAAGGTTCATCACTGATCCTGACCTTTTAGAGGTCAGTTAGAGGTGTGTCTGTTGGGGATGCAGTAAGCCGATATACTGGATCAGTATAGGCACCAATATTGACCCTTTTAAACAGATCAGCAAAACTGTTTCACATTCTCAGTTACGGTCATCATAAAACTGTTAACAATACAATGGCCTATTTTGTCTGTCTGTTTCTTTATTTCATTATTCATTTTTGTTTCTTTGATATTTGAAATGAGTTATAAATAGCTAAAGCCATATCTTAGCTTGCACAGAAAAATGATTCCAAGCAATTCCACAGAGCAATAGACTCTTTTAAATTGAGAGATTTTAAATTGACAAAGAAAAAAAGAACATTGGAATCGTGTTGTCTCTCTATATGGATTCATACTCTAAGTTCAAGTATCACAATCATAATCAGGAGAGAAAAAATGGACCAGTGCATCCCTAGTGCACATATCAGTAGAGTGAGAAGTACCTGTGATATTCGCTAGTAAGCCTCTGAAGCCTGTAACTGCTGTATTATAATCCTTAATTGATTCTGAAATGATAAAACATTGTACAGGCTCACATGGCGTATTCTGCAATTTTCTCTCTGAAATCTGTGACCTTCTCATATTCCATTCATCTGAAACCACTGACCTTTTCACCTTAGTCTCTTCTGAAAGTCTGCATTATTACTTGTACATCACCATTAATCTTTCTACAGTTAGGCAGCCTAAAATAGCATCATAGTATTACACATTAGCCATTCTCATGACCTACGTTTGGATTAGTTTACAGAACTGAATGTTGAAGTTTGAATGAATCAAAATCACAAAAAACAGACTCTGATTTCTGCACATTGTCAGAGAGAAAACTGCTCATTATGCAAACATGAATATGCACCTTTGTCAGCCTCTCTGAGCTCCTCTTCTATCCCTCCATTTATTCAGCTATCCATCCTTCCGTCCATCCACCTATCTGTCCACCCATTCATACATCCATATTCATTAACAATTCATATATTCATCCATCCATTTGGCAATGTATTTACCAAACTTGTCCACTTAACATGGACCCACACCCAGAGCTAAAAACGGCCTGTGGAGATTTAGTTCCCGATATACCAGCACACTGTACTTGCACACCATATCCATAGAAAAGACAATGCTAAGCTAATCAGAGGAAGCCCTACTCTGAGAAGTATCAGTTGATCCTCAATAATTCATGGAAGAAAGGTAATGACCCCACAAACCGCAACATCCGCCATTTTGGAAGAAGGATAAACGGAAAGTCCACACTGTTGTTTCATCACTTCTCAGATCACAGTAAGTATACCTTTCTAAATTAAAAAGCAAAATTCAAATTCTTTCTGTGTAAAAGGTGTAAGCTATTTCCTGGATATTCCAGTGTCAGATTAGGTGGAAGGCAAAAACTTAAAACCTATAAGAAATCTGTGCTTTGAAACAAACCTAAATCGATAGTACTTATCCAGCTTACAATATATGCAGTTTCCAATCCTCATTACTGCAAAATATAAACCAGATAACTGCAAGGACTTAAAGGCAGTCTAACAAAAAGTAAAAGCCACATACAGTGAGTCTGCAGGCGGTGTAGTATATCAGGTGTACAGGTACACATCTTGGAGAAGAAAAGTGAATCTGAAGCCATTACACCTTAACATTCATGTCCCCCATTAAATTCTACACGTTACAGTTGCTAAAAGTCTGGTAAATGGCTTGAAAGCATAATTATTTCAGTTCTATTTCAATTCTATAAATACGTAAAAATAGATTATGATAATTGAAATATGAACAGTGCAGTGTCTAACAAAGATTCCTTAATTACTACAATATATATATATATATATGCATGCTTGTGTGCATTTATATAAAGCCTGCTTATATGTATTATTTTATTGTCTTGACTGGTATTTATTGTTGTGTATTTACGTTCAGTATATTTATTGGTTGGGGCACCAATATGATTCCTCTAGAGGCCATAACAGCAGATACTCAGGCTGCAGTATTAGTATTGGTATCAGACATGGAAAAAGTCAGACACAGAATCGCGCCACCCCTAGTAGTTGTGTGTATACACTGTTGTGTATCTGCACTGTGTGTAATACACTGCTGTTGACTGCTGCACCATGGGGTCTGAAGAATAACATTTCATTCCAATGTATACAAGTTACACTGGGGAATGACACCCACTTGATCAATTTCTGACCACAGAGTAAAACAGCAAATATCATCATAATAAAACTAAAATGGACAAAGATATGGACTTCATTGTTCACTTCTGGAGGTTTAGTTGCAGCATCATGTGGAGGCTGTACTTTAACCATATCTAAAAGCTAAATTCTTCAAAATGGTGCTATATCACATCCACCAAAGAAGGTGATTCACATAATATAAATGTGCATTCCGTAAGTTATATACATAATTCAGTAATCCAAAACACATGACAGAAAACACTGTTACTGCTATTGTCTTCAGGGTGAATTTTGAGAAGCATGTGTTTCAATGCTGTCAAAGTTTGCACACGACATTGCAATGGGAATATGAAAATATGACCAAAAGCACTTTCTATGTCACCCTGTTTAACTACATCAAATATCCACGTTACACTTTACTTCATCATGCTGTGCGCTGCTCTCTCTTATGGCAGCTGAATGCCCTTTGAGCACTGCACTCTTACTAACATGTCATGCTATTGCATCATTGTGCTACACTATAGCTTTTAACGTGTTTACCTCATTACTACACTATTGAATTACACCTGTCAACACAGAATGTTACTCACAGTGTGTCTATAAATGAATCATGCTGCTGTTTTGAGTAATTGTTTACTGTATGTCATCTTTAATGGACCCACTTCCTGGCTCTGGGATCAATAGAGCCTTAACCCTTGAACTTACCCTTGAACTTAATCAACATAATGATTGATAATTAGATCCTTTTATTCAGTGAGTTGAATATTCAGTGAGTGGCAGCTGCTATAACACATGGCGCCCAAACTTCACAAAGCGAGATGTGTCAAATCACAGCACAATAACTAGGGCAATAAACATCACAATAATAACTATAAAAATACAGTGGGAGACACATATGTTAAAGTCCAGCTTTCGCAATAACAACTAGTGTAGCTTAATACAGCATATATACTGATATTTCTAATGGATAATTAGTCTTTTAAATTAAGATATAATTCATTTGCATTCAATTGCTGTGTGCTATGAAACAGGTTAGATTATGCTGTGAGCCCAGCTTTTTTGGCCACTGCCACACCCTAAACAGGCTTCCTACTACAGGCCAGTTGTTCTCATTATGTTTGAATGATGGCTCAGGAGATAGCTGCACTCTGCACTCCAAATGGGAAATGATATGTCTGCCAAAGGGAGCAAAAGGCTTATATTAATAAACAGCTTACAGGCAGCATTCAGGTCTGGAACAACGGTGAAACACAAGATGTTTCCAAAACCGTTAAAACGTGCTATACGAGTAACGTTAAGGGTTTGCACTGGGAAAGGACTCCAGGAACAAGATGCTCGAAGCAGTATGCTTATTCATGGTACAGATCAATGGCACACAAAGGTTTTTCTGTAGCCTCAGTTCCGAAGGCCGTGTCAGGCCCGGTCACCTAGCTCCTGCCATAACAAGCTTAGGGAGCATTTTGTGCTCCAAATGAAGAGTAAATCAAGACAAGCAAGTTTAAAGAAGAACAAAAATGATGCACTGAATATACCTGAATCAAAAGTGTCCACCATTTCCACAGGAATAAAATATATTACCTCAACGCCAATGTGTTGTAAAGTTTCCTTGCTTTGGGCAATAACTGTGTTGATGTCATATGAATCACATATATTCAATGCATCAGTTTGTTCAGTGTGGTAGAGGGCATTTTATTCTTCACAGACCCACCACTCCTTTCCCTCACATCTTCTTAAGCATACAGCTTCATCACCATAATAAAACAAGTGTCTCACAGGACAGGGAGGGGGAGGAAACAAGGGAATTCCTCCCGCAGACACACACTGCCACACTGGCTGCACAAAACTACCAACAGAGCAAACAGCATAGCATCTAGCACGAGCAGACACAGCTGTACAGGGTTTTGAATTCTGCAGACACTAGGTGTTGTAAAATTGGTCCAGGGAGACATGCCATGCCTCACGTTGCTAGATCACGTATGTGGCAAAGGATTAGCTCTGTCATCCACCTTATTATAAATAGGTACATGGTTCTGAACCCAAGGCCAGCAGTCTTGGAGTAACCCTGCCCTGCACATTTTAGTGTTTTTCCTGCCCTAACCAACCCTGTTCAACTCCAGAAGGGCTTGATAATTAGGTTATTAGTTGAAGTGAGTGTGTTAGAGCACTAAAACAGGGCAGGGGTACTCCAGGACCCCTATAATCACACTTAGTATTAACTCCTCATTCCCCATCACCCTATATCATCCCTTTTTCTCCCAAAAAGCAGATGGATAGAACACTGACATTCATTTACACCAGCAGAGGCTCTCCAATACATGTAATATGTACTGGCAGACCCACAGAAACATAAACACAGCACTGATGCAGGATAACACTCATCCATGCCGCTCTATGAAGGTGGGTGGGGGAAACAGCACATGTTCATACCCCACTGTCTTTCTTTCTGGCATCCCCTCCCTCAAGGACAAAAACGGCATCAAAAACAATCCCCCACCACTCACATACTCAAATACATACACACCGTCATGCTGACCGTGTGTCTGTATCTATTCTCCGGTGGAAGCTGTTTGTGTATGCGGCAGCCTCTGCCTCTGCAGGCCCCTTTAACAAAAGCAGAGGAGCAGCCGCCTTGCCAGTCATCACTAATGCCGATAGCATCCAGCAGTTGGGATATAACCATCTGCTAGTGGGGGATCACAGACGCATCCAGGCCTGCCACCTACACCTGTTACCCAAACACATCAGCAAATAGCTTAAGCAGAGAAAAAACAGAGAGAAGCATGGCACTCACCCTGTCCCTCCTCTACTCCATCTTGCATGCAGGGCGTCAGTAAAGGGTGCAATGTGGGGGAGGTGCCTGCTCTGAGCCACTGCGGGGCTGCCTGCCTCTAGCAGCGCTGGCCTGGCGGATGCTGATGATGCAGCGCCTTTCAGGAGAGCAGCCCTGTTGCCTTGGAAACTAAGAAATGATGGAGCGGTCATGCTGCTTTCTGATTGGCTGCAGACGTGTGGTGCTCCAGGTGGGTGGGGCTAGAGAACAGAAGGGAGCAAAGGCAGACCAGTGGAAACAGACGCAACACATCAGAGGATGCACCGTCAGTTTAGCGCACACACACAAACACGCACACAAATACATGTCGTATAATCTGTTGTCACTGTTGGCTAGTTATACAGCATGGCAAAAACTCTCTGGGTGAAATATGAAAACTTTAAACTTTTGAACTGAATTCTAACTTTTTTTTTCCTTTTACTAATATTAATGTTTATAAACATTTAGATAGAACTGTTTTCTTAATATTCTTCTTATATAAAACTCATCATGTTTTTTATGTTGATTTTGGATCACATTTAGAACCTATTAGGATAAAAAGTCTACATTTGACTGGCTTTAGGTAAAAACATATTTAAATCTGTATTCCAAGTGTATACAATCATGAACACATACATCTCCATTCACTGTTATACCTTTATTTATATTAATTCCAAAAATAAATTACTTAAATTATTCCAATTTAGGTGCATTTGGTTGCTTGAAAAGTCAAAAGTAGGACACAGCTAAGTTATTTTTATTTTTCCAGTAAGTGCACAACTACATTTGGAATTTTAGAAGACTACACTCTGACGGCTGTAGGGGAGTACAGTGTTGGTGGGCACAGGGCTGGCTGGCATGGTATTAAAATCTGGCTCAGTAGAGGAACCTCCCAAAAATATGAAACATAGGAATGATTGCCCTCTTGACCCACATTCATTAGTTTGTCAAGAGCTCTATGTGTTAGTTTGCTACGGTTGAGATAACTTTTTATTTTATTTTTTATTTTTCTTTACTTTTTATGTTAAAACAAAAAAATGTAGCCAAGGTAAACACATTACAGAAATGTTTTAAAAGAGATATTAAACAACTTTTCATTTTATTAAGTAGAAATGGCTATCAGCTATATTTTGTAAAATGACTTGAAAGCCAAGAAGAAGCAATATTAGCTAGCTAATGTAAAGTAAATACATATAAAGTAAACGCATATGTTATGCTACATTCAATTATTACAACACCTGCACATATTATGCTTGAAGCAGTCAGACAGCTGACGTAACAGGATATTAGGTATCAGGAGTAAGTATTAGAGGTAAAGTGTAGAACTTCATAACTTTCTGAACCTTAGGCCGATACTGCAAGAAGATCAGCCAGGATGAAAGTGAGGTCATTAGTTGTTGGTTGTATCAAAAAAATCTGTTTAATTCACTAAACAGAAAAAAGCTTGTTTATAATGTGTTAAGGTGTTTCAACTAAGGGTAATGAAAGAAATGTAAACTGGTAAAGTGGTCTTGTTTTCCTATTACTGATCTTCTTCTTGTTCTTCAGTGCAAGCCATTGATTCAAACAAATGGTTCTTATTGTTTAATTGATTCACTAATGGTTATATTATATGTTTTGGTTTCAAATTAAGAGCTCTGATTTAGAGGCACAATGATTAACCAACTTTGAAATTGAGTACCAAATTAGTTGCCGATAACATGTATACACATGTGATTGCAGAATTTATTTGCAACAGAGTGTAAACAGACAGCAGAATGCACAAAGCACAGAATGCACTGTTTAAAATGTAAGGTAATTTAATGTATTTTAGTTACTTGATTAAAAGAAAATTAATTAGTTTTGTTATATTTTATTGCTGCTGTCTTGAACATCCTTGGGTTTACATTTTGACAGGAAAAAGATAACAGAGTTTTACTTATCTTCTGTATTAACAGGAAAGTTCATTAAAACAGTATTTTTTTTAAGTGATATAACTTTATTGGCTTTATTGTTGGTTAGCAAATGCATAAAACAACCTCAAGCTACATTTAAAGGCTGATAGCTACATAAGCTATTTGGTAATTGAGTGATACATAATCCAAATAATCGATTATTAATTTCAAAATCATCAAAATATTTTTTTCTTGCAGTCCTACTCTGATTATTTAGTAATTCATTGAGACTATGGCCAGGTAATACTATCACAACCAACCCCATAGCATGTGGCAACCCACTCCACATTGGTGCTGGTTAGCCCAGGTGGACAACATGAATTTCATCATGAACGCACTTATTCAAGGAAGCATTTTCTGACATGGAAAATAATAAAAATAAGTTTTTAATTCGCTGTTCAGCTTTCATTTGCTGTGAGTTGCGTTATTCTAATGTGTAGCATGCCTGGGATGTGTAGCAGAAAGTGACAATTGCGGCAAGATAATTTATGGTCAGGAAATTCTTACATATGAAATTACTGCAGATGAATCAAGCTAATATTTTGAAAGCCATAACCACAACATATAAAGCTGCGTTCACAATCACACTTTCATATTTCATCTCTTGGTTTTCAGTAGATTCAAGCTAAACGAGCTCTATTTGTTGTTGCAATTCCCTCAAAATTCCACTGGATGGCAACAAAGCTGCACACCTGAGTAAACGCTTTAGTGCGGCTTGTATGGATGTGACTATATTTGCGTTAAGTGCATTCAAAAATGTTTTTCATAAAATGGAGCAGAATTATTCACCGAAAGACTAAACACACTTGCTTTAGTGTCTGTAAGCTAAAAGAATCGTCTTGGTAAAGCTATGAACTTGAAGTAGTAAAGAAGCAATGTTAACAAATGATAATAATGAGAAAAGACATCAGGTACCAAGACAATAACACCCACTGGGAAAATGATACAAGTGACATTGTTTAAACACTGCAGTTCATCTTGCTTTCAGCCAAACTATTCTGATCTTTCTATTTTTGCAATGTCAAAAGTAGTTTGCAAACCTGCAAAGTAATGTGCAGCATTATTTCTGTAATGATAGTAGCGACCTTCTTTCCTACAAAGGTTCTGTTGTGGTAAATTGCAGCTGTGTTTTGTGCGCATATAATTATCTTTTTAAAAACTTTACCATATAAAGTTGGTTTATAAAAAAGTATGGTGTAGAAATATTTAGCATGATATTGCCAGAGAGATAAATGCAGTTGGGGATTTTAGAGACAGCGTAGCATGGGTCACCAAGTTACTAAAGTTACTATGATTTACAAGAAAACAACCTGAAGTATGCTGAACAAAATGCCACCATGATCAAAATGCACAGCAATGATCAAATTAATTGAAAAAATATCCCCAACAGAAAATATACGGGGGAAAAAGCTTTTCCGTTAACAAAATAACGTTTAGTATGATTTACTGTGGTCGGTCCACAAAGGGAGCATTCACAATATTCTACTCTGCTGCTACCATTACTAACTTTTATGATGTGCTGGACATGCATCATTTCTCCACACTGTGCCTCACAGTGAAATCTGGAACACTGACTTTCTTCAGAAACGTGATGCATTGCAGGCCCAAGTGCTATCAACCCTGAAACAGGAGACATAATTGAATTCAGTAAAAATGATCCTATTACTGTGCAAATGAGTTTCTCCTTGTATCATTTTTTTGAGCACAGACGCTTCCCTTGGCTGGGAAAACCCTACAGGGCGTTAGAGAATTGTAGAAGATATCTAGCACAGCAGCTTGAGACTTTGATCTGCTTACAGTCTCCAATCATCCCATTCAAACTTCCGGCCTAATGGGCATGGCACAAAATGCCCTGGTGGGCCAATCACAGTTAGCCAAGACAGATGCTATCCTACAGCCTGCAGACTGTGACGTCTGTGGCAATGAACGTAAGAGGTTTTCTGGACAGTCAGAAGCCTGGCACTGAAAGTGGAAAGTGCACGGCTGAATATCAGCAAAGCCAGACTGTATGTCAGGAGGTGTATCCTGCATCAGCTCAGCATATACATTTCTACAGTTCTTTCCATTTTTTTCAAAACTGGGGATTATGACTGGGTGGGATACTGCAAGTCCTAAATTAACAATTCTTAAGGAAGAATGAAGATATTAAGTAACCAGATATTTTTATTAATATATCTAATTTTATTTCTTAGTTATAAACTTGGGGTGGTAATAAAGGTACCCAGGAGACATATTAGTAGTAGTAGATATGCTAATTGTCATTAAAGTTTATAGGTTTCGTTTTTTTAATTATGTTTATATCTACATGGCTTCTATTCTATATAATTAGACATCTTAATATGTATATATCTAGGTATATGTAATGTCTTCTAATCTATTCGCGGTAAACAACGTTTTTTTTCTCTAACAGCAGAGAGAATAACGGCACACGACAATATATAACAGTATAAGGAATAAAGCTAATAATAATAAATATAATGTTTCTGCTTGATTGCTCGTATGCGATACAAAGGTAAACATAGATGGAAGCTTCTAATTGGTAAACTGGTGCAGCTAACCAACCTGCTGTTGTGTTTTGCTGTGACAAACCGTACAACTGCATAATGCTGCGGTATCTTTTCTCAACCGATTACATCACCCCTTTACTCCAGCCGCTGTGGAGCCAAACACAAGAAAATAACGCCATTGTGGCTCAAAAACAAGTGCCCAAGCTCCTAGATCACGCCAGGCTGAGCGAGCCAAGATGGCGCCCAGGACTCGCAGTTGTCGGGTTGCTTAGGGAAGCGCGAGAAGACCTTTAATCGACGTCCGTGAAAAACGCGGCCTCTGATTGGCTCGGAAGAGGCACATGAAGAACCCACCAATCAGGTGTGATCGCCGGTCCAGGTGCCGCCCCTCCTCCCTGGATCTCTAGAGTAGGTTTATTTTGGTTTCCCCTGTTCCCGTAGCTCCGCCATTAGAGGTAGACAAATCGGGACTGGAAATGGGAATGGGAATTTTTTAACGCGTCCCCTCCCCCGGATTACTCACTGAACGCTGTGGAGTCCGCGGGATTGCAGGGCTGTTGCAGTTCAAGAGGTAAGTGTCGAGGGAAATGCGAGTATGTGCAGCTAGCCGCCGCGGCTGTGTCGTGCGGGGCTTTCAGGGTTGTGGGCGCCCTGGCTGACTGGCCGGGATCGGTTTCGTTCGAACGCACAAGCGTCCTCCGGGATGCATGCGACTGCAAAGGGGTGACTCAAGAGGGCTCTGTGCTCTGTAGAAACGCGCGATAAGGAGTCGAGAAAACGTCTAAGGGCCTGTGGGCTCAGGCTCTCCATTGATTTTTCTCATCATCCTAATCTCCGTGCAGCAGCCTGCACGGGCTCGCAGCTCACCTTATGCCCCAAATCCAAGGAGGCTTATAGGGGGCGGAATAAGCAAGCGGAGCCCGGCGGTTCGGAATCACTGTTAGCCGCGGGAGTCACTGAAGTTCAGCTTTTAGTGTCGGTTACAGGCAGATAGGGTTAGTTTCTGGATCTCATTTATGGTAATAGCTGTCTGTTGAGCTGCTCAGCCCCTGCTCTTTGGTAGGCAGCTTCACTCGTAGGTGTTGAATTTCGAGGTACGAGAGTGGTCGCGTACTTGACGGAGCTGATTGAGTTACGGAGTTCCACTACAAATGATGTCTGTCCGCTCCGCGTTATAACTAATGTTAACTCTCTTTATGGGGTCAGGCGGCTTTTACAGACACACTGCGGGATATTCTCTCAGGTTTCTGGTGAGGGCAGTACGATTAAGCTACTCCTCTACAGTGTAACCTCGTTATTAACTGTACAGTTTCTATTGCTGATTCTGTTCAGTCCCTAGATCAAACCCTGCCTCTGTGTTTGAGCTGATGTGTCATCACTGTAATGGGTGTTTAAACACCGAGTGAGCTGGACTAGTCTATGTTTTGTGTTTTTGTTCCCCTCTTTTAGACTGACTGTACACACGAATGCTCCAGAGCTGTGACAGAGTTTTCAGTGACACAGACCTCTATAGAATCTGTGCATTGTTCACTGCATGATTGCTGTTTTACATGGAAAGCTGAATAAAGGGAGTTTCTGTATTGTGAATACAGATACAGATCTGTGCACCGTAGTGCTCGGGATGAGAAGGCACAGCTCCACAGCATAGTGTAAAGCATGGAAGCTGATGTGGTGTGCCCCTTTTGATCATTACATCTCTTATTCGACACTGGACCTATAATCTTTGATTCAAGCCCCTGAAAGGAATTACCTATGGGAGACCTCTTGTTTTGGGATCTCCGCAACAGACCCTTCTTAACTCTGTAAGGCATTCTCTGTTAGAAAACTCAGCACTGATCTATATGTGGTGCCATTTTTCTGCCTCTCTCTCTCTCTGGGGCTTGATTGTTTATGATCGTTGCTGTGTTCTTTTCTGTGCCTTTTGTTAGTTATTAGGTCAGTTTCATTCTCTCTGCATACAGAGAGAGGTTCCATCATTTCCTCCTTTGCTGTTAGTTTTAATCATACCTTGATGTGTATTATCAGATTTATTATTATTATTATTATTATTATTATTATTAAGATGTTCATGCGCCTATTTGTGTGTGCATTATTTCTTCAGAGCACCCTGGCAGGCTGAGGGGGTCCTGGGTCAGGAGCGAGCAGGTGGAGGGAGGGAGGGAAGGGGGACACTGGGAGCGCAGTTTGTGTGAGGATGACAGATTTCCAGCCCAAGTGGAGCTGTGAGTATTGCACGTACGAGAACTGGCCGTCAGCCATCAAGTGCACCATGTGTCGTGCTCAAAGACCCACCGCCCCCATCATCACCGAGGAGCCCTTTAAGAGCAGCCCGAGCCTAGACTCCCAACTCTGCCCCAGCCAGGAGGGCTCCAGCGTCCTCATCTGCCCCGATTCGAGTGCCCGGCCACGTGTAAGGATCGCCGACGAGGCATCCGAGACGACCAGCAAGTGGTCATGCCATATGTGCACCTACCTGAACTGGCCGCGGGCCATCCGCTGCACACAGTGCCTCAGTCAGAGGCAGCAGGGGGCCCAGCAGAGCCCTCTGAGGCCTTCAGAGACCCCACAGACCTCCGACCCAGGGTCCCGACCCACCCCCGCCGTCTCGGATCCCTGCGAGGAGTACAATGACCGTAACCGGCTGAACACGCACATACAGCACTGGGCGTGCGCAGCCTGCACCTACGAGAACTGGCCAAAGAGCCTCAGGTGCGTGGTATGTGACCACCCCAAACCCTGTGCCGTGCCTGAGGGCGTCCAGCAGGAGTCAGCGGCTGAGAGCACCATGTCCTTGACCATACTGAACGAGCAGGAGAGGACAGTAGGGGGAGGGGGGGTCAGCGGGGTTTGTAAGGCCAGTCAGAGGAGATCCTCACCCTCTGTCTCTACGGGGCAGGCAGAGGTGCAGATTGAGCTGGCATCCGGAGCAGTGGGCACTGAAGACACACAGGAGATGGACTTTAAAAAACTCAAGCAGATCAGGAACAGGATGAGGAGGACCGACTGGCTCTTCCTCAATGCATGTGCAGGTGAGAGATAGCCTGCATGCTCTTCTGTATTCACTCCTAAGCCTCCTATCTGTAATAAGTAGGGGTGTAATGATGCAAATTGGTGTGTCGGCTCCATTATAATATGTTGTCGTCAATTATAGTAATTATCAACGAAACATGCTCTAAATTATTCAGCTAATATAAAGTTATGTTGTAAACAAATATTAGTGATGCACCAAACATGAATGTTTATGGCTGATTGTGATTTCTTCACAGTCCAATTGGTTTATTTCTCGCCAGTTTTAATTAGCCTGTTTTATTGGCACTGTCCGAGCTAGTTGAACACATAACACACAAGCACGTTTTCAAAACTTTCTGTTAGCTGAGTAATAGCAATATAAATAACCTTACTTGCAATTTAATTGGCCAAACTGGCATTTTAAATACACAAACAACAAATCAGTTGCCAGTTTAAATAACATGAATCGATTAAAGTGCTGAATTGAAAGTATGAGCTCGCTGGCTACTTAACATAATGACTTATGCAAAATTATGCTACAGCATTTTGGCACAGGTGTAGCAGCATTCAAGTACAGCGTGAGTGAAGTTTCTGGTCTCACTTTATTTACCTCAGAAAATATAGATCTGCCAGAAGGAAAACGATAAACTGTGTGTTTGCAGCAAAAATCTTTAGATTCCAAATCTGGCCATTTCAGGTTGTGCGTTTCTAAGAATTATTGAATTAAATAGTTGTGAAATTTTAGATTTCATGATGCATTTATTAGTGTCCTAATTAAGTGGAGTTATTGTGACATTAGAGATTTCCTAAGATTTTCAGTTCTTAATCATAGAAACTGCAGGCTCGTTTATATTATACTTTAAACATATACATCTGCAAGCTGATGTTATGTATCTCAATTATCTCCATCCAGCATTGCACTTCTAAGAGGCTGTCACACTTGGAAGTTTGAATCTTTGGCTTAAAAGCTCAATTAAAGTTCCAGTTCATCGGTTTTAATAAAGCATTTTTAACAGTTCAGTTTGATTCATTATAGTAAACCTAACGGTAGTGTATAAGAGTAATGATAAAAACCTGAATATGTTGTTACATAAAGATTTGTTTTCCGTTGGTCAATGAAAACCACATATTTTGTAATGATCTGCCTTCCTTTTTACTAACTTTTAACCGTGTCACTGATTTCAACTACAACCAGTTTAGAGTCAGGTCAGAGCAAGAGCAAAAACTGAAAGCTGAAAATAAAGTCCCCAAGTCCTGTAATTACAGAATTTACCTAACACAGTGTATTACTGAAATGTTTTTAAGGCTTTATTGATCAAGTCTTTGGTACTGATCAACACATTACTGTCTTGGTGTCCCACAATGACCCTGCATCACAACTTGAAGTGATCATTTGGTTTTTAGAATAAATAACCATCAGGGCTTTTAACATGAACCATGTGTTATAGCTCTATTTACTTGACAAAGTTACATCTCTAATATTTAAATTGTGTGGGCCTGTTATGCCCTTCAATAAGAAATGTACGATTGGAGGGTCCCAGAGACATACTCAAAGCTTTTGACTGGTGTTTTGGGTACCACTAAACTATCAATACGAGAACTAATCTGGGACATGAATTTAAGGCCTCTGAATACAAAGTTGTCTTAGGTTTTAGGTTGTTATAACTCCTTATACGTGCCATTATGCAATAAACATTTCCACAAACATGATGCTTAAACAGCTTGGACGTGTCATTCTTTGTGGTATAGTTTTTGGCAGTAGATATTATTCCCTAGCAGCTTTATAGAAATGAAGGTCCACACCCATGATGAGCAAATCGAAGGTGACACTGTCAGGAAATGTTCACTAAAAGCATGACGAATAACAAATGAGAGGAACTAAGACTCACAAGACCACTGTTCTGATGCTCCAGACAGTGAAAATATGATATGAAATTCGCAAACAGGATTAAAAGAGAACCTTTGAATGCATTTGCTGTAGGAACTGTGATGGCTGGTGAAGAAATCTCCTTTGTCCAAGCGATCTGATATGAAATGAGCACCTCGTGTTCGTACTACAGTGGCAGCTTTTATTATACACTCATGCGATTGAGATCTAGACTAAAAACAGCATATCTGCAGAGAATAAGGCATTTGTTGTAGATGCTACGTAAAGATACAGGCAAGCCAGATCATGACAGATTACATACAAAAACATTCTCATATACATCCTAAGATCTCTCAGCAGTATGGGCAGATATTTTTATCTCTGTGGGCACAGTAGGTGTGATGAGAGATAATTTACAGTGATGGTCATCGGTAGCTAAAGCTCCGTAGGCTAGACCTGGGTTACAGGGTAATGGATTTAGTGTCAGTCTTAATTGCTACCGTTGCTACCACAGTCTATTTGGATACTCTATAATTTCACAAACAATGTTTTTCTGACCAGCCCTATTGAACAGTGTCCAAAAATACCTCCAGCTCCAGAATCCCACCCCCTGATTTCACTTTCTAATGTGTCAATGTTTTAGTTCCATATGTGATCCATATGTGTTAGTCTGCGCAGGAAAGCAGTTTCTGTAGGTATGGTTAGGGGTGGGTAATATGACAGCATTTTATCATCACCCATGCTTACTCAAGTAAGTGAGTAAATGTCTTCAAGAGTTGTGCTGATATGTTTTTGTCCTTCCCCCCCATTCTTATTTACGGTTGAGCCCCCTGAAACAATCACATCTATTTTTCTTCTCTGCAGGCGTGGTGGAGGGCGATTTGGCTGCAGTCGAAGCTTATAAGTCATCGGGTGGTGACATTGCGCGTCAGCTGACCTCAGATGAGGTGCGCCTGCTGAATCGTCCATCTGCGTTTAACGCTGGCTTCACTCTGGTGCACCTCGCAATCCGCTTCCAGCGCCAGGACATGCTCTCTGTGCTCCTCACTGAGGTTAGCAGGCATGCCTTTCTTGCTCTGTACATTAGTTTTCTGGAATAAGCCTGACCTTCATGCAAGGTTGCCAGATTGCTCTATTGGTTTCCGGCCAAATCATTTTGGATAGCCTGTCCAAATGCTTGGGGGAATAAATGCCCGACGTGAAAAAAACACTTCAGCAGTGATACTGGAGCATAACATTTACAAGCAATGCAATATCAACAATAACCTGTTCAATAATAAATAATGACATCTTGTACACTTGTAGCAAACAAAAGTGTCCCTTACCTTACAGTGCAAGCATCTGCCAGTTTTACACCATGCCATGATAGGATAGGAGGCAGGGGAAATTTACTGGCAACTCTCTTCTCTAAACCGAAGTGAAGAATATTTATGTCAAACAAGGCTTTGATGAATGGGTAGGCGGAAACAAGTGCCTGTTAAGAGTGCTGCATTGTTACAATGCAATATGTGATATTTTCTATATTAAAAAAAAAAAAAAAAACATGCAAAAATGATGTCAGACCAGTCTGAATTTTGTTCACTTTCCAAATCGCACTTTTTCTAGTAAATTCCACCCAAAAGCAGCCCAATGTGGCAGAAACCTCCCAATCTGCCAACACTGCCTTCTTACTATTTTAGTATGCCCTCATACCCATTGTACAAATATTTTTAGATTTCAGATTTGTAGCTCCACTAGGCTGATCTGCTCACAGCTCTCCTTGTATGTGTGTGCCGTGTGTGGGCGCATGTGGGCGCATGTGGGCATACGCTTCCTCCCTCAGGTGTCTCAGCAGGCAGCTAAGTGCATTCCAGCCATGGTGTGTCCTGAGTTAACAGAACAGATCCGTCGGGAGGTTGCAGCCGCACTGCACAGACGCAAAGGAGAATTCCCCTGCTACTTCCTCACTGACATCACTACATTTACTCTTCCAGCAGGTGAGGTGTTCTCATTAAGCTGTGTCTAAGCACAAACTTTTTTGCTTGCTCCTTACAAGTTCCTTTCATATGTTGTCTTATATTATAGATGTTGAAGACCTGCCTCCTAACGTCCAAGAGAAGCTGTTTGATGAGGTGTTGGATCGAGATGTACAGAAAGGTAAAGGTCCACTATGTTCTAGCGCAACTATAAGATGCAACTAGAAGACACAATTCTTATTGGGATCTTTAAAGAGGCAATTGAGCCTCCAACAATATATCAACAAAACTGTGTGCGATCTGATCATAAGTGTAGCATATGATTTCACTGACAGTCTTATTAGTCAGCAATTTTTAGATCAAACTTGTTTCTTGTAGAAGAGTGTGCAAATGTCAGTAGGATATTTAAACAGCAGGATTAAAGATATTTAAGCTTTGGCTGGGGTTGTGGGGTTGGACTGTACTTCCTGTCCAGCTCCAGACTCCATCTATTAAGACAACCATTGGCTCATGAGCTTGCTGAATGCTTATTATTGGCTCAGTATAGAAGCATTTGCATGGATTAGGGTGTGCTTCATGTAAATTATATGTATATGAGGCTAGATTTGGGCCTGTATGTTGCAAACTGTATGTAAATAAGGCACTAGTGAGTACTTCATCCATCGTTCAGGGCAGTCGTATCTGCTCGTTTCTACACAACATTTATTCATAAGGGGCAGTATGTCTACATCCATTTGCTTATCTGATTCGGCTTTGCTTTCTTCCTTTGTGTTTAAATTGATCTGAGAGATCTCCAGTGTTTGGCCGATTGCTAAATATTCCTCCCTCTCCTGCCTCACTTTCACCATCATCGCTTACTACAGAAAGGATTAAAATAGCACCTTTGAAAGCCCTCTAATGCAGATCTCGATGGCTACTACAACTCTCCTGTGCACACACATTTGTGATCCATCACTTAAAGGGAAATTCCTATTTTTCTGCATTATGTAATCATTAAAAGTTAATTCGTTAATTTAAATAATTCACTGATGTCCACATAGGAGGTACGTGACTTTGGTCGGGGTGAAAAATGGTGCTAGAATGAAACAAGCCATTTTCTCTTTTTTGGAGAGCTCATAACTAATTTGAGTTCTGCTCTGATTTGAGACACAGTGAAGACCACACAGAAACAACATGTTGAAATGGACACAAGCAGAAAAAAAACCCTCAGAGTAAAGCTGGGTCATTATTCAGTTTAGTTAGCTCTGCTAATACTTCATCAAACAGTGGATAAAATCACATAGCATAACTGTAATACTTACAGGTTACTGTTGGGGCTGTGATGCTGATCAGGTGGAACTGCTCCTCCCTTCAGTCTCTTCAGGGTTAAACATTGAGTGAAGCTGCTCCATATTGTCTAAGGTTTGAGAAGTTGTCCGGAGTGAAATGTGCATAGTGAGATAACGACTTTGAATTAAAACTGTCCAGGACCTTATTAAAGGTTGTGGGGGCTAAAATCTGTTTTTTGTTCACCAGCTTGTTTTCTGTTTTGGTGCTGCAGTTACATTCTGGTGCCTGTACAAGCTGCAGCATTGAAGGTAGGACAGAATGTTCGAGTAAAGTTTGGCAAATAGGAAGCCAATTTCAGCCTTGTTTAAAGATGAACATCAACCAGTACCAGGGAGGGATATGAAACATGCTAACATCCTCTTCACAGCTTGGAACAATTTATTTCTTCAAATAGTCTGACATTTACCTTGCTGTTGCTCCATAGTTGTTGTTCTGCTGGGCTTGAACATGAGCTGGTGTATGTAGATTTTGAGCGGCATAAATATTAATGAGTTAAGACTTTGATTTTGGAATCAGCTCGTTTTACTGACCTCTTTTCCAAACACAGGATTTGTATTTGAAGGAGGCGGAGTGTTTGTGGTTCACAGTATGCAAGTTAATTTATTAAGCTACACCAAGTGTAAATACAGTTTCTGTACCAAGGCACCTTTTAAATAAAGTAATTTAAGTAATTTAACATGCTTTGAGAAAAGTGAATGGTACTACTGTTAAGAAACTGTGTGCATCAAAGCGGTGGTTATAGTAACCGTCTGAAGCATTTAATGCCACTAAAAGCTACATTACAAGAAATTATTACGTGAAATGCTTACTAATACCTTGCCCTAATGAACGATACATTACATGATAAGTTTGGTGAACACTTTGTCCTAAAACACATTTATTTAAACACATTCATGGTGCAATTGAACATTTTTTATTAGCAAATAAATTGGCTATATGAAGTTAGTAGACTGGTTCCTGTCACCACCATTTTAAAGAGCTTCTCTGCAATACACAATTTCACATGAAGCCACTCTGAAATGACTTGATGTTTTTCAGTTACACAATTTAATTATGCAAACATTTAATAAAATGGTTGAAATCTTGTTTTCATGTTTTTTAAGTTGTTTTATGAATGTCCAGAAAAAGAGCTGATAAACTGAACGAGAAGAACATTTTACATTGTTCCAACAATCAAACCCAGATATGAGAAACAAACCCAAATGATTTTGTTCATGTTTATCTGGGTGGTGTTCTGTCCTCTCAACTGCAAAAATATGTTTGTGTGTTGTAGAGTTGGAGGAGGAATCTCCCATCATAAATTGGTCTCTGGAGCTGGGCACGCGGCTGGACAGTCGGCTGTACGCTCTGTGGAACCGCACCGCAGGGGACTGCCTTCTGGATTCTGTGCTTCAGGCCACATGGGGAATTTATGATAAGGACTCTGTATTGAGGAAGAGCCTTCATGACAGCCTGCATGACTGCTCACACTGGTGAGAGAACACACACACACACACACACGAGCAAAGTCCTAGAGAGGTGTTCTGGAGCCATCTTTTTTTGCATGGATCAGTAAGGATCAGAGCTCTGCCTGGGGGGGCTTAACAGCGTTTCAGTCACAGTTATGCTTCAGTGGTTGGTAAATTGACTATATTCAAGGACTGGCGTTTTATATTTAGAAACTGATACTCAGCTTTAGCGAGATAATCTTTCGATTCCCTTTGTCATTCTGAAGAAAACGAATAAACAAGAATTTTGGATTGTCAGAACTGTAATGCAGTTTTATGTATTTTAAGAGAATTTGATGGGTCAAATAAGTATATGACGGAGAACATTAGTTTATGGTCTGACGTCTTTCCTCTCTCTCTTCATACCTTTGTCATTCTTTAATGCTTTCCTAGGTAGCATAATCAGGCATTTACAAATCATATGCTTGGATAGGAAATTAAGTGTATACAAAACAGCAAAGACACCTGGAGGGAAAAATACAGGGAAGACACTGGAGACATTGTTGCTACTATCTGCGACTAAAAAACCCTGATAGCTTTGCACTCCAAAACGTAGTCAGACCTGTGGACCTGCACATAAGCCAGTCCTGTGTTGTTGCTGTCAGGAACAAAACCTTCTATCTCCAAAATGGTAATTTTATAGAAGATGAAAAAAAATGAATGGAGCTACTTTTTTTAGGACCTTATCTATTGGCTTATTCATCATGAAATTGTAACAAGGTAAAGGGTAAACTGGACTTTTCAAATTCATTTTTTGCATAAAGATTTTTTTTTTAAACGTAGCATATCAGGCCTATCACTCCTGTGCTGTGCTGTGCTCAGGACATAAAGCTCCATGCTCTATTGAATATTAAAAAAGATTAATATATATGTAACAATATGTAAAACTTAGATACTTTGACCAGTTTTGAAAGTTAGTGTACTCGGTTCCTTTGAGAGACAAAAGGTACCCCAGCCCATGTAAGAGCGCTGTAAATCTATATTAAAGATAAAACATTTTCTATGTTCACATCAGCAAATTCAAGCATGGATTTACTCGTTATATTACAGTATATGACGCTACAGCATGGTAGCATTTTAGTTTTGCTATGCACCTTAACATAATCATGCAAAGGTAACATACAGTGCAACTGTATATGGAAGGAAGGAAGGGAGGGCTATGTTCTGTTTTTTAGAGTGTCAGACTCATGTTTTACTCATGTGTTACCTGCTGGAATGTGCTTTTAAATTGTGCACAAAGATGTGCACAAACAAAATAAATATTTGAATACAAACAAAATAGTGCAGGCACAGTACAAAAAACCCAGAGCGATTGTATCAGGCAATTTCCCATTTTGAATTAACTGAAAAACTGTAATTTAGATTTAGACATTTAGTGCTTGACCAGTAGATGGAAAGGGGAGGGAGGAGAGGGAGAAATTGATGGTTGTTGTCATGTTTTTAGTTAAATATCAACTTTATGATTTGTTGGTTCACTCAAAATCTGGGTGACTGCAGCTAAAGCCGTCATGAACCTTGAACTGTGTGCCTGTGCATGTGTATGTGCGTGTCGCAGGTTCTACAGCCGCTGGAAGGAGTGGGAATCGTGGTATTCTCAAAGTTTTGGCCTACATTTCTCTCTGAGGGAGGAGCAGTGGCAAGAGGACTGGGCGTTTATTTTGTCACTGGCTAGTCAGGTATGAGCATGCACACTGTGTTGTGTTTTTTTTTAATATATATATATATATATATATATATATATATATATATATATATATATATATATAAAATGTACAATTCTTCCTTATTTCGTAAAGCTTGCAGTCCAATCCAACTAATATAACCACAGAGATCCCAGGCTTATTATACAGTAACTACAGAGAACGCAAAGTAAGCCAACATGTTATATGGAGGTGAAATGGAAGTTTGGACTTGCTGGCCATTAAAGGGTTAACACCGTGAAAAGTTGTGTGTATTCTGGAGTTGACATTTTGTCTCTTTCTTTGTGTTCTGTTTCCCTCTTTCTCCATCTGCCTCCCGTTGTCCCTCCTTTCCCGGCAGCCGGGGGCGAGTTTAGAGCAGACTCATGTGTTTGTTCTGGCCCACATCCTCCGACGGCCCATCATCGTGTATGGCGTGAAATATTACAAGAGCTTCCGAGGGGAGACGCTGGGATACACCCGCTTCCAGGGTGAGCTGAGGAAATGAGATTTGAGGCACAGTGGCTGAGCATGTGCAGTAGGCTGGAGCAGTGTAATAAGTTACAGGAAAAGTTTTGGGGGAGAAAAATCTAATTTACACAATTTCCCCTCATCCCAAGTGCAGGCAGTTAGCCAAAATGTGCTTGGTGTCTGAGGTTTAATTGTTTAGTTCTGGAGATATGAAGCCAAGGTAACTGATAATGCAAGCTAAGTTGCATCAAGTTGTTAGGTAATCACAAATAGACCCACTTCATGGTCTTCAACGTATTATTATGTATACAAAATAGGCAGATGTACAGTACTGTGAAGTCAAGAGGACAAAAGTCAAAGCGGCCATTAAATACCTGGCATTCATTTTTCAGAAGAAGGGAATTGTTATAAATTGGAATAAGACAGTTTCCAAAACTGGACCATACAATGAGACTCAACTCTTTGCAAGACCTGATAGACCACCAAAATTGTCAGCATCAGTACGCAATACTTAAAGCTTTCATCTTGGAGTGAGAGGAGAAAAATGAGCTCCTCTCTCGTTTCAGATCTGAAACGATCCACAGGTGTTTCTGTCCATCCCTCCACTGAGAGAAAAGCAAAGTACACTCATCATCAAAAGAATAGTTGAACCCAGAAGGAAGATAAAGGTCACCAGGAACAATAAACAATGATAAATTTAGACTGATATGGGCAATATTTATTGAGCTACACATACAAAAGTAGTGTCTCTCAGTATGGCGTCAGGCCGCCATGTTTGCTACTGCAACATGCCAGACGTCTCTGCATGGAGTTGTAGAAGTTCCTAATGGTGTCCTGCGATAATCCATCCCATGCCGCTTGAATATTCTCTCGCAGTTCCTGCAGATTTTGTGGTGGAGTGGATGTTGAGTGACACCAGGTCTTCTGGACATGTGACGCGTGTCAACAAACCACTCATCTTGATAATGACCACGGTGCTACCACCAAGGCAAAAGCGGGACTCTGAAGATGGCCATTCTGGGTCACCACCTTTACAGTCCTTGGCGACGTTCATGTGGTGTTAAGTGCAGTCGTCATAGCGGTCTGTGTAAATGTAGTCCTGTGTTGTGCAGCTGTCTGCCAATACTGCTGGCACTAACAGGATGACTCATGTAGGGCATCACTGCTCACTGAATGTCTGTAATCGTGGCTGTTGGGTCAGTCAGGTACAAGGCCCATCCTTGCTTCTGAAAATGTAATCATTTGCATGTCTCACAATGTCAAACCTACCCACCAAGTTTCATTCCTGTCATTTGATTCCTTCTGGGTGCAACTATTTGTGCAGCTGTTCTTTTGAGGACAAGTGTACAAGCTTCCGTTACTTTCTAGCAGCATTAGTCCAGTGCACCATAGCTCCAGTCCTGTCCACTTTGGGCCCCAAGCTTGTCTTGGCTAAACTACTCCTCTTTTTTCTGCTACTTTTGCTGACAATAAATGAGTGAAATTTTATATATTTTGCACAATGATGATTATGGAATGCTTTGATTCTGGTCAGAGGCCAAACAGGCTAAAGCTGTTGCATCCCTCCTGCTCTATAGGGGTGTATCTGCCTTTGCTTTGGGAACAGAGTTTTTGCTGGAAGAGCCCCATTGCCCTTGGTTACACACGCGGCCACTTCTCAGCGCTGGTTGCCATGGAGAATGATGGTTATGACAACCGAGGTGCAGGTGCTAACCTGAACACAGACGATGATGTCACGGTCACTTTTCTGCCTTTGGTGGACAGCGAGAGGAAGCTGTTACACATCCACTTTCTGTCTGCCCAGGAGGTGAGTGTAGGCCTGTCTTTCAGCCAATCAGTATTCCAGAGTTAATAAGCACCATCAGTTATTGGTTTACTGATGCTGATGAGACCTATTAAAGCATTGAAACTTGGCACTGGATGACAGAACTGTTAATTACTTGATAACACTGAAGTAATTACAAGTAATTGTATGGATTGAATTTTGATGCCATTTATCATGTGGGCTGTTTTGTCTGCATGTCAGATGGGGACCGAGGAGCAGCAGGAGCGCTTGCTGAGGCAGTGGTTGGACTGTTGTGTGACGGAGGGCGGCATCTTGGTGGCGCTACAGAAAAGCTCCAGGAGACGCAACCACCCCCTTGTCACACAGATGGTGGAGAAGTGGCTGGACGGCTACCGGCAGTTGGGCACCTGCCCCGCCCTCTCAGATGGAGAGGAAGAGGAGGAGGATGAAGATGAGTGAGAAGGAGGGGATTTACAAGAAGTGAAATTCTCTTTACATAGAGATATGGTGCACCTTGACTTTTCCTCTTGAAGAACACACATGTACGCTAATGTACCGTTATATACCCCTGTCATGTACAAACATGCATTCTTACCAGCTTCTCCAACAAACAGTGGTCTGTTCTCATTGCTGCAGAACAGATTTGGGGCAGTGTGAAATAAAGGAATATAGGATAAGAATGGTACATGCCTTACAGAGTATGTCCTTTTTGTTTTATTCCAGTTATAAATTCTATATTTGGTAGTTATAATCAAGAGAAAAAACACACCAGAAAATTTAAACTAAATTGGAAAGAAACTGAATATTTAAAAAAGGTATATTCAAGGCACTTAAGCACATTTTTAAAAAATATTTTCTTCAGTTGCAAAATATGACTTTTTAAAAATGTAATTGTTAGAAATTCCTTCTATGTACTTGTACATCACTATACCTTGAGATTAGTCATTTGTCTATAGTCATTACCTGAGAAATATTTATTTACCTGTATGATTCATTGTGAGCTTTAGAAATGAACACATACTTACCACTGTGTGATATCAAAGTTTTGTCTTGTCACGCGAATGAGGAATTCCACTGCAAACACTAATACAGCTGGGAGGGCTGTTCCAGAAGGAACATTCACTCAAGGCCGTGGTCGGTGCGAGCAGTCACACTACGTGTACACTAAGTTAATGTTTCTACACACTGTTTAAACCTTTGGTGTCTAGCCACAATTCTGTTTTTGGATCAGTGTTTTGTTTTTTTTCTTTGCCTAATATCCTCTGGATGTGCTTATTACATTCATAGACTTGACTGAAACCAAAGTGAACGTTGCATCTGTTGGCTTGCAGTGAAAGACTTGATTGGGTTTGTTTTTTGTTCCATTGCACTGTGTTTATCCCTCTTGTGGCTCTTTCCAGTCTCATCCCTACCAATTTCAAAAATACCCTTGTGTGTTGATTTTTTTTCTTCTTCATTCACTTAATACCTGCCGTCAAACTATGGTGTCAAATCTTGGCAACTTGGATATACTGTATGTCTCTGGTGGTTGAGGTTGAGGCCAAATCAGTGAAGGCTTAAAAGGGTTGAATGTCAAACAGTGAAGCTTCTTTAAAACTTTGTTTTTAAAAGCAGTGTATGTGAATTCTTATCACATTCATATTATTGATTTTTTTTTTTTTTTTTTGAGTGTGTGCGCATGCGCACTTGTGGTTAAGGTCCCTGCAGCAGGAATAAACCTTTTATAAAGAATTTCAAAAAGGTTAAAAGAACTGACATTCGTTTCTACTTGATCAACTGTCGCAATTAAAGTTGGAAACGAAGTACCTGAAACCCTTATTGGTTGAACTCTGTAGCTTGTAAAGAAGACTGAAATGCAATACTTTTATTTGCATGAGAAAGAAATAACAGCCGGTTCAAACAAGTAAACAGAACATAAAAAAAAAGAGTGTTTTCAGTAAGGAAGGGCTGATGTTTGACCATTGCAGAGCTAAAGGTACAGTCCCTCTGGGGTCCCTTCCTGTTTCTTGTACAGCACGTTCTCTTTGGACTTCTTGAAGTCCTCATTTGTCACCTTCATCCTCCTCTCCCTCAAGGCCATAAGCCCTGCTTCTGTACAAATGGCCTGAGATGGGGGAAAAAAAAAACAGCTCTTATTACAAAGTATACCGCATTACAAACTGTTGTACTATTGTCATTTCAATACTATGCATTTCAATTTTCCCTATGTTCCACCAATATTTCAACATATTAGCTGCATTATCAAGGTGAATGGACCAATAGAGTTACAAATTAAGAATGTTTTGCCTTCTTGTGTAAACATTCTTTATTCAATAGCTTCTTTGGCAGTATCAACCATCATGCAGCTGTACTTCATGTACATGCCAGATGGTGGCAGTAATGATCCTAAGTCTGAAGTCCTATGCTTGCGTTTACAGAGCATTACCAAGTCTGGCTGGACAAAGCTCTGACACGATTGTTTTAGGAAAGGTTTAGCATTATTTTGTCTACACAATAAAGGCAGTTTACACCTAAAACAGGGCATCCTGATGTAAATCAGGAACCAGTGAATATTAGTGGGTGTGAGGTCAAAAGTCTTGTATTTAAGAGTGTTCGTTTCAGAAATTCACCTTTATGTCGGCGCCTGAAAGATCATCTTTAGCCAGTATGAGGTCATCTAGCGTTACATCATCTGCCAAAGTCATCCTGCTGGTGTGAATCTGAAAAATTCTGCGCTTGGTCTTTTCATCAGGCAGTGGGAACTCGATCTTACGATCAATTCTCCCTGCGGAAACACAGTGTTTTAATCTCAGTAAAGCATGTTTGTCTTTTGTGAACACTGAATTCATCTGAGCGACAAACTAAATTAGATAAAGATTATTAATATTCAGTAAATGCACCGAAAGCTGAGTGGTAGATTTAGCTCAGTTACCCACCGGGACGGATGAGGGCAGGATCAAGGGTCTCTATCCGGTTGGTGGCCATTATGACCTTTACATCACCACGGGAGTCAAATCCATCTAGCTGGTTTAGGAGCTCCAGCATGGTCCTCTGGATCTCCCTCTCTCCACCAGAGTTTGAGTCATACCTGCACAGAACACACAACAAAATGAAGTAAATTTGAATGGTAAAATAAAACTCATTCCCAAAACTATAAAATGCTTGTGCTGAGACACGGTAATCACTCTACAGCAGGGCAGCATTACTATACATATGAAAAATAAACAACTATACAGAAGGGTCCTACGCAGAAACTCTCTAATATGTACAAATATACTAAAAGATAATCATATAATATTTTATATATATATATATATATATATGTGTGTGTGTGTGTGTGTAGCTGATGTACAATGAAAAATATGCAAAGAAATAGAGGCTGCTAAAAACTGAACTTTGTCCAACACAAAGAGTAGAGGCAGGGGTTGAAACCACACTGGCCACAAACTACTTCAGTGTTTCCGAGCATAACTTCCTCACAACCCCACCCCCCTTAACTTTAACCCACAAAGGCTTAGTTATAGCACGAAAACTCGACTGCCATGTTTTAATGAAAGAAGATCATTAAAACAGTAATGAATGTAACCCAATAAACAACACAGCCTGTTAAATTTTACTTCACTGTATAATCATGCACCAAGTATCATCAAACAGCAAAAATTATCTGAAGATTTTCTATTTGTAGCCATCATTATAAAACTCCTTATAGTCAAAAACAGAAATATTTCGCATTGAGCTTGAAAAAAAAAGTACAAATAATACAAATACTTGACAGTCATATCAGTCAGGTATTTTGTCAGACCAAGCTTCAGCTTGACCAAAATATTATGTTTCCAAATAATGATTACAGCAAAAAAGTGTCTATTTATTGTAACACAGTTTTGCAATTAAAAAAAAAACAAAACAAATAAACAGCTACCAATGGCTCCTTAGCGCTACCGACATGGCTGTGTTGTGGCCCACAGGTTGAAACCCACTGGCTTATATTATCCCTATAACTCTTAAGTAGCATAATGACGTAAGTCTCTGAACATTGGAGTGATTTCTCCAAAAAGAACCATTTATATATATATTTTATGTTATTACTGGCAGGGGGTAATGCAACTGAGGAGAATTAAGACATTTACAAGATATTTGTTTTAACCTGGTTTACCTCTTGGTTCCTATAGCATCAATCTCATCAATGAAGACTATGGACGGAGCATGTTCCTCTGCTACTCTGAAGAGCTCTCTGACCAGTTTGGGGCCATCACCCAGGTATTTCTGAATCAGCTCCGAGCCCACCACCCTCAGGAATGTGGCAGATGTCTGATTGGCCACAGCTTTAGCCAGCAGGGTCTTCCCTAAACAGACACATAGTCCAATGACTGCTACAATACCCAATAATAATGCCCAACAAGAATGCACCAAGCATTAACAGGTGTTTTGACTGACCTGTGCCGGGTGGGCCATACAGAATCACTCCTTTAGGAGGTTTTATTCCCATCTCCTCATAATACTCAGGATGTGTCAGAGGAAGTTCAACAGACTCCTGTTAAAGAAAGAGATGAGCACTATTAGAGCCATGCCTATGATACAACTACAATAAAAACAAACACAAAAAGCTACAGTGAATACGCATATCTACTACCTTAATCTCCTGTATCTGGCTGTCCAGGCCTCCAATATCAGCATATGTCTCCTGAGGGGCTTTTTCAACTTTCATCACAGTCACTAGAGGATCCGTGTCATCCATCAGCACACCAATCACTGCATGTACCTGCACACAGAACCATTATTCTCGTAATTCTACAACTAAAATAAACTCATAACTCTAAAAGAAACTAATTTTAGCCTTTCTGCACACAACTAGTTTATAAAAATCCCAGTACCTTGTGGTTCAGTAAAACAGAACAGCCTGGTTCAAGAAGGTCTTTATCCACAAAGGACAAGATGCTAACATAGTGCTCTGAGCCAACTGATGTGGACACGATGGCATGGTTGTCATCAATGATCTCTTCAAGTGTTCCAACTGACATTGGTGTCCCTCTGAGGTCATCAACTTTGGACCTCTCTTCCTACAAGATAACAGAGCATTATTTGCATCTACAACATTCATATACACCAATTTGTCTGAGATGGAATGACATGAACCCTCCTGTTATGCTGCAGATCAAATGGGACCTGTTTCTAATGTAAATTTGATTTGTTTTTTTATTATTAAAAATTAAATAAAAAATCGTAGCAAAATTGTGAAATCTTTTCTGTCGGGTTGAATTAGTGTAATGAACATGTAAATGGAAAACGACTAATTTAACAATTGACCCAGCAGTGGAGACTAGAGCACAGAACGGAGGTTAAAAAGGATAAAAATATCAAATTTAGACCACCCCCCCTCAATGTGTTGAATGTCTAATTTGTACCAATCTACAAAAGAAAAAAAAAGAAAAACAAGTTAATTATAAGTAAACTATGAGCTGTTAGGTGTAAAAACCTGATTACACCATGTTAACTTGCTAATGGTTTACAGCTTAAGGTTTTTGGGTGCAACTCACACTTGGTACTTTGGATTACACTAATAATGATTAAACTAATATTAATTGAGCTACATATATGTTTATGAAGAAAAATATATACTTCAAACTACTTTAAGATGGTTAAATGTAAATTGGCATAATCTGACTTAGAAACATTATTGCTGTTTTTGGGTGGCAGAACATGACAGGAAGGTTAAAAAGATGTGAAACACAGCAACTAGGCACGCACTTGATCTCCACTCCAGTTTCACTGACTGACACACATAGCAGTAAAACACAATACCTCCTGTTTTTCCTCCAGGGGCTTCATCTGTTCTTGGTTCCTGATGAACTCCTCTTCCATCAAAAGGTAATCTTTGATCCTTTCCTGCTTCAGCAACTTCAGCCGGCACTGTGTGTGTGGGGTGACTAAGAACAAGAACAGCAAGAACATAACAAAGCTTGCTAAACGTCTGCAGGCATTACAATGACACAGCTTACTAGACTAGACAGAGGTTTCGTATACCCAATGGCAGCTTGCTAGCAGCATCAGGCCCCTTAGTCTTCTTCTTCCTTTTTCCAACTCTAGTGGGTATTGGAGGCTCATATTTCTTTTTCTTATCCTAAAAACGACAAGGATTTATCAGTTGTTCACTCACAACGTAAAGTGACAGTCCTTGAACCAAACACAATAACACCACAGACATGACGAACTAAATACAAGCACCTACTTTATCGTCTTTCTTTCCCCCTCCAGGGCCATGTCCTCCACTCTGGTTTTGTCCCTGTTCAACACAAAACAGCATGTAGTGGTTTAAGGAACATTTCAAACTGTAACTTGCAATTCACTCAGAGAAACTGTTTACAGCATGGCACCCGCGAATGACAAACAAACTTACAGACAGCACAGCACACCTGCTAATAACCAACCAAAAACTGCACCCCACTTCAGATCATGCTGTCTAATCCACGATAAACTAGTAACATCAACCCCAAAAGCTAGCTGTTGTGTCAGGTTCGCTGAGGCCGGCTGTACTAGCTCGCTACACTGCTAGCTAGTGGGCTAAGCTAACTTAATGCTAGGCCTCTAATAAGAAAAGAAAAACGACATGCTACAATACATTTAACACTGTGTGAACGAGTATTAACTGATAAAGGCCAGCAGACATACTTTTTATCTGAACTAATGCCTTCTCTAGTACATAACTGTCAAAATTGAGACGAGATAAAACTGCTTGCTCACCATTGTCGTTTGTTTGCTGCTGTTTCTGCACCGCTGTGTTCAGAGCGGCGGCTCGTGGTGCGCCACTTACTGGACAGGAGGATCAACTACAGCAGGGAGAAGTGATGGGAGCCGAGGTTTACCACGGCAAAAATGAAAATTCATCGCCTTAGTCTGCTTTATAAAGAACATAGCTCTGCATGTCATCTGGGTAGTACAGTATAATGTTATATAAATATGATAATGCTATATGAATATGATGCTAAAATAAGGGTAAAAGTTTTAAATGAACTCTTTCCGTGCAAAACATTGCTTGTATTTCAGAGAAGGTTAGTAGTTTGTAATATAGCTACTGAAGGCCAGGACTTCATTACATGGGCCTAGGTCATAAAGCAAGGCTGTCTGAACCATTATACATAATGCTTACAAAGCATCCTTCACTCCCTTACACATTCCATAATACTCTGTCAGCGCTGATGCTGTTTGACATCAGACAAGCTGAGCACTGACACAGTGAGAATGCTGACTGAAAGTAGTATGTAGTATGCAGTATGCGACCAAACTGTAAATCTGTAGTGCCCTGAGTACACCTGAATGGTGTACTACTCCAGTCAGAATCTGTATCCAAAATGGGATACTACATACTACTCGCATACTAAATCCACCTAAAAGTGTAGTATGCAGTATGTGACCAAATTGAACCACTGTAGTTCACTGAAGATACCTGGATGGCGTACTACTCCAGTCAGAGTTTCTAGTGTACAGGGGGCGCTATCATCATAGTGTACTGTATCCCATCATGCACCGCTGCCTCACCAGCTCTCAGCCTGCTTCAGCCAAAGAAAATGGCGGCGGGTAACACTGGGGAGCAAAACATAGCCAACCCTGAGTATAAATGTGGGTGTAGTGATTGTAGTAGGGTATGTTTTCATCAGAATGAGCTTCGGAAAGTTAAAATATACAGGTCTGAAGTTTAATAAACGAAGAAACTAGCTTTAGAGGTTCAGTTTTAGAGCAAAATAGCCGAGGGCAGCTAACAGCTAGGCTAAATGTATTTCAGGTGAACTGAGCAGCGTTAGCAGCAACTAGCTCTAAATAGTGGATACTGTAATAACAGCTCTGAGGTAAATGTGAGGTAACTTGTCATGTGACTGTAGTAGTATGCAACATTGTTGGTCAAAACTTGTTACTGTACTGTATACTACCCACAGGGGGCAGTATGCTGTACATACTACTGTAGTATGCAGTGTGCAGTATAGTTGTGTGCCATTTCAAATACAGCCTACATTTCTGGTAGCTATCGCGTCACCATCTTTTTCAGATATGAAAAGCTCACCCCTGTCTGTTTCATGTCACATTGTGGGACAATAGTGTCCATCATTACAACACTCAAAACTGACTGGTTTTAAGGGTGCATTGTGCATTTTGGATATACTCAACTTGGACATTGGTAACTGTACTACATACTACATACTCAAAAACTAGTTGGTATTAGTATTAAGTGCACAATTAGGATGCACCCAAATCTGTCACAACAGCCTATAAAAACAAATGTATCCTAGTAAATAATGCATTTATTTATCTGCTATTTCTAAAACAAACAAACAAACAAACAGAAAACAAAGCAGCCTTCAGAGTCCAGATTGGTATGATGTAATCTGACTGACTTTTCAACAAGTAAATTTTGCTGAAATTGTAAAAAAAAGATGGAATCTCCCTCTTGAAGAAGTATTTACTGAAACAAGTCGTAAGACCATTAACCAGATAGCAAGAATATATCGGCCCGCTAGCTTGGTCGGCACTCCACTGACTGTTTGCCAGTGCTGGTCCATCCTCAGATCACCAAGATCTTACACACAAGCTCTAACTAGTTTTTAACCTCCTCAAACTGATTAGAAATGTACACAGACTTTTATTTAGGAAAATAAACTAGGACAAATATTACAAACGCCTTAGAGGAAGACAATTAGACATGTGGCCTAATAGAAAATGATTTAGTTGAAAATGTTGCTGAAACTAAAGTTATTTACTTAACAAATTTATACAGAATAACGAACATAAGAAAGAAGGAAAAATAATTTAATTGAACTATGAGCAGAAAACAAGCAATAAAAGTGCTATTAGATAGATAGCAGGGCCGTGGAAATCACTGAGCAAAACACCAGCAGACCAGCAGCTTTGCTGTTATTTGGCTAACGGTGAACCGCCATCCTTTTGCTACCAGGGTATATTTTTTATGCTACCAGGGCTTATTTTATAGATAGAACTGGGATTTGTTCCTCAGTACTACCTTGTAATGTATATTGCTTTAAAATCACTGACATGTACACCCTGCTAGAGAAACCAAATTTGATTGACATAACTATGTGTTAAAACAGCCTAGCCTTAATTTAAGAGTAAATAAGACCTGTTAATGGTTGGTGCTTTGTGGTTATAGAACGGAAAAAAAAACTTGCAAGGTAACCACAGAGCTATAAAAGACCCCGAGACACCTTAAAGCAGCGTCAACTTTAAAGAAGTCATTCACCTTACCTGTTTCTGAGAACCACTATGCTCCGAAACATCATCATTGCCTTGCTACTCGTCGGCACAGGTAAGACTTGCCATTTTTACCTTTTAACCAGAGCATGCCTTTAATTGTACATGAGTATTATTCTAAATTACTATGATATGATTATTCCATGATTTTATGGACACATATAGCCATTACATGTTCTACTTTGAAAGGACCTTATGTAGTCCTTTTCTGCTTTCCAGCTTGTGCCATGCACCTGGAATACCTGAAAATGGACTCGGATGAGGAGCAGCTTGAAAAGAGTTTTGTACGCTTCTTACAGGTACAGTTTTAAAGCCACAAGCATTGTCAGACTGTCAGTAAATCTTTATAGCTAGTAAATTATTGTGTGTTCAACGAATTTACGATTCAGTATAATGTGTACTACACCCTAATTTATGCTGGATTAGGTATCTGACAGCTGTGGTCACGTATGCAAACAGAGGAGCTTTATATAAGCCCTGATTGTTGTGATATTTGCTCTCTTATTGTTCAGGCTATTGATCAGGATGAAGAATTGCCTATGCCCGGGGTAGAACTTCCAGGTAAATGCTGGGCATGCAAGTGGATTGTGAAGAAAGTGAAAAAACAACTTGGTGACGACGAAAAAACGTCGGTGAGTGTGAATCACACTGTATAGCTAAAACCACAAAGTACTTTGCATCTTAAAACAATTCTCATATGGCTTCATCACAGGAAGTGATCAAGGCGAAACTGCTGCAAGTATGTGACGGTATTGGCCTGCTGAAGGGGTTATGTAAGAAAATGGTCAGTAAGTCCATCAACGTTTTGATTGAGGAGCTTTCTACTACTGATGATCCAAATACCATCTGTGCTAACAGTGGCTTTTGCAAGTGAGTTACAAACAATACATACTGATGATGCGCATGACACAGAGTATTAATCACACTGCTCAGTATTTACAAGTTTTGAAAGAGATCTAAAGTCTAAAGTCCTGCTGGTAACTTCCTTTGTAAACTTCCCCCAGAGAAAAACCCCTGCTGCAAGTCATCCAAGATTTTCCAGAAGTTGTACAGAAGTTCTGAACTCTATCATCATCATTTCTGTGGATTTAAGACACAAGAGTCTGTTACAGATGCAGAACAACTGTGTGACATTTAATAAGCCTAGCTTTTGGGACAAAGCTCCTGTTTCAGCTTGATGTATGGAAAAGAAATGTTGATATAGCCAGTAGCTAAACATAAATAAAGAGGCATGAAGCATTTTATTTTTGTGACTGTTTTTTTATTTCATAACAAACAATAAATGATGGGAAATTGAGGCTGATGGAGCTGAGTTATATTTCTGTACACAGTTTTTGCAAGGTCATCAGTCATGAAAAGTTTGTTAAGTAAAATTGTCCCTTCCACAGTTTAATAGTGGACATTCTGGCTTTGTTTAAACTGGGAGTGGTTTCTTTAAGCAAGACATTATTCAGTAATGTTTAATCAGCACACTTGCAGACAAATCCAAATGACCACTGTCAGCTGGGGCAGAAGTGACTAAAGGTGTCATCTTAGTTTCTCAGCATGCATGGTTTGTGGTCATTAAATTAAAAGGTGTGAATTTAAAACAGCTATAAAAGGCCATTAAGCGACCTTGAATAAACAAGTCAGATCTGGAGAATTCAGGCAGTTTTCCCATTTCTGATGACCACCATGCTCGGAAACATCCTCGTCGCGTTCTTACTCATAGGCGCAGGTAAGACCAGCTATTATGACTTTATACTTGCAATTAGTCCAGGCGTGTCAGTTCTTTTCCCCAAAGGGCCAGTGTACCTGCAGGTTTTCATTCCAACAAAGCAGGAGCACAACAGATCAATTGTTTAAAGACTGAGGCCACTTAATTCACCGAGGGGAAACAGGTGCGCACCTGCTTGTTCAGAATAAAAACCTGCAGCTACACCAGCCCTGGATATGCCTGCATTAGCATGTTAATTTACTGAGCAACATAATCACAGAGTGACACTTGATTAACTACACCCATTGGAAAATACTCATATAGCCTGTTTGTGACTTGAAGTGACTTTGTGTTGCTTTTACAGGGTGTGCAATGCACCTGGAATACATGAAAGTGGACTCTGATGAGGAGCTGTTCGATGAGAGCTTGGTATGCTCTTATACTGCTATATTTTTTCAGCCACTTTGACTCACAGCAAAGCATTTTAACTAGTGAAATATTACCTTTTTGAGCTGATTTATGCCTGAGTACAATGTATACTACATTTCATTAAAGGGGTATACTCTAGGAACCACAGTAGTGCCAATACTGAATTCAAGTCCAGCAGTTTTGGTCACTGTATGCAAACAGAAGTGCTTTATTTAAGTGCTCGTTGTTATACTGTTTGCACTCTTATCACTCAGGATATTGATCTGGCTAAGGATTTGCCTATGCCCGGGGCAAAACTCCCAGGTCAGTGCTGGGTGTGCAAGTGGGCCATGGGGAAGCTGAAACGCACCCTTGGAGATCATCCAACTAAGGTGAGTTTTAATCATCAGACTGCATAGTTACAAAGTATGTTATAAAAATCTCACATAACTTAAACTTTACTGCAGGAAACAGTCCAGGGGGCACTGAAAAGTGTATGTGATGGTATTGGCTTCCTGAAGTTTATATGTAAGGGCGTAGTTAACAGATTCATGGACACTTTGACTGAGGAGCTTTCAACCACTGACTCTGCAGCTAGAATCTGCAGTAATATTGGCCTCTGGTGAGTTACAATGAATTTTTTGACAAAAGTGCATGTCTTTTGTGACACAAATTACATATTCTATGACTATATATTAACTAGTTGCAAAATAACCTTTTAATATAAATAATAACTATTATTACAGCTAAAAAACCCTTCTGGAACTGATCCAAGCTTTTCCAGAAATCCAGCAGAAGATTGGAAGGAGCAGACAACTCCACTGCGACAACTGTCTGAAAATGTGTTAATGGAAAGAAATTGATTGCATAATGCAAAAACATATTATGTAATACTGAAGCCAGTGGTTTTGCTCCAATAAATGACTGGTATATTTGCATAAAAAATATGTGTTTTCCTCATTTCTTACTTCCTGGAGTATTTAAAGCGGCTCAAATCAGGATCAAATAAGCAGATGTTTCTTTGGTCATGAGGTCAGCAAAAAAATGCATTTGGATCTGATACACAGCGATATTTTCTAAAAATTAAAAAGTGTATTATAAGAATTCTGAAAAAGGTCAGCCAGTGTCTGAAGAGGCATGTGGCGCATTTGATGAGCACATTACCAATAAAACCACAAGCAGAAATAAATATTGTGTAAGTATTGTGTGTGTTTTGGAGGGACCTAAAGCAAGAAAAACTTCTAACATCATGGAGTTGAAGCTGCTCTGTATGAAGGAATAGCCTGAAAATTGCCCAAGCTAATGTGCAGGACTGGTGAATGGCACAAGGGGTCACACCAGATACTGAAAGAAAAGGTTCACATACTTTTGCCACTAATAGATATGTAACATTGGATGATTTTTTTCAAATAAATAAATTACAATGTTCAATATTTTGTATTTCATTTGCTTATGTACATTCTCTTTATCTATTGTATGAAAACTGTTTTAAAATGATGTTATAAATTATGTTTTGAATCATATTTGTGCAAAAATAAAGAAAATCTAAAGGTTTCATAAACTTTCAAGCACCAGTGTAGGTTGACTGGAGGTTTCAGATAGTAAAGCAATGTTTGTATTTATAATGTTTATTTTGCCATCCTCCAGTATATGTGATGTGATGTATACTAGACCTTATTGTTATGTGATTAGGAAGTCACTAAAACATTCACAGTGAAAATGTGTTTTTCTGTCACAAGCATTTGATACTGAGCTCAGTATTAAACAAGAACAGTTGTGGTGTCTTTAATTTAGAAAATAAATGGAAGTGTAAATTCCAAATCATAAAATAGGGCAAAACTAGTAGAGTAGTAGAGTAAGAGAGACAAATGCTCACACAGGGAGTTGCTGTACAGAGAACATCTGCAAACAAAATAGAACCACAGCCTGAAAACAGACGCCAATCTAATCTGTATGGTACACCACAAAACAGTTGTGTGAACATGATAAGACCATCCTTCGTTTATTTGATTTCCAATTGAAACAGCCTTGAAAATGTGTGTTTTCAACTTGTTCGCTGCATCTGTTTGGGATTAAAATAAAACTAACACCCATAAACCCCCTGCAGATTTCTTTTAAAAAGTGTAAAATACAGCACTTGGGTCATATAGGCCATCACACCCTGACTCTGAGAAACAACCCTGTTATCTGTGGCTGAAGAGGCATGCAACACATTTGCTAGATGCATTTGCAGATTATCCTAACCACACCACAGCCAACCAGAAACAGAAGACTATCATGTGCCATACATACAAATACTGTTAAAAGAATAGTTACACTCAAAAGGTTGGATTGCGATGCTATTCGAAGGAAGATAATAAGACTGATATGGGCAATATGTATTGAGCTACACATACAGAAGTAGTGTCTCTCAGTATGGCATCAGGACGACATGTTTCCTTTTGGTTCCTAAAGGTGTCCTGTGACAATCTGTGCTATGCAGCTTGAATATTCTCATGCAGTTCCTGCAGTTTTTGCGGTAGGGGTTGGGGTGGAGTGACACCAGGCCTTCTGGACATTCATCTTGGCGCTGACGACAGGGCCTCCACACACAGATTTGTTTGTCACCACCAAGAAGAAAGTGGGACTCGTCACTGAAGATGCCCTGCTGCCATTCTGTCACTCCATGACAGTCTGGCGCGATACCATTGCAGTCTTTGGCGACACTGACATGGCAGTCATCGTAACGTCTGTGTGCATGTAGTCCTGTATTGTGCAGCTGTCTGATAATGGTGCTGGCACTAACAGGATGACTCTGAGAGGGCATCACTGCTCGCTGAATGTCTGCAATCCCGGACCACCAAGTTTCAGTCATGTCCTTCTGGGTGCAACTATTTTTGACATGACTCCAATGTCTTAGGACTTTCTTAGGAAAGACTGGAGTACTACTGAACAATTTTTTTTAATCTATCTGTCTGATTTGTTTTTGCACTCGAACTTCTCAAACTGAAGAAACCAATTCATTTTTAAGGTACCTTCTAACCGGGAAACTAGCAACAGCATGAAAGAACATAATTACTCAATGCAATGTGCAATGGATGGTTTCAAATTCACTGACAGCGTGAGTAAGAACAGTTGCATTCACAATACTTAAGACAGTATTACAGTCAGACTTGATTAGCAGATCTACCTGAGTCTCTCATCACTAGGAAAACCACAAGAAAAGAGAAAGATCCTTCCTTATCACTGCATCAATTTCATGTTCTACTGTATAGAAAAATAGAATATCAGGAAAGCAATATACAGAACACAGTCATTCAGTCATTTCATTCTCTATTTAATGCATTTGGATTACAAAAAACTGGAAGACAGGCTAATTGGTTCTGGAAACAAGAAAAACTTTACTGGTTCTGAAGGTCAGCATGCGTTCAGACTCACACACAAATTTAAATACATCTTACAAATAAAGTATGTACATTTCCCAACAATTTCACAACTGAGTCATCATTTATAAAGTAGAAAAGCATCTCTAAAAAAAAAAAAAAACAAAACAAAAAAAAAAAATATCATGGTGCCCACGCCTGACACGCTTGATGTTTGCTCAGTATAGTCACAGACATTACAGGACAGCACAGGGTCACTGCATTGGGGGGGCAGCACTGAGCAGGCATTTGGAGTTCCGGGTCATAACATGTCCTGGCCAGTTTTTCTGCAGAATCTCCTGATTCAGTTTGTTCAGTCTCTGAGAGCACAGACGCAGATCCTGGACCTGATCAGACAGGCCATCCATACACCCAACGTCCCATGGCCCACACACCTGGCAACCTGAGCAAGCATAGGACAGTTTTTATGTATATGGGAATGTAAACAAAAAAGCTTGTGAACAAACAGCTGTTTTAGTACTTTTGCACCTTTACTTAATATAAAATTAAATTATCTTCCAAAACACTCAAGCAGTGATGGAGGGTGAGTCAGTGACAGAGAGACAGTCAGTGATGCGTTTTCATTGAAAACATTAGTGCCTTGCCCAGACAGTTTTCAGAAAGGAATGTTTTATTTTATTTTTAGCTTTTTTTTAATTTCATTTAAACTTTTACCAGCTTTTTTCAGACTAACACAAATGTTTTCAATTTTGTATCAATATTTTTTCTTATAGTGTGTTCCCAGGGGCTTTAGGGGCACCCACTTTCACACAACAGGGCATGATAAACTTGTTACCTTGAAGGTTAAGATGAGTCAAAGGTCGCCGGGCCTCCCGAAGTGCAATGAGGAGGACATGGAATCCCTCCGAAGTCACAGCGGGATTGGCTGACAGATCCAAAGACACCAGAGATGGACAGAGAGGAAGGCACCTAAATAAAATAAAATAAAATAAAATAAAATAAAATATAATATCACAGACAATTAATGATTGTCACAGAAAAAAAATATAAAAACTTCCCTGAACTGCACCCAGCTGCTGTGCCTGATTTTACATTATGGCCCACCACCAGAGAAAATAAACATGCACCAATCCAGTTAGACTGGGCTGGTGTAAATGTCCCACAGGGTTTAATATCACAGTGTATTACCATCACAAAAATAGAATAGAATAAAAATAACACCACTACAGTCTTTTTCTTCTTCAATTTGTGATGTAATCTCTGATACTGGTGGCAATCAGTCAAAATAATGCACCACATTGACATATGCGCCAAGCAGGCCTCAGTGTAATAGACTGTCTCTCTATGCGCATAACATTTAAGACTTCACCTGGCGAGACAGCGGATGCTCTGATCGGTCAGTCCATTTGCAGCCAGACTCAGATGGGTAAGTGAGCAGTCAGCCTGGAACACAAAAGGATTGTGTGTAGATTAGTATCAGGCAAAGCAGCACTGCTGGGCTGAGAACAGAATTACCAAAATCAGTCAAGGACTTGAAGACTAACAAATTATGTCCAACATTGGTTGCAAGTACCACCCGGGCCCCCTAATTCCCCAGACTTAAACCCAACTGAATATTTGTGGGACCACCTCGATAGTTGTGTTTGCTCTATGGATCCTCCCTAACAAACCCTCCAGCAGCTGTATGATGCACTGCAGTCAGCATGGCTCCAGATACCTGTGGCAACCTACCAGGACCCTATTGAGTCACTCCCAGCCCGTCTACCTTCTGTCCGTGCTGCACATGGTAGTTACTTTGGATATTAGCATAATAATGTGACTTGACTGTGTACCAATCTGGTTTTAGCCCACTCTTCAATAATCTGCACATTTCAGCCAGAGTTTGTGTGCGTCTATTCCAGCATTTCACCTGGTGAACTGAGAACTGAGAATTGTGATTGGCTGGCTATGCCATGGTTCTGGCATATAATGTTATATGGTTTTTATAAGGTTTGGATTATTTTATATTTAAGTCTAGTCAAAAGTGTGCTAGCCATATGGGAGTTCTCAGCACATCTAAACAGAAAAGGAGTGGGGGGTAAAACTCACACCACAAGATCACCACCTAGCATTTGTAGGCACAGTGGTCTAAGGCTCTGCAGTGTGTGGAAGTTCTGTTTCACACATCCAACTTGCAGTGCATATCTGTTACCCACAGGTGTGTGTGCAGCCTCCAGGGGGAGGGGAAAAAAAAAAAAACACAGTATGCATATGCCTACTACAAAATTCATGATCAGACGCATTTCAGAAAACAAAATTACAAAATTATGAATGGTAGGTCTAACACACAGGAAGTGCTTGTTGTGGACCCTTGTCAATCAAACTGCTCGTGGTGGTAGAGTGAGTGGAGTTTGGGATGGTCACGACACTAAAGCATGATTTGTCCATTTTATGGCATGCGTTTTAGCCAGCTGGCACGCTTCAGTTTTTCATGTGCAAGATCTTTAAATGAGCAGATCAGAAAGAGACGAACAGACGACGTCTAAACCACTTGGGCTGTAAAAAGTGGACTGTTTTGCAAAAGCCATTTTAAGCTAGCTAGCTGATTATCCACTACAACTAGCGGTACAGCCCACTTACTTTCGTTAACATTTCCAACTCTAAGTGGTTTAGACGTCGCCTGTTCGTCTCTTTCTTCCACTCACTCTACCACCGCCAAACAGTTCCTTCAACAACAAACACTTCCTGTGTGTTAGACCTACCTTTCCGTCAGAATTCGCAGTGCAAAAGTGTTTCGGTACTGGTAAAAGTGTTCCACGTCTTGTAAAATTACTATTGTAATTTTGTTTTCTTGAATGTTCATTTGTTTTGCACTTCTCGGCCACCGTAATCAAGTCTGACCAACCAGCACTTCTGTAGTTGCAGTAGATTGGCTGAAATGTGGACCCTGTCCCAAGTAAACCAATCCAACATGCTTTGCCGTGTTTGTGAGAGGAAAGTTAAGAACATGTGGAAAGTAGTGATCCAAAAGCTTAATTTAATTTTACTCACTCTTACTAAACAATCAGCATTCGTGCATGCAGCCTGTGCCCTGCCTACATCATCATGTGTGTTTTAAGAGTGAGGTTCCAGTGTGCGGAACAGGCTCACTTCTATTATTACACACACGCACTTTCATTGCATCATGCAACTCAGAAAACATCTAATACATTCAACTAATGCTTGTTATTGCGTTTAATACATTTTTGGTTGAACAAAGTTTGTTTATTTTTATGAAATGTCTAAGAAATAAACATGTTAAAATTCATTCTCTCACTGCTGTGGCATTTTTTACTGTATGATTGCTCAGATGTTTACTGTAACACATTTACAGTTCTAGGCTTCATACAGTATTTTTTTTTTTGTCCGAATCTAGGTTTTCTTGCTTGCACCCATAGACTAAAAAGGCAAGCTCCTTTTCTGCTGGTGCCCTTTCAACACTGTCAGTGACACAAGCCATGTAGCCAATTCATTCAAAATTGTGTAAATACATATGTAGTTTTTTAAATTTTATTTATTTATTTTTTTTTTACTTAAAAAATGTTTAAAGTTACAATTTGTGCAACATATACTGTCTAAAGATCAAAGCACAATTTCTACTGTTCTAATATTAATTCAACCTAAGTTATTAGCAAGTGACGCAGTCTTGTGCATTTTCACACTGCAACAAATTGTTGGTTATCAGTGTGCCTGATTCCAAATAATCAGTGGAAAAAAAGAACATATCGGTTGACCCCTGGTTTGGACCCATTATGATATAGAGCTAAAGCTATATAGTGAAGTGAAGCTAATCTACCCATCCATCCGTCATCCCGTGAGTCCTTCCCAAACATACAATTGGAGCCAAAGACACCTGACCCTGAGGCGCAGAGCCCATCAGGTTTAGACAAACATTTTAAGCTTTAGTAAGATGGATAGAAGAGTTGAATTGCTCTGTGTACCTGTGTTAGGAGTTTGGTGAGAAGGTCCAGTGCCGGCTGCTCTGTGGGCCCTTTACACACTGCATTAAGCTCCAGATGCGTGAGGCACTGTAGTGGCAATGTCTTCAATACCAATTCAAACCCTGTAGAGCCCAGAGCATTCTGGGACAGGCACAGTGACCTCAGGTGCCCTGTATCTGCATTAGAATGATTAGAATGATAAAATGAGCTAATGAGAAATAGTTGCATCGGGACAAAAAAAAAAAAGAAAAAAAAGAAAAAAAAGAACAAGTTTGGAGACCTCTGATCTAGAACACAGAAACAAGCATTTCTAGAAATATAATTTATCTTGATCAGCTGTTCTGAAAAGACAAAATAGAATAGAAATCTGTACTAGCCAGACATTCAGAAGAACAGCTTCCCATTTCAATATTGTTTTTCCCAATCTTTGTCCACTCAGACTCATCATTACTTCATTAGCTCAACTGAATGGTGCTGATGAGCCCTCAGAGGGATGGGGGATGAGTGAGAAGTTATATGATGAGTACAGAAGAAAGCCTGTTGGAAATTGCAATATGTTTATAGCAGGTGCCACTTAAAAGACAGGTCACAGGCAGTGAAATGATGTGCAGCAATGATGCCATCAAATCGAGGCATGTTGGTACATCACACTGTGGTCATGTGATGCAAGAGAAGACATAGAGTATAAAGAAATAGTACATACTAGCTATTGACTACATGAGTCTATAGTATTCTCTTATGCTGCCCCTCCCCCCTTCCTTATGTTACCGTCAAAGTTGTGTGACAAATCATAAAATCACTCAAGCTAAAGAGAACCCCACCTACTTTCACAGTTCTGCTAGGTAATGGAAAATGGACAGAGCATATGGGGACTTCAGTTCTGATTTGTATGCGTATTGCCTGGTGGGGGGAAAAAACCCCCACAGCGTGACGTACTAAGACGCCTTGACTGGAAAGCAACATTGCTGCTCATCATTTTCCTGAATGACTACTGGCCTGCCTGCCTGCCTACTGACCTGTCTTTCAACTCCAGTGAACCATGTTGGATGAGCCCTTGGAGGGGCGGGGGATAAGCAAACACCAGTGTGTTACGTTTTCCTTTTCAAACTCAAAAATAGTGGCAGGCCAAGCCGTTTCTAAGCTGTAGCAATCAACTACTTTTCAAACTACATTACAAAAGCATGCAACTTTCAATCATCTGTTATGCAAGACTGTTGTTACATCTTGAACACTTTACTGTGCTCGCTGGCATGCTAAAGGCTACTCCAAAGCACTGTACAGCTCTACTCCAACTTGACAGCTCTGACACTGGGTGTCAGGACTTCCCTGACACAATCCCATTTCTTATTTTTACCCCTACCTCTATTGTTTTTGAGTGTAACCCTCCCCTTGAAACTTAGTTACAAGGGGTAGTGGTTGAAATCTTCCCACTACGAAATGTAAAAACCCTTCAAGAACCGGATACGTCATCAATTGTTGTCAGCGGTTTTTATGTAAACAGACGAAAAGCATGGGCGCTCGCAATTCATTCACATAATTCAACTTCAGTTTTACATATCAATCAATCTATCGAGTCACCCAATGAAAAAGAGCACAAACAAAAAACCACATGACTTCATTAACAGGCTGCTAGTGGTGCTCTGTAGGCGACCCTGCAAGTCTGCAGTGAGAGCAGAGGAGGGTAAAGTTCAGCTCCTCACTGCTTAAATACATTTAGGGCAAATAATTGTCATCCCCCTCTCTGAAGGCATATGATGCCCTAAATGTATTTAAGCGGGAAATTTCGCTAGGTGGCGACCGAGACATCAGCGCATTACTATCGATTTTTACGCGTTATGGAGAAAATTCCTATAAAATGCTTTTATAATGGTTATCTTACAAGAGTTTTTTAACAGAGAAAATACTTATATTTATGGGTCTCTTTGGTCGCTTGTGCAGCCATCTTGCCGATGATTTGCAGGGCATTCTGGGAATTTTCTCATAACACTATGTTTGGAATGTGCCTCTGAAAAATCTCCATTTGAAGGGCCATGTAGCCCTAACACTTTGCCCTACCCCTCCATCTCAACAACAATCGGGACAACCCTACCCTTAGACTTGAACGTGCAAAACGGAGGGGTAGGGCTAAGTGCTAGGGGCAAGGTGTGAAGTGGGATTGGGCCTTTATATCATGTTACACCTCACTGGTAAATGTGGCATTGAAATGGAATGGAATATTTACCTGTGAGAGCGCTGGCTAACAGGAGACGGTGTTGCTGCAGGAAGCGGGCTGTGAGGCCACAGGCCTGCAGAGATAGAGAGGATAGTAGTGGGCAGCCTGAGAGCAGAGAAGCCAGCGTCTGTGACCAGCCATCTCCAAGGGGATTCATACTCAAGTTTAACTCCTCCAGGCACTGAGAAATAGAAAGAGAAAGAAAGAAAGAAAGAAAGAAAGAAAGAAAAATAGACATCAGCCTACTGTATTACCTTACATTACCCCTCCCCCTTTCCTTACGTTAGCAGTAAATTCATTAGACAAATGATAAAGATCACTTAAGCTCAAGAGAACCCAACATACTTTTACAATTCTGCTACTTAATGGAGGCAGGTACTCGACCAGTGTCTGGAAACTTCGGAGTTAAGATTTGTAAGTGTATTTGCCCGGTAGAAAACACATGACCACAGTGTTATTTACAAACATGCCAAGAGTTGCCAGAAACATTGCTGCTCATCATTTCCTTGAATGACTACCGGTCTGCCTACCGACCTGTCTTTTACGTTGCACTCGGGGCAAGTAAACATACTGTGATTGCTAAAAAACTTTCTTCTGAATTCAAAACTAACTACTCAATCATAATCATAACTATTCATACGCATCCTCCCCACAGTCACCTTAAAGATGTTTTAAGCTGTCATTTAGTGAAGCTTCTATATGGCCTTTCTACAATCTATATGGGCGGAGGAAAGAAAGAAAGAAAAAAAAAAAAAAAAAAAAAAAATAATAATATATATATATATATATGAACACAGCATATTATCCCAAAATCTTGCATGCCAATATCGAATTGATTCACCAATGCTAGATATCGATATTTTATTACATGATTTGTTAATACAAATGAAACTTCTTGTACCAGAAGAATAAAATCAATTGCTTTGAGTAAAGCTGAAAGGATCGCATTAACTTGTGATGAATGGATGTCAAGGTCAGTGGATCCATATGTGACAATTACAGAGTCAGCTTTTACTTTGGGGACATAATTTGGGTTATAAATCAAAACACATCACAATATACATTATCTCAATGCCGGTAAAAATATTGTATCGACACTCAATGATATCACAATAAAACGCCTTCAGTGATTCCCACCACTACCATCCATCATCTATTGCACTATTTAACGTCACATGCACCCAAGTATTTGTACCATTTAAAGTCTGGCTCAGTACTACTCTTTTGGCTTGAGACAATTCTCTACCTATGATTATTATATATAATTTCTGTCCATGTCTTCAAAAGCAATAGCCTAAAGAAACAGGGCTATTATATGCCAATTATTCACACTGGTCAGTGTAAATAAATAAATAAATAATAAAAAAAGATTCCTCCATGACCTCATATCCTCATTAAAGCTGCATGAGCCAGTGCATGCATCACTATTAAACACTCCTGAGCCAGTACATGCGTCACACATCTAATAGAATCAAACAATACAAAAGCTATAAAAAGGCAGTTACTGTCTAGGCAGGACTGCCGAAATAAACCGCTGTAGACAGACATGCACAAGCACATACACACGACAGTAAAAGAGAGCAGTTCTGGACATGGAACACCTAAACCAAGCTTCATAAAATGCACCACAACAACCCTCTTTAAAAACACATGACTGATATGTAGGTTTGGCTGCAAGACCGTCACCAAATGCTGACAATTCAGTTGCCTTTCTACATGTTATATCTGTGTCTGGATAGAATGAGTTCTGTTTAATGACTAATGCTAATACAAGAGTATAAAGGAAAAACTGTGTGCATCCTTTCTCACACTCACACATTAAATTCAAACACACACACACACAATCACACATCTACTGAGCCACAAACACCATTTCCTTTACACCACAGCCTTTCACAGAATGTGTTATACAAATATATATGTAGGGGTGAGAGTGTTAACAGAACAAGATGTTCCACGCCTGGGCGTATGAATGGTCACGAGCACATCTTTGACTTCAAAGTGCTTTGAGTGACCTTGGTGTTTAATTTCTATCCTCTAGAGCTTTTTTGAAGGTCAAGTATAAAGGAATGTGAATGCTCTCAGATACTGTTCTTAATCTATTCTATCGTACCTTAGAATGTGACCACACCAAATTTATGGTAATATGCATAATGTCTTCATTTTCATGTGGTTGTTTCAACACTGACAGTTGGTTTTGCAACCAAATTGTTCTTGTAACTGTTGATGTTGAACTGATAAATACAAATACAGTAAATGTAATAAAATGCACACGTTTTAACACAGAGACACAGCACCGCCTAAGCAGCGTTCGCTTCCAGAACACAATAAACGGCACTAGTTCCCGAGAAGTAAAACATTAGGGTTCTCTAAAACCTAACTATGTACATGTGGAACTATTATCTAGTATTAAACAAAATTGGGAAGCTGAGTGAGATAAAATTAGGACTTCACCCTTGAATCAGCTTGCATTTCTTAATTGTATTTTATCTGCTATTATATCTCCTGTGTCTATCTAGTTCTGTTCAGGTTTAATAACTACATATTTCAGAAGGTTAACATGACTGCATCAACTTTTCCATGATCTAGCACCTTTCCCATCATCTTCGAGCTCCCCAAATATTCACTTTGCCAAGTTAAAGCCCCCTCCAGCCAGATCTTCTAGTGTGGAAAGCCTTATATTTACACACTTTTCCTGATCACCACTGGGAAGTCATTGCCACTGTGGTAATAAAAAAGGTTACCAGAAATAAGTACCGGAAATGCAGGTTTGCTTCCTCCCTCCAGAGTGTTAACTGCCTTCTTAAGACCCTCTCCTGTAATCTGATTGGCTGAGATGTCAAGAAGTTGGAGTCGGGGCATTGTGGTTGCTGCAGAAATGAGCTCGGGCAGGAGGTCATCACGAAGTCGATTGGAGGAGAGACGAAGCTGAGTCAAGCTGTCCTGTAGCTTGAGAGCACGCAGGAGAGGAGCCAGACATGCAGGAGCCAGACTGAGACCACACACAGTCACAGAAGGAGAACCATCCTGCACCTCACACAGCCGCAACACGCGCCTGTTTTCCTCTGCAACACACACATGTACACGTGCACATGCACTCGCACATACTCTTAAGTATAATTACATTCAGAGACCCATGAACAAATGGTAACAGGCTTTCATCCTAAACATGTCAGTGCTAACCCAAAAAAGAAGGACTAGTCTACTAAGCGCATATGTGTCAGGTCTAAATGGGGAAAGGCAGAGATGAAATTTAGATTGAAATTTATTTGAGATTTAAAAGTACTTACCCACAGCTAGACTTGCACAGGCTTTCTTATAGCGCTCAGGTAGAGGAGGGAGGTCCCAGGAGCACACCTCCGCTAGAACCTACATGTGTACCGTCCATATAAATCAAACCCCACATTCACATACACTTCTCCTCAGTGCTCTTACCCATCAAATATTTAACTGCTTTTCACAAAAAAATGCTATAATTATGGAGGTATATATTATGTATCTATTTGTTTAATTAGTTTCTTTTTACTCACTTTTAGGACTTTTACTGTAAATCTGATTAGGTCATATTTATGCAGAAATACAGAACATTCTAAAGGGTTCAAACTTTCAAGCACTACTGAAGATATTGTTAGTCTGTATCATCACCTCTTCATTGGTGTGCAGCACAGTCAGTAGTAGGTCAGTAGGCGAGAGAAGAGCGCCCTCTTTCTGCAGGAAGAGACGTGGTAGCAGTCCACAGGTTTGATAATACCGCTGAGCGGCCTGCTCGCACAGCCAGGACACAGTGCAGGAGTCTGCCTCACTGGAAACAAATTATACAGTTATACGCAGTAGTGCAAAAGTTAGGAACCATCTGTCCCCAGTAAAAACTGGCATCAAGTACAAGTTACTCATTTTTGAGGAGGTGGATGACAACTTTACCACGCCTGCAAAACTCCATCCTTCAGTTAGTTAATTTTCAGTCAAAACAGCCATTAAGTACAAGTTATTTAGAAAACTGAATAAAATAATCCACATGCATAAGCAATAGGCAAGAATTTCGAAAACTGCAATTAAAACTTTTATAAAAATGTAGAGAGAATTGGACTTCTAACAAACGTGAAAGATCATCAAAACATTCAAATAAGCAGTACACAAAGAAACAATAATGCAAAGCAAGTAAAACAGCTGGGGTTTTCAGAACAGACTCACCACACCACACTCAAAATTACAGGATTTGTTATGGACGGTACGGCCGGTATATACCAGTCACATCAGAATATTAAACCCACCTCCTTGCATCAACACTCTGTGTGCATTTCATCAGCTCCCCTTACCATGTAGGAGCACATTGTAGTTCTACAATTACAGAACGTAGCCCATCTGTTTCTTAGCATACTTTGTTAATCCCCCCTCACCCTGTTCTTCAGTGGTCAGGACTCCCACAGGACCACCACAGAGCAAGTATTATTTTGGTGGTAGATCATTTTTAGCATTGCAGTGAAACTGATGTGGTGGCGGTGGGGGGTGTGTTCTGTGGCCACTGACGAAGGACTAGAGGATGACCAACAAACTCTGCAACAGCAGATGAGCTAACGTCTCTGACTTTACATCCACAAGTTGAAGCAACAAGGTAGGAGTGTGTAACAGGGTGGACAGTGAGTTGACACAGTGTTTAAAACACCAATCCAGCAGCACTGCTGTGTCTGATCCACTCACACCAGCACAACACACACTAACACACCACCACCACCACCACCACATCAGCAGTGTTGGGAATGATCCACCACTCAAATAATGCCTGCTCTGTGGTGGTCCTGACCATTGAAGAATAGAGTAAAAAGGGGTTAACAAAGCATGCAGAGAAACAGATAAATTGCAGTCTGTAATTGTAGAACTACAAGTGCACCTATATGGTAATTGGAACTGATGAAACAGTGGTGTGTGTACACACACACACACACACACACACACACACACACACACACACACACACACACACACACACTCTCTACAAACCTGTGTGGTACAGGAATCAGGAAGACATTGTTCTGAACTCTGACTCTCATCCTGATTGGTGCAGGCATGGCAGGTGCAGTGATCTGAGGGGCAGCCTGTGGCTAACACACATGAACAAAAAAACAAACTCAGACAGCAACACATCACTTGATAAACACAGCTTATCAAAGAGAAATGTGGCTGAAACCAGAGTGAATATCTCACCTTTATCTGTGAACTGTAAGTCTGTGGGCGTACAAGCTGTGAAGAGTCATCTTCAGGGGTGATGATGGGACTCGGTGACCTGCTGACTTCTCTCCTGCCCAGCATCACCATACCAGGCAGTTGATTCATCTTCACCTGCCTTGCTTTATTACTCTTCTTCAGGGAGAGACCCCTGCTGGAGGAGGACTGAACTGCAGGATAGGCAAGATTGGAAAAAGTACTGACTAAACAAAATACTGCTATTACGTGTTTCCATCATGACTTTGTTCAAAACAGGCAGTCGGTGGCAATGTTTGACTTCAGCTTGAGCAAGGATAACAAACTAAGCATACGAAATAGCACTCATGGTCTAGAATTCAAAACGATGATGCACCGCTGTCTGATCCGATGCCGCTAAAATCAGTAATCAATAAATGAATAATGAATCAACTTGACAATAACTCATTAATTTTACAAGCCCTACAAGCCAACATTGCCTCTAATGCATTTTAAGACATTCTTTTCATTAAGTCTTCATGTAACAAACCTCTAGCAGAAGGCTCTGATGCTCCAGACACATGAATCTGACTTCTAGAAGGCACCATATTGTCACGTCTGCTCTCCTGTTCTGAGGTGATTTTCCTTTTCTTTTTGGGCTGAGCGCTCCCCAAGTCATCTTCCAGCCAATTGTCTGCTATGTATTCGTCCTCAGGTACCAGAGCTGATACATGATTGGCAGACACCGCCGGTGTGCTACTGAACACTGGTTCTGACAGGCTTTGAGAAAGAAGGCGGGATTTGGCACTGCCCAGGTTGTGCATTGCCATCTGATACTCTTCTCTGCCATAGACTGTCTTAGAAGGTAACACTGGATCCCTGCCACTATGTAGGTAGGATGGGACATCCTGACTATGAGAAACCTCCTGTGGGGACAGAGGGACTTCTGGGAAACGGAGTCTAGGCCGCACCGGGCGCAGTGGGCTGATGGAGCAGTCAGACTGGTCAGAGTCATTGCTCTCCTGGTGAAGAGGTGGGGGGAACAAAAAAATAAATAAAATAAAAAAAAGAGTAAGAAACAAGTAATTACAAATTAAGTAGCCTGACTACAAGCAAACCTGCAAGACAATTTGCACAAACACGGGCAAACCTTACTGATATTAAATGAGTATTATAGTATTAATAAAAGGACATGCACAGTATTAACTAGTGTTCAGCCCCACCCCAAAGAGAACATCCTGCTCAGTCCCTCTGGGTCGGTGACGGGGCCCAGTCGATCTTCTGGCTCGAGGGGGAGTACTAGCTTCTGGTGGAGTCCGTGTACTAGACAGGGTATGCTGGGAAGTGAGGTGGAGTTCTTCAGGCTGCAACAATGGCTCGGAGCACTCAGCATCAAAGAGCTGACTGTCTTGCAGGACAGGCCTCCTCGGTGACACAGGTGCAGCTGCAGCTACAAGAGACAGACAGACAGACAGACAGACAGACAGACAGACAGACAGACAGACAGACAGACAGACAGACAGACAATCAATCAATCAATCAATCAGATACCACTGGAAGGAGTAAAACAATGAGTGCACACAAGGGCTGTAATGATAAGCAATTTTTACAATACATGATATTTTTGCATCACATTTTTTAAACTGTATTTGAACATAGTAATTAAACTTCATCTTTCATTCTTTGTCTTTTAGTAATTCTCAAAACTCTACAGCTGTAAAAACCCCTACAGAGTTATTTGTTTAGATTGTTGCCTGAATGCTGCAGGGAGAAGAACCTGCTGAGAACTGTGCCGTCTCCAAAGCCAGCATCTTTTTTTTCCTTGCCAGTTTTATTAAAACCCTAAATGGACACATCTAGATGTCAAATTACCAGTAGTTGATCCTCATGTTAAACAATGCTAACACACAGTCATTGTTCAATCTACCAGTCTTGTTTCATTATTATTGTATTTGACTGGTCAGCCTCACCATTTCAAATAGTTTCGCTAATCAACCATACGAGATGAGCTAACAATAGCATTTTTAAAATTCCAAGAGCTGTGCACTGATGTTTTTGTGGATTATCACTTCTAGGAAGATCATGGATTGTGTGGCATGAACTTTAAAAATAGTATTTATAGCACATATCTACCACTAAGAACCTTGGTTAACCATGCTCTAAACTAGGGGACAACCCTTGTCCGGAGGACCCCATGCTTATTAATGTTTTTCCTTACTCCATCACAACTGTTCCTGTGCATAAGACAGGGTGTGCAGGACTGGCAATGGCAGCCCCTCCTCTACTCATTGAACACACAGGCATTTTCTTCTCATTCTCTTCCTATTCTCACCTCCTCCTGATGTGGTCCTCTTCAGGAATTTCTCTGTTTCAACACACTCTCGCACCGTCTCCTGATCCAACTCTCTACCATACGTCTTCCGCCACTGACGCAAGCTGTCCAATGGTGTTTCACCCTGATGCAAAGACACACCAACACATCCATAAATGCTCATCAAACCCAATGTGATAAAGCGTGTCGTAAGTATACATAATTGCTAGTTTCTCTGTGATGTGTAAAGTGGCTTACATCATCACACCCAAGTAAACCCAAAGGGTCTTTGTTTGATAAAAAAAAAAAAACTGCGCTATAACAATATTATTCACTGCAGACTCACATCACTGTACATCATTTATAAGCATTCAGACAGAAGAGCAAAAATGAAGAGAGACAAAACTTCTCTTACAGTAACAGTGTTAATGGTATCAGACCTTGTTATTTCGAGCATTGACTGAAGCGCCCTTTTGGACTAGCAGCCGTGCCACCTTGAAGTTTCCACAGATAAGAGCATCATGCAAGGGTGTAATTCCATCACACTGTGCACCTCCAGGGTCATTAACGTTAGCTCCTCTGTCCAGCAGCAATGCAACAATCTCTAACAGGCAAAAACACACAGGGACAAAGCAAATCAACTATATATAAAAATAACCCATTACACTGTAAACACTTAATGCAGCAGAGCAAACAAAACAGAAAACTGAGCAGTGCACGGTTCTTTGCTAATGTTCATCAGGTTACTGTTCACTTGGTACCTAGATGGCCATGATTGGAGGCCTCATGGAGTGGAGTCCAGCCACAGTTATCTCTGGGGTTTAGAGGATGACCCTGTTGCAGAAAGAGAAATTGAATAGCCATTTCATAGCCATGATCACTCAGAGGGTAACACGTTGGACCCATGTGATGAGCTCAGCTCACCTGCTCTACCAGGTACTGGACCTGCTTCAGGTTACCCTCAATACAGGCTCTATGGAGCACAGTCTCGCCCTTTTCATTTCGCCTGTTCCACTATGAGAGACAAAGAGAGAGTGAGAGGTGCAGAAATGGAGAGAAATTGATAAACAGAGACGGTAAATGATAAGTGTATGACAAAAAATTCAGATGAACGGAATTAATAGATAAATAGAGAAAACAAACATACTCTGAGACCGTTGTAACATATTTCAGAGTAAAACAAACACCATTAAGTTAGGTGTATAAACTAGCTCAGTTTTTTGCTTCATGAAAGTTGGAGGTGGGTGGCAGAAGGAAGAGAAACAATGATCATACTTAGTTAATATTTCTCCTGACCTGTTGGTGCATGGTAACAATCAAAAATAATCAGAAGACAGAACATGATGCCTGGGCTGCAACAATTTGTGTGTGTGTGTTTTTGTTGTTTTTTATTATTTTGTTGTTTATTAAGATTTAAATGTACGCAAATAAAAACAATAAAACAAACATGTAGATTTCGTTTTTTTAAGTTAACTATAATTTGGTATGAAGACCTTTCTCTCTTACCCTTCCAGTTTTCCTTCTGCCAGTCACAAGTTTGTCATAACCGTCCATGTCCTCGTCTGCCAACAGAGAATAAAATATTTTCAGCATGCATGAGTAAGGAACTCTGTCATTAACTATACATTAACTGTAACATAAAATTTCAGGCAAAATTTGAGTATTGATCATCTCATTTGTTTAGCTACCGGAGTCTGAGAGCTGGAAGTCACTGTCCAGAGGCTCGCTGTTCTGCAACTGCTCTTCCTCCTCTTCCTCCTCACTCTCCTCCAGCCCGTGACCTTCCGCTTCACACAACTCCTGGAGACGAGCCTCCGTTGCATGAGTATCTGGCGAGTTGACCCGCCTCTGCACCTGCAACCATGCCCTCAGAACCCGTTTCTGCAACCGAGGACACACGACACAAAACCAAAAGAAAAGGAATTATTCATGCAGGCAAATAATCGCTGTTGTCAAAACAAAACCTTGTATCTCCATTTTTCTGTTGTGTGTGTTGCTTGATACAATGTGTGTACATTTCATACTGAATGGCCCAAAATTATTATTAAGTCTAAATTGACTTACAACTTTGACCTAAAGTGGAAATGTACACCCAAACCCCACTCACCCTCAGCCACGCTAGGAGGTATAGGTACTACACTACCTGCAATATGGAAGAGTGTTTCACCTGTAGTTTGTTCTGAGCTGCTCTTTCAGCACAGCGCAAAGCAGCAGTGTAACTGCTGTCCAGTTCCTCCATGCTTTTACCCCAGTCCTCCTGACAGCTTGCGATGTTCAGCCATGTCTCACACTCCTGATGTACAAACACAGATATGATCTTACAAATATGGCGTTTCTGGCTTTGTGCACCAAAATCCTGCACTAAACATGCTGAAGGGTGGCTCAGTGTGCATGTACTGTAGTACCTCTTTGGCATTGCCTTGCCTCAGCTCCAGTTCATGTCTGTAGTGCTCTATAGCTTTATGGTACTGCCGCAGGTCTGAGTGTGTGGCTGCTAGTGAAACGTGGATGACTGCCAGCTCTCGTGAAGGCTTCCCTAAACCCTTAGCACATGACAGCTAAACGCAAACAGAGGATATGAGTCAAAGCATTCAGGCAATATCGCTTTGCCATGCAAGCAGTACACTGACCAACACCAAGAACAGAAATTCTTTGAATCTCCATTACCAGGTATCCAAAGATGCTCTTGTAGATACTATAGGGTCTTACCTGGGTGTGGTAAGCATCCAGAGCTTTGGTGTAGCAGCCTACTTTGCAGTAGAGGTCCCCCAGTTCCTCTGCTAGCCTCAAGGCCTCATGGGAGACCTTATTACTGACGGCTGACATAGCCTCCTCCAGATCATAGCCACGCATTGCTATGGAGACAGCATCAACATTTACTGGCAAGGCCAATGAGCAGATTATTAATCAATCAAACACACACAGGACCAGTTTCCCAGATCAGAATTAAGCCTACTAGAATAAATTGCAGGGCCACTGATAAATCACCATCTAAATTTTAGTCCAGGCCTAGGTATAGCAAATTGGGCCTAATAAATCTCACCATTCTTTAAGCCCAGAAACAAACAATTACAAATATACCAAATGGCCTAAAAAACCTGAATACAAAATTTTTATATGCTGTTCTTCTCACCATATCCCAAATCCCTTTTCACTGCCTCCCTCTCTGCAGGCTGTTGGGACCCTAAACAGAAGGCCTTCTTCAGAGAGCGCCGTGCAGCCAGGAAGTCTCCCAGATGTAACAGAACCTACAGAGATATTAAACACATGAGAATTGCTAAAAAAGCATAACCAGCTCAGCATTTGGGTCTGAAACAATACTTCATGTCTCAAGAACTTTGGCCCACTACACAGTGTCATCTGGTACCTTGCCAATGTTGTAGAAGCAATCGCTCTCACTAAATTTGTCACTCATCTTGCGTGCACACTCTTTGCTCCTCTCAAAGCACCGAATGGCGAGGGAATGCTGCCCATTTCGAAAGTGGATACTGCCCAAGTTGAAGTTAGCACGGTAAAGATCCTCTGGAAAATTGTTCTTCCTAAGACAAAGGAGGACCCGAGTTAGGTGCAGAGTACTGAACATCAAGGTATAGCACTAAACACACATTGAAGACAGGCATGGGCTCTGAGCAGCAGCGACTCACTCCGAGATGTAGATGCTCTGGCGGATGAAGTCACTGCAGCGCTGTGGATCTTTTAGGCCATCGTACACAAAGCCCAGGTTCAGCAGGAGACGCGCTCTCATTTCGCTCTGCTCCCGTGCAGAGACTGTGCCTGCAGCACACAGATGTGTATAGGATACATCAGCCTCAGACACACCGACACTAACAAAGCACTGAAGATTACAACCACACAGAGCAGCGAGTGGTAACACATGCAACAGTTCAATTGCTAACAAAGATACAAAGAAATTGTAGTTTAAGAGAGAGCAATTTTTAAATCACAACAGCTGCATTTTTCCCCGTCTACATTATTAACCATGTTGTCCTTTTGTTCTAGATGAGAATTTAACCTAATAACACAGAGCTTGTGAAGTGCCTGTAGATGAGTTGACTCTTAGACCAATGAAACCTCCCATATGTTGTGACATTACAACCACAGCTTATTGGCAGTCTGGCGGCCCCAGGAATATTGAAATTCTGGTTGTCTTGGCCACAGGATGGGGAAAAGAGGGGGAGGAAAAAAAAACAAAAACCCTGAACGTTTTTTATGCAATTTATATTCAATTTAAAATCACAGTTGTGACATTAGTCCGATTAGTCAGTTAGATATTTTTCCCCCAAATTGTTAAGCCCAAGAATTTTGGTGCTGAGATCAGAAGATCAGAAGTCAAGCATGGGACAGCCACACTGACAGATCACAGGAGAATGTTGGAATTATAGTCTTACTTGGAGGTACAACATTTTGTAAAGCGGGAAAAAAGAAAACATGACCTTCCTTCAAAAACTAATAAAGCAAGTTCAGAATTCCTTCCCAGTACAGTCAACTCTCTTCTACTGCCTCTTTGTCTCCTAGTCAGTTCTTACATCACTAGAAATCAGTGGGGAACGGGAACAAGACCTTTCAGACGTTCATCCACTATAGCCAGGCTCCTCTTGAAAGCATCCTCGGCCTGCTTCAGACTGTCCTGTGACTGGTCACAATCATGAAGGAAGAGGTAGGTGCGGCCTATGGTAGCCAGAGCTCTTTGCTCCTCTGCAGCATCACCGACGGAGCGAGCCAGGTCCAAATGCCGCCTCTGATGCTGGAACACAAATTGGGACCAATGAATAGAAGTCATTGACAAGGTCAGAGAAATCAGCCAGAAGGTAAAACCTGACAGGTCTTCGCTCACCTTCAGAGCAGCTTCTATGTTTCCAAGTTCTGCGTAACATTCTCCAATCTTTCGGTTGGCTACAGCACAGCCGATCACATCGTGTAATACCTCGGACAAGGCCAGCTCCTGCCGGTGCTCCTCGATGGCAGCCTGGTAATCACCTAAAATCACAGAACAGCATGAAAGAGATTTACAAACGTCAGGCATTCTTGAGAACCACTGTGAACTGTGATCTGTTTGGTTTCTTACCATTCTTGGCCAAGAGCTCTCCGAGCTGGTTGCAGATACTTGCTTCCTCCTTAATGTTACTGGTGTTTTGGGCTCTGCTTTTGGCTTTCTGTAGCTCTGGGAAAAGAACGGGCGGGAAACGTGTTGAATAATCGCACTGATCTGATGCAGGAAAGCTGAGGCTGCTGTCTGATCTGACAACAAAACAACTCGCAATGTACACAGTTACAAAACCAGGAACTCCTTGATCGCGTGAAACAAACGGTTATTATTATAGTGGCAGTATAGATAATCATTGGCTGACAACGCAACGACAGGTGCAGAAAACACCAATACATATATAGCAGGGAATCCTGGCTCACAATTTGTCTCCATGTAGATGAAACTGTGACTGTTTACTTACGTCTGATCTCCTTAGCAGCACTCATTGTCCCCGGGTGCGCAGCGGCCGCTAGCTAGTTAGCTAGTAGCAAGCTGGACAGATAGTACTGACGAATCAGTGAAAAATGAAGCGAAAGCAACGTTACAGTCATGTTAAAGCAACACCCACATCCTGCATGGATTTCTAATCAATAGTTAGGTTCGGTTTTGACCGCGATCTATCGTGCCCGAATGAAAATACTCCTCTATATCCAGTCGTGGTCCGGAGGCTGCTAACTTTACGCGTATTCTGTTCCCAGTACCGCGCCAAGAGCTGTGCTGCACGCTGATTGGCTACTGACGGTGAACGTCACGGACCAAATGCCGCTCCTCTTCCTCCTAAGAGCCCGTGCTGGTGAGGTTATTCCACCGCGTGTATCTCTCACTTAGAGGAATACACATCTTGCCGCTCTCTTATTTTAAGTTCCTGGTCTCTTTTATAGCTGCTAGAGAAGCTGATGTGCCTGCGCATGATGTGATTAGCTGTGATTACCTGTGGCGTTATTTTGGGCCACTGGAGCACTTCTCCGCATGATATCCTGCTGGGGCGACAGCAATAAACCAGGGATGTTTACAGTCATGTCATACGCAGGGAGTATCAGCGTATGGCAGACGTCTTCAAATCTGGAGCCTGTTTCCAATCTCTGGTCCTGGATTTTATAATCATTGGTCATTAACTGGACTGTTCATGTAGCTGAATGGCCACTGTAGTGTCACAGCTACCGGAAATTACAAAACCCAGGACTGTAAACTGGATTCAACGTCCATATTTAAACTTACACTTACATATGGTGATCTTATATATGGACACTTTAAAACAAACTATTTTTGTTATTAAACATTTTTCTCTGGTATGTATTTTTTTCCCTTGTTTGTTTTATAGGAAAGATTAAAAGTAAATCTATATCCATATACTGGATGAAATGTTTTGAAAAATCAACATATTTCTTACCACAAACATAAGATACTGAACTTCTATGTTTACTGTATGTACAGCTACATGGAAAAGTTTCTGAACTCCTGGAACTATTAATTTATGCATAAATTACTCCTAAAATATGTAATATTTTACACAATAATAAAATATTGTATGTATATTTATATATGTATATAAATATCATAATCACACAATAATAATAATTAATCATGGTGGTGGTGTGTTAGTGTGTGTTTTGTTCTGGTGTGAGCGAATCAGACACAGCAGTGCTGCTGGAGTTTTTAAACACTGAGAATGAGAATATACTCAGAATAGTCCACCAACCAACACTATCCAGGCAACTGCGTCCTGTGTCCACTGATGAAGTAGTAGAGGATGACACAAACTCTGCAGCAGCAGATGAGCTATCATCTCTGAGTTCACATCTACAAGGTATCTAATAGAGTGGCCAGTGAGTGGACGCAGTGCTTAAACACTCCAGCAGCACTGTGTCTGATCCACTCACACCAGCACAACACACACTAACACACCGCCACCACGTCAGTGTCACTGCAGTGCACCCACATAATACCTGCTGTGGTCCTGTGGGGGTCCTGACTATTAATGTATAGAGTAAAGGGAGGATAACAAAGTTACCTTCTTTATAGTAAGTGGAGCTAATAAAAAGGATGGTGAGTATAGATACAAGGAGGTGTTTTTAATGTTATGGCTAATCCTGAATGACTGTGTCTTGTAATACAAAATTCTATTAAACTTAATCAAAGCATCATTCACTACAAATGTCCACACAACTGGACAATACACCTTCTCAAAATTTGATGTATACAGAAATAAATGTATTTCTTTTTACTTCTCACAGACAGGACTTTCTAGAAGGACAAATACACAAAAACATATTTCATTTGGTCTTGGAAGCAGTGAGTGGGCATCTTGCTAACTGCCATATTCATTTTTGTTTTGGTCAAGATGAAAAACATCCTATTAAGTAATCAACCAATATAACAGGGTTTATATAAGCACATAACCTCTGTATTACAGAGAGCACATTCGCAACAAAATAAATATAGTGTGTGAAGCCTTACATCAGTTTAGATTAACCTGTAGCAGAAGCATTTGAAGTCAACAGTGGAACAGTGGAACATAATTGGAAGCAAGACAAAGTTAAAATATAACTTCAAAACTTTTAATAAAGAATATTAACAGCAGAGTCAGCATTCACAGTCATACAAAACACTGTAACCTGGACAAAGCTCTTTAAATGAAGCTCGCCCCTGAATATTGCCTTTTTTATTGCACATATTTTTAGTTCTGTTTATTTTTGAAAATCATAACCTTCAGCAATATCAACATACGTGAGCTTTATGCACCAGTAAAACAGTAATCAAGTGTCATCTCTCATTCAGGCTGTTTCATTGGTTAGAAAATATTCACCACACTATGTAACAAAAATCCCTGTTTGCAAAATCTGAAACAAACTTTCTTCAATATTTCTTTCATTGTGGCGATGCCTGGGTGAGTGAATGATGGAACAAGGGAGCGTTTGTGAGGATTTGTATTCACATTGCCAGGTTACAAAAAAAGGTCTGTGCCAAAAAGCTTGTTTCTTCTTCATGTTTCACCAACAGTCTGAATGATTCACACATTTGGTAGCACCGTCAGACCCGTGATTCACACTGATGGTCCTGCATCATCTGTTTCTGCTGGTGGGCTGAGCTGTTCAAGAAGTTCCAAATACAGGGTAACTCGCTGGATCAGAGGGGCATTCTTTTCTGCTCGCAACAGCCTTGAGTATACCTGCTTATAGAGCTTCACCTGTTCCTCTTCTTTACCGCTACTTCTCACACACACACACACACACACACACAATTAAACCGGGATTTTAGGATTTTATTTTCCTACATAAGTAATTCAGCTGCTCTTTATACAGGTAAACATCCTGCTTAACCGTATATACCTGCCATACATGGGGAACTCCTGCATAATTTAATATGTAAGACCTAAATAAAGACACTGAGTGGTTTAATGTAAAAGGTTCTGTTCTACAGAACTGTTGACAACGGTGATCGAAACCAGATATCTGAAAGATGTAATGCCCTAAAAGTTAAATCAAAGTACATTAACTGAAGGTTTTAGGGCTGAAAATCCATTCTAAAATGACTTTAGGGAAAAGCAAATAAAATGGTTATATTTGCATTGTACACATAACTTTTGGTTAACATCACCACCACTGTAACATCAAATCACTCTGAATAACTGTGTTTTCATCTTAATGACTGGAAAATGGTGGAATTTTTTCTTTAAACAGATGAGTAAACTGCATAAATAAATAAATAAATAAATAAATAAATATACACACACACACACACACACACACATTCGTCGCTGTCCAATGAAAAACATGCATCTCCACTTTTGTCCGTTTTTACTTTTATGCATCATTTGAACACATCAGCTGCTGTTTACATTGAGTGAGAATCTCATGATGAATGGACCAACAGAAATGGCCCAAAACTGTTTGGAAAGATGTCTGGTTCCATTGACTTACATTAAAGTTAAATGAGGTTTTTGGTCTCTCCTGTAAAGTTGCCATTTTGGAGATACTTGTTTTTCTTTGGACAGCGACAACAAACATACATACATACATACATACACATATACATACATATATATATGTGTGTGTGTATATATATATATATATATATATATATGTATGTGTGTGTGTGTGTGTGTGTGTGTGTGTGTGTGTGTGTGTGTGTATGTATATATATATATATATATATATATATATATATATATATATATATATATATATATATATATATACACACACATATACA
>CM067483.1:21498538-21543626 GCA_034552555.1 Semaprochilodus insignis | reverse complement strand
TATATATATATATATATATATATATATACACACATATACACACACACACACACACACACACACACACACATACACACATATACATACATATTATCCTACCCTAGCACTCTCAAAAACACCCTGAACAGGCTGTCAGTCTTTAACAGGCTATGATGTAAAAATATTTCTGGACAATTAAATTATTAAGATGTCTACAAATTCAAACAATGATTGGATGTAAAATGTGTACATTTACACATGTACTAGAACTAGAGTAAAAATTAGTCACAATAGAGGTGACAGGAACCAGGCAGTGAAAGTGTTTAATGCCTCTAAAAGCTAAAACATAGAAACCAATTACATGGACAGTTATGTGCTGCATGATGCCTGAGACATTGTTTTATGATAAAGTTTTGAGATAAAGCATCTTTCCAAAAAATAAAAATAAAAATATATTTTTTTGTTTCTATTTTATGGAGAATAGAAAAAAAACACAAATTTCATATATATAAAATTTTATATTTTAATATAATTTTAATATTGTAGTAATCACAACCCCTGGTTCCTATTACCACCACTGTAAAGAATCAGTAAGCTTTTCACCTTTGTTTACATCTCACAGACCAAATTATGCTGAGAAATTGAAAAACTGCTAGAATCCTCCTTTTACTGTAGATAAAGGTTTTTAAAGATTTCTCAAGGCTAGCCACAGTTATTTCAAACATTACCTGAGTCCTAATGGCATTTAATGGTCAGCAGTTCTGAGAAACCGCCCTTTCTTACCTGGGTTTGCGTTTGCTAGCAGTGCTGAGTTTGACCAGCTGCAACAGCAGAAAGGAGAAACTGGGCTCAAAGACTCCAATCAACTTCACCACTTCCTCGGTGTTCAGCCCTGATGAAGCAGGGCTATCAAAGGCCTCAGTGGACTCATCAGGATTAACTGTGTTCTCTAGTGCTGCTGCCTACAGACACATAAAACAGTTAATGCAGCCCCTGTTAAATTCCTTTCTGAAAGGGCACAGTGATGCTGCTCTGTCAATGTCTATACCTCTTTCTGCTGTTGCTCCTGCAGCTCTTTGTGAATTAGTTTGAAGGCATTGCGCGTCTCCCTCATGATCTCTAGAGCACCTGTCAAGGTTTTCAGTTTCACCGCACTACTGCTCTGTCCTGAAACATGTGTAAGCGTATTACAAGCTTAAAAACAGCAGAAAAACTGTTTTCTTTTAAGAGTTTTAAGTACTATACATAATAAGGCAATTTGCTTTTAACAGCACTACAAATGCAGACAGCATGACTCATGGAGCCATGTCTCATACGCAAGTCAGTGGCAATCAAGTTATGCCTACATGTAGTTTGTGCAGGATAGAAGTGAGGCTGACCTGCCATGGTGAACTCTGCAAAGGCCACTCTCTCCAGCAGGGTGCGGAGCAGCTCACAGGGTGCGTCACTCAGATTTAGGAACAGACGCACAGCTTTTGAGTAATGAAGCTCCGCTAGAGACCTGTGCTGCTTCCGTAAACTTTCATTACCAACCTGTCACAGACACAGAGTGAAAAGAAAGGTAGGAGACTATGTATGGGTTCATGACAGAGACTGACTGATGCATGTATGAATAGATTTGTCTACCTGGTTGCGGTAGCAGCTGTGATACATAGAGGCCAGTCTGTGGTGGATAGTTGCTGCTCTATACTGGTAGAGTGGCTGACGAGCTGACTCTGTCTGAAGGTCACAATATCTTAAAGACTTCATCATGGCCTCCGTCACTTCCCTCTCAATCTAAAAGAAACGAGACTTTAAGATACTGTAACAGCATAACTAGTGTAAAAATAAGTAGAAACATTGTGTTTGTGTGTTACCTGCTCTTGGGCTTTGCGGGACAGCGGAGCATAGTCTTGCAGTAGCGTAGCCAGAGTGAAATATGTGGTGGAGAGCTCCCAGTTAACAGAGTCCCACACGGCTGCATGACTTTCTCTGCTGCCAAGACACTTCATGGCCCTCTGATAGTAATCTACAGCCTACACGCAAAGATAGAGGGAGACAGCACACTCTGCTCAGAAACAGATGGCAACACAGGAGAAGTTCTATAAAGTCATTTCTTTTTTTAATAAAAGCTACCCTCTATTCACTTAAAACCCCAGTACTGTTCTGTCCTGTTCTCTCCATATCCCATTGTGTTAGGATTAGATTTGGACTCATCATTTGATCAGGACAAAAAACAGAAAACAGACAATTTGTTCTCCAAGTTACCCAACTAGGGTGCACAATTTCTTCCAGCTACTTCAGCAGAGAATGTAAACTATTACTTTCTTTGGTTGGTTGTTTAATAAAGGTCCCATACTACTTCTGTTCAGCTATTGTGCGTGTGTACCTTGTTGTAATAGAGAGCCTCTTCAGGTGAAAACTCTCCTCGGCTTTGATCTGTGGTCATGGCACAGTGGGCTTGGGCACAGATGCGCATCAGTCTGCCAATGTTGCACAGTAGCAGAGCTTTATTCACAGAGTCAGAGATGGCGTCAAAGTTCTGCATACCCTTCTCAAAATACGAGAAACTCTTCTTCCACAGCTCCTGCTCTGCTGCAGACACCATCCTCCGCACTACATGATAAAAGGGAAGTGGGAGAGAAAAGATGGAGAGAGAAAAAAAAAAAAAAAACAAATAAGTTATCCCACAGCACATATTTTTTCCTCAACAGGTCCATGGAGTCAACCTTTTCCAAGTAAGATCCTGCATGACTCCTGAAACGACACCGATACAAACACTCACCCCCTTCTTTTTCTGTCTGCAGAGCTGCAGCTTGGTTCATGTAGAATACACCCATCTCGTTGCGGATGTTACCAAGCCGCTTCAGAACCTGAGCCAGTTGCTCTTGGCCCAGGTTCTTCAAAGCCTCTGAGCTTAAAAGGTCACGGGCAGCTTCATAACACTTACTGCTGACAAATAGCTGGTGCTCTGGGTCAGTGGCCAGTTCAGTGGCCATGTTAAAGGCTGAGGGAAACACAGGGATCATTGGTAAGATAAACACAAGTTAATCACCACATATAATTAGAATTCATGCAAATAAACATACATAATTTTTTTTTTTAAAGTAACAAGAAGTCATATTTTTAATGAAGTAGTTAATATCTTGTAAGCTAGTTTGAAGAACATGTTTGGTTGCCTCAGCCAAGAATTTGCTATAATCTTTCACTAGCACACTTAATTTAACACCAAGTTGTGAGAGTACACGCATGTAAGCTGTGTCCCAATATGTGGGCTTCATCCTTCGGAGGCTGCATTTGAAAACCTATTGGGTAATAGAGGCGCGACTAGGCTCCTTCATATGCGGCAGAGAAACGCATCCTTCTTTTCCATGGCAACGAAGGATCCAATGGGTGAATCCTTCACCTGCCAACAAATCCCAAAGTTCATTGTGCGCTGGTGTGCCCCAGTGTTGTGACATGAGAAGTGTTTTGTGACACTACGGTAGGGGCAAGAACAGCGGTACCCTGACGCAAACAGGAAATCCACCGTAGAGCAGACCGTCTCATTTTGGTTCAGCCTTCGCAGTCTATGCAGCCTTCGAAGGACACGCCTTTGTAGACTGTGTCCTTTGAAGGATGCAGCTTCTGAATTGGGACACAGCTTATGTTGTCATTCTCAGTATATGGCTGGACAACTTAAGGCTACTGAAACATCTGTGTTGTCTGTTTTTATTACTGGATGGATTGAATTGTATCAAAATGATGTGTCCTATATACACAAAGTATAATAAAAGTATTCTCTGATGGACAGAAAATATGATTAATGAAATATGCAGAGTGTGTGAAAAGTGAGCTGAAACCTTGACAGGAGCTCTCACGGTGAAGGCAGTGAAGGATTTCCTGGTCATCTCTGGTCTGGTAGTTGTATTCTTCCAGGTAGGCAGCTCTGTTTGAGGCATTCTGGGCTAGCATCAGTTGCACATCCCCACAAAGACACAGGCACTGACTGTGAAACAGCAGAACACGGGGGTGCAGCCCACTGCTTATTGCACAATATGCATCTACATACAGAGGAATAAAGAGAGGGAGTTATAACAGTGGTTAAAATATTGGCGGTTTCATTAGTTTTAGAGATGGAATGATTTGAGTATGGAATTTTAGGTTGATATCAGCCTGTCTTTATGATGCTGATTTTTGGCCACTCTCACCATGGCACTGCAGGGCCAGTTTGATGTAGCGCAAGGCACGGCCATACTTCAGAAGGTTGGTCGCAGCTTCAGCCAGCACGTAGTAGGCTTTCGAGGCCTTTAGGAAAAGCTGCAGCTTCATTTGGTGCTGCCAGGAGCCAGGCAGCATGCCTGAACGCATGGGAAACTTGAGCCCCTCACCACATGGAGCAGCTATTGAAAAAGAAAAAACAAAGTGCAGTGCTTGCTGTTTTGGTGACTCCCTAATCCAGACATTGGTACCATCTTCCCTCCCAGCTTTACATGGAGGCTTTACTGACCTCTATCTAGCAACAGTGCAATCTCTTTCTCCACAGCCTTGGCTCCACTCTCTTCATATTTCAGAGGGATGGGAGTGTTGGGGTCAGCCGCTGGTAAGTCACTCTCCTTCTTTATGCTGCTGTCTACTGCTTTCAGTCCCTATACCACATACAGCAAGAGTCTGTTCACTGCTGAACATCTGTGCGCTGTGCACTTAGAAATATTAAAGACAATGCACATGTGTGTTATCCATGTACCCTTACCTTCAGGACATAACTAAGAACAAGTCTACATTTTTCTTCCTTGTCTTGGGACACAGGAAATGAACAGTTGGGCTAGTGGGGGACATAAACTTAGATTAACAGACGGGTTTTTTTTAATGACAGAATAGTATGGTTCATATACAAGTCTGCATCTGGAAATGTTTGTCCAGAAAGGGCTGGTGTCGCTGCAGGATTTCATTCAAACAAAGCAGAAGCACACCTGATTACTCTAGATTAATCAGTTGGTTTCAGCCTTCAAACAATGACATTAGGTGTGTTTCTGCTTTCCTAGAATGAAAAGCTGCAGAAACACCAGCCCTCTGTTGACTGGACATCCAATTTGTAAACCAGTTAAAATGGAATTCCATTACTTTTTCAAAATATCTGCATAATTAACGGTTATGACGCAAAGTCATTCAGAGTGGTTTGATGCAAAATGCTAAGTTCTAGAGAAATGTTGCAAGTAAGAATCTTTCACGGAGATAGTGGAAGGAACTAGATGACAACAGTTAAATGGAGGTACAAGCTCCCTCACAGATTAAACTATTGCATGAAATAGTTATAACTACACTAAGTGATGCTTGAGACATTGTTTCATGAAACATGTAACATGTAAACACAAAAAAGCAGTTTAAATTAACTCTACAATTAAACATTTGCAAAAAAAATCCACTCTGAATAACTTTGTGTACATCTCAGTGATACGACTAAACACAACTTTAGAAGAATCAGTGAAATTTTCTTATATTCCTCCATCTATTTATACAAAATAGTAGTGACTACTAAAACTTTTTCAGTTTCAGGTCCACAGTTGTCCTAAAGCAGCAAAAAACTAGGACTGTAATTAAAATCTCTGGTGTCTATAACTTCTTTTCAGAAAGTAAAAAGGAAGCTGCTTGAACAGGAGTAAACATACTCTGATCTGGTGAGTGGACTTGTACTTTTCAGGAACGGACAGCTCTCCCACAGATTTAATGACAGCCACAGCCTTGCAGTCCTGTGGAGGCTGAGATGATGTTGCGTAGGAACAGCTCTCATCCTCCTCCTCATCATCCTCTTCATCGTCATCCTCACTGTAGCTGTCTTCTGAGCCCCCGTTCCGCAGAGACTCTCCATTGCCCTCCTCCTCGCTTGAGTCATCCAGCTGGAATAACTCTGACAGCATATAGTGAGCAGAGGCAATGATCTAAACGTGTAAAGAGAAGGAGAAAATGACAAGTCACTGCCATACTGAAGAGAAGCAGAATTGGGGGAAAAAAGAAAAGAAAAGAAAAGAAAAGAAAAGAAAACAAAACAAAACAAAAGGAAGGAAGGAAGGAAGGAAGGAAGGAAGTGTACCTGAGGGTGTTTCTCTTCATCCAGTAGTTTAACACAGTTGAGCAGCAGAGTTCTGATGGTCCCATAGTGTTTCTTATTTTGAGTCTTTTTCAGCATCATATTGCTGGCCACCCTTCAGAATACAGCAAAACGGTTGTCACATTAAAAACACCTGCTTGCAAACAATTCAAAACACTGCACAATGCAGTATGTGAAAAGAAGTTCTAGCTGTGGTATATACTTATAAAGCAGCACAGCTACAGGCAGCGTGAAGGGATTCTGACACTTCTCTTCAGGTGCCTCCTCACACAAAGTAGTCAAGTCATACAGCTTTACAATGTCACTTCCGCTGGCTAGAAGGAAACACAAATAAAATGACTATTAGATAAAAATAGACAATGATCAGCACTGCAGTGCTTTCTGACTTTGTTTAATAAGTCTGTAGAACATAGAGCACTTTTCTCTACCAGAAAACTATGACCCATGGGTCATAAACCAGATATCCTCACTACCAACACTAACCCTTAAAAAGCCAATAGGTGTGTCCCTCTTTGGTACAGTTGGACTTGAGAAAAGAAAGAATATTTTGGGCAATGTCCTTCACAACACGTGTGGAAAACGTGGAATTCTCCAAATCCGGGATGTCCTCCGTCTTTATCATCTCGTACTTCTGTTACCAAGAAAAGACACGTGTTGATAGATGTTTTAAGCATGTTTGCACTTGTAACATGTATACAAACATAATACTGAACAGGATTTTACCTGTACTATTCCATTTACATGGAAACACATGACAAGCTCTGGCACATTGCACATCAAATTGTCCAACCAGTAATCAATACCAGTGAGAATGTTGATTGGCTTGTTGTTATCCCTTTGGAGAAAGACAGAAAAGAAACTTTCAGAAACCTGTCCTCAAGCAGGTCTAAACTGAAAGAAATTAAAAGGCCCATATCCTAAAATTTTTTGTCTACCCCTTTTTAATGCCTTTGAATTAAAATGCCTTAAAACAGGCTGCTTTTGTTACCACATCTTAAAAACTGATTTATGCGTACACATCATCTGTTCTGACTAATTGCCCTGTATTGCACCTCATTCAAAAAGTAGTCCAGGCTGAAACACTGCTCCAAAGTTCAGTGTGAACACATGGCGCTAAACTGCTGTAGGCTGAATAGACAGATATATGTGAATTTGTTAGTTGATGATGCATTTAAAATATGCTGTAGCCAAGTTTACATACATGTACGGTAATGGGCTGGGGTGTTAAAAGTTTGTTTTAATATACAGTATATTGTTTATATACTACATCAAACTCAGGCCCCTTATTTTTTCAGTTCCCATTAATGTTATGGCAAATTATTACATTCTTTTAGGAAAATGTACAGTATCTTAGTGTGTAGAAGAAGAACACAAGTATTAACACAATCTAAAACTAATAAAATGATATACTATCTATTGTCCATTTTGCAAAATACAACAGTGTACACATGAACTGAGCTCTGACCTAAGTCGCAGGCTGACAGCTGGGTAGCGTCCTCCTCCAAAGATGGGCATGTTAGACCCTACTAGCATGTGGATGTCCTCAAATGTCCATAGGATGTTACGGACAAAGTCATTCTTTAAACCCTGTACAATAAACAGAAGCAAAGAAGCAACAGTAATTTATTAAAAGCAACATAAAGAGCATTAAAATAATCATAAAGTTTTTGTGTATAGTAACACAGTCATTATCCACAGACACATTTGCTCCTTAAATCAAGCATTTAAGATGCCCTCACTTACCTGGCTGTTCTCTCCCTCATTAAAGAGTGTGGGCAGGTTCTGCTCTTTAGGAACAGAGGTGACATGCCCAAGAGCATACGAGTTCCCCACTCTTTCCTAGAAGACAGAAAAGAGTGAAAGAATAAAAACATGGAGCTAACACGCATTTAGTTCTCTCACACACACATATAGAGAAAAACATTCATACACACAAATGAACCACTGCTCATACCTCTTTGGCAATAGTTGGTTGGTCTGCTTCAGAGGTGGAGCTGTTGAAGGTAGCAGGCCATGACGGTACATATTCCGCACTTCCACAGCCCTCCTCAGTCTCTGCACAGCCTGAAGGCACAGGCTCAGCAGCATCATTTCCATTTATGCTGAACCACAAGACAGACTGTTATCCACTTGATTATTAGCTGCATTCAATGAGGAAAAAAAAAAAACCACCAGTCAAAGCGTTTTAGCTCACCTGTAATAAAGGAACTTTGAGAGGATGGCCTTTTCATACCAGTGCTCTTTGCTTTTCTTCTTTCGTTGCCACTTCTGGTCAATGAGTCGCTGGTAAAATTCTTTTAACCATTTCCAGTCGCCAGTCTACACCATGGAAATAATTAATAGAATCTTACTGATAAATTTAATTTGGTGAATTCAGTAATGTGTAGCACCACTGTTCTGCATAAGGCAGTTACTATAAGAGAGGTAAACTGAACAGCAGCTGAAAGGAATATGCTCACCTGTGACGACCGCATAAATAGTTCCTGAATGTCGAGCTCATCTAGCAGCAAAGTCCTGCCCACCCGATGCACTGCCATGCTGACATGAGACTTACTGTAGGGGATCTTCAGCAGCTTCTTTATGTTCTATGAGAGACAGAACACCACACTGCAATACAGTAGTTCTCAAGCATTCATTAGAATACAAAAGATCTATTAGGTCAACATAACAAGAAAAAAAAAAAAACACTCACCTCTGAATCAGACACTACATCAACGTCATTTCCAATGGAGTCGATGAAGTCATAGGCCATGCCAAAGCTTAAAAACAAAAAGAAGCAGGGGAAGGTAGACCACATTTGGAACGTGATAATCAGCTCCCACAACACATTTCTCCCTCATCACATACACCCGTTCTCATGCATATAAAGTTTGCTGTGGTAACGTAGTAACAATTTTTGTCTTAACAGATCTTGACAGAACAGGTGGCGAGGGAATCTGCTTTCGAAGTGTTACTGAGATACTGCAAAATATCCCACCTGGAGAAGGGTTTGCTTTTGCTGCTGGAGCCAAGCATGGTAGTCCCAGCAGAACCAAGCTGGGCACTCTCTCGCAGCCAGTTGGCAGGGGGCAACTTCAGATCAGTCTTCTCCTGGAGTAGCGCGTAGGTAGCTGGAGGCGGTGCTGCAGAGTACTTTACTACTGCACAACTCTTGACTTCATTGTTGCTAAGACATATGACTGCACCCTGAACAACAGACAGACAGGAGTCCTTAAAAACTAAAACTAGAATAACAATGCATTTACTGTAACTACCAAACAAAACGGCTGCTTTAGGTCTTTCACTGTGTCTGTCAGAATCTGGCCTCTTCAGGTGTGCTTGTAGGTAAAGTAAATTCTTATTTTAAACATTCTTACTTTAAAATAAATATTGTACGCTACTGTACAGCCCACTCTGAATGCTACTCACTTCATAGTGGGCTGCAGTCTGAGGTGTCCCTGTAAAGCTTAATAAATAACACAAAGCCTCATTTTCACATCCACATCTTCTTTCCTCAGGCCATCAACCTCCTAAACAAGGACCCTTTTCCCATCAATCAGTGCACATATAGACTCGACCCTGTTACAATATACACATTCCATAAAATATACATACACATGTATTTATATTTTGCTGCCCAATTTTATTATCTGTATATACTGTATAAGCATACCTCAGTACTCCAGTGCTTGGTTATATCTGTACCTACATTTGAACATTTCTTTAATTTGTTGTTTGTGTACTGTCTACGATTATATACAGTACATTTCTTTGTTTATATTATTTCGTTGTACTTCATGTCATGTTGACACCTGCATCAAGAGAACTTCCTTGTACACTAGGTACTTGGTGAATACAGACTCTCTGTACAAAATTGTCTGTACACTAAGCTTCCCCACTCTCACTCCAGCTGACCGTGTAGTCGGACAGCCTGCTGCAGGTAACCTTACCACTATAGCGACTAATTACATCTTATTAGGTTTCAGAAACGTTGGTTACCTGTTTCGTGTCTTCACTGGCAACGCTGTTATTATCCACTTCTTCATGGCTGTGGTCTGTAGATACAGACGAGACATTTTCGTGGTCTGGAGAGCTCATTTTCCTCAGGGCAGCAACAGCTTCAGACGACTCTCCAAGCCATCCAGAAACTTCGGTGAAGTAGCTACTACGACGCTCTGGCAGGCAAAGCTACAGTAACATTCCTACAATAAGGTCAACTTAACCTCCTAAATATGCCACCAATCTGTCTGACTAACCAGCTATACGGGTGTCGTTCACGTACGTTTTTTGGCGTTGCTGTCAGGCTGAAGAAGCATTAGGTCGCTAACTTGCCCATCTTTGGTAGCTATGCTAAGCTAAGCTACAAAAGGCATTTTTTTCAGAACTGACAGCCTCGTGAATTGCGGCAAACTAAACGTAAATATCAGAATTAATATAGCTCAGTACACGCTTCCCAAAGTCGTGTCACTTCTTTAAAGAAAAACTGTCTCTCACTGTCTCTAAAAGTCCAGCTTACCAAACTCACATTTAACCATCATAAGCGCTGAACTTATGTTACCCGGAAATACATATGACGTCAGAAAAAAAGTTCTAGAAAAAACATTTCTAGAACAGTATCACGAACACAGAGCTGGATAAATCGCTTTTAATTTATTTTATTTATTTATTAATTTGTTTTTAATTTATTTATTTTATATATGTCCTGTTTTATCGTCCACTTTTTCTTGCTACAATTGTGCATTTCGGAGAGTATTTAATGTCTACTATTTAAGTTTTTAACTTCATATCTCCTATAAAAACACAAACAGTCTAATCTAATATGATTTACACTGAAACAAAGCACAAGGTGCACTTTTCATGTACATATCATTTTCTATTTACAAATAAGTTATTAAAGGCTTGTATACTGTTGTCATGGGAACAAAAGTGCCCTACAGAGAGCAGACATTTCATCAAAGAGGTGTTTTTAAAGGATCTACTTTCATATTAGTCATATTAATTAATAATATCAGTTTTTATTTTAAACAGGCAACATGACTAAAGGAGGCAAAAGATATGCTAACATGGAGAAAGATGGTAACTGGGTGAGGAATATCAGCTTTTATTTGTTCTGCTTTAAATATCACTTATATTCGTTTTAAATATAATAATAGACAATACAAAACAATAAAAAGATAAAAGATGCTAATAAATTCTCTTTTATTTCTGTGCAACATTTTGCTACCATTATTGTGATTATGACTACCTTTGTTTCAAGTTTGCGCATGCTGATGTGGAACAGACTGAGACAACACGAGAAGCGTGTACGAGCACAGGATCCATGCTGGCCCAAGGGGTGCTCCATGCGTTGCCACTAACAGAGAGATATCCCAAATTTAAAGCTGAAAAGGTTCATAACAAGCAGTGTTGTTAAGTGTGATCTGAATGGAACGGATTTGTCTGGTGAACATTGAACATTATTAGTGAACATGGATTACATAAAGTTCATTATAACTCACTTCTTAAACGCAAAGGAGTTAATGACATTTACCTTTCCCCTTTTTATTTATTTCTGTTTAGAAAACAACAAGAAGAATCTATCCATTTTCAGAACACGATAACCGATCTACATTACAGGATAAGATTGAAACATATGATCACGTAAGGCTTTTGACATAGAGACTGATGTACATAAATCCATATGAATTATTAATTAATAATAAGGTTTGCTTCATTTGCAAACTTTATATTGTATTATATTGTAAGCATAGTTGCTGTCTATCAATTGAAGTGTCTGTATATGGTTATGTATGAATATGTTATGTTTTTTTAATTTGTTTGTGTAGGGTTTGGGTCGTAGGAAGTGTCTGGATGACCGCCGCCAGCACAACTCTCATTTCTGCCTCTGTCAAGACGACAACATGAGTACAGTAGGGTTGGGGAGGAAGGATCATTCTGCCTATAATACAGACTTTGTGCCCAAACAGGGCACAGACAGCGGAGAGGACACAAACAGGAGGCGCTTTCCCAAAAGCCATCAGAATCAGTCCCGTCAGGCTGCTATGGTCCAGGCTGGGGAATGCTACGTATGGTTTGGAAGGCATGATCTGGATCACCATGTGCCTCTTAATGTATTAGCAGCTTCTAACCATTCCTCGTCCTCTTAACCATTATATTCTGCTCCAGCAGAATACATTAAACAAAAATAAGCATGAAGGACACTCCTCTAAACTGCTTTGTAGTTCTCAATTCTCGTCATTGCTTTTTGGATTGTTTATCCAACACTGTCTTTAATATCCATTCAAAGTGTATTACCCATACTTAATTTTCCAGAAAAGTAGCAGAAGTAGTAAAGGACAGTACAGGTATGGATCTGTGATGACCCTGCCATTTACATTTATGGCATTTAGCTGACGCTCTTATCCAGAGCGACTTACAAGGTCATTCATATTACAGGTAGGCCAATGTAGTGTTAGGAGTCTTGCCCAAGGACTCTTATTGGTGTAGCACAGCATAGTTACCCAGACCCGGGAATCAAACCCCCATCTCCCACATGGGGCGGTAGCTCCCTGGAGGTTAGTGGTGTTATCCGCTGAGCCACACCAACCACAACACTGCCAGAGTACCACATGTCACTGGTTCCCAATTCTGTTGCTTGAGTAACTCATACTACATGTTTTTGTGTTTCCCCTGCTATAATGCACACACTCGGCAAGGGCTTGTTATTTAGCTGATTATTTAACTGGCTTTTAAACAGTGCAAATGGCATTTATGGACAAGATGCGGTTTAATGCCCTGATTAAAAAGGAAAATGCGTGCAATGACTGTGCATCCTTAAAATATGCACAATGTAGAGTTTTTACAGAGCTATGTCCTGAATTCACACATGCCTCATAGATTTAAAATTAAGATTAAAAATGAATTAATCTAGAGTGAGGGCAAATTCCACTTTCATGTTATTTCACAGGGCTTCATCTCCTGATTCTCAAAATGTCTAAAAAAATCTAACAGTCAGCTTTCAGTCCCTCAAATTAAAGTCCAGACTATCAAATGTTTTAGTAGGAACTTTTACTGTAGAAGGTTTTTTTTTTATCATCCTGTGAACATGGCATCTCAGACCATTGTACAGTCATTAACTTGACGTCTGCTCCTGTCACCACCACTGTGATTAATTGTGACTCGGCAGGTTTCTCTAGATCGAAACATTTTACACCACAACAATCTGAATGACTTTGTTTATATCTCAATTATGTAGTCACGTAGAAATAAACAAGTAACAAATCTGTGGAGTTCTCCTTTAAAAACGTGGGGGTAAAATGTCTCGATCTGGCAACCCGTGGGAGCGCACGGTTTTCGCTCTCTTCAGCTCGTGTTTTCATTGGATGAGGTGTTTTAAGGAAGGAAAAACATGGCGGTCATTCCTGATCAAGACGGCATGAATAGTTATTTTGTTAGAGAAATAGAGAAAAATGACGGTTCGGTGCTAAAAATGTACCAGTGCAGTAAGGGAGACGTGGGTTGTGTAGTTTGGGACGCGGCCATCGTCCTGTCGAAGTACCTGGAGACGGAGCAGCTCCGTAATTCGCAGACATGGTCCTGCAAGAGGATTGTGGAGCTAGGGGCAGGAACTGGACTGGTCGGCATTATGGCAGCTTCTCTGGGGTGAGTGAGGAACTTACTGCCGAAGACCACCAACAGAACGAGACCCAAATCAAATACTGAACTTTTCCTGTGTTTACTCCCAGCAAACACACAGAAGTTGTCACAACGTTGTCAAAGGGTTGTACAGTTTACGTTGTCTCACCAACGTTGTCATAACGTGACTAATAATTAATGATGTCATGCGGTATTATGACTACTGTTGTCACAACGTTGTGTTAATGTGAACATTGTGACAATGTTGTGGGCTCCAAAACAATACGTTGTCACAACGTAACTGTGTTTGCAGGGCTGTATGTGTTTGTACAGCTGCATGAAAAAATTTCTGAACTATTTGAACTTAGGCTGATATGCTCCTTATTTTTACACAACAACAACAACGATAATAATAGTTATTATTGTAATAATAATAATAATAATAATAATAATAATTATTATTATTATTATTATTATTATTATTATTATTAATTATAACCAGAGGTCTTCAACACAAAGTATATACACTGACTTACATTATTGCATCTAAACTTTAACAAAAGGTTACAGGTTACAATCGAGGTCACTGATGAGAAAAAGTCACATAAGCTATATTACATATTTCATAGGTTTATTTGTAATTCTCTAAAGTATTACACACATTGCATGCATTTAATACACTTGCAGATTGTCATGGACAGAAAAAAATAGAAAATATTTATGTTTTTTGGGTCTGTAATCCTGATGGTAATAAATATGTTAATTTTTCAATATTTCATTAGCTTTACTCCAGCACCCAGTATACTGGATAGTGAAGTACATTAAAATCACTAAAAACAATATTATCCCCAAAATACACAAACCATCATCTGCTCTCATTACTAATTATACATTATAAATACAATTTCTTGCTCTTAAGTCTCATAAAGCTAAACATTAAGTCCATCCGGAGCTGAATCAGGTGCATTTAAGCAGGACAAACAAAAGTGATGTGCAGGTTAGTTACAAAACAAGGTGGAGCCGAGATACTGCTCAGCCATTTTAGCCTGTATGCCATGATGTCTGTCCCATGGTCATCCCTTTCTGATCTCATTCATCTAGCTAACCCCAGCTTTTTGGCCCCCACAGAGCGAATGTCACACTAACAGATTTGGAGGATCTGCAGCCTCTTCTTGAACTGAACATCCGTGAAAATCAAAACCTCATCAGCACAGGCTCAGTCACAGCCAAGGTACTAAAATGGTTTGTACTCTCCTTCTAGCCCTTGATTTACATAATTGAAGGTTTTTTACTTAGTATGGCTGAAGAAAAGCATTTCAGATAAACTGTCATTATGGTTAAGCTGTTATGTTTGAAATGGTGACCCCACAGACTTGTTTGTTTACTTGCTGTAGTTCTGACATTTAGGCTTTACCTTTACTTTTTAAAAATATTGTAATTGTACATGTTGACATGAATGAATGAATGAATAAATATCATACCTGTATCCATAACCAGCAACACTGTGGATTTTTTAAAGGGGTGAAGATGTGACAGACTTCCTCCCACATCCAGATTATATTCTAATGGCAGACTGCATTTATTATGAGCAGGTAATGCTTTCATCATTTCAGTGCTTTCATGCTTTCGTCTTGTATGCACTACTGTTATTTGGACATGAAATGTTACAGTACTCTTCTATGGAATGGTACCACTGAACACCTTTTACCCATGCAGTCTGTGGAGCCACTTGTGCAGACTCTGAAATTCCTGTCTGGGCCTGAGACCTGTGTCATCTGCTGCTATGAGCAGCGCACTGTTGGAGTGAATCCTGAGGTGGAGAGGAGATTTTTTGAGGTGAGTGCAAATGGCTGGAGGAAGGAAGGAAAAGTGTTTAGGGTGTTCAAATAAAGAAGAGCTTGAAATAAAAAAAATGTAGGGTGCTGTTTTAACTAAGGGTGGGCGATGTGGACAAAATATAACAATGAGACATGAAATTTAACAAGGTTTGAGTACAACAACCGAATCATGACATCAGTTCTGCAAAAAGAGAAGAGTGAAAGTAAATAAACTGGTAAAAACTAATTCACAAAGTATGTTAATAGGGTAATGGTAGGCAGTATGATAAATATTGCTATGAGGATCATTTTTGTCACCGTACAATGCACTGTACTGAACATGTTGTCTATATCGTCAGTAGAACACCAATCAACTACATGTTTTATAATATAAAGCTCAAAATAGCCCTGTTTAACTGGGTTTAGTGTAACACAGTATGCCTAATATTATAAGCAATCACTGTATACACAGTTTTTGATGGTATTTTTTTAAATGTTGCACTGGTGGTTATTTTCTGACTGATGGGATGTCTAGAAAAATAAGTATTGCGATGTTGTGTATTGTAAAAAAGTTCTTGAAATATCACAGCATTATATTTTTGCCATATTGTCCACTTCTGAGTAATGGGTTGACCTTTATACAGGTACTTGTTAGCAAGCAATGTATGTTGTTGTGGTACTTGTTAAGAGGCTGCAAGTGGTCTAAATCTGTACTGGTTTTATGTTAGAGTAGTTCTGTGTTCTAGTTGTACTGATGATGTACTCAGAAAAGCACTTTGTGATGTAATGGATAATGATGACTTGCTGTCAGTTCAGTTGCTGCCTCGCCATTTCCATTTCTATCCACGTTGTATAGCTGCTGCTGCAAGAATTTGAGTCTGAGAAGATTCCTGCTGAAAGACAAGATCCCGAGTTCAACAGCCCTGACATCCACATCCTCCATCTGCGCCGCAGACCCAGCTGAATGGTTTTGTGTGTGTGAATGACATTGACTGTATGCAAGAAATGTAGGTGTGTGTGCATGTCTGTTGCAGAGGCACAGATGTTTTGAGAATCAGGAACTTAGTATGCAAGTGTGTCTGTGTTTTGAGCCTATTGATGCTATTTCGAAATAATTAAAGATTTCATTTGAAATCAAGGTGTCTTTTTGACAAATGATGACAAAAGAAAGCCTAGTTTATACTAAATAGTAAGTGTCATATTTCTACTACAGTGGTAGTCTGCACTGACAAGTTTGTTTCATATGAATGATGTTAAAAATAGAGCACTGATCTGAGGCTGAGCTGTTTCTCCAGACACTATGCCCTTATGCTATGCTAATGGTTTCCATAAGTGTTTTAGAGACTTTTCCCTCATAACTGTGTCCCCTCGAGGTTTGCGTACTTGCACAGCCATCCTTCAAATAATCTTAATTTCTTTTAGGATTTGACAAACATGGCACCGCAAAGGTAAACATGGTAGGTAAACCATGAGGTAAGCAGGAGATTGACGCTAATGAATAAAGCAATACAGTAGCTAAAACTGTCATTCCATAAGATCTGTGGTGCTTGGCGCTGACCATGGTGCCTCCACATATGGATTCGTTGGTCGTCTCCACCAAGACAAAAGCGGGACTCGTCACTGAAGATGACCCGTTGCCATTCTGCGTCACTCCATGCCAGTCTGGCACAAAACCATAAGTAGTCTTTGGCGACATTGAAGTGGTGTGAAGGGCAGTCGTCGTAACGGTCTGCGTGCGTGTAGTCCTGGATCGTACTGCATCGTCTGTCAGTGATGCTGACACTAACAAGATGACTCATGGAGGGCATCACTGCTCGCTAAATGTCCACGCTCAAGACTGTTGACTCCTGTCCTTGCTTACATTGCAGACGTGGCTGATGTTAAACCCACCCATCAAATTACATTCCTGTCAGTTGATTCCTTATGGGTGCAACTATTCCTTTGACAATGAGTGTATCAGTATGTTGTATGTCTCATTTTAAGATTATTATAATCTTATTTAGAGATGATTTATTTTATATAAGTTTAAAACACTTATAATAAACCTACAGCAATCATAAAATGAGAAATATTACCTAAATTCAATAGATATAAGATAATTTCCCTTGACAAGGTAGCATTTTTGCCATGAATTAATTAGTGTTTTGTCCTCCATAGCAAATACAGTATTTATATATTTATGTGAAATGGCAATAGGAATTATAATCCCATACAACTGAATTTGTGACAGGGTGGAATATTTCATACTACATTATTATTATTACTGGTTTGATGGGGTGAAAAGCAGAATTAAGGACATTTACTTAAAAAAATGTTTTAATGCCACATTTAAATTTGAACTATTAATGTGGAAGCAGTTATACGTCTGGCCAAAGCAAAGTTTTATTTTGTTACAACTTTTATTCAGTAATATTTGAGGTAGTTTTTTTTTTGAAGAGAAGAGAACACACACACACGCACACACACAAACTCCTAAGCAAAGTGCAGTGCTTATCTCCAGCAGCAGGAGGCGGCGGCGGTCAACCAGAACCTACACGTGGCGCGAACTGAAGAGTCTCAAATCTAGCAAGTAGCCTCAGGTCTCCATGGTGGATGTGGGAGGACCTAAACGTTTTGAAAGCTTTTCAAGATTGTAATGCTGAAAGGTTATATTGCATTTTATACTCATAAATGTTTTTCCTTATTTTGAGACAGAGCGGTTTAATTCTCATATGTCTCTTTAGTTGTCAAGTGTCTGTCTGCGTCCACAGTTCGGAGCCCTCCAGCAGTCAAGACCTCCAAAAGTTACAGTTCTGTGTTTTGAGGTTTGTCTCCTTTTCTCTAGTCTAGTCAGACAGATGGTGGGGAGAGTGTGCTGTGTTGGTGGCCGGTGGCCGGTGGAAAGGGGGAATTCTGCTCTGAACGCTGGGGAGATTAGTGCAGAGATTAGGACTCTTTCACAGGCCCAAAGCATGAAGCATGGTCCACGCTCCCAGGGGCAAACACAGGCCCCTCACCGCCTTTCATTAGAGTGCTGTTTACACACCAGCAGAGCTGCCTCTGCCCAATGCGTCAGTCTGCTCTGTCACAACAAAGCTCCTGGTAGATTTCACTTCCTTCCCATATATGTTCACAGTTGAGGGTTCAGACTTTCTGAAACTCTTCTTTTCATGAAGAGCCCTTATGTTGCAATCTTAAATCCCATCTTGTTTTCTGTTAACACACATCTAGTAGATTTATGCTGGATAAACCATGCATGACACAAACTGGCATCTGTCAGTGAGCCATCTGGTAAACTTTTTCCACTTCACTGCTGTTAGAAGCGCTAAATGTCATACTCTCACAGAAAACTGAGATGGTCCTGATGCCTCCCATGCTTGACTACAATCTGGAAAGTTCCAACCTCAAACACCCTGTAACACAGGTTCTTTTAATAAACTTCAGTGCAGGAACACTAGCATGCTTTCTTTTGTATTTTAACCCTGTGAAGCACTTTCAGCTGCGCTATATGTATGAAAGGCTTTCATTATTATTATTATTATTATTATTATATGGATCATTCTTCAAAATGGGTTCAAGGTCAGAGATCAAAACACATTTAGGACATTGAACTTGGATTTTAGACTTAAATCCTTTTGCCTTAAGTGACTTTATACCTTAAATCTGTTTATTTTAAAACATAAAAATAACATTACATTTTGTTACTACCAAAATAATCCTAACACTGTTGAACCTTTATCAACTGTTTCAGTAATTAATTTTTAGTTAATTTTGAGCTCAAACTCAAAAATGCTAGCTAGTACATGACCAGCAAACACAGTTTTGAACACTTGTACACACAGTAAATATTAATTTGATGTAATTTAAATGTAATGTTATTAACTATTAATGTTCAGTAAATTACAAACATGTTTACATAAGTTCAGAAAATATGGACTTCAGTAGTGATGGTTCTTAAGGTTACGCAATGATTTTCAGACTTTGCTTCACAACAGTGGGATCTACTGCTAACCTTGTGGCCCAGAGGGGCAGGGATGCAGTCTCACTCTGTTCTAATATGCAGGGGTGTGGCTAAAATAAGGCTCCACCTATGGACTAAAGAACTGCTCCTGCCCTACCTCGGAAGAACGTGGAGGAATCAGTGAGAGAAGAGGAGAAGGAGGAATGGATAGAAAGAGAAGAAATTGAGGAAATGGGAGAGCTAACTACTTTCAGCATTATTAAATTTGATGTCCACTGAGAAGCTAATCATGATTTTCGCTGTGTGCACGCCCTCAGCTGCTACACAGAGCCTGCCTGGTCACATTTGTGTTTTTTTGCCGCACTTTGATTTAGTTTTATACCAAGTAAACTAAACTCAACACAGGTAACTATATAAACCCAAAGAATGTAAAATATGGTTGGACTGTTCAGTGTTTGTCCTCACTGGGTGTGTCTGCAGTGATGTCACTCTGTTTGGGTTTATATAGGTAACTATATAAATCCAAAGAATGTAAAATATGGTTGGACTGTTCGGTGTTTGTCCTCACTAGATGTGTCTGCAGTGATGTTACTCTGTAATAGACTACCTGGGCAGCATACATCCTCTTGCCAGTATTCGGATAGCCAGTAAGATGCAGTTTCCGAGTCATAGAGGAGAGGAGGAGGATATATATATATATTTATATATATATCCTCCTCTCCTCTATGACTCGGAAACTGCATCTTACTGCCTAGCCGATATATATATGGTCTACAACTAATTTATATATGATTAAATTAGTTGTAATTATTATAAGGCAAAAATAAAAATCTACACTGCTGGTCCACATGGTACTGTTCAAAGGTTTTAAATCACTTTTTACTTTTAATAAAAAGGAATTTTTCATTTGTTGAATTTAAATACAAACAAAGTTGCCAAAAAGCACTTTTGGATATCATTTTTAACATTTTGGATATTTTGGCAGCAACGAGAAGTTACTCAAGGAAAAGCAGTATACTGTATTCATGTAAATGTTTCTGTCATTATAGATATTACAATTCTTATTCTTATAACTTTAGTTATAGTAAGTTTAGTTATAATATAATAATACATTTTTGATCAACCTTCTGACCATGACAATTTTGCTTCATGTTTTATTGGTTTTTATAGTTTCAGCTATTATTTATAACATGTGTACATGTTACAATATATACACGAACTTGAGAATTGGCACTCGGTAGAATCCTTTTAAATATGCATCTGCCACCTTACTGGTCTTATGTTACTGATATACATTGATTCCAAACCCTTAAATGGTAGTGCATATACGCTATATGGAGCACTGTTTCAAAGCCCAGAAAGAGAGTGCATTCTGTGACGAGTCAGCACCTTGTCGCCAGACAGCAGCCACTCACTGTGGCCCAGAGAGCAGGGTGAGGTCATACAGGCTGCTGGGGTTAAACCCCATTAACAGCCCAAGCGGAGCCATCTGTGCTGAGTTGCTGCAGTGTATACTGCTGCTCACAATGTGTGGAGTCCATCCTCAGTGCATACACCAGTATGTGTCAGATAATGTCTCTCTCATGCACATAGATATACTGTACCATTTTGTAGCTGAATATGTCCTGATTTCTGCTTACATTAGTTACTCTGTCTTTCTCACACACACATGCAATACAGCGGACACATTAATCTGATTAATCCTGTAACATTTTCTACACCCACCCACTCACACTGCGACAATGTGGTTCAGTAGAACTGCAGTCCTAACAATAGATAAGATTAATTGCCATTTAGATGGATGCTATAAATAGTAGTATCACCTGAACACCGGTCCTCCCACCACATTATGCATGCATCGGGAAATGTAGGCAACCTGGTTTCTCTGGGGGAAGGAAAGAAAACATTAAGGAACATTTTTGACCATGGAACGTGTCTGTAAAGTCATTCCTAGTTGAGTAATAGAAATGTAATAAGTAACTTAGACCACACAGGTGCATAAATCCTACATGAAGGCACCTCAAAGGCGGAGATGTTGGCCGGCTATTTCCTCACTCTGCAAATAAAAGCACAGCTGAAGCTTTTCCCATGCTGAGAATGTTCCTGTGCTCACCAGAGAGAGGAAACAAAGCCTGAGAAAAGCTATGCAGGAGAAACCATAATGCATTTCACAAACTGCAGAGAAGCAGTTCAGCGTTGCCAGGTGAAATGCTGCGGAAACAGACAAGCCAGCACAGCACTGTGCTTACATGGATCTTAGCAGGCCACCTTAAACCTTTGCCTTGCAGAAGTGCCTTATGGTAAAGTGAGCATTTGCAGAAAGTAATGTATCGCCTGCTGGACTGTGAATTCACATTATCCACTGGGTGCACACCTTTGACTTAAGATTGTCAGTAACAAGTTAAACTACTAGATGGTATCTCAATTTGCAACCTTCTAATTCCAGTGGTCACAGATACGGTGCAAGTTGGGAATCTGTAGATGTCCTGTCCTGACATGACTCACTTGTGGCTATATCACATTCTTCTAAATGGCTTTCAGCCTCATGGAGACTATTTTGTCCCTTAATATGATCTTCTGAGCAAACCACAGCCTATTAATAAATGGTATCAGTCCATTACTTCATTTGTTCTCATCCTTCCAGCTCAACACCAAACAGACATTTGTTCTCATATATAATACATAGTATATATTTTCTCTGCTGTATTCTCCCTCTGCTGCGGTGAGGATATATTAGCCTAATTAGTTTAACACAGAGCTGGCACTGAGGGCCTCCAGGGACATATGAAAGCAGTGTATGTGTGTGTGTGTGTGTGTGTGTGTGTGTATGCGGGCAGATATTTACTTTTTAATTTTCTGCTTTAACAGGTAAAATGTCCTGTTTGTCAATCGACCCCTGTAAAAGAGAATGTTCACATATGGCTCTCTGATAATCAGGAAGAATGAGCAACCAACAGGTGGCAGTGTATGGGGAAAAACAGCAGTAGACAGAAGTAGACCCAGTAGGTTCACCTTATCACGTGAGCATGTGTACATTTAAGTGCGTAATGTGATGTTTCCTGAGTGCCATTAAAGACAGAGGAACTTGCGCAGGCCAGTCTGCTTAGGAGACCTTCACAACTGCCCTGGGCCCAGTTTCCCAAAAGCATCCTAGCAGACCATTTTAATTGGTAGAGAGAGTGTTCAGTGTGATACTCACTCTCTCGTTTAATAATCAGCTTCTATGATTTCAGGAAACCCCACCCTGATGTGAACAGTGCTTTATGGTACAAAAAACGTAAAAGGTAAGATTTTGGTTCAGACATGACGCATTTTAACCCCAGTCACACATCACTTCCTCAGCAACAGTTACTAAGGGAAACCCACACTTCCTCTCTTTAAGACTGAAATAATAGACATCAAAAGATACTGATCAACACAAATAAGCACATTATGGAGGAAACTAAACAGTGGTGACAAAAAAGACGTGTGGATCTAAAAGAAAACCCCCTTATTTTCCCTCCTTTAATGGTGCCATACAATTACTATTACACAGAACTGTCTGTGATATCTGCATAAAAGGTAAGTGACATAAGTCAGGGTGAAAAATGCCCAGATGCAGTTCCACATGCCAATTAAGACACCTATGATTTAGCCCTAGAATGAAACGAGCTTTTTGGTGGGCTGATGAATAATCTGATGAGCTCTACTCTGATTTGCTGGTTTACCGTGAGAAACAGTGATAATCACACAGAAGCAACGTGTCAAAATATAAACAGGCATGAAAATAAAACTTCTGTGTAAATAAGGCGGGTCATCATACTGTTTAGCTAGTTATGCTTAGTTTGAAGTTCGCTAGTAACTAATGTTACCTATACTGGCTACTTGATTTTGATCTTCACATCAACAGAAAGTAAATTAAAGTTGTCACCCACTGTTACTCACTGTTATTCAGATGACCTGCTTCAACCATCAAAATCACATGGTATGGCTGCTACTTACAGGTTGTGGTTGGAGTTGTAACGCTTATAAAGTCGGAACTGCTCCTGTCTTCAGTCACATCAGTGTCAAACGCTGAGCGAAGACTGCTTGATAAGGTATGAGAAACTGTCTGTAGTGAAATATGCAGAGTGAGCTAGCAGCTTTGAATTACAATTGCCCAGGATCTTGTTGAACATGTAGAAGCTAAATTTGGCTTCATATTTGCTAGCTCGTTTTGTGAATTTTCCATTCCACCTTAAATGGTGCTGCGGTTACATTCTGAGGCCTGTACAAGCTGTAGAATTTAAGGTGGAATGAATAGGAGGACAACTTCAACCTCGTTTAAAGATTAACAGCTCTAAAACACCCTAATATGGTGTTTCACTCAGAAAGAAAATCTGTTATGATCTCCGATTCTCCTGGACTTTATGTTATGGTTATGTTTTTGTATTTTGCTATGACACCATTTTTTTTGCTGATATCTATTCTTCAGCACTATACTACAATGTTTCCAACCCACCTCCTGAAGAACCACCTTCCTGTAGAGTCTAGTTCCAACCACAATTCACCACATCTGCTCCAGCTAAGCAACCTCTTCCCAAGTCCCTGATTGGCAGGATCAGAAGAATTGGAGTTAAATAAGGGGTGGGGCAGCTTTGGATACAGGTTGGAACTGAAGGAACTCTGCAGTGGCTCTACAGGTGTAGGGTTGGACACCACGGCTCTACAGCTCTATAACTTTCTTGATTGTCAAGACATTTCCCAGACCGGGCTTAAGTCTAGACCTGGACCACACAGCATCCTGAATAGAGATTCTTCATAAGAAAGGAAAATGTAATTCATGACTAGGCTTTCGGTTGCAATTTGGGAACCCATACTTATTTGTATATAAACTGAAATGCCTCAGGCATAGTATAACCATGAGATATCTTATTAATCTTTGATTGTTTACATACAAGAGATGGAGTCTTTGCTATGCATACTGTTCTAGGCCTAGCTGTGCACAGTAAGGTACTAGCAAATTAAATGGAATATAATAGCTATAATTTGTTATAATTTCAAGTATACTACTGTATAGTTACTACTGTGTAGTTACAGTAGTTTTACATTAACTGTACTCTTTAGCTGTAATAACATGTCACAGTAATACTGTAGACCATGCTGAGGAACCTGAGTCCAGGTGGACTGGATTCCTGTACAGTTTAGACATGCATTATTTAACCCATTGGTTAAGTGGAGTGTTTGTTAGTGCAGGGAAATCATAATACTGTGCTGGACTCTGACCCTCAGTTCCCTGTTCTGCTGTACACCGGAGCATATAGCATGTTTACAATAGTTATAGATATGAATGCTGTTTATTTACAGTAAAATGGCTTTTCACTCCTGCACTGTAATGTGCTTTAACTGGAACTTAATTACCAGCACTTTTGCTTTATATTTTACAGTGTATGTACCAGACAAGTACGACTCATTTAAGGACTGATGAGCACATGGATGGGCATGTACTGGGGAAGTCAAATGCTGACAGACATGGATATGGTATGAAAAGTAAAGCCAAACAGAACACGGAACCAGCTACAGTAGCTGTAGTGACACAGAGACAAGAAGAGGCCCAGAGGATTATGATGCAAATACAAAGGCAAATTGATCTCTCATCATAAAGTGATGACTTGTCTGATATGAAGTGTATCGCGGTGAGAATGTATTTGGGAGTGGGTCCATTCTCACAATGTGACTTCTAATGAGATTATTTCATGTAGCAGGAAAGGAATTGTGACATACTGTTTTACATCACGGACCATCTGTGCTTCCGATTGGTGGACAATGACATCATATGGAGTGATTCTCGTGCCTTGCAGCAGACTGGCAACTGCTGGGTGTGAAATGCGCATGCACGCACACACGTACACACACACACAGACATAGTGAGAAGATCTGTTCTCTGGTAAGTCACACTGTATTAACAGATCTGGCAGTGAGCATATTGGAACTGTGGCGTTCCTACCATTCAAAATAAAATTCCATTGGCGTGAGGTTGTCCATCTGCATGCAGGCACACATGCGTCAAGAAATACACGCACTCGCTCACACATAGTCTGGTTTGTTTTTATGACTTGTCAGGACATGGGTACGTACATGTCCTCAATACATATATACAGAAAAGCTTAAACACTTAAACATACCTTCACATTTAGTTACATTTTTTCCTTCTCCTTCAACAGAAAATTACACAGAAACTGGCAAGAAAAATCTTTCACACCTCCAAAGTTCATTCTTAGAAGGTGATTGCTTTTTCCGCTTTTCACAGTCTTCCTAATCTCACCTACAAATTTAGACTGTTCAGCCAATAAAACCTTATACTCTCACAACGTTCTGTTTCAGTGTTCCAGAGATAAGGCCCTTCATTTTCTTCTCATCTTCAACTTGTGGAAAGCTACACATCCTTACAGACCCATAGCGTGGAACTGTCTTCCCACAGTAGAAGGATGGACAGAAATATCTGTGAATTTTCTCAGATCACATCTCATTCAGAAATGAAAAAAATGAATAAAAACTAAACCTCAATGATCTTAAATCAACAGAATGTGAAGAAATAGCATGTTCTACTGAAGTTAACATGCTAACCAGATAGCCCTGTCCAGATAGCCCATCCTGTCTCATAATACCATTTTATGTCTGGTAGTGTGGCACCCTGTGGCATTAAGTCCAGTCAGTCCAGCATGAGAGGATGAAGAAGTAGTGCTGCTCCAGTGGCTTTTTTTAACCTCTGGTCTATCATGCTGAAGGTGCTGCTCCCAGCTAGATCATTTAAGGACAGGTAGCCAATGAAAGGAAGTGTAAATGGAACCACAGCTCTTGGCAAGGGGCTGTTATTCTTGCATTTTCCACTTCCTTATGAAAGTGGATTATCGGATATCTAATCTCCTCAGAAATGTGTCCTTAAAAATTAATAACTTGTATTTTAGGACCACAAAGTGAATCCTTTTACCTTTTAAGTTTAAAACCAAACAAACAAACACAAACAAACAAACAACAACAAGCAAACAAATAAAAAACAACAACAGCTGAAAAAAGCCATCAAGTCAAAGCCAAATTGCTTCTTCTGAAAGGCTAAGCGCTGTCTTGTTTTCTGGTTTTCCAAGAAAAAAAAACTTGATTTAGAAGATTTTTGTCCTAAAAATGTACAAAAACAAGCACACCCCATCACACACTCATAGATCTAGTCCATATGGCACAGATCAGTAAAAAGCACATTGTCAGTGAGAGTGTGTGTGTGTGTCGTACTCTCCCTGGGCCCGGTTGAGTCAGAGTAGATGGGGAGTGGAGACTTGCTGTCATGGTTGTGAGACAGAGCTGTAATCAAAGCCTGTGCTGACTCACCAGGGACCTAAAGACTGAGGGAGGGTACCTCCACGCTGGTGATAATGGTCACCTACTAGCCAGCTCAATAAAACCTCTGACCTCAGCAACTGTTCTGTTATCAGCCCTCCTTCGCTCACATATGGCCTCTCCATTATGACCCAAAGCACCAGCACTGGCCCTGGATCAGCTGTCTTGGCCTCCATGCTTGAGCACAGAGGAGTCATTGTTCAGTGCGGAAAGAATGCTCCAGAAAAAGCCACCCTCATCACACTCCCGATTTAAAACACAGCCTCCAGAATAGAAATGAGAATTGGGTGATTAAAAATAGGCTGCCAGTCAAAAGCAGACACTCCTCAGATATTTTAGCAGCTCATTTCAACCCAGCTGACACCACGTGTGAGACTGTGTGCACAACTGAGGGAGAGTATGAGAGCAGTCGTAAACTATATCGCTTAAACAACAGCCCTGCCAAAACTCAATGTGGAATCTTCAGCAGGAATGCTTATATTTAAACCAAAGACAATGAAGCAAATCATTTAGTCTGCAGAACTGGCGCACTTTCTCTACAGTCCCACGTTAGTTAGTAGACTTCACGGTGTGCAGGGGTGGATTTAGTGATTCCGGGACCCAGGACAAAAGACAGGAATGGAGTCTGCAAGATGCACATTTTTACTGCACTGCAGAAATCTTGACAAGTGCACTATTTAATCTAGTTAATATAACTAATATTTCATATTTCTGAGATTGCTGTAGGAATATTTTAAGCATATTTTACTTATTTCTAGATATTCTCACACAATTCCCAGAAGTCAGACTGAGGAACTTTGCATACTTGTATGTTTCCATATAGTAATGTCCTCATAACAACATGGAAGAGTCCATTATTCCCTTAGGCTACATTGAAATGACTGAAAATGATCACTACAGTCATAAATAACAGCAAATTTTATTATGAATATAGATTTTTGTAATCGGCATGCACAGTATATCTATACTGTACGTTCATGGGGCCCTTGGCTCATGGGGGCCCTAGGGAACTACCTACCTTTGCCTAGTGGAAATACCATCTCTGAGAGTTTACATTTTCATGAGTTACTGCTCAGTTTGCCAGTATAAAGTTCTGCGAACTAGGTGGGCAACAAGTAATCGACTTAGTCAACTAAAATGTACTACCAAATTAGCTGGCAACTAATTTAGTAGTCGATTATTTGGTTATATCATCATGCATGTTTCTGCAATTGTAGAAGTTAGTTGCATAAGAGTGTAGACAGACAGAGAGCAGGATATACAAAGCACAGAATGTCCTGTAATACATTTAGATTGATTTTTATATCTACTTGAAAAAAGGACCGATTTAGTTTTGTTAAACTTTATTGCTGCAACTTTGCACGTCCCTGGTTTTGACAGGAAAGATAATGGAGTTTTATTTATGTTTGTATTAGCAAAAAAACATGTATTAGCATGCATTAAAACAGTTAATTTGTAAACAAGGTATTCATCTTTATTGTCTTCATTGTTAGTTACCAAATGCATAATAAATCCTCAAGCTTAATTTAAAAGCCGATGGCTACATAAGAGTTATTTGGTAATTGGGCAATGCATAATCCGAACAATCGATTATTCGTTTCAATAATCAATAGATTATTCGACTATCAAAATAGTTGTTTGTTGCAGCCCTACTGAGAACACATGTTTAATCACTGGTGTCTGTGGGCAAATCTTCACCCGAGGCTGTCACACACAGACACTCCAGTCAAAATGCCAGAGAGTTGATGTGTGGGAGTGTTACAGAGCCTGTCAGAGCCTGATGCCGTGTTTGTGTATGTGTGGAAGTCTGCTATAATCAACCCCATGACACTCGGCCCATTATGATTCAACACACATTCTGAGTGAACCAGTCGAGTATCTATTCAAACAGTAATTTCTCCATATTCAGCTTTGCATTCGCTTGTACTTGGCAAAAAAAGAAGCCCAAAGTGCCGACTGGGAGTCAACACGTTCAAGCAGAAACTAGCCTGCTATTTTACTTGTGAGCATTTGATCCAGGATTTTCAACAAAACAAGTTTTTTTTTTTTTTTTTTTTTGCACATTAGTAGATTTTTCCTTTCGTAACTTCTGAAGGAATGTTTTTGGCTAATGAATGCATTACTACGTAGATTCTGTTTTCCAGTCACACCAACCAGGCTGACTATCGTGAACATTAACATCTGGTAACTGTTGTTGTTATTGCTAAAAATGACTTCTATTACATAAACCTGAATCGTATGTATTTCATAATGAAGATTATAGATAGATGGAGAGAGCAAAACAAATGCAGTTCTCCATATTCTCCATTCATAGTGCACCAAAGCTTGGCAGCAGAGCATGACCTTTTCTCAAGCCTCTGCCCAAAAAAATGGCCAAGCATTTCAAAATCATATTGAAGACAATTGCTCCCAGTCGGATCCCTCTCCCTTTGCGTCCCCAGCATTAGAGCAGGGAGCCAAGCTCTCCTCTCGCTCCCTGTCTGCTGCAGCTGTTCCAACTGAGCTCTTTGCGGAAGACTATTGGCATTGTACAGCAAATATAAATCAGCTCTTGTTCCGTTTGTGCACGGAGACACACAGAGAGAATGCTTGTAATAATGCAAATAATGATTAAAAAAACAAAGACTGAATATACAGTTGAATTTACATGATGCTCAATGGTTGGCCTAAGCTTACTTCTGATAATAACTGTTTTCCATTCTATGCACATTCTATGCAAGCTCACGAGGCAAAAATTTGTCACCTGTGACTGAAATGTTCCTATTAACATGTAATACCTCCACGAGCATGAATAACAGCTGGGATTCGATTTGGCATGGACTGGACAAGTTTCTGGATGTAGGCATCATCAATGTTCAGCCACTCTTGTACCAAAGAATTATGCAGTTGGGCCAGATTTGGTGGATGCCTTCCCTGGCACAATTCTGAGGAGAATTTCCTGTAGACTGGGATTTTTACCACTGCTGGTAGACCCGTATAGCCGTACACTTCCATACACCTGCAGATTCAGCTACCTCCACGCAACGGCCTTTGGCACGCCCAAATGCAATCACTCTTTGTTTTTTTTTGGTCAATCATTTGCTTTGGACCCATTTTCCACACATCAAACGAGACATTTACTGCACTGTACCACCTCTTCTCAATCTATGAATCCCATTGTACGCCTGGCAGGCATTTATAGCATTTACATTTACATTTATGGCATTTAGCAGACGCTCTTATCCAGAGCGACAGGTTATAGCCCCATCAACCTTGTGTATCTGCAGGAGCTACCACTTTACACACAAGGTGACAAATTTTGTCTGGTTAACTTTTATGCTGCTTGTTTTTGATTGTACTCTTCCGGGGGCCTGGAATTGTTTCCAGCCAGTTTAGATGTGAAAGAGCTGATCCTAAATCGGTTTAAACGGCACTAAGCAAGCAGACTCCATCGCTGCCTGCAGCAGAGATTCAATGAACACAGATGGCTCCATTCAAGCTTCTGAACCACAACAGGAAGAGAGCTAACTATAAACCACTTCCTGTGTCAAATGAAGAGCAACGACATGTTGTGTTTATGAGCAGAGCAGGACAGTTACTGCTAAAGTTCTGAAGAGAGATCATAAAACCCTAGAGCCATGGGGAACTGGAATGAGGAGTCAAAATTCCAACATTATAGGGTGAGAATGATTTGCTATACGCCTTTCTTATACATTTCTGGTACACAATAAAAAAAGCCTGTGAACCTGAAAATTAGGATATGATTTCATGCAAGAAATATCTCAGCAGCCCAAGTCTTTATTTATTAGCTGCCTACTTCAGTTGATGAAGAGAGGGTTATGTGCTGGTTAGTAAGCATGCATGTTTAGGAGACGGGCCTGTCTCTTCTACTGCAGCTGTGCAGTATTTTGCCTAATCCACTGGGTGTGCTTAATCATATGCATACACTTGCATTACAGAGTGGAGGGGGGGAGGGCAGTTGAAAGGGGCAAATCACCGTGTCTGCCACTAGCACATTTCCCTGAGCAGCAGAGACATGGTCTAAGTGTACACCGCTTCATACAAACCGCAGTGTCACTTCTCTTAAAAATAAAGATGCCAAAAAGGGCTCTTTGCAACGAACCAATTTTGCTTCAGTAAAAAACCTTTCAGCGGGCTGTTCTTTAAAGACTGAGAACATAGAATGTTTGAATAAAAAACATAAGATATTAGTACAATGAAACACCACCGCTGATCAGACCTATCTGAGAACTGTGTGGGTGTGGCTAATGAGCTGCTTGATTAACAGCTCCCTATCTAACACTCCTAGCCTGCCACTCTTACAGAACCAACGTCTAGCGTTTATGTGATGCTAACTGAACCAAAAATAAAAAATAAAAACCGCAGTGGATGAAACACAAACCATGTACTTGAGTTACTGTAAAATATTACTCCTGTAAAAGTAAAAGTTCCTCCCTTTAAACCTCCACTTGAGTAAAAGTACAAAAGTATTTGCCTTCTAATGAACTTAAGCATGGGAAGTAAAAATACCATGATTTATTATGGCTCTAATGTTCTACAGTACCGTTAGTATTGTTTGTGTAACAAGTTTAATCAACTCATGTTAGGTGAAGAGACTCTAGTGTGACTCTCGGTCCACCAATCTTTTAATAGAAGGTCATTAATTAGTCTGACACTGATGTCAACTAAAATGGTCATAAGCACAAAACACTGAAGGAGGACTGTTTCCATTAGGTAGAACCAAGCTCTATCCAACAGGTCAAAACAAGCTCAAAAGTGAAAAGCTGTATCCTGATTGGTGGACTCGGTTTTAATGTACACATAAGCCAACCGGAAGGACAGGTTTGGAATAATGTTTGGACAGGTTTGGAATACATTTTGAAATGTAGTGGAGTTTAAGTAAAAGTCCCCCAGAATGGAAATACTTCAGCACAGATAGACCAGAAAACTAAAGGTTCACTGTTCACTGTGAAGAACAGATGTGCATACAGATGGACAAAGCAACAAAAACGTTCATGCATGGATAAACGAATGAATGGGTGACAAGCTGCTACTGACAAGGGTCTGACTATTTCCCTGACCTGAAACTGTTTTGTGTGAACACATTTTGTACATGTATGTTGTGGCCCAGAGAAACATGATTAATTTTAATTAGAAAGAAAACCGATTTCCCTGGGGCTTTCATTTCAAACACGAAGCTAAAACCCAAAGTTATTTATGTACAAATCCTGTGTCAATTCATAAAATACATTTTAAAGCTTAATTTGAAACCGACTTTTCTTATTTGTATGTTGTTTTCCTGCCCCAACCCCAGGTTTGGGCACCCCTGTTGTAAACCAGTTAACCAACTGGAAGTACCTTAGAACTGTACCAGTTCCAGGCCAAGGACCATTTAGAAACCTTTATGTTTCAAGAACGCATACTGTTCTTTTATGCTGTTCATTTCTAGTTAACGGTAGGAAGGCATAAGGAGGAGGACAAGCACTTTGTACTGGTTCAGTGCTCTCCACCTGCACTAAACCAGCAGGCCTAGTGCAAATGACTCACTCAATGCAAGTTGTAGGGCTGTCGTCAGAATGTTCCCTCAGCAACAGGTCAAGCAAACAGGGCTTCTTGTGAATGTGCCTCACGCATGTTGAAACGGTAGAATGGGTGGTTCTGCCTCGCACCCATGGTTACGCCCTTTAACCGGTGTGAGTAACCACACAAAACTCCTTGCTAACAAAACTCCATTGAGAATGCAGGGCAGATACAGACTAAATACAATGCTTCAGGTAGAAGGAGGCATGTCTCCAGACAGTTAACAGAAAGAGCGGAGGAAGTCTGTGAGTGGAGACGTAGCCTAAAGGCCCTTGGTAAAGTGAAAAGCTGTAATTAAGGTTAAGATCACATAGTGTTAGTGTCATCCAGGGTCCAATGTAATGAAATAAACTGTAGATGGGAAGGAGGAACAATGAGGGACAATCAGCTTCACTGGCTTAGATAACCATTCAGGAGTCACTACAAGAAATCCTATAGGCTGCAAAGCAAGTGCATCACCATCTTTTCACTGCTGCAACAATAACACCCCCCAGCTTTCCCATTCATGCTCTTTCCTCTGCTTATTTTCCCCTCAGGAAATCCAGCATCAGAATTCCAGACATTCCCTGAGGAATGCTTTTCCATGCCGGAATTCTTTCCAAGTGCAGAGAGCGAGGACGAGTGAGAAAGTGTATGATGGAGAATCTTGTTTTTTTTTTTTTTTGTGAAGCACTTGAGCTTTTTGCAGGGTGTCACAAGCAGCTGTAAATACTCTTTCAAATACAATTATTCTTTCAGGCAAATGGTTTAATTCATTTTTGTTGTATTTGCAATGTAGTGACATTCACCACATCCAAGATGCACAGTTTCTCCTATGCTGCTGCTACTAAGGACACTGTAAGCTGGTGACTTCTGACCTCCTGCTGTTTCTCCCCTCTCTCTCCACCACTCTCCTCTCCGTTTCCAGTGTCATCTGAGAACATCTGTAGCTGAGCACGGCCAAGGTCGGGGTTAGGAATGCAAACATTACAGAACGCCCACTGCTACATTACAAACTCAGCCATTTTGGAGAAAACGCTGCACCTCATAAAATGCTCAATAAGCGTTAGAAGCATCCTTCTCTAAAGGAGACTCTGTGTAACAAAACCTGCCCAACAGAAACCAAACCAAATGATGCAAACAAGAGTCAAAGTGAGACATTTTCCACACTTCTGACTGACGGGTGGCAGACAGTGAACGTCATTTGATAGGGGCCACGGTTCCTTACTAGGGCACAGGCTCATCTAAGTACACAAACAATTAATGAGAAGCAGCTCAAGTCTATCATTCTGTTAAATTACATTCATTACTGCTATTGCACTGCAGTGATCTGCTCCACAGATTGCCCTGCAGCATCAGCTCTCCAGGCTTTGCTGTCCTCTAACTGGGCTGCCTTTGAGGAAATTCTCCCTGAGCAAAAACTATGAAATCTAACTAATCCCGTGTTTGCCAAAAACACGGCACAGGCAACCCGTCCCACAGGCTCCTCGGTGGCATCAAACCAGGCTTTGTGGGAAAGTAAACACCTCCGTTGTTATGTTTAATCGGCTTTAATGGCAGGACTGAAGCAGTCCTCTGCATCGACTCCACAGAGTCTGCTCCATGCCGTCCTCACACAGCTGCATGATCTGATTCATCTCTCCATTCTACGACAAACAAGTGCGGACTCATACTTCCAGCGCCTTCACTCTGATGTCCTCATTTGTGGCGTGAAAAACAACTTTATATCCCTCATTGTAACACAAGGGTCAATAGCTTTGAAGAGTCAGCGCTCAGTGCCTGTCCTCAAGAACATTTTGGAGAAGCCTGGGGTTTGGTTTGTTTATACTGTAAGTGGAAAAAATGAAATTGGAGAAAAGGATTAAGACAGTCATGCGTTAAGAGCTTAGACCCCTCACTTAAGGTAGATGTGAGAAAGATAAGATAACACAGGTCATTGGACAACTTAAAGAATATTACAGAAGTAATGGAAAACAACCCATTTGCACAACCTCCACCTACCTCACTGAGCACTTTGGTGGACTCTGTACTTCAGAATGCAGTTCATCTGCTTCTCCGCATACTTTGTCGGACCCTTTTCACATATGGTCAGGACCCCCAACTAGATCACCAGTGCTAATCCCCTATAACACCTGGTATGTGAAGTGACACTGACAGGGTGGTGGCATGTTGCCGCTGTGTCTGACCCACTGGTACTAGTGCAACTTACATTAACGCACCACAACCATGTCAGTGTCACTTACAGTGCTGAGAACGATCCACCGCCTTCATAATACCTGTTCTGTGGGGGTCCCCCACAGGATGAAAGGAGACTAACAAAGTTCGCAGAGAAAAAAAACAGACTACAGTTTGTTATGATATGACTTCAAAGTGCTCCTATAGGGTAAGTGGAGCAGATAAAATGGAAAAGGAGAAACATTTCCTAATGTTCTGAATGATTAATAGAATTTGCAAAAGGTATGTAAAATTTAATTGTCACTGTTTTGGTGCATAAAAGCATACAGACAATATAACAGGATATGGGCAATTCAAAATCAACTGGAGCATAAACAGTGTAGTGTAGGTTCAACAAAACTGTGTGTTATCTAAATGTCCAAACTGTTTCAAACCATGCACCTCCAACACGGGCAGTAGCACAGCCTATATATAGAGCTTAAATCATCAGCTCATCATCTTCATCTCTGACAAGTCACCCCACCCCTTCTTTGCATGGCTGAGCCTGACCACAGTGACCACTTCCTCCTAACAGTTTCAAACGCACTTTACAATTTGAAATAGTTATGATCTGGCATACAAGACGAACAACGGAAATGCTGCACTGCACATTATAACCCTCTCTTATTTCTGATAAAGCCCTACAGAGAGTTTACAATGGAGTGTTGAAAGGTGGAGATTGACAGGAGCGTTTTTTCACAAAAACATCCTTTTGAAACAATACCTGATGATGCCCAGAAAGGGCTGCATGAGAAATGCAGATGTGGTGGTTAGAGTAGTAAAGCAACGGATCTGCAACGGGCTGAGCTGGAAGTGAAACTCTCAGATGTGTGTGGAGCTGTTTGGAAACTCTGTCACACTTCCTCATGACAAAGCTTTACACACAAGCTGTGGAAAAACGCGTAGGCCTAGAGCTAACGCTATTGCTAACCATCCAGAAACACTGTCCTTACCAGTGCTGTTTTCAAAGAAATGACTACATCCAGTAGTCTCAACATACACAAGCACCTTAAATCCTTTACACCAAGACATTTTAGCATTTTGCTTCCACGTAGGCCCATCATCAACAGAACTACATTTATTACAGTAAGATTTCGACCGATTCACGTCCTCATGAGTCCTCACATGGCTTTGCTAATCTCCTCATAGAATACTGTTTGGTAAAGAGAAAACCCACTTCTGAGAACATCCACTAACCACTGGCAATCTCCAATAACTACGTATAAAACTAAGCTGTCAATATGATCCATCGTAAGAACTATACTATTAACACCGATGGCCAGCTAGTTGGGTGGACACACATTATAGCTCCACCATTGGGAATTTGGAGCCATTTTCAGCTATTAATTTAAAGAGATGCTTCAGGTATTATTTAAATAATAATGTAGGTTTGTTTGTCAGTTATAACATAAGTGACTACTATGTGTTAGACAAGAAGTACAACTTATCAGGTGTGATGTTTTAGTTTAGCTTTTTTTGGACTGAAGGTCAGTCCCACACTGAGCTAATGTTTCATTCCTTTGTCAGGGGGGGGAAACCCAATAGTACAGAAGGTCATGAGATCAACAATAAAAGGCAGTAACCCAGGATAGTAACTGCAGCATTACCTCATTCTACACGCCTAAAAATATGGTTCTACAAGGGGTCTTTGGTAAAGGGAAGGGTTGAGATCTATATAGAACCACTGAAGGCTTAAATGGTTCTTTGCATGGGGAATTGGCTCTTTAAATTGAGGGAGAATGTGTTCTACTTGGTTCTATACAGCACCAGAAGGTTTCTGCTATTTTTACATGTCAAACTTATAGCAACAGAAAAAAAAAAATGGTGCGATAGAACCACAGGCATATTCATCAATCTGATGAACACTGAACACTGCACAAAAAAACCCAAACATTTAAGCATGAAATAGAACGATTCCTTTTACTAAAGAACCATGCAAGTGTGCAGTTAGGCAACATAACACTTAAGGCAGGCCACTAACTTTATGAGCAAGTCAGTTGCTCACAGTCCCGTGATGCACAGACTGATTTGACTACTCCCTTATCTAGCAAGAGGAGGAAGAGGCAGCTGACTAATTCAACATCCGTTCAAGATGGTGGACACTGCAACAAGTGAGCAGAGCACTTGTTATTAACAGCTGTGTCAGCAGCAGTACAAACATTTGTGCTGTACACTCATGGCTTCCCCCAAGCTTTCTCTGTGTGAAGCAGTTTAGCAGCTGTGCAGCCATTGGAGACGAAGAGGGGTGCATCCTGTTTTCAAAAAGGACTAAAATGGGGGGAATGCTTAGTTAGGCGAAAACAGGACCCCAAATGCACAACAGCATGCATGCTTGCTGCATTTGTTAACCCATGACTACATAATGTATACATATATATTAAAAGCATCAACATAGTAAACATGTGCAACTAGAAGCAAAAGGCAACGCAGTTGTGCATCAGAATTCACTATTTAAATAAAATGAAAAACAAATAAATAAATAAAGAAAGAAAGAAACTCCTTCTCCATCTAAAGTCCATGTAATTCTTCCTGAACACTGGTTTCTACAGGGCTGGCCAACTGATGTAGTCAAATATTAAACTCAGCTTGCATTCTTTGCATTCCCACCTATCAGGGATTCCAAAGTACTTAGCAGTGTCCCAGTTTGTAAAAGGCTGTGCAAATACAGGCTGATGATGACCACGACCATTCATATAGTCAGCAGAGATCTGGATTCACAAAGGTTAGCCAAACTAGGATTGAAAGAACAAATCATGCAGGCTTAAGCACCATTAGTACAAATGCAGAGCAATAAACAAAATTTGCTCACTTTTCTTTCCCTTACTCATTTTGGTTTGGCATTTCAAGCAACTGTGGAAACCCCCTGCAAGTAACCCTGTTGAGAAATTACTTTCCTTCGCGCCACAGAGAACATTAAAGACATCTTACAAACGCACTGAAACACGAATGAAGTAAAACCTTTAAAATGACTAAGTTTAATTGGAGGTTACAATTACAATTAGTTTCTGTACATGTTTTTCGAAATGAGTAAAGCAATGAGAGAAAATGAGTCATACGAAAGGTTTCTCTCCATTTCAATGGCAAGTTGAGTCCGCTCTGATTCAAGCACTACAGTGGAATGCAAGAATGTAACAAAACCACATTTTGAAGACACAGAAACGCAAGTGAAACACAGTCTGGTGGTTGAAAGCCTGACCTGTAGAAAAAGGACTTCATGGATTACAAAAAGCATTCAGCTGCTTTGAGTCTTCATACAATCTCTGTTAACACCATCTTCCATTTGGGCTACAAGGTGATGCAGAAAAAAAACAAAAAACAAAAAAGAGCCCAGTATTCGATTCAGACAGCATGACGCATGAACGTACGAGCGTCTAGGCAAGTATTTGAGTCAGTGTCAAAGGCTTTTTGCATATAATGTTCCATGGGTCTCATTTACAGTTTCTCTTGTGATGTCAGTAAAATCATGACAACGGTACAGTTTGATCCGTCACTACCTAATATTATGCTTGCTACAACTTTCTCAGTAAAACTGTTCTGCACTACAGATGTTAGAACAGTTCTAAAACATTTCTGTATAAAACGTCTTATGACGTCATGATGATGGACTATTTTCAGGAGACAGACTCTCAGTTTTTCACACAGACTCCAAAAACACAGATAACTGACAAGAGAGGTCCGGAAGAACAAGCTTTAACCAAAATAAGAAAAAGAAAGAAAGAAAGAAAGAAACCAGAGATACAAAAACCTAGATCATTCAGAAAAAAATAGAGAATCTGCATTTAGATTAAATTCAGGAATGCTCTACCATGTCAAGCAACAGTCAATTAAGTAAGGTGACGTGTCACAAAACATAGAAAACTAAACGCAAGCATAAACCCAATTCTTATTGAAAGAGATAAATTATTAGTTATAAGGGTCATTTCAACAATCAAAAATAAATGAAAATATAATTCAAAGCTTGGAGCATATTCATCAGAGAGATAATGTGTTATTTTTTTCCACCAGGTTTATTCTTCTTCCTAACTAATACAGTCATTGCCAATCGGTCGGTCATTAAGATTTGTAATTTGAGGTTAGCCATGTTAAGCCCTCATAGAGTCCATCACCTGTGGTAGCACATGAAGGCTGCACATACCAATTCCTATCTCGGATGCGCGTCAGTCCCAGCTTCTCTTGAATTTCGTGTGGTTTCATGGCATCAGGCAGATCTTGCTTATTCGCAAAAATCAGAATGATGGCGTCCCGCATCTCCCGGTCATTGATGATCCGGTGCAGTTCTTGCCTTGCCTCGTCAATACGATCCCTATCTGCACAATCCACGACGAAAATTAACCCTTGCGTGCCCGTGTAGTAGTGCCGCCACAGGGGACGAATCTTGTCCTGTCCGCCAACGTCCCACACGTTGAACTTGACATTTTTATAGGTGACTGTCTCCACGTTGAAGCCCACTGTAGGTATAGTGGTCACAGACTGTCCGAGTTTCAGTTTATACAGAATTGTGGTCTTTCCTGCGGCATCGAGCCCAAGCATCAATATTCTCATCTCCTTGTTGCCAAATATCTTTGACAGCATCTTCCCCATCTTGCAAATAGTTCATAAATATCTCCTTCACTCCAGGAAAAAAAAAAAGTACTTAACACACGTCGCCACCTGAAAGTTTGAAACAGCTCTTGCTGAGTGTGCTTTCACGAGTTGGCCAGTCAATCAACATGAACTATGAACCAACTCCAAAGGGAGCAGCGTTCTCTGCCACTCGTCCAAGTACAAATCATAAACTTTCCCTTAGGAATGTCAGGCTTGGACAACAGCGGAGCAGGATGTAAGTGCTGCACAAAATGGACGTAAACCTTGAGTAGTAATGATTACGGTCAGTAGCAGCTTGTGAATGTTCTGTGTTTAGAAACCTAACAAGTTCTGTGCGAGTTCAGCAGAGCACTGATTAAGCACCTGTCTGTCCAAAGGTAGAGTGATGCACTACCTGTCATACACACGATCCTCAGGCTTCAAGGTTACTAAAGACGTTAAAGCCAGTATTTAAGATGTTTCTTGAGCTATGTCTGTACCCAGTTCGCAGTGCTGTCAGCAGCTTAAAGAAGGCCTCAGAAAGCCTGCGGTCCTCCACGCTTCCTCTCAGCTTCTTCCTTGTCCTTCTCCCCCCCCCTCACAGCGCAGTCAGCCAGCGGTTGGGGGAAACGCTCAAAGGGCGGTGGGCGAAGGCTTAACGTCTCCCAGCCACACCAGCCGTCATGCAGGCCTCCAAAAAGCCGAACCGCGTCGATGCTCAAGCCCTCAGTATGTGAATCCGTGCCGCCGTCCCCCTGAGAGACAAGAGAGCTTCAGAGCACACCTCAGCAGGCCGGCCCCGTTAGCCGGCGGCTAAAGCTAGCCGAGCAGCCCGGGCTCATTCACAAACACCACAAACTGCACTGCACAGAAATCCAACTGAACACGTCCCGACACTCACTTAATAATGATTTCAATAGCGGTAAAATATGTCTGAAGTTACCTTTGGAGGCCCACCATTCTACCCCAGCCTCTCGCCCCGTGTTCACCCCGCCGACTCTCTCTCTCCAGCGCCGAATGAAAAAGCGGAAAAGGTGTGGACGCGAATCATCCGCCACTTCCGCTCCTGCACCCCCCTTTCCTCCTCCTCCCCGCACTGTCTGCCTGGGCCTTTAGTCAAAATGACAACAGTGACATCTGCCTGTCCGAACTAAACAGCGCTCAGTAAGACCAACAGAGGGTTAGCTCATACCACACACAGCGACCCCGAACTGATACAACGACATACACATCTTCTGTGTAGAGAAGTGGGCGTGGTTATACCGGCGTTTAAATAATGACAGAAAGAAGATTAAACAAAAGCACAGGACAAAATAAAACATTTACTCTCTTAAAACTGTAATTATAAAGTCAGAAACATAGAGTGATAGTGAAAAACAGGACCCGACGTTTAAACATGCTCAGTAACATATTAACTGAATACATTAATTTTCTCCTTTGTTTTGTGGTGTGTGACACAGTCAGCACAGTGGCTTCATTCACACTGAATTTGGCTGAACGTTTTGATAAAAGCAATACATTTAAATGTGCAGCAACAGCCATGCAAAAAACCCACAGGTCTAGGTGTGGGCGATACCACTGACTTTCCATTCAATCCAATTCCAAGTAATGCCAAGGATAATATCCCGATACTGATACTTTACAACTTGTGATTTTCAATAACAATAAATGGCAAAATATAACAGAAAGTCTGATAAATTAATTAATAGATATTAAATAAACATTCAGAAATCAGAGTTCCCTCTGTACATCTTATTTAATAACATAATTAAATTCAGTAATAACAAATATCAGTTCAGTCTTTGATAATATTCAAATCATGTGTTAATGTCAACTAGTAATTGAAAAATGTATTAATATCTGAATAGTTACATTTAAAAGTTCATAATGACAGTTAAACATGATCAAAACTATGGCAGATAAAAGTACAGAATAAGTATTTCTAATATTCTGCTTGGTGTTTGTCTTTAAACTCTCAAACTACAAACTATGTTTGAAGGAGTTTCTTACTCCTCAGCCTTTTTTGGGAGCAAAGAAAAGGGGCAAAAGGTAAAGTAGTTCCTATGCTACACCATCACTTACAGCAGCATGTTTTATTATTTTCAATGAAAGACAGAATACACATCCATCCTAAATAAATAAACAAATGGTGTTGATATTTTTGTGATTATTAAGTAAAGTAAACACCAGGAATGGAAGTATCGATATACTTAAAGATATTTAAGTATTGATCCACCCATCCCAACTCTACACTAGTGCAGACCTGGCGCTGGTCAGCATGCTAGCATCAAAGAAATGTTCTGGTTTTGATTGTGATCAGCATTATAACTTCCATTACTGCTAACCAAAATACCAGCATGCAAAACGCAACATGTGCCATTACTGCTAACCAGCATACCAATACCCAAAACAGAACATGTGCTGGTTTTGATGGTGATCAGCATAATAACTTCCATTACTGCTAGCAGCATTCAAAACACAACATGTGCTGGCTTTGCTGGTTATCAGTATATTAAGTTCCATTACTGCTAAAAAGGATAATTAAATGTCAGGGCCACATATATACAATATGAATACAATCAATGGATGCAATTCATTTAAAAGTGAATAGAGTGAACAGTTTTATTGGCACAGTCTTTCCTGGTTCAGGACATACATCCCGCCTTTCTAGAGGAGCGCTATGTTCTACCCAATGTCAAGTTCTCCAAAGTTACACATGCAGGATACACAACTCAGCAGAAACTCAAATTGTGAATGTATTGTTACTTGCTGTCTTGTGGGCAGGGTGTTTCATAATGGGGCCCACAATACGTTTTGCCAGGTTGTTTACTTTTATGAGACTGAATTATTTATCTAACAGTACTATAAGAACAACACAGCTGAAGTTGACCAGGCAACAGTAGAAACGTTAATAAATATGTCTAAGTCATTTTCTCCTGGTGTATACAGACACCTTGTGTGTCTTGTTGCTTACGCTTTGGGCTGTAAAAGCCGTGTCTCTTAGACTCCACCCTTGTGCTTCCAGTACCAGAGAACCCTTGGGGAGACAAAATCTGATGCTGCCAGTTCATGTAGGCTTGTAATGCTTGCATTCTTGCTGCATACCTCTGTTTAACATCAGAAAATGTCAGAGTATTCCATGATGGTTTGTCTTCAGCTGCTAGTTTCCATGGTTTATCCGATGTCTCCTCCCCACAAAGGCCTTCCTTTAGCGGATCTAGTTCCCTCTTCACTCCGTCCATCTTTTCCAATGAGGCCTCTTGGTCGCTTATCCCTCCATTGAGACTCGGGGTGTCTTTGAGGACAGGAAAGGTGGAGGTGTAGGAGCTTTTGCTTTTCGTGCCTTGTGAGGAAGAGTGAAAGATTCCAAGTGAGAGTTTACTCCGTGATTTCAGAAACTGTCTTCGTTGCTGTTCAAGTTGTTTCTGGTTGTACCTGTACTCCAGCTCAAGGCTTCGAATGAGCCCTCTGTGCTGCTGAATTTGATATCTCTGAAGTCCGCTATTACTTGAAATTTTTTGTTTCTGCATTATCATCTCTGTTTGTCCTTACCAGCTGTGGAAATTATGTTGCAGAGATTTAAATTCTGTCCAAAACACACTGTCCAAAGTGCTGAAGTGGCTGAAACATATCAGTCAAAGGTTAGAATTAGTAATGTTCATTAGTCAGTGCATCCCAAACCTACCTCACAGCAGTGTTACCATGCAAGCTTAAGGTAATAGTTTAAGTGACATGGCAGTTTGTCCTTGCTGATGATCCAAAACTTGCAAATGGTGAGCACTGCTCAGTCGTGTGTCCTCTCACAGGGGGAAATAGTTCAGTAACTCAACACTCTATGGGTGTCATGTGATATCCTTATTATCATTATTTAAAATTGTCTGGATTCCTAGTTGGTCCTTTCCCTAACATCCTATCCTTGCTACTGTTTGCCTACTCAAAAACATGCTTCTGAAACCTATATTTGATTTATTCAAAGTGGATGTATTTTTAATGACCTTAATCTAATGATACATCTAGTGAAACAGAAAGGTGCCTATGTGGGGGTCCTGTACTGTACCTATGGGTTACTGGCATTAAACCACAAGAAAAGGACAATGACAGACTCTTGGAGTTTAAATATTAAAGACTGAGTTCAGATAACAAGATATTCTATTTAGATGGGAGTATTTGTGAACAGCCTCATCAAATTTTCACACTCTGGATCCTATTCACTCTCTCATGTTAATCGTTTGCCTTTAATTATGTACAAGTGCCCAGCTCGGACTGTTATTCTGTGACATTGATTGAAGTGAAGACTAAAATTAGCCTCACTCTAGTGAGAAAATAATCTGGATTTTGGCAAAAAGATTTTTGAGTATTTAAAAAATTGCAATTGGTTTCCTAGACTGCACATACATCTGTACTACAACAGGAAGAGAACATTCCTATTATCCGTTTCGCTTCCCTGTAACATTTTACTTACATTTGTTTTCACTGTTGAGTTCTTTGGGAGTGGGGGTGGAGGGGTGGCATATGTGGTGGTTACTGTCAGTGAGTTTTTTCACAGCTTGAGGTGACCTCCTATCTGCTTTAAGTGTATGTAAGGGTCTTTTCTGCTTGCTATTAATAAAAGAGCATTTTTGTAAAAATATGGCTTCCTCTTCCTATTCTTCTACCCAACATGGCCAAAATTACTTGGACACAAGTGTGGTTCCACTGACTTCCATTAAAGTAAAGTATGTTGTTTCTTCTCCTGTAAAGTTATCATTGTGGAGATATAAGGCTTGCTACCAAAGTATCAGGGTACAATGCTACTAAGCTGGAAGGGTGATGATTATGCTTCCCCAAAAAACATGAAGACAGCCACTGCATCTTTAGGAACTGCTTAGAGGAGAACACTAACTCCCAATTCTGTTACGTCAGCTATAGATGCCAGTGTTGGCTAGCATTTCACTGGGTGTGAGGGAGGACCACCCAGAGATGGTCAACTATGGTGCGTTGGATTCCTGTCCACTACTGGCTGCAGCATCACCAGGGACTGAACTCATGTTCTCCTGACAGTAGAGCCAGTGCTTAGAGAGTTGTGCCACTCATTCAACCGACAAATAGATCTTTACTGACAACATCATGCCTTTAAAAAAATACTAATCTATTTTGATTTCTGTCCAATTTATCCGAATGTTCGGCGACTGAAATTAATGAAAAAAAAATTTGTTCTAGGCTAATACCCACTAAAAACGCGTTGTTTAGACCAGAGCACAATGAAGCTTCCCAGCTTTTATTCAGTTTTAAACATTTGAGTCAAACAGAACTTCAGTAAATAACACAACAGAGCCGTTAGCTTTAACAAACACTATAGCAAGGCAGACAGACAGCTGTCTCTCAGCACGCGCAACGTACGTGCGTGCACGCACACACACGCACTCTCTCCCTCTCTCTCACGCGCGCGGTTTCTCTCTCGCTCGTTCTCTCGGTGCGCGTGCCCGCATCATCCTTAAAGAAACACAAACCTAATTTTACAACAGCGCGATAAAATCACAACCAGCGTGAAGTTAATCACTCTTTGTGAATGCAGTACGCGGCTCGTATGTTGTTGGTATAAATACATATAAAAAACACACATTACATTTAAAAGAGAGAAAGAGAGAGAGAGAGAGAGAGAGAGAGAGAGAGAGAGAGAGATTGGGAGAGGGGTGAGAGTACCTGCAGGTGTCTTCCCTGTCTAGCCCAGACTGGGTAAAGCAGTTAATTGTTTATACAAATCATATGTAAATAAGACAGTCTTCATACAAAACTGCTGATTCATCGTTACAAATCAAAACCATGATGATGCAGTCAAGTCAAGTAGTTTTTTATTGTCATTTCAACCATATACAGTGGTGTACAGTACACAGTGAAACGAAACAACGTTCCTCCAGGACCAAGGTGCTACATAGAACAATAAATACAATTGATGGGCTCAGAGATTAAACTAAACACAGTGTCACGGCTAGTATTTTTTAAAAGGTTACAATTTGGATAAGGGAGATGATGTACCCCCCCCCCCCC
>CM067483.1:21181566-21483543 GCA_034552555.1 Semaprochilodus insignis | reverse complement strand
CCCCACCCCACCCCCAGTAGCACCCATACCAACATTGTTAGATAAATGAATAATTGGCGATTTGAATACATTGTCTTTTTCCTGAGGCACCCATCCTTTAAGAACATCAACAACATATGTTTGGGGCTCCTCTTGTGACTGGAGGCTAATTAGAGCACTAGCTGAGGCCTAGCTCATCAGAGAGTTGTTGGAAAAGCTAGGAGGGATAGACGTGTGTATATGTGTGTGTGTGTATCACCCCCTCCCTCCCCCGCTGTTCTATTGAAATACTGAACAAGGCTTGAGCCGTGCTCCTCTCCATGTCTATATTAGATGGCGGGGTGTTTTTGGGGTGAGGGGTGCATTTCAAAAGGAGAGATTAAGGCGGTCTTTTCTTTGAGCCGTAAGCAGCCCCGCTCCTCCGTTACCTCATCTGTGCACTGGAACATGCCACGTCCAACCCAGACCACATTAATATGGATGTGGGGTTTAGGGTGCATTGCCCCCTTTTAATTAGGACAAGGGGGTCGTGCTAAGATGAACACACCCTGTGTTTAGGTGCAGGATGCCCTCCAGCACTCCTTTCAGGACTGTAAACCCCAACAAGCCCAAACCTTCTCTCCTACAGTAAAGGTAAAGAAGATGCAACGTTTCTAATGAGTGCCTATACACTTTAAAAATGAGAGCGGTTCCCTAAAGAACAGTTGAATGGATGGTTCTTTTAAGAATGAGAGTGTGAATGAAAAACCCGTGGAGTGTTCAGAAACCTTACTTTTTTAGCTGTTACAGGAGAGCGGGGGCACAACCTACCATATATTCCTAAATAACTGTCCAGGTATTCAAGCAAGAATAATCCATTTTTATATAATCATCCTGCCTACGACACATCTCTGCAAATGTGAAAATGAAAAACTGGGTTTCCAGAACCTGTTTATGAACAGTTTTAACAGAGAGGATAAATGGCAGATATTAAGATTACCTAAAATGTAACAGATGAGGGGGCTAACTGTAACAGCTGTTATAAAAGCCTGGCAAATCTATGCAAACACATTGTGTTGATGGAATCAGGCAAGTATTTCCACCATAATACATACAAATATCTGCATCAAAATGAACTCTATAAAGTAGCAGAGGAAATATCACCATGGGAAAATTTAAATACATTTATATCTTTTTCTATAATGTATTAAATATATTTACACATGTTTTTGATTGATCTGTCTTTTTAATTTACATGGGGCATATGATATCATTGTTTTCTTAGGAAGTCTCCGGAATCATATCAGAATCGGAATCTTTATTTTAAGTTTGTCACACATACAAGGAATTTGTCTTTGCTGAGAGCACACGTTATATATGACATGTAACAAGAACACAGACTTTTAACAAGTATTACACTGGGAGAAAAGTACAATACGATAATAAAAAATAAACAATAAATAGACTAAAGAGTAAGAATAATAATAAAGGAAAGAAGCTAAAAAGATATAATATCTGTACTATATCTATATGGATATTCTGTACATATGTAAGTCTGAGTAGACATATAGACTATTATTTACAGAATCTGTACAGCTGTGCAAATAAGTGTTATGTTACAGCAAAGTTGCTACAATACAGTGAGATTCAATTCTTCATTAACTAAACCCCCATATTCTTTAAAATGCAGCTATATTACAGCCTCCAGTAGATATATTTAGTGCCTTATGCACACTATCTGTTAATCAAAACACACTTAGGATGGAAAATGTCATCACTGCTGGAAGTAAATTTAAAATAAAGCATTTTGAACCGTTTAAAAATCAGTGCAAATTGAAATGTAGCATGAAGTGAATCTGAAATATCTGACTGCTGTGAAAATTCACATTTGTGTTTCACAAGTGAAGTGACTGGAAGCATGTTCTACTTACTGTTTAAGAACATTAAATATCCATGTTACATTTTACACCGTGTCAGATTGTGCCCCACTCTTCCCTATGGTCACACACACACACACACACACACACACACACACACACACACACACACACACACAAGCTTACACTATGTCTCCTCCTATAGACTGTATTCTTGCTCCTTGGGCTTTGAAGCGTTCTGAGGCACCCTGCTGATTAAGCAGAAGGCCTCTGAAATCGAGTTTGTTTCGCTTCCCTTCCAGGGTCTGCCCTTAGCCCTCACCCTATAGCCCTTTATCTCGCTTCCTTCCTCTAACCCAGAAAATCTGAACTCAGTCCAGCTCTCATGGTTTTATTAAAGAACCGCTTAATACAAACAAAGGGGAGGATTTGAGAACCTCTATCAGTGCTTTTGCTAATTCAGATGTTTTAATTGGCACTCTGACTTAACTGAGCTTGTTTCGGTTTGCTCACCCAGCCAGTCTGCACTGGTTTAATGTGTTGTGTTTTTCTGAGCTTGTTATGCCATGTGTTTTCATGCATTTAAGTCTTTCTTTTATCTCAAAATGGTCTCATTTTGTGCTTTCCCCCTGTTCTAATACAGACTGTCCAAAAAGAACAAAAGGATAGTGTATACTGTTATAGAATATTCTCCCCTGCTGGACTCTTGCAACATGACCACGGATGACTGGGCCTCTATAGGGAAAGACATTGAGGTACTTTGTTATAATGGCACAACCTCGGTGACGTTCAGATGTGCATTAAAAATCCATTATTAATTCTGTTGCTGTCTCAGTTGGTGAGCAGTTGTTGAAGCCGAAGATGAGCATGTTCTGTGCTTTGTCTTATAGAAACACTATGAGAAATATGACGGCTTTGTCATCCTGCATGGTACAGACACCATGGCCTACACGGCCTCAGCACTGTCCTTCATGTGTGAGCACCTTGGCAAGCCCGTCATACTCACTGGCTCTCAGGTAAGCCTGCTGGCCTTAACCCTGCCCTCAAGCTCTCTGTGTTCCCTTTACTATGCTAACAGACACACTTTGCCACATTGGTTATTCATGGCAAAAGCACAACATTTCACAAAGCTCTCAATGAATGACTAAATATGTGCTCGAGGCTCACTATTATATTTGTGATTGTTATGTAGGTTTTCAGTTTGCTAAGCTCTTGACCCATAGATCTGTTATTTGCTAACTGCTGTGAGCTATTCGGTAGCTACTGTGACTCTATATTTAAGATTATGTAGTTGTAGATTTAGGAACTGAAGTGGCTGTCCTTACGAGTTTATGGTGAACATTTGCTTATGTTTTATTTTATGACCTTTGTGTGGGCTTATGTTAAAAGAATAATTCATAATTCCTTATTATGTGAACCTTTTCCAAGCACCCCACTCCTTCCCAAGAATTTAACAAGTTGTATTGGTTGCTGTACTTTTAAGTGTGTGTAAATGAGCTTTTCTGATTGGCTGTCCTGTATCTTGCTGCATTCAAAAAGCAACAACACTTCTTACAGCTTCTAAACTGTGAAATAGCATTCCAGGTGTAAGGAATCCACGCTTGATGTGTATTTCCAACCCAGATTAGAAGCATATTTGTTTTGCTTAATTTATAACTAGATTATTGGTTCATTTTCTCAGATTGCTTGTAATTGTGCTGTTATTTTGTTTATAAAGTAGTATTTTGTCAAAATCCCACCTTGACATTAATAAAGTGTTGCATTAATAAAGATTTATAATTAGTACGTAATTCAGTTTGAATGGATGCTTTTAAACTGCTGTAGGCTTTGATATCAAGTGGATATCAAAATCAAAGTAAACTTTAATTTTTAGTATCATTACTTCTTATCACGTAAGCATTGAGTAAGGCGTGTGCTACATTGATATTTTATCATAAATCGTTTATTGATATTTGTTTCATAGTACTTACTGAATAGTTTACATTATAATCACAGCATATGTGTAAATGTGTTGGTTTATGTGATGTCAAAATAATAGTGAATTCATTACATCATTAGCTGTGTTTTCAGCTCAGTTTCCATATATGAAGTGCATGAACTGAACTGAGCGAACAGTAAATTTTGACTCTGTGTCATTTCCAAAAGGTGAGGAGAATTCCCTGGTTTTCCATGATACAGAGCCTTTAATGATCACAGATGTTTTGTAATAAACTTGTTCACACTAATTTGTTACAGTGTTTTAGAATGTTAAAAGTGTGTATCCTTTTCAGTAACACAGTCTTGATGACATTGGTGTGTCTGGCAGGTACCTATCTATGAAATGAGGAATGATGGGAGAGACAACCTGTTGGGGGCGCTGTTGATCGCAGGGCAGTTTGTCATCCCTGAGGTGAGAGAGGCCTTCTCCACTTTGAAATTAGTGTCAATCAGACTCGCAAATCAAGTATCTCCATTCAAGTGCAGAATACACCAGACAAGACCAGTTGTTCGCCTCTTTGTTGAGCATTTCAGAAACGTCTCTGGTACCAATACGGAGACGGAGGTGACTCCTAACTATGACTCACTTATTTTTGTCCAGTAAAGTTTCAAAACATGTTTGTCGTTCTTTTTCTAATAAGATAAACACCAAGAAAATACCATTGACCTGTATTTAAATGTATTTATAAATGGACTAAAGAACTAATGAAAAGTAGATTAGGTTTTGGTTGAGTTTGCTTGTTTAGCTTGTCAGTCTGCCGTTTCTTTTGTGTGTGTGGCTTACTCTTGGTAACATCCACCCCCACCGGCACCGGTTTAACTAGTCTGTTTAGTTTGCTTGCTGATGTAAGGTGTTGCAATGGACCCGCTCTAAAGCTATATTCTCCGGAAGCTGATGCAAAAGAATTGTCCCATCCCATAGAGAAAGATATCTCTTCTGATCCAGACTGACAGCACAGAAAAGTGAAATAAATTTGAGTTGATAAAAGGGACATTAAAATACTCTTTTTTCTTTCCACACAGGTGTGCCTGTACTTCCATCATAAGTTGTACCGAGGCAACCGCGTCACTAAAGTGGATGCTGGAAGTTTTAACGCCTTTAACTCCCCCAACCTGGCTCCGCTAGCAAATGCTGAAGTGGACATCAAAAGTAATTTCTGATAACAAACCTTCTGCACTAAACTGCACAAACAGAAACGTGTTTTGACATCACTGAATTATGAACAGTTGAATTCTGGCTTTATTTTTGTGCTACGTTACAAGTTCCATGTGCTGTTTCTATTTTGTGCAGTAAATTGGGACACGGTGTGGAGGGCCAACACAACAGCAAAGTTCAGGATCAACACACAGATGAACCGTAATGTTGGCCTCCTGCGATTGTTTCCTGGAATCACAGCTGAGACAGTAAGATGATGTTGAAACGATGATGTTGCATTTTTGTGTGCCAGTGACCCCTGAAAACCTTGTTGACCTTGTCCTGTCCTTCATCAGTAGGGCTGGCACACATAGCATTTTACACACTTTAAGTACTCTTCGGTGTGTCCAAATGAGAACTCGAATACTTACTCTCAGTAGTAGCCTTTGAGTCTGTGTAAAGCAGTAATAAATACTTTTCATCGCATTGAGTGATGAAAAAATGATCACCAAGTGTATGAAATTCCGTTTCAAAATCATGACAAAATAAGCAGTAGTCTCTGCTCTGAAACGCTGGGGGCATGTTTGCTGAAGACACGTGGTTGCGGTAAAGGTGCAGCCTCTCTCACATGTCCAATCCCACTACGACCTGAAAAATGGATGCTCTGTTTAGCAGCTTTATTGGATTTGTACAGCCATACATATTTAGAGCCACCAGAGCCAGAATCCAGTTCAGAGCCAGAGGATGTACCCAAGAATCAACCTCGTTCCTCTCAGAATGAATGGTCATTTCCTTCTATTGGAGTATGGAGTAGGCAGCATAAGCTAACAAGGAAGTAGTAGCCTGTACCACCTGGCCCTAGGTGGCCACTGCAGTGTTCTAATGCTGATGGACATTTACCAGTATCTTGTTCTAAAGTTTAGAAATAAATCTGTTAATTTCCTTTACATGGTCTTTGAAACATGTAAACTCTGCTGTAATGTCATATGAGATACATACGCAGATAAGTCCGGATGGACTTTTGCTTACCTACATAGCTGCAGTGACACAGAAGTTCAAGTTGTAGATTTTTTTAAATCGTTGTTTAGTGATTTGGTTTCATGGTCAGCTTAGCTGGTTTACTGATTGGATAGCCAAGTTCATTCTGTTGCTATAAATTGCAGCATGAGTGAAATAACGCTGATGAGCGATCAATTATACAGAATTTCATTTATTCTAAGATTGCATCGATTTACAGTTATTCATATCTTACAGTAATCAGCTATCCTGATTAGCCAGCCTCGTATGTGGCACTTGAATGTCGCTCAACAGTCAAACCAATAGCAGAATAAATTAAAATGTATTAAAATGTAACTTACCTTGCTTTAGTCTTTCAAAGTAAAGGGGTGTCGTGTAGAGGGAAGTTTGGATGAATTCAGTCTTTATCTCTCTCTCTCTCCACATATATATATTCAATATTCTCCATATACTGTATATGTTCAATTATAGATATTTTTATCTAGTTTTATGTAAAAACCTCTGAAATTGAGTGGTAAGGAGTTTCAACAGGGTCTAGAAATAAAGTTTCTGAATACTAAATAAGGAAATAAATACAAACATAACAAACAAACAGTATTCTGCCCTGTGCATCATTTTGAATAAAGATAGGTGGCTGCTTTTTTGAAGTGTACTGCAAACGACAGGAAGCACTCTAGAGACAACTGCATAATTTCTCTGTAATTTCAATGTAAAATCTCTTATTCCTTTGTATGAATGTCTGCACCCCAGGTTTGTAGCATGACAGATCAACTTGTCTATGAACAGTGTTGGTAGCTAAGTAATGAGACAGAGTTATGGAGCATGTCTAATTCTTCACAAAGGAGTGAGGAGTTGGCACTTACACTGTAACTCTCATCAAGAGCAGAGTGGGGGAAGGAGCAGATATTTACTACCTCAATCTGGCTCTTTTGCCACGCTACGGCTCGATAGCTTTTTTATCTGCTTTTATGAGCTCAGAGCTTTTTAATGTCGCGTCCCTCACATACGGTGTAGATTGTATACGATTCCTCCTCATGTTCATTTAGATAGTCATCTTTTTATCTGGCAAGGAATTGGATATTGTTGTGTCTATTATGGAAATGAATGCCTATTAATTTACTAGGAACTGTTTTTTTCAGACATTAAAATATTTCAGGGGAATTGCATCCAGTATTGCATAAAAGGTAAAAATGTATTAATCAAATTGAAGCTATATTTGGCACATGGGTGAGAAAGGTATTTTGCCTTATGAACTCTTGAAATGCTGCTGGTTACACTGCCAAATTTACGATGGACAGATCAATAGAAATGGTCCAAAATCTTGTTATCTTAACTTTGATTGAAAGTTCCTTTTACCCGTTTGCTTTTTTGGAAAATACAAGGTTTTGTACTGAAAGTGATATGCAGGGATGGGTATTGTGAGAACTTTACATCTCACTATTACCAACACAAAATAGCTCCCCCTGGTTGCCTGGACAGCTCACACTTCAAGGTCAAATCTAGGGCTACCTAAATTTTGCTATGGTAACTACTGGCTACCGATTGTAAATTCAATAAAAACTCACCTTAATATTAATATTTTCTGTTTGATAACTCACTGTGGAAAGGTTAGCAGTGTAGTCATTTTATTGTAATTAAGTACAGTATTGAACAGAAATCATTATTTTTATGAAATATTATGAAACGCTGAAATGAAATGAAGGGAATCATCATTACTCTAGTATACAGCTGCGTGTGTTTCTGTAGTAGCTGTCCTTGGCTGTTCAGGTGTTTTGGGAGAGGCTCCAGATGTGCTGCAGTGGAGCGGGGGGTCGGCGAGATTTTAATTTAATCTCCGACATCGTTAATTCCTCTCTCTCTGGGACTGTTGGGCCAAATGGCCCCTCAAGTAAGGCAATGTGGTGGTGTGATAGGCTCTTCTTCCCGGTGGGACCCTTCACAGCGAAGGGCAGAATTAAAGCACTAAATTCACAGCACTCGGCAATGCACTGTATGTTTGCTGATAGAGACACTGCTGTTATCACCACTTTGGGTCATGTGACACCTCAAGGGATCGTCTAACTGTATTGGAGTAATGAGGGATTTAAGTATCAAATCCCAAGACAGTTGAAATTGTAGTGAATCATCCTCTTTAAAATTTTAGTTGATATTAACAAGAGTATCATATCAGTCTGGCAAAAGCTCAGTGGCTGAGAAATATTTCATTTGACCAGGTCAGGGCCTTCCTGCAGCCACCCATGGAGGGGATTGTGCTGGAGACTTATGGCAGTGGTAATGCTCCTGATAACCGTGCGGATCTGCTGGAAGAGTTCCGGAAAGCCACAGAAAGAGGGGTCATCATGGTCAACTGCACCCAGTGCCTTCGGGGCTCTGTCACCACATCATATGCAACTGGCAAGGTGCACGCATGCTTGGATATGTGTCTGATGTATATGCCAATTTGTGTGCTGCGCTGTATTGATATGACGTTTGTATGTGTTAAAGTATAATTTAACTGTCTTCTGTCTCAGGCCCTGAGTGATGCTGGACTGGTAGCTGGGTGTGATATGACTCCAGAAGCTGCTCTGTCTAAACTCTCCTATGTGCTGGCAAGGAAAGACCTTACCACACAAGAGAAGAGGAAGGTAAAGTGTAAAGTCCTGTATTTATTAATTGGCGACATTCATGATATGTACACACTCGCCAATCACTTTACTGATCAATAACGATAGCCCTACTGGAAACACAACAGGGCCATAAAAGCAATCCTGATTCTAATCCTTTCTCTAGGCCTGATGACATACTATATTATACAAACTTAGACAATCACCAATCACCGCCCGATTTGTCCATTTTATCAGCTCCACTTACCACATAGGAATACTTTGTAGTTATACAATTACAGACTGTAGTTCTGTTTCTCTGCATACTTTGTTAGCCTCCTTTTACCTTGTTCAAAGGTTAGAACCCCCACAGGATGACCACAGAGCAGGTATTATTTAGGTGGTGGATCACTCTCAACACTGAAGTGACACTGATGTGCTGGTAGGGTGTTGCACTGGTATCAGTGGATCAGACACAGCAGTGCTGCTGGGGTCATCTTGTGCATGTAAAGCCAGAGAGAGTAGCTCATCTATTTCTGCACAGTTTGTGTTGGTCATCCTCTGCTCCTTCATCAGTGGTCAAAGGATTCTGCCCACAGAAGGCAATCTTAAAAAAACTGCTTGACCAGTGTATATATGCTCTATATAATGTAGTTGCTGTCATGAAAACTTCTCGGCTCTACATTGAAAATTTTACAATGTGTTAAAATTACATGATGAATGGACCAAGAGAAATGCTCCAAAATGTGTTTTCAAAGTTTGGAAAAGTCGAGAACAGCATCTTGATCATGAGTTGATTTGGGCTTTCAGATGTTAAGCCGTAACCTGCGTGGCGAGATGATTGCTGACCTGGAGGGGGCCAAGCTGACCCTCAGTGACAGCCGCTTTATTCAAGTCATCGCTAAATCCCTCAGTATCAGCTGCAAAGAAGTGAGAGCCCATAATATGCATTTCACTGTTAGACATTATGCTGTTAGTTTCTCCATTCACTACAGCAGGTTGTGCTTGCTTTATTTTATGTTGGTATCTGCAGGAGCTTGAAGCCATTCGCGATGCTCTGACCCCAACACTGGCCTGTGCTGCAGCTAAGATTGGTGATATTGAGGCCCTGGAGGCAATCAGGGAGATGGTAATTTTTTTCTCTCTATGTTCTCTGTCTTGATATATAAGTGTACCTAGAAAATCCAATCCTCAACTTTACCCTGCTTTGTGGCTGCCTTTATCAAACGTATCTGACAAAACGTGGCTACTCTCATTCCTTTTCATTCGCTCTGTCATTCAGCCTGGAATGACTCTGCCCTGCCACCATTTCCTCTTAGGCATTCTCCTATCTCATACTAAAGTCCCGAGACCTGTTTTCAGACAAGTTTTCAGACCTGTTTTAGTTCAACAGTTCAGAGACACACACACATACACACCCCTCAAATGAAGTTAAAGTGTCTCCTGGGTCAGAAAGTGTGTTCACCCTCAACTTAATAGCTTTGGCAAGCGGTAAATGCATTAGCTTTTTATCTGGTCTTGGTTTGTAAAGCAGGATTTAAAGCAATGATTTGTACACACACTGTATTCACTGGTTGTAGGATTGTCCCCAAAATAGTGTCATTTCAGTCTTCCAGCTAACACAGACACTGGCTGACTGCTGAATATGTTTTGCCAGCCAGTTTACGTCAAGAGGTTACGACTGAACCTGCTGCGTTATCTCTTTTAAAGAAAACATAACTATCAGGCTATCCCTAGTTAAACAGAACGCAGGAAAACAAACATGTTTTCGCCTTGTGGAGTGAGAGTGAGAGGTCATGTTCAGATAAGTCCTCTTATGCACTGATGAGATGGCATCTAGTCTGTTTGTAAAGACCTGCTCCTGATAACCTTGCCGTCCATAGAGCTGGAATTTAGCAATAGATTTTGGTTGTGTGTTATCACAGTAAGAGATCAAGGCTATTAGGCCATCGAGCTTTGAATTTTACCCCGATCTTGAGCTAAAATGTCTGATTGATTTTCAGTTTTATTATTACATGCATATTTGTGCAAGTTACAACTGCTACAAGTGCCTATAGGCTAGTAAACAATTGGCTTAGTCTGTGCTGTTTTTTTGCCCAGGAGTGTAAACTTCATAAATATCACTCCCTTAAAATAAAGAACCACTATGTAGTGGGTATAGCTATAAGAGTCTGGACCAGACATCAAGTTGTGATGATGTTCCATAAATATTAACATTCTTGACATAGATCTTTTCAGAGTGTTTCTTGTCATACTCGGGAAATGATTCTGATTGTTTCCTGCACTGATTCCTGATTGACTGCCTTTTTCCTGCAGGGCAGTAACTTGAGTATGGAAGATTATGATGGGCGAACCCCTCTCCATATTGCAGCCTGCGAGGGTCACCTGAAATTAGTGCAGTATCTATTGGGCCAAGGAGCCACTGTCTACGCCAAAGATCGCTATGGGGACACGCCCCTTCGAAATGCTGTTCGATTTAGGTAAGACCACACTGCATTATTACAGTGTTTTACAATAGCAAACTGGCTTATTATATTCCATTATGATATATTGCATAATGTATTTTGCTATAAATTTGAGGAAAGGATCTCCATTCTCACAGCTGTATCCTGTTATGAATCCATTATCCCAGAATTTCCAGGACTCTCTAGAAAAGTGAAATGGAAAGATTAAGGGCATCATTTAAAATTCTGGAATAGTGCAAAATATGTAAGATTTCATTGAAGAAGATTTAATGTAAACCTTAAATGCATGAGACATAATAAGGGGTACAGGAGTTCACAATGCTGGGTTCACTGTTCAGCATTCCTGTGGAGTTTTGAACAAAATTTGAATGTTATGAAAATTAGGCCATGATCATGTTCTTTGCACAATTTACTAAAGACACAGGACGAAGCAGGATGAATAGTGGAGTGAGTTGTTGTTTGGTGCATGAATTGTGACACCCGTAGGCATAAAAAAAAAGTGGCATGCTAAGCGTCGAATACAGAGAACATGTTGAATAAGATGCATCAGTGTGGTTTTGAGTAAGTCAGTAAATCAGAACATTGTTCTGTATCTGTGGAGTGTCAAGTCAGCATTGCATGGGTTCTCTGGTTAGTGGGCCATGATGTAAGTGCACCAGGTTCATCATGGTAGTACAGCCTGTGAGAAAACACCAATTGTATACTGAGAAATATAACGACAATGAGTGCAAACAACACTTACAGTTTTTATATGTAAGCTGTACATTTAAATGGTTTAACTGTAAGACCCGTATCTATGTGTGTGCTTGTACCATGCTAACATCCGTGTCTTCCTTGTATGTTATACATAAAAATCTGAGTGTCTGCATCTGTTCTATGGCATATGTGTCGTTGAACAGGTAAACGACAGAAAGCGTAGGTGTCAGTGGGTGGGGGAAAAGTGTGTGGGCATCTTGTTCTGCAGGTCTTTTATCACTCACCACATTTTCTCAGCTTTCTACCGACCTGCGTCAGAGAGACTCCATCATTTTAAATGAACCTTATAACAGGGCATCATTCTTAGTTAATGAATGCGTACAAAGATCATATTTTCAATTAAATCAGCTGCAAAGGTGTCTGGTACTTCATTCATAGTGAAAAAAATTGTGCACATTTGGAATATCACTTCTCTGTGACTGTCTAATCTTATATAATGGAGCACGTCATCATGGCTAGAGAAAGGATTAGAGTCAGGATTGCCTTTATGGCGCCGCTGTGTTTCCAGTAGGGCTATCATTGGTGATCATTTTAGTAATCTGGTAATGGGAATAATCCTGATGATCAGTATCTTGAAAAGGGCAAAGAATAAAATAGACTTGACTGAACTATAATAGAACAAGCATACATTTTCAAATAGATGCTACTGATCTGACACCTGGTATCAGTGTGAGGCTGATATCACCAGAAAAGGCGAAACTGCATATGTGTATATCTTCCTGAGGGCTACTAGAGTGTTTGAGTGATTTGAATGTGATGGCTTTCTTTTAGGTGCTCATCTTTCATTTAAAAATAGCCAGTTTTACAAAAGAAATATCAGATCAATTTTCTTTTCTGGTTGGGTTTTGTCCTCCCCATGTCTGTGTGGGTTTCCTCAGAATTCATCATGTTCCTTACACAGTTAAAAGACATGCAGTCAGGCCGGCTGGAGAGGCTTAACTGCCCCAAGGTGTAAGTGTCTGTGTAAATGTGTATATCTCTGTGATAGACCGACTACCTGTCCAGGTTGTTTCTTGCGTTCCCCAAATGAGAGTTGGGATAGGCTCCAACACCCCCCATAGCCTAGAAGAATAAGCAGCTTAGAAGATGAGTGAGTGAGAGAGTATCAGATCAGTATCTGTATCACACAAGGTTTCAGTATCTGTATTGGTAAAGAAAAAGTAGTATTGTTCCATCACTAGTGAGTTATGAAAATGCTTTGTTAGGAAAAAAGGGAATAGTTTAACAGGAAATCACATTTACGCAATTTTCCACTTACCGCAAGATAGACTTGATCAACTGAAACATGTTTGTAGACCAGATGTCCGTTTCCATTTACAAACCATCTGAGGAGTTGGAGTGCTGGTTTAGGATCAAGATCAGTTCTCTGATTTATAGAAGAGTTTTGTTTGTTTTTATAGTTCGTAGTCCTAAATTACCTTGAACGTCTGAACAACATTAATTAATGCCTGGAGCAGAGATTTGGTGACGTATTTGAGTAGAAACAATTTGAATATTTGGGTGAGAATTAAGTTCTTAGCAGCGGTAGCTCCAGCTCTAAACTAACAATAATGGACTCCAAAGTCTTGGCGGATTGACTACATATAGAATAAGTGGGAATTTTTGATGTTCTTTTGCCTAAATATGTAATCAACTTACAAGCTGGCTTGTAACTATGACTCAATTCATTTGTCCTGATTATTAGCTTCGGAAACAACTGCAGAATGTTTTTAAGAAGATCGTAGAAGGGTTTCTTGCTTCCTCAGCTAGCAGGGAACATTCCCAGAACTTTGGCTTAAGTTACTTAGAAGTTCTAATAAAGTTTTAAAGAAAATGTTCTAAGAATGTTTCTAATGTTCAAAGAACGTTTTAAAGATGTTTATAATTTCAGATGTATTTCCTATAAGGTTAAACAGTAACAAAGACAATGTTTTAACTGCTATGTTCAGAGGATGTTTTGGGGATGTTTTCAGGGCCACAGATTATGTAACATGATAACAAAAGAAGAATATTCTCAGCGCAACATTCTGAAAACGTTTCATGGGTGTTACTGAGACCTGAGATGACAGAATGTTTTAGAGAAGGTTCTCCTACCTTTAGAAGGAACATTGTAAGAACCAGAGGAAAACTTCCCACTGAAAAGAATAATGGAACTTTACATTGCATGTTCTCAGACTGGTTTTCGATTAAATAATTCCTAGCTTTGTCAGGGGTGCTCATAGCGCAGTGCTGTTCATCTGTCCCTGTTCTGCATGATCCATGACTTCGTAAGAAGTGCGTGCTTCTCACTCTACAACTTCTCCAAATATAAAAGCTAGATGTATATGTGGCCTAATTCCACTGTGTGTGCATATGGAGCGCACTATCCTAATGGCCGCGGCAGAGTGCGTCGAGCACACCAAGTGATAGTTAACTTGGGACTTGGGAAACTAGGACAGAATGGCTTTGGCCTTCATTTTCTCCAGTCCCCCATAGACAAGCAGCAGTCTTCAAATCTCGCAGCCTCTCTCTGTGGACACGTAACATGCAAACAGACCAGGATGAGATGTCAACCTCATTACGGGAGATGGAGAGGAGGGCGTCTAACTAAATTACAGTTGTGTACCACGGGAATGAGTGTGGGCATGTATGCATTTGTGGGTATGAAGGAATTAGAGATGCTGTTTAAAGGCCTTGACAACAATTATCATTTAATTAGAGTGATCATGAGGCACAGAGATTCACTGGTGCTTATTTTTACTCCAGCTGTTATATTTTAGTGGTATTCTGAGACATTGGACACATTTCCAGTCCTGTGGGAGTGGCTCAGTTCTCCGGGCAGCAGTTTCGTTGTCCTTTGTTAAAGTAATGTGTGTCCTTGGTTTGTGGTAGCGATACTTGCTGCGTCGGTTAATGTGCCTGTGGGATTGCAAGCTCAAGTATAATAGTTCCGATCTGAAATCAGTGTGTGACTGTGTGACAAACAGTTTTAGTTCTGATCTGAAAGCAGTGTGTAATTATCCACCGTAGCCTGAGCTACTGTAAACTAAAGCTCCAGATCAACAATCAGGGGCAGCATCTGTCATTAAAACCTGCTGAAAAGATGATTTTAAAGACTCTCCCCTTTCACTCAGTGTGAAAAAAGAACAAGTAAAGGTGTTGTGTTCCTACAAGGAAGAGAAAGCAGGTTAAAAAAGTAGGTGTGTTATCTAAACCAGCCCTACCTGCTGCTCTCTTCATGGCTGACAGATACTATGACTACTTCAAGTAGGACCAACTGGATATTCAACAGCCACTAGTTTTGCGAGTGACTGACAGGCAAACGGTAGGGTAGGGCTAAAGTGTGGTCAAACGTATCCGAAATACATTACAGAAGGACCACACCTGTCATTATGTCACACAGCTCATTTTTTCATAGCTAAGTAGTTGTTGAAACCTGGCCCGAGAGGCATCGCTCTCACACTGTAGTGCATCTAAACACATGTGCCTGCAATCAGTGTTTCTGTATGCTTTTATTCCTACCACTTCTGACATTACTATATTGTCGTGATCTTTTTGGGCTGATATGCTGAACTGTTGGGACTCCGTCATTGAGCCTTATGTGGGATGTCTTTGTTTTGGGAGATTAGGTGACGATGTCCCAACTTGTCTCAGCCTGTCTGGACCATTACAGTCACCCTTGTGTTGTAAACCTATGCCAGCAGTTGCTAAGTGCACGGCTTAATCAAACATTGTGCGTTCTTCAGGTGAGTTTGTGGTATCAGGAATAAAGAGGAAAGGATTTCTTCCTTGGTTTAATAACATTACTCAGAGTTCATTTTACTGTACTTAAAAGTGGCACTGATCACCTGCTTATCACCATGTATTTAAAACTTTCTCAGACTAAATGAGGATTTATTCAAATTTTATTTATCATATCTTGTCATTTATGAGTTATATTTGGTCCTGCTGTGCGCATGCAGAATATTGGTGACAACCTGCGGCCTGATGCTTAAAATCTTGGGGTCATTTGTGCCTCATTTCTGAAATTTGATGTTCAAGTGTTAAGTGAGTACATAAGTTTTAAAGAGTTGTTTATATAAACCGAGCAAATTTCTAAATCAATGTCAGTCCTTTCATTTAGCGATCTGGAGATTTTACATGCTTTTATTAGAATGAGCCTAGATTATTGTAATTTTCTCTATAAGTGAGTCAGTCAGTCCTCACTGTCCTGTCTGCAACTTACCCAAAAGGCTGCTGCTAGGCTCCTTGCTGGAACAAGGAAAAGAGACAGCATGTCATTGCCATGACTTCTCTACAGTATTTTATTGCTTGTTTTTAAGGCATTGCATGGCATCGCCCCACAGTATATCTGTGATATGATCAGTCCTTAGTCCTCAGTCAGGTCCTTCAGACCCCCCAATAAACTACTGCTCACAGTCTTGCTGCTCCTAGAATGTGGAAGAATTTGCCAATTAATTTGAAATCTGTATCAACCATTGCTTTTATGTTTATATCTTGCCTTAAGACGTACCATGCTCATCTTTAGTATGTGTCTTCTAGATTTTATTTTGTTTCTGTCTGTTTTGAATGGTTGATTTTATTTTATGAGTTGTACAGCACTTTACTGTGTACACTCGTTTTACACTTCACTTACCAAAAAGGTGCAGTTTGTAGTACAGTTACAGATTGTAGTCCATCTGTTTCTCTGGACCTTCTTACTTACTTAGCCCATTTTGAACCAAAACATAGTATGCAGAGAAACAGATATACATTGTTTTTCAATTGTGTGCCATTAAAATATGCTGAGTTTGGTTTCCAAACTTCCAATCAATATCATCCTAAATTCCCCATCAACGCCATTTGTGTTTCTCAGTACAGATATTATGTTATGATTTACATTTCATAAGAGGTTTTTGTTGTGTACATTGTTTTATAGACATTCTTCACATTTTTACCATTTTTTGTCACTGTTTAATATTGAAACGACCCTAAATTTTGTGATTGCTGACTTGTAAATGTATTTCATATTACAACTAGCTATTAAGCTAATTGAGTGTGTGATTATGTAGTTAAAGTGTAAGACAAATGTTTAGCAAAATGAAATTCAAATTCTAGTCTTTATGGTGTTAAATGTTTGTGCTTTAGTACTGACGGCCAAACTCTTATCACAGTGTCAAAAAGGATGTTGAGTCACAGGCTCACGGCCCACAGTTTCAGCAGCTGTACTGTTGGTCAGTACTACCTTTGGCTTATACAGAACATTTATGTAGTCATTTCTCCTGTTTCACCTTTGTCACAGACATAAAGAAATTGTAAAGCTTCTGAGAAAAACTGGTGCCCATCTCTCTTGGGACGAAATAGAAGATGCTGGAACTGAACTATGCAGGTGACACACAGACACCCCCCTCCATTCTCGTCTTGTACACCATTCACGCAGGTCTGACCAGTCATTCAGGGCCTCCACAAGGTTTTAGAATGTTCCCCAACTGCATTACTTTGAGACAACAGATATATGTGTGGCATTTCACTCTTGAAGCAAACACAAACGTTGCACAACATTATTTCCTTATTCCTATAATCCTATTCATATTGTCTTATGGTCATCATGTGGAGTAACGTCTGGCATTCTCAATACCAGTATCCATATTCTGCTGATTACTTAATCAGAAGGGTTATTACGGCTGTAGTAGCATGACATGAGCAAGTTTATCAGAGGTGTCCAAGTTAATAGGCCTGTAAACTTTTCAAGACTGATAAGCAGTAACTGCAGTTATGGGTGCAACTGTTTAACCATTCATATCAGTGTTTAATGGGGGCAGATACAGAGTATCGTGTGCATTTGTGTATGTTTGTGTATGTGCACTTATAGGTTGGCAGCATGCGCAGACTTGGAGGGTCTGGAGGTTTGGCATCTAGCTGGTGCTGATATGACCATGTCAAGTTACAGTGGGCAGTTGCCCGTAGAGGCGGTAAGTATACGTAAATAGCTTCTAAGCTCAGAAGTAACCAATAGGTTGGGTTAAAAATCATCTTGGAAAACCTGGAACATTAAAAACTAGTTTCCCAGTCATGTAAACCATTTGTTAAATAGGAAAATGTATAAAATGTCCTGGTAATATTAGTAAAGTTTTGGAAAAGTGTATAGTTGGGTCCATTACGCCAGCAAAATAGTTTTTACATGCATATTTCTAGGTGCTAATGCCCAGTTTGAGTGTCCATTTACAAGTATTGTAGTTTGGAATGCTGAGGTGAACAGATATGTTGACACTGTGTTGAAACGCCAAATAACAGGCCACTTCTAATATTCTAGTAGAACTTGATCAAATGATCATTGGAGATATCAGTAAAGGGTCATTAGGTATAGACATGGACAGTATGACAATATTTTATCATTTTGCGATAAATGATCTGTTTTGGAGCATATTGTGGACACAAATTAACAGCATATTTAATTAAAATGTGAGCACAATTAGTTTATAGTTCAATTTATTGCAGCTTAGTTTGTAAGATGTTAAATAAAAGGTGGACCCTGTGAGTGCATAGTGATCCATAGTATTGTATATCAGTCCATTGACAACTTCCTATTCTACGTACAGAGAACTGCAACAACATACATCTCAAATGTATTGTTCTTCTGTTTTTTGTGTCCGTGATGTCATTTATGACTTTCTTATCGCTGCTGTCCGAGCAAAACATGATATCTCAGAAACAAAAAAATTTTACTGGAGAAGGAAAAAACATACTTTTGATATAAGCCAGTGGAACCAGACCAAGTAATTACTTGCCATTTCTTTTGGTCCTGTTATCATGTGATGTACACACAATGTGAAAGAAACAGGCATTTTCAAATTATGTCAAAAACTTAAAAAATGACAAAAATGAAGATAAGAGATTTTGTCCCGACAGCATATTTTATCACTGTTTTGGATGCTTTCATTTGACCTGATGTGTATGCTTCTCAGGCTATGCAGTCAAGCAGTGAGGAGGTGGTTCAGTTTCTCCAGTGGGCTGCTCAGTATCGACCTCAGGTAGAGCTCAAAAACGTGTACACGTACAGAACAGCATGACATGGTTTACACATGTCATTTGCTGACAGATTAAAATGGGGCTTAGCAATAGCAAGCAATTTGATTATTTGTTTATTCATCTATTTGCTCCCACTCTGCACTTCTCAGCATCAGACAGATGAGGGTAATGAGGTAAAAACATTTCTTTTGTAGTCACTTCACTCTAGAATGTGTACATCCATCACCATTTCTGTGCTTTTACTCACAGTCACAGTTGCATGATTACACAAACTAATGATATCTGCCCATAGGCACAGCTGACATGAATACACTGTATTTAAAAATAGATTTCATGGACATCAGTCGAATGTCAGAAAGGCTGTGATGACAGATATAATAAGGGGTTATGCTTTATAAAGCGGCTGAGGCTTCAAAAAGGAGGAGAAGAGCTGATCAAATGACGCGATTTGCAGTGCTACATCTTTTGTCATGAGTGGAGTGAAGTGTCATGCTTTGGCCTCTGTGTGTCTGTTCTATGAATGAATGACTGCTGGTGTCCACTTGTGTCCAGGTGTTGTGCCATGTGCTGTTCTCTGGTCTCTTTGTGTTGTTCAGCCTCTCAATGCCTATTCTTTATTTTGTAGCCAGTTGATGATGAAACTGAAGAGGTACATGATGGTTTGGTTTGTGTTTGATGTAACTGGTGTTGCACATTTAAAGCCACAATCAGGGATGTGCAAAGTTGTTTTTTTCTACTGTGTGGAGAGAATAAGAACAACCCATTTCAAGCCTGGCGTTTTCCTGTATTTAGAGTTTAGGAAAGAATCCTGCCGCCCATCCCAGTAACCCATTCTCTGCCGATTTGCTGGGCTGAAATCCCTGATTGGGGCTGAAACCTGAGCACGTAGAATGATTTGTGTTGGCTTTGGGTTCCTTAAACACTTTGTGATGGTGGTGACGGTTACTCCGTTGATTAGTGCACTTTGTATTACTCAGCCCTGGTTCTGCCATTGCTACAGAACAACTGACTTTGTGTGTGCTGAGTTAATAGGAATATTCCACCACTTTTTCAGCTGTGTTTAAATGACTGGCAGAACATGTCACTGCTTTGGCACTGCGCATGGCAAGAAGGCCTAAAACCTGAATGGGATGTTCTTTGCAAAAAGGGAAAACCTTTTAAATACTCTATGGTCTACGTTTTTGGAAAGATCACCTACACTTTGGTTGCATTACATGCTTTAATAACAATGAATGTGCAGGCCTCATTGTTTAAAACTGTGGAAGTAATGATCTGATATGGATGTGTTTCCCTTGGGCAAAGCCGAATGCTTGTACGTTAATGCTTTTTTGGTATACTTATTAGAGGCATTAAAGGATAGTTGAACTGTTTTTCCACACCGACATCTTCTCTTGCATTATATACAATGTCCTTAAGACATGACTTCATTGATAACTTCAAGAAACTTGACACTGTTCTGTAGCATCTCATTGGGCTTACCATACTTAACATTTAACGCTGGGCTTTGACAGTGATCGGGTCTGGGTTGAAAGCTTATGAACCTATCTTAGAATCTGAGTACATCCATATGTATGTGATAATCTTATTCCCTAACTTCTGTTTTTTCTTTTTTCCCCCTAGACTGGAGAATTCATAGAATTCACTGCTTGTCCACAGAAAATCTAAGGAGACGACCCTTCTATACCAATGACTTCCTGCCACTTTCGTCCACCAGTTTCTCCTTTAAAGGACTTTTTACAATATAAATATGTTGTTTTTATTTGAGAACTTTTATTTTAAGAAGTCATTGCATTTATCTTGCCTTTGGGCCGTCCATATTAGTGCTAAGCAAACAAATGTGAATGTATTGCGAAGTTGACAGTAGAGAATTGGGCAGTACAAGTGTGACTGCACAGTATGCTCTGCTAGCATCAAATCAGTATTAGAGAGTAATAAAACGTTCCTGTCCAAGATCGTTTGAGGCACATGGAGGGATGCAATATTTAAATGCTTAGAAAGTGCAGGCTTATTAGGAATGTTTGTGTTGGTAAACTGCTGCAGTTCAGATATACTGTTGTATCCATACGTTGCTTACTCTGTAGTTATGATGTAAAAATGGTTGATTTTTGTGGTGAATGCTGTGCACTAGATGGTTACATCTGGCCACCATGTGTCTGTGTACCATCAGTTAATGTGAACTGCTACAGAATCACATACGTGTTGTTATGTATATATGTTCATGAGAATTCAGATCACTACCTTGTGTGGTTAAATTACAGTATTTTATCAGTAATGATTTACTTTTACTTCACAATGACCTACAGAAGTGCTTGGTTTAATGAAGTGCAACAATACAGTAAACTCAGGTAATATCAGAAAACTGAGATTATTCATTCATGTTGTGTCCTCACCTGAACGTAATCCTGCATACCAAAACGAATAAAGATTATGCATGATACGTTCTCACGTAATGCACAAAAAAGATGCATATTGTTATGCAAAAGCTGTAGAACTTTGTGAGCACCTCTTTGGATAATTGTATAATAATGCAGTGTCTCATTAGTTCAAACTTATTAATGCAACCCTATTGAATGTCAATCAGACGTAACTACGAATGCAACATATCATATTAGTCAACGATAAAAGTCTGATTGTATTTCACTTTATATTCATTTTTTGTTGACATACGTTTGTATCTTTGTTATACTGTGTCTTCATACTCATATTCAACTATTTCAAATGTTCACTGCCTTTATCCTTTAGATGCCTTTAGACTCAGCTTGATGACCCTTTAGTTTCTGCAATGTTTAATGATTTCAGAGTAAGCCAAATACAAGCACAAGGCAACAGACAATGAATCATATGTATTGTTATTATTGTTGTTGTTATTATTTTGGGAGTATATATATATGTATGTATGTGTTGTCTTTAAGATGGAGAGGTATATTTCTGTATGTATTTGCTGTTTAATGTAATGCAAAGTGCAAACACAAAGATGGAATTAAACACTTTAATCAAAGTTGTTCTCTTTGTCTCATTTAAACACATTTGATTTTGCCTTAGACAACTACCAGCATCAAGAAAGCAAACAGACAGTAAAAAGATTTTTCTTCTTTATATGTCACAGATTTGCTTGGCTGAGTGAAAAGTGGAGTATTTATTTATTTTTATTATTTCTAACATCGTCAAGTGCACATTGGCTGATTTGTGCAAATCTCTGTTTAATACTTTTCCTTATCGATAGGAAATATTGCTTTCAAGCCTTTAAAATGGGATGAAAGTCATTTTTAAATGCCTCCTTTTATTTTTCAAAGGCCCTGTAATCTGCAAGCCCTGAGCTGATTATAGGGAGCCAGACGCCTCTTCTGCTCAGATCTGAGCCCATGTAGATACTCTGTTCTCTATTCTCCCAAGCTCAGGCTATGTAGTCCCTCAATGAAATAACAGCCAAACAAAACAAAACAACTTTTTGTTTAATTATAAATGATATATTTATGTATGCATATGTGAAGAGTTTTGCTGCAAAATGCTATTATTTTGTAACATGGGGGGTGCATTAAAGCATTTTATTGCTCTAATCAAGGTGGTATTAATCATAATATTGCATTAGTGTGTTAATATTTGTTGAATTGATGTGTTCTCCCAGTATATTTGATGAGAACAAATGAAATCAGTTGGTATTTATTGCATTTTGGAATGATTCACTTATATACTATGCAAATTCTACTACAATGCCATGAGGAGAAGTTTTAAGCAAGAAGAAAAGGTTAAGCAATCGTCTTAACATACATAAAATCATGATGTATTTTATCTGCATTTACTGTAATATTATGGAGAAACTAAATTGCTCAGATAAACAGCTTCAAAATATAATGTCATTTTCTCTTGTGCCTGAAACTAGTAACAGTAACAATATTAGCATTAGTGTAGTAAAGTAATAATGTATGAGTGTAGTAATGTAGTAGTGTAACATTACTAGTAGTGTAGTAATGTATAACAGTTTAATATTAGTGTAATTATATAGTAAAGTACTTTTGTCGCAGTGTAACAGTGCTGCAATAGTGTAATGTGCATAATATTGTCAAATAGTGTATCAGCATAGTATTATAATAGTGTAGTAGTGCAGTAATGTGCTGTTGTTGTAGTGCAAAAATGTATTAGCATATTAGTGTTGCAATGTAATAGTGTACTAGTAATATAGTGTGGCAGTATAGTTGTATAATAGTCTATGAGTGTATAACCATATTGTGTAACACTGTGATGTGTGACATGTGGTATTTGTGCAGTATCATAATAATGTAATAGTAGGGTATCAGTATAGTGGTGTAATAGTGTAAAAGCGTAGCTCTGTAATGTTTATAGTGCAGTATTCTAATTATGTAGTACTGTAAATGTTATATGCTGTTATTGTGTCAGTATAGCAGTGTAATAGTGTAGCACTATAATGTGTATAGAGCAGTAAAGTGCAGTATTGTAGTAGCCTTTTAGTGTATCAGTATAGTGGTGTAATTGTATAGTAGTGTCATTCGGTAAGTCAGCATTTATTACTGTATCCTGTAAAAGTATAATAATATAGCACTGTAATGTGTATAGTGTAGTAGTGCAATAGTCTAGTAGTGTATCAGTATAGCTGTGTAATTGTGTAGTAGTGTAATAGTCTAATAGCGTATCAGTATAGTGGTATAACTGTAGCAGTGTAATAGTCTAATATCGTATCAGTATAGCTGTGTAATTGTGTAGTAGTGTAATAGTCTAATAGCGTATCAGTACAGTGGTGTAATTGAGTAGTAGTGTAATAGTGTAATAGTGTACTAGTACAGTGGTGTAATTGTGTAGTAGTGTAATACTGTAAGTATATTAGTGTATCATGTAATACTAAAGCACTGTCATGTGTAAAGTGTAGTAGTGAACAGTGTTAGCTTATTAGTGAATCAGTGGTGCACTGTAAAGTGTGTAGCACTTTAATGTGTAAAGTGTAGCAGAGTTATACTGTTGTGTAGCAGTTGTAGTTTTGAAGATCTGGAACCCAGTGGAGCCGGTCAGACCTGCATGGCCTTCATTCCAGCCTGAATGAAAAGACTTGTGTGAACAGTCCCCTCAGCCCTCAGTATAAAAACCACACCACAGCCCGGACAGCGTGTATGTCGCCGGAGAGAAGCAGCTCGGAACACACTTCTCCCTCTGGGCTTCACTCAGTCTTCGCGTTCTTGCTTTCCTTGCCATGGACCTGAAAGGTAGAGCGGACTGGCGTTGGGCTGGAGCTGTGTGGGGTAAGACCGCGCTGTTCCGCTTCGTATGCGGAGTGATCCAGTCTCTCTGATGCAGTGGTTCTCAACAGTTCAACAGTTCTGTCTCACAATTGTGAAATGTTTAGGACCACTTGATCAGGCAGACGCTTTCTCTGGTGCAAGGACGGAAGAGACACGGAGTGCTGCTGCTTCACTGTGAAACAGGCCGAGCTCGTTCTGTATGTAATCCAGTTTAAGTCGTTTAGCAGCCACTGAATAAGCGGAGACTGCAGCGCTGCTGTACTGCTGAAGGACTGCGGGGAGCTTCTTTCAGTTGAATGATGTTAATGTAACTGTAGCTGGAAGCTTAATGAAAAGTTAATGCTAGGTTTGAATATGATGGAATAAGTTGATTTATGGAAATAAAAGTTGTTCGTTGCAGAAAACTGAGTTTGTTTTGCTCTCTCTCTCTCTCTCTCTCTCTCTCTCTCTCTCTCTAATGCCCCCTTGTGTTGCAGAAGAATGATTCTCTTTTGTATTCACCTTTTTACTTCCTCCGTTTTTCTTTCCCAGCCTCATCCCAGAGCTCCTTTCCCCTGTCCTGAGCCTCTCTCCTTCCCGAAGGAGCAGAGCAGAATCAGTTGAACTCTTTTTTTCTGTCTGAGGACGTTATTCACGCGGTGCTGGCGCTCTCCGTGGTGCTGAACACCTCTACCATCCTCCTTTCATTCCTTCACTGCTTATACTGTCTGCTCTGCTATTCGTTCGTTTCGTTCTGATGCTTTATGGTCTGAAATGGAGCTGCTATAAGCTTGGCAAATGCATACCAGGAGAAAACTGTCAAATCCATAAGTGCAATTATCACAGTAAATCACCTTCATTAGTTGTGGGGAAAAGCATCTGAACAATGATCCAGCTCATTAGCAAAACCGGAGAGTGATACAGGCCACGCAGACAACATCACACTCCAAACATCCTAAAGCAGTGTGCAAATATCGAGCCATTAGTGAGCAAATCCTCTGGATTATGTGGCTCTCAGGACACCATAGGCTGGGAGACGGCGGGGGATACTGAAGAGACTTCTCATGAAATTCAAATAAGATTGATTTGGAGGCAAATGACAAAGCAGAGAGTGTCGTATTAGACCTTAAACTGCGCCATTGAGGTATTATCAGTTTCAGAGTTGAATAAGCAGTATAACAGTGTAACACTGTAATGTGTATGGTGCAGTAGTGCAACAGTAGTAGTAGTGTAATAGTATAGTTTTATAATAATGTGTTATTAGTGTATTGGTATAGAAGTGTAATAGTGTAGTAGTGTAATAGTATAGTTTTGTAATAGGGCGATAATATATTAATGTATCAGTATAGTGGTATATAGTGTAGCTAGTAATGTCATAGTGTAGCACTGTAATATATGAAGTGTAGTCTTACAGTGGAGTGTTGCGATAAGGTAAGTTTATTACTGTATCAGTACAGTAGTGTCATAGTGTAGCGCTGTAATGTATAAAGAGTAGTAGTCTTATAGTGGAGTGGTGTAATACGGTAGGTCTATTACTGTACCAGTATAGACGTGTAATAGTGTAGCACTGTAATGTAAATAGTGTGGTAGTGTAATAGTCTAATAGTGTATCTGTATACTGATGTAATCAGCATACTGTAAGTTTATTAGTGTATCATGTAATACTATAGCACTGTAACGTGTGAAGCGTATTAGTGAACAATGCAGGCCAATTAGTGTATCAGTAGTGCAACAGTGTAGTAAAACTGCATATTATCAGTTGAAGAGTTCTGAAATGATTTTTTTTTTTAAATAAAGCACATAACCTATTACACATCAGCCTATTCTTGTATGAACCCATCTGCTGTAGGCCAAACGGTTTCCTCATGTTAAACGACTGCAGTCAGACTTCATCCCATCAAGAACCATTTAAGAGGCAATTTGGTGAAATATAATTTTGCGGAGCGGCTTATTTTCGACAGCCTTTTCTAAAAGAGGCAGGTCGTTCTGAAAGAGGAACAGTGAAATAACATTGTCTGGATTTGGAAATTAAATCTCCGCCGAGCGCCGTTCTAATCCTTCACTGAACTCACGTTTGCGTTTGCTGCGTCTTGTCATGAATTATTCATGAGCCCACAATCCAATCGGTGTCCTGCTTTATCCCGGTAAGGCATGGCTTTCTCTCCCCTTGATCTCAGCGGTGCTCCTAAACAGCGCCAATATTTGCTAACTGCTCCTCGTTGCGCCCCCGCCCCCCCATCTTCCCCACCAGCCCTCCACCCCCACCCAACGGCGCAGCGTGTGCAAGCAGGGAGGATGAAGATGCTTCAGCTCTTAATGAGGAGCCTGCAGCAATTTGCCTACATGCAGCAGGACAGCAGGGTGGCAGATGCGGGGCGGCTGTCCCCTGGGTCCTTCATCGGTGTGTCCAGTTGAAGCTGCCTACAGCACACACACATATCCTGCACGTGCTCAATCACCTTTACAACGGATTGTAATCATCAGGTCCTAAAACATGAGCGTATATGAGTGACCCCCCACCTTGGAGAGCGCTGCGGGTTATACTACACTGTCAGCCAATTCGACTTATACACACACACACACACACACACACACACACACACACATATATATATATATAAACTCGAATTGGCTGACAGTGTGGAATGATATATATGTATATGTAATATATATATGTAATATATGTAACTCCAATTGGCTGACAATGTGGTATATATATAACCCCCTTCTGACACTTTATTAAAAAAAAACCTGTGTGGGCGTTAGCCAAACCTACTGCTGACAAATTTACAGCTTTCCACACCGAAGCTCCTTCTGCAGTGATGCTGAAATGGTCAGACCTCTTGCCTTCATGGTGGTTCTCGCTGCCTCCATCAGGCCACAGAGGCGAGTTTATTGAGGTTGTAATGGCCACCTGCTTATCTACAGCCAGGGCCTCTGTGGACACCAGATAAGATTTTTATTAGGAGTCCCACAGTATTGTCCTGTATTCAACTTACAAAGGGCACCATCTCACCGACTTCATCTAACATAATAATGCTGATATTTAGACAGCACGTTGCATCTAGTCTGAGTGTCCAGGGAACAGCTCAGGATAAACCTGAAAAAGGCCCATGTCTTATATTAGTCTTGCATTTAATTTTTCTGGGGTCCATTTATAACACTTGTGTACCAAAAACAGTCAGAATTTTCCAACCTCTCTTTATCCCTTAGAATTAAACAGACCATGTCTTTAAAGGGAACCCTGACTGTTACAGACATATAGTGACCAATATGGTGTACATGTCCAATACCATTCAAATACATTGCATAAACCAAGCAAAATACTTTATGTCTTATTCCAAATAGATATAGTCCCAGTACCTAGTACCTAGTCCTCCTTTACTAGTAGTCTGCCTTTTTTGGTACTACATCAAAGTGTTGGATTGCAATGCTATTGGGAAGTAAGAGAAATGTTAACAGGAACAATAAATTATTAAAAAATTAGACTGATACGGGCAATATTAATTGAGCTACACATACAGAAATAGTGTCTTTTAGTATCCCGTCCGGCTGCCATGTTTGCTAATGCAACATACAAGACATCTCGACATAGAGTTGTAGAGGTTCCTAATGGTGTCCTGTGATAATCCATCCCATGCAGCTTGAATATTCTCACACAGTTTTTGCAGATAGTGCGGTAGGGGTGTAGGTGGAGTGACACCAGGCCAAACAGTTCATCTTGGCACTGACCACGGTGCCTCCACACACTGATTTGTCTCCCCCAAGACAGAAGCGGGACTCATCACTGAGGATGACCCACTGTCATTCTGAGTCGCTCCATGACAGTCTGGCACGACACCATTGCAGTGTTTGGTGACGCTGTCGTGCCGTTAAAGACAGTCATCGCAACGGTCTGTGTGCATGTAGTCCTGTGTCGTGCAGCCATCTGCCAATGGTGCTGGCACTAACAGGATGTACTCAAGGAGGGCATCACTGCTCACTGAATGTCTGCAGTTGTGACTGTTGGGTCAGTCAGATACAGCGATAAGGCCCGTCCTTGCTTATGTCACATGCGTGGCTGAGCTTGTAACTTGAATCATTCAGATGTCTCATGATGTCAAACATGCCCACCAAGTTTCATTCCTGTCAATTGATTCCTTCTGGGTGCAACTATTTGTACAACTATTCTTTAGATGATGAGTGTATAAGCCTGTCCAGCTTTAGCTAGAACCTGACTCAAGAGATAAACTTTTTGGGTTGTCCTTTTTTCCTTAGCACTGCCTCCACTGCCACCATATGACATATTGCCTACGTGTAAAGGAATTTGTTAAGAAGCAAATACTATTGTTTTCTTTTTGGACAAATAATTTTGGAGCATTTCTGTTTCAACACACTGTAAAGGGCAGCTGAGCAAATTAAAGAATAGGGTACAAGGTTTTGTCCCAACAGTGACAATACGCGAATCCTATCCTGGCTGAGTTCCTCCTACTGTGGCTTATTCAAATGCTGAAACACTCTTTATAACCACACAGTACGTTTTGACAGAATGAAACTCACACAAGATCAAACTCTATTACTTTACTTACTTTTACTCTTTTACTCAAAATCCAGGGGAAATTCAGATTTAACAAGTTGGGCCCCGTAAGCTACATTAAATTACAACTTTTACTGTGGCAGCGATTATTTCCAAACACCGACCAAACATCGCATCGTTTACTGCAGTGTGTTTCCAGCATAACTGGAAACACGGGAAACTGCTAGGAGGATCTGAGGATGAAACTCAGCCAGCTTCAGACTGAGCTTTGTGAATCTGTGTGGCTCCATGGGGCTACAGCTGCGGGCACGCGGAGTGCTGAGAGTTCACTGGACAATTCGCGCGTGCACCGCGCAGCAGCGCGAACTGAGAGACGCGCATGGCAGCTGAACCTTCAGAAGTCCGCTTGCTGCGCGTGCAGGGAGACTGTAGTGGAGCAACTGAGAAGCGCTCGCGCAGCGCCGAGAAGGAGAATACCACCAACACATGGGAGAGAGAGAATCAGAGAGAGATAGAGAGAAAGTAACAACCATATTAGTTTACATCATCCTATCAGTGTTTTTACTCTTTCCTTCTTTTTTCTTCCAGCTGTAGTGTTTATTGTACAGATTTGGGCGTGCTGGTCATGAAATGCTTGGGGAAAAAGAAAGAGGGGGAAAGTGAAGAAGAGAGTATTTTAGAAAATGAGAGAATTGGAGGGAGAGAGAAACTAGAGAGAGACAGAGACAGAAACATAAAGAGAGAGAACTGGAGACAGAGAGGAAGAGAGAGAAAATTATGAAGTGGGCTGTGAGAGAGGGTGAGAGAGAGAGATTGCAGAGTGAGAACTGGAGTGTGTGTGAGAGAGAGACAGAGAGAGAGAGATTGGAGAGAGAGAACTGGAGTGTATGTGTGAGAAAGAGAGAGAGAGATTGGAGTGAGAGAATTGGAGTGTGTGAGTGTGTGTGTGTGAGAGAGAGAGAGAGAGAGAGAGATTGGAGAGAACTGGAGTGTGTGTGTGTCTGTGTATATGTGTGTGTGTGTGTGTGAGAGAGAGAGAGAGATTGGAGAGAGAGAACTGGAGTGTGTGTGTGAGAGAGATTGGAGAGAGAGAACTGGAGTGTGTGTGTGTGTGTGTATGTGTGTGTGTGTGTGTGTGTGTGTGAGAGAGAGAGAGAGAGAGAGAGAGAGAGAGAAAGAGAGAGAGAGATTGGAGAGAGAGAACTGGAGTCTGTGTGTGAGAGACAGAGGGTGTGAGATAGAGTAAGAGAGAGAGAGAGAGAGAGAGAGAGAGAGAGGTGGCCTGTGATGAGGGTGGGCAGTGAGTGTGTGTGGATGGAGCAGTGAGGGGTCTCTCTCTCTCTGTGCTGGGATGTGTATGTGTGCCCGCAGCGCTCGGATTACGGCTGGGTTTGATGGGCTCGGTGCTGATTCGGACACGTGTCCATGCTGGAATAAATCACGCTGAGGGAAGATGAGAGGCGACCGCGCGCACGCGGAGTTCTGAGCGGGGAACGGCACTGAGGACAACGGAGCGCTCCTGTCAGAGGATGGAGAATGTGAAACGCGTGCTGTGAGATGCCTCCTCGGAGCCAAACATACAGCACTTCACCGCGTCTGCCGTAACCAGGCTGAGGAACTGTGATCCTGGGCTCAAATCATGGATCTCCATCCTTCAGAGGAGCCGTCCGGACCGGCCAGAGGCAGCGGGAGCCTCGCCGAACTGGGCACTTTCTTCGTGGACTCAGACGTCATTTTCGGATTCACCAGGCATCTTCTGAGGAGAAAAGCTAAGGTGAGGGCACAAACCGGAGCACAGCGCTCCACAAGTTGGCTCGAGAATTGAGTCACAAAGCTGAGGCGCTGAAAAATACATCCCCTTGTGAACATCATTGTATTACACCCATTTCCGTTCAGTCTAGAGAAGACTCGGGTAAATACAATACTATTCCAGTTTAGGTCAGTTCTAAGTCAAACATCGTCTTCGGTTCACGCTCTGAGAGAGTGAGCGACACTTTGGGGGCCTTTTTTTGTGATTTTCAGGGCAGACAGGTGCTGTCATTGTCAGTCTTACACCCAGCTCTGGGACCGTTATCTGTTATCAGACCTGTTATCTGCTCTGCTTAGAACAGAAAAGTGTCTGCTGTTGTGGAGACCACCTTTCAGGGTATTAAATAGGCGAGTGCTGACGATCACTGGGTAACTGAAATGATCAGTATTAGAGCGTAGAGCTGCTTTGAGCGCGTCTGGGTCTCGTTCCACTGCGCGCACATGGTCAGTACTGAACAGCGCCAGCCCATGCGCTTCAGCGCTTCAGCTCAGACCCCACCACGACCAGCCCAACGTGTCAGTCACCGTAACTGACTCAAAGGAGCCGATTAGATGGGAGTTTTATTTGTGTGCGTAACGCTGTGTGGATCAGCGCTGTAGCCTGCAAGTGGACACTGAAGTGATCATCAGGTGTATTCACTGGGCTGGCCACGGACTCTTATCATACAGGAGAATCTGCAGGTCCTACCAGGAGGGTCTCACACTAACATTTACACTTCAGTTTTGAATTCTGTAGCAGTACAATACTTCACATTTACGACTCCAGCTGTTCTTTTTAGGGGAGGAGCGCTGATCAAACTTGAGTAGAGGTATAATCCCCACTTATACTTCGTTTAAGTATGATACGCGCTTGCATTGTGTGCCTGCAGCCCGCTGGTGAACAGTTCATTACCTATTGATGGTTATAGTCTCTGACTAGTAGACAAAGAGAAATGGGTCATATGAGGTAGGGGGAAAGGGACCTGCATTTGGGCTGCGACTCCAAGTCACGTGACTACAGTGCTTACATCACCAACATCAAATATTTAGATATGAATAATTAAATATGTAAAATTACCAGAGTGTTTTTTTCCCCAACCCTCTCAAGGACGCGAATTGTAATTCACAAGAGTGGCCAGAGGGTGGCGCCAGAGTAATAAGAAACAGGCCCCAGACGACAGTTCATGCGCTTGGGTCGCGGTTGCAACACGGTCCCACTACACGCGAACAGGATGACATCATTTGTGTCAAACATGAGACCATTTATAATTGAATCAGTTTAGTTACAGCCTAAAAGTTAAATGGGAGGAATTACTGAGGGAGAGAATGTAGGGTACAGAAACCCTGGACAAAAGAGTAAAGCTACTAGATGTTAAATATAGGCTGGGTTATTATTATATTATATGGCTGGGTTATTATTATCATTCCTAATTCAGTCTATGAAGTCATTAAAACCATCGTTTTTGCGCTCGTAAGGTTTAGCTGCGTTTCTTCCAGACTACTACAGTCACTGAAAGAAGCGTGTCACCACTTCTGAGAGGCTTTAAACAGTAGAGCAGCCACACCCCTTCAGCTCTGCTACATGCTGAGTGCAGGCCAACTTCAGCTCAGCTCAGCTTTACACGGCGCCATGGCACTCGCACCAGGCGCAACTTCTCTATGGGAATTTCCACAGGCTTTCCTCAGTCCAGGACTCGCGCTCCCAGCCAGCGACTAGAGCGTAGAGTTCATCTTAAAGGAAACAGGGTGGGAGAAAAAAGGGTGGTGTTGGCCTGCTGAGACTTTTCTGACTTGTTGTAAACGAGATGAATCCAAGTCAGAGGATTACTGCTCAAGGAGAGTCCGAGAACCAGCGCTTCAGTGTAAGTTGCAATCAGAACAGATGAGTTTTCATTGAATGTAGTCCTCGTGTCTTGTTTTTAGTGAACTGTAAACTTTGCCTCGCTGTGGGCGCGATGCATCCTTAATTTCAGGACCCATATGGCTTCCTAAAAGCGCTATGTACCCCGTGCGTTTGTGCGTTACGCATGCGATTTTGAGTAAACACAACTGTTTTCCTTTCATTCGCAAGGTTGAGGGTTGTTCCAGCGCAGAGTCCTCCTGCTCTGCTCCTGAAGTGAGTCCGAGAAAGAGGCTGAATTCAGCGGAGGAGGAGAGATGCTGCCCCCGGCCTCCCCCCGAGGGCGCAGGTTCTGAGAGAGAGCCCACCAAAACCCACCTGTGCACCCACTGTCACATCGTTGTGTCTGAGCTGAAGAGGCAGGCCCTAGCCCTGACCGACCCTGCTTCACTCAAGGTCAGTCTCCACTATTTGGAAACGATTTTTCTTTCTTCTTGATCCTTTTATCATCCCCCTGTTTAAGCATAGTCGACTCCATTTAGACTTGTGGGAGCAAGTCATTTGTAGGGAATCTGGATTAGATGGCTGTGAGACTTTTGCTTATCATGTGGTGTCTTGATGAAACGTGATATGACTCTTTGTAGGTGTCATAACCTCTTAACCCCGACCTTGCTCTTAAAGCTCTCTAGATGAGCCATTCCTGTCATTACATTCCTGTGGGTGATTTTCCTTGGGACAACTTGATTGCGTTCATAAAGGAACCTAAGCCAAAGTGCATAGCTTGTTTTCTCAGAGAGCAGATTTCTAGCTCTGGTCCACATTCTTAGAGCTCACACACTTTATTAAAGGTTAACACTTTTAACACAGCGACGTGTACAGCACATTCTTCCGCATTGTCAGGAAGACATTGTGTTGCATTCAAACATGGTGTAGTCTCATGTTTTGTCTACCCCAGACTAACTCTGTAATACCTTCAGCATCTTAGACCTGAATGTTTCAATCATTTATGGCAGGGATTTCCACATTTGTTTGACTCAAGGTAAGACTAGTGATTAACTGCAACGAGCTGCACTGGGAGGGCCTGAATAATGTGAGAAGCTCCATTAGTTGTGTGGGTTGGAATCCCTCATCGCTTGCCAAGGCCACATGTGAATTCCCCCTCATGTACATGATTAGGGGCAATCTGTATAAACAAGAAACCAGGCTGTGAACACAGTGCTCCAGTGTACCTAAATCATTTAATGTGGTTATGCAGATGACTTTGGGCTCATTTTGGGCTAAATTTATTTTGTACTTAACTTGAATCTAATCACAGATTCATTATAAGCAGGGCGCCTGTCCACTTACCTGCATTGAAACACATGGTAATTGAGAAAAATGCAGCCTTGATTGGCTGGGAGTCTGCGGAGTGAAGCACTGTTTGGAAGTGGCCCATTGTTTTGGGAAACAATGCTTATCTCACTCCTTGTCCGTCGACCCTGGTGGGGTGGGTTGGGGGGAGTTTGAGGGGGATATGATCCTAGATTTGCTGCGGAGTCTGTGAAGGAAACGGACACCCAGTTGACCTTCAGCACGCATTCAAAGTGTTCCTGTATACCCAGCACCAAATTCCCACCACTGTTAAATATAGGCTAGCGACTCTTTATTGTTGTCTGACTTGCTGCTGAGGCTACCCTCAGGTCCCCTCCATCTCCCCTTTGTGGTGCAGTTTCAGGGGAAGATCTCACGCTTAGGTAGGATTACACGCCCTCCAGCTTGCTTTGACCCCTCCTTCTTCCCTTCTCCAGGTTACCAGAGGGGACAGAGGGGGGCTTTGTGCATGTGTTTGTGTAAGTGTGTTTGTGTGTGTTCTGTAGCGTCCCACTCTGTGAGCTTTTACTTGGCTAAACAGGATTCAGAGCTTACTTACTGTATACCTGCACCCCTTCCTTCTCTCCTTACCTTATCTTGTATTTCTTCTCTTCTCTGGGTATTGTAGCTGGCTAAGCATGGGAACTGGAAAAGGGCCTTTTCTGACTGGCCATCCAGATTGCACTCTTGGCCCTGTGTGGTCTTCTCCAGGTGTGGACATGGGGGCGAGGGGGGAGCAGGGGATTATTACTCTATCAGCTTCACTGCTGATGGCTTAATGAGGCCATGGGTGCAATCGCCATGGGAGGCTGCTTTTGGAGGGATCAGTTTCCTCATCTGAAGAGCAGAAAGGATGCATTGTCCGATTAGAGTTATGGAGAGTTTACCTGACCTGAACTTCAAGACCTGGCTGATGTGAGACGAGGTGCTATGAATTGTTTCAGATAAAAATAATGTTGACCTTTCAACCTTACTTTGCTTTTTAATGCACGATTTTGAATGAGAACCCGTATTTGTACCCATACGCCGAGGAAGTACTTTATCTTAACCACCATTAACGTCAGCATCGTAACTGAGCAGAAGTATTACCCTGGTGTGAATCAGTGGAGATTAGCGGACTCTAATGATCTGGCCTCATTCCAGTTGACCAGTGGAGTCTGTTTGAACATTCAAGGAGAAACTGCTTTTGGCTGGAATGATCCTCCTGTGGTGTTTTTGGATTCTGGCAGAGACCTCACTGGTGCAGTGGCTGGGATCAGCATAAAGCACTTTTTTCATATTTAATTACCTGCACAGACAAGTAGGGCTCTGAGGTCTCTCTTTAAAACTGCAGCAGAGTCAGCAGTGTACCTTTCAGTAGCAGCTTTGTTTTCTATAACTAGGAAGAATGCTCAGTCACTTTGCACATACATATGTGCACAGTTTTAGTCTTTAAGGGCCAGCAGAGTTTTGGTATAGTGTCTAATCTGAAATCCAGTCTTTAAGCTTGTGCTCTTCCCTTTAAGTGTATTCCCTAAAGATAGTTGACAGTGATGCTAAGTCCTGGAAACGCTTGGTCAGCACCAAAGCTCCAGTGACAGGCCATTTCTTTATAGTCTTCTGCAGTGCACGTGTTCACAGGCAGCAATTAGTCTTTCTTCACACCCCACAGCTTTTAATGGGCCGGCTTTTTTTTCCACAGGGCTTGCCCATGGTGCCCCCCATCCTTTGTTTTATTATTTACTGCCAGCGATTCCTTTGGCTGATATCTTTGAGGGATGAGCGCTTCGTCTTATACAATGCTGTAGCTCACACCTCAATAGTTCATGTGCTTCAGTGTAAGGGCACTCAATGCTTTAACAATGGCTGAAGACTTGGTGAAATGCCTGGATGCTTAACTCAGCACCATGGGCAAAGAATTCATTGAGAAAAATGACTTGGTACTTAACTTATCACAAAATCTCAAACACTTAACCCACGACTGTTTTAGTGCACTTGACTTGACTTCTAAAGGGGTCACTCAAACAGTGAAAGTCATCCTGAAATTGCTGCGCTATAAGTGGAGATTAACCAGTAAGAAGGAACCTGAGAACTGTATAGCTCAGCCATGGATTCCAGTTACATTGTGCACTGCAATTATGAGATCTTTCAACAAGACTGAGGAGCCTGGACACCTGGGTTGGAGCAACCCTAGCATATGGAAAAGAACCTTTACCTCTTCCATTGTTGTGGGACAGTACGTGGTATCAGATTCTATAAGATGAATTGGCGCTTGGAGGTGGATGGTTTTTCATCGCTATTGTCTGAGGAAAAGGTCTGAAGTGGCTGTCATCAATTATAATTGGTCCAAGAGCCTGCAAGGCCTCTGTTGAAACCAGCAAGACATTTTTAATTCATTCATTTAACGGGCCAAAAAGCATTTCCATCTGAGGTTGATTGTGCCAATAAGTGTCAGGAGGTCCTACTAGCCTTTCAGCGGTCCCCCGAACTTGTTCTAACTGCTCAGAAAGAATGTTGCAAGGAATTTGTTCATTTAGAAAACGTTTTATTCTTATAAAAGCATGATTCTGTGCATGCAAATGTTTGTGTGAAAGGGAGTCAAAGAGAGAGAGAAAGAGAGAGAGAGAGGGAGAGAGAGGGAGAGAGAGAGAGAGAGAGAGAGAGAGAGAATAACACCATGCTTGTTTTTTAACATGAAAGGTCAAGGGGGTTTGGTCACTTTGGAACAGAATATCAGGAAAAAGCTTAGACTGGGTGGGTTGCCTTTATCAGACTACATTATGGCACAGCCAGACTATGAACTGACAAGTCTCAGCCGTAAGCGCTCCGGCCACAGGTGTGTGCCGAGTGTCTGATATCTGTTACTCACTAAGCTGTCCACAACTTTTGGGATGTTGTCAGCTACATTCAGATTGACTCTCCCCATGTGTTTGCGTTTTTACCTGCCCAATGGGAAACCATTTTTTTTTGCAACCAGTTGCCTGCTCAGCACGGATGCTGTTATATCAACAAGCCTCTCAGAGCAAGACAGTAGTCAATGGATAGACAAAAGTTTGTGATCTTAGTTATTCAAGAGAGCTTTTTGAAGTATTTAGCATCTATTAAATGAGATATCCTTACATGTTTGCTGACCCAAATGGGTCTGTTTCTGCTGTTTGCCTTTACATTTCGAGGTATAACAACAGTCTGGGGTTTGTGAGTCAGATGCACTTTCCTGTCAAAGTAGGCTTTTCTCGGGCATGTTAAACTCACTGATGATAAGCAGAGGTCTGGCCTGCGGACTATGAACCAACTACACAGGAACATCTGTTAGAAATTTGGTCTTATATCGTTACTGTCATAACACAACTTCATATGCCTCATAACTAACTTTGTAGTAGAAGCCAGAAAACATTCTTAACTTAAACGTATATCAACATAAAAAATGGCAAGTAATTTTGGAACGTGTATTGGTCCATTCATCATGAAACATGCATGCAATATACAGGGCAGCTGGTTTTTTCAAATATCATATAAAGCAAATATGATGTGCAAAAGAAAAAACAATTGTCACTGCATTTGGAAGCCGTTTTTTCCAGCACTACCACTGCAGACTGTCAGAATGGCCTGGTCACTTTGTTCCTATTTCTTCATAACCTGTAATTAACTGAGCCATGCGATAAACTAATGTGAACCATATTCGTTTTGTTGTGGCTACGTGCCTGAGGGAAGTAGGTACACCGCTGCTTTGATGACTCTGACGACAATTATTTCCTCACACCCTATGCAGAGCGGAGCGCTGCGGGTTTCTCATGGGAAGGCAGGCCAGTTGAAGGGCTTGAAGGTAAGCGCTTACTGGAAGCCCTGGTTCGACAGGCTCAGCCCATTCTTCACCCTTAGCCCTGCAGGGGGAGGTGCCCCCGCACATGCCTCAGCAGCTGCTATAAATCAATCACATTTATGGGTCCTAATGGTTTCACATTCAGTTCTCTTCCCTCATGCCCTGTTTTCTTAGCATTCAGTACTTGCCGCTTGGCGCTGACAGGAGTTATAAAGCTGTTTTTCAGCATCTCTGTTGTCTTAATGTTCTCTCAAAGAATTTTCATTACTGATTTATGGCCGTTATGGGACATTGTTTTGGTTGGCCTGCTTTTGACTTTGAACAGTTAATTTGCTGCAGTGTTCAGAAATGATCTCACTGAAATGGGACATTTGAACTTTAATTGAGTGTCACTTGTGTACTAGAACAGTGTCGATTCCTTCTACCATAAATATCAACCTTTTACCGTCCATGCATTCCAGAGTCCACATAGACCTTGACATGCATGTCTGTTCAGACCGAGCCATTCTTTTGTAATGTACCTTCTGGGTGAAACAGTGGACATGATGGAGGCCAGCTGAGTACAAATGGTGGGCGTGTGTAATGGAAGAGACTGAATACCCAGCAGCAGTGGACACAGATGAGGGCAGGTTAAGGGCACCGCTCTGGAGATGGAGTTTTTCTGCATGCCACTCTCACCTTGCTCATAACTTCACCCCAGACCACCAAGCTGTAGGCAGGGAAAATGTTTCAGTGAAATGCGTCCATGGCTGATAATGTTGGTTTGTATAAATCACAGTGTTTGTCAGAAGCTGTTCTGAGATAAGTTGTGTATTTAGTTGATAAGATACGTTGGTACATTTCTTGTCTCATTTTATGAAACAGGGGTACAAATTTGTAGAGGCTGTATTTGTTTTATATGTATCAGGTCCAGGAACACTTCATTGTAAATGTGGTGATGGTAGAAATGAGTGAGAAGGTCTCAAATGTTTCGGAACAGCTTGTTTGCTGCGTCATCGTGTATAGCAGTCAGTTCACTCGAGTCAGAATTACTTGCGCCTCTGCAATCAGTAACACTGATTAAATACATTGTATCGTCATTATGTATAATTGGCAAAGCACTGAAATTAACAAAAAAGGAAAGCTGTGAAACTGTTTCTATTTTGTCAGTACCATTCGGAAAATCGTTTTTGAATGTGAGGGAGAAAGAGAAGAAAAAAAAAACAGAGAGAAAAACATTCATTGTTCAGTTTCTGGTTTCAATGTTTTAGAACTTGCAGGAGAACATATATTTTTTAAATTATTTTAGTTTTTATTAGCACAGTAGCAAGTAACAATAATACAAGGTTCTGAACTTTGCAATAATTTGAGCATAGTGAAGACCCATGTGTGCTTGTTTTAGAGTGGAAACTGTATTTTGTAATTTCTAAACAGAGACCACCTTCAATTTCCATTCAAGTTGTTCAGAGCTTCTACACCTCTAAAGTTCAGTCTCAGAAGCTGATTGGATTTTCTGCTCCTTGTGTTCCAAACAATCCCAAACGATATTTAATTATGATTTGAGGAACAGTAGCTTCATTGTTTTCAAAATATTTTGATTTGCATGTTTGTGTTATTTTTGTCATTTTCTCAGTGAGGGCTTCTTGACAGCTACACTCCCTTTCAGACTTAGAGTTGTCTTCTCATAGTGGAAGGATGGACAAAAACATTTCTGTTTTTTTTTTAAGATTTGAAGCAAGAGAAGCGCTGGGTTTTCTCTTTTCTCTCAAAAATGAAAGCTTTAATGGTGGTGATTTTGGTGGTCCACCAAATCTTGCATGGTTCTTTGGAGTACCACCATCTCTGTATCTTTGTCATGTTTTGAACTCCAGTTTGAGAAGCTCCTGCTTTCACTTTCCTCCTTCCTTATAAGAGAGGATCATCTCCTATCTCATCTCCCCAGAAATCTGCTGAAAATTAAATAACTTGTACTTAATATAAATCTTGACTGGTAATCAAATTAATGAAGGGTGATCTCTGACTTTTTGTGCATTAATGTGAATTACTGTCCGCAACATGAACTGATTTCCACTAACACACAGGGATGTCTTTGGCCAAATTGCACAGTAGGTGCAGGGGCTAATACATTAACTGACTGCAGTTTTGATCCTGTTGTTTGGCATCCCTGTGTGAATAACAGTGGGCCTGCACTCCAGGAGTTTAGATCCCCTTCTGCATAGTGTGGCTACACACTGTGTCCACTAGAGGCGCTAAACTGTTATTTCAGAAACTGTCTCTGCACATTCTGAGACTACAAGGCTTCTGTGCTTATGAGGAGAAATTAGCATGTTGGACATTAGCATGTTAGGAAAGATGCAGATTGCCTTTAGATCCTTTAACAGTTGGGGTGGTATCTTGTATGATTCTATATATCTTACTTGAGACTTGTAGCGGTGTGTGATAGATGCTTTTTAGTTCTGTTCAGAGCTGAGCTTAAGGACTTGTGAGAGAGGAAACAGCTCCTCACAAAGCCTCCTTCTGAGGGCAGAGAACAGTGCAGGCTGAATGCTCTATTAGTTAAATACTGAGCAAGGGAATTTGAGAGAAGGGGGAGAGAGAGAGGGAGAAAGAGAGAGAGAAGGCCTGGGGGTTGCCTCTCTAACTATTTGTTGATTGGCCTTTGAACTACTCGTCACTTTGTGCACTCTTTAATGTGCTATAGGGTTTCAGTGGACTGACCCACAGAAGAACAGGTGTTTTTTCCACATGTGCAAAAGTGCAGGCACATGCATACACAGACACACATACATACACTCACTCACATGCACACACATATTTTTGTGTATTGTCAGGGACCAAAGTTGGAGACCATGCTTCTATTTTGCATTCTTTTGAAATATAATACAACATTTCTCATTACAAAAGTTTATTACCATATAAGTGATTGAAAAGCGTTATGTCCTGGCATGCACTCTTTTTTATTTCATTGGAATTCCAGCCCATTTCTCTGTTACAAGATGATGTCGCCTTGTGACACAATCCTTATAGCCCATATTTCTGCAAGCTTGTAACACCGTCACAGAGAGCTAAAATAAGGAAACACTTTTTTTCACCAAATTGCTCTACCTGACTTTTTCAGGATTGGACTAAAACGTCCTAAAAACGTTACAACAGGGCTTAAAGACACAGGAGCTGTAACAGAGCGTTTCAGTAAGATGGTGAATACAGATTTACAGTATAAGAAAAAAACTTTTGGAAAACTGAAGGATGTAAATCTATTCCGTTTATGCATTCATTCATTCTTTCATCTTCTGAGCTGCTTATCCCTCTGGGTCATGGAGATACAAGTGCCTGTCCAAGTGATTGGGCAGAAGGGAGGAAACACCCTGGACAGGCCCACATGACATCGCAGGGTAGACACACACACACACACACACACACACACACATACACACCTACCTACCTAGCATCTCCAGCATGTTGACATGTCTTTACCTGACAGCATGTCTTTGGTCTGCAGACTCCACACAGAAAGGACCCTGGACATGCTAGCAGGGAATCCAGGCCCTTCTTGCTGTTAAGCATCAGCGCTACCCTTTGCACCACCATGCCAGTCTAATCTTTTCTTGTAGACCCAAAAAGTAAAATGATGAACATTGAGGAAGGGATCTTAAGTATTGCTATATTGCATGAACATTTCATGGCAAATAGACCAGTTAAAAATCATTTACAATGATGTCACATTTAACGTGCATTAAAACTTCCCTACTTCTGTAACGCAATAATTCCAGAGATATGAGCTTGTGCTATACATTTTTATATTTTCCAGTTGCAGAAAGCAAACTATTTGCATACTCCTATGAACAAAACCATACACCATTTCAACAAAAACAAAACTCCATAGAAATATCTATTTTTTTGTGAACCTCTAGATTTGATTGGTGCTCTATGACATTTAGTAATAGCTTTCTTGATCTCATCAGTGCACAGTCAAGGCTGAATTTATCAGCGCCAGATGTTGAAATTCTTTTAGTTTGTGCTTTTACTGCAGCATCTGATTTTGAACCAGTTTCCACATGAGATGCCAAAGGTTTTCAACAGTGAGTTATACATTCTACACACATTCAGTGTATCACCATGAAGTGGATGTATTAAGCACCAAAGTGATAATCTAATGTCAGATAGCAGAACTGAGCAGCAGACATCTGTCACAGCCCAGAGAGAGAGAGAGTGAGAGGGGTGAGAAAGAGTGGGACTGAGGAGCCAGAGAGAAATGGAAAGGAAGAGCACAAAAGCAGGAGAAGCAGAAAAGATGAAGTGTGAAAAGATGTGCAGACACAGAAAAAGAGCTTGCTTGAATCCTGAGTCTTAGTTTCTGCTTTACTGCATTCTGTTGCAAGCTGGCAACAACAGGAGGAAACTGCTCTGTATTGGAGGGCGTGACACGGGAAACAGGCTCAAGGGGGGCTTAGGGCTTTGTGTGTGTTTGTGTGTGTATGTTTGTGTGAAGATGGAGTCACTGGATAAAGGTACACACCCAGTGACTGACGTTTTTGGAGAAAAGAAAGCTTTCTGGAATGTTTCAACCAGTGTAATGTCCATTCTTGCTTTGCCTGGTCCTGCCTGTCATCAGAGCAGTATGATTGCGGTACAGATAAAAGCAGGAGCAGGTACGACGGTGTGGGTCATCTTCTGCTGGCTCCAAAAGCTTAGATTCTAAGATGTCTAGCTTTGTGTTTGTCTGCTGAATGATCGTTTTGTTTTTCCGGGCTGTCTGTTTAAATGGCTAGGCACAGTACATTGCATAGACAGCTATGGCTGGGGGTGCACTCATAATTAATTTCTTTGGCTGATTTGGATTCTGAATTGTTTACTGCCAAACTGGTCTTTTGATTCGATGTTTTTTTTAATTTGCTGCTTTCTCCAAACTCACACTTTGCATGTTAGCGGACAAACTGATGTTAGACTGATGCATTAGCTGGAGGGTATGTGTGCAGTGCAGAAATGTAGCTCATGTGTTGTTGACTGGCTCATATCTACTAACAACATCACTTTTTTTACACAGATGGGCCAATTGACTGTATGCAGTCATTGACACACTTCTCAACCAAGAGTTTTCTTAGTGGTAAAATGTGTTAGGAGCATTTCGATTTTGGCCGGCTGTGACCATATGAGCATGTAAATACAGTATTTTGTAGTGCAGCATTATGACAATCAATCTCATTGCCATAATTCACAATTGTTATCACTTTCTATCTTAATAATTTGACCTTTTCATTTGTAATCCAAAATCGTTGTAATGCCAAGTTTAGGTTGCATAAAGATATTCAGCTTATTAGAGGTTACATTATGTATTAGCCTGCTTCCTGAATTCAGTTTTTCAAAAGTTCCTACCATCTTTAGGATGCATCATCAGAAAAAGGGTTTAGTACCAGCAAATCTCACTCTAGAGAGTCTCACTGCTGTAGGATGCATATAAGCAGGTTCATGACAGATGTAGTAGTGATTACATTTTTCATTTCTGCTGAACCATCTCTCTAATATACATCTATTAAAATATTTAAAATACACATATATATTACTGTCCAAAAAACATCCGTCATAACATTTACATCTAGTGGCTACGCTGGCCCTGCTTGGATGAATTAATAGTTTGTCTAAGTGTTCTTGTGCGCGTAAGATCCTGTTTATTCATTAATTTGGATTAAGCGTCTCAAAACTTTATAGACCCAGCAGGAATTTTCCCAACTCTACCGATTACCCACTCCGGCACTGTGTACAGAGAGAGATGAGTGGTCAGTTAGAATGGAATCAGAAATAAACAAGAGTTAAACAAAAGATGAAAGCTCTTGGCTGAACCTAATACCGGCTCCCAGACTGTGGATGATTGGCAAAAAAGAGGCACCACACAAATCTGCCAACATAAACTGACTCTTGAAAGCTAAAACAGACCCTTACAAAGCAGATTGACTGGCTGTAACAAAGTACTGATGTGTATGTGTGTCTAGGTGTGTTTTATCTGCCTGTTACACATTAGAGGATATGGGTCAAATCTCTCAGCAGCTTCTATGAACATAAACAAAAGCAGTATATTTATTTAAATCTAAAAGGAGTTGATGAGTGACTGGAGTCAATTAGGCCTGTCACAATAAAGAAAATGTAACTGATGATTACTTGTCATATAAATAACTGTGATTATCTCCTTCTGTTTATTGCATGCAAACGTAAAGTGGTTAAACTGGCTGATTAGCTGTCTTGTTTTTAGGTGTTGTTGCATTTACTCTTCCTGTCACTGGTTACCTGTCTTTTATCTAACCCTGAGTAGGACCTTCAACGTGATTCACAGGAGGTTAGAATATGCTGTGGGGTCAGTGCTACTTCTTCATCGTCTCATGCTGGACTGATGGTAGGCTCATCCTTGCAGTGACTCACTATTGCCTCTTGAAGTATGAACTGGTATTATGAGACAGGACAGGCCAGGGCTAGCATGCTTATGTCAGTAGTGCTTCAGAATAAAGGCAGACAGTTTAAGGCAGCAATCCAGAACACTAAACACTGTCTGTGTGCTGCTGTGAGTCACCATGTAAAGCACCTTTAAAGTAATCTAATTGTCTTTAATAGTTGATTTAAAAGAATTTAATAAAAATCAAGTCAGGTCCAAGCTTTTTGAACCACTTGAATCCTTGCACATGCATATCAAAAGCAAAGTCTGGCTCGATGTCTGGCGTGTTGCATTAGCAAACATGGTGGCCCAACGTCATACTGAGAGACACTACTTCTGTATGTGTAGCTCAATAAATATTAATATAATATATTAAACAATCTAAATTGTTCAACATTTATTGTTCCTGGTAACATTATCTTCCCTCTGTATAGCATTGCAATATGATACTTCCTTCTCTTTAAATGCTCTTTCAGCTTGCAACTTGCTAAGACTATATTCTTCTTCTCTACTGAGTGTCTGAAACACTGACATAAGAAAATGTTTTTTCACATTTCGGATGCATTGTGCATTTCCACCAGAGAGGTCTCCAAATCCCCAAAAGTTTCACTGTGCAGCTTTAAATCATTTGCATAATAATTGCGTTGGATGATTATGTAATCATTGTGGCTGTGCTGAAAGATATACAGCTACATTTGGCAGACCTGCTAAGATGGATTCGAATTAAGTAAACTAGCCGTGGTCCTGTCTTTGTGAGCAAACAAAGAGCTGCTCACGCATTTGTGTTTCTCTCTCCAACTCAATGGGACACTGTCAGCGGAGCTATTCATTTCTTCCTCTAAACTCTGGTCTGTTTCATAGGAACCACACTGATGTTTGCCTAGTGAATGTAAACACAGTGTGATGGGACTGTGTGCATGGTTGTGTGTTGCGTGATGCGTCCTTGGTATGCCCTTATTTATTCTCAATTGTTTGGATCTCGCTGTTGAATGTGGGCTCTATAAATCTGGGCATGGAAATGCCAGTCAAAGTTCACGCCCAAGCTCATTTCACGCTTCAGGCTCTGCCGCCATGTGTGGCGCGCATATGTGTGCGTGTCTCTTGCTGTGTGGCAAGCATGTGGCTTGGAGAAGCAGTATTCTGCATTTTATATGATAACTGTTTTCTTCCATTCGTGTGTTTTCTTTGCTGCGTTCCGGTTTTGTATCGGAATGCAGCCATTCAGCCGTTTAACACAAAGCCTCTCCACACTGTGACAAGCTTTGTGTGGTGTTTCTTTGCCTAGATCTCAGAACCCCTATCGGTTTAGAAACTCACGTGTCTCACGTTCCCCTTTCTCCATTATCCTGAGAGCAAACAGTTTTCAGGTATTGTCACATCACAGTTGTTGTGAAAGCTTTAGAGCCTCTTGTCAAATAAATTGATTGCCTGTGATTTTCTGCTTTCACGCTAATTTCCTTACAAAGAATAGCAAAGTGTCAGGTTTCATAGGTTCTGCGTTGTGAAGACTCTTCTCTGGTCTTTGATCCCACAACATCTGTATCTGCATTCTGTGCTGGATGCCTGGAGCTCAGATAAGATAAGCTAGAAAGCAAAAGCTGTGGAGCATCACACTTCGCTGGATGCTATACCATGCTGTATGTTGATAGGATGTGCCATGAACTTTGGTTAGGAAAGATGATGCGGGATAAACCTGCATTTAAAATCCCGCACAGACGTATGCCTCAAATACATGTTCTGTGTGCTGGATCTTTATGCCCACTAAGGAAGGGTGTGAAAGGTCATAAACAGTTCAAACCCACAGTTTTCCTTAACGAAGAGAATTGAACAAGCGCTTTTGAGCTTTTTCTGTGGCTCTGGCGTTTAATTACTTTTACTTTTACTGCTTGAACAGCCCAAAGTTCTCAACAGAGCTATGTTTCCCTTTGCAATACTAGGGAAACAAACATGAGAACAGGAAACTTTACAAGAGTCTTTAATTTCCTGGCTTTTGTCTGGGACATTTTGGTACTCCATTGAAAATATTCACCGGGATGCAAGAAACAGGGGTGCTGAGGGAGATGCGGCACCTTCAGATTTCCTTCACTCGCTCAATGTCTGCAATCGTGGCTGTTGGGTCAGTCAGTTACAGCAATAAGGCCTGCCCTTGCTTGCGTCACACGCGTGGCCGAGCATGAAACTTAAATCATTTGCATGTCTCATGATGCCAAAGCTATCCATGAAGTTTCATTCCTTGACAAGAGTCATTTTCCTCAACAATTGTTGGCCATCTTTGGGGGGATTTAAAACACCTTCTCCTGTCCACAATTAGTTTACCTAATTGTAAACCTTTGAAATAACTCAGATGTTACCGAAGACTCATCCAGTAGAAGTTGGTCTGGTGCAACGCTTCTGTCAGATGAATGAGGAACTAATTACAGCTATCTAATTGCTTCTTTCTGTGAAGAAAGAGGAGCAACAGCCAACATGAGCCTTCATGTTTTCAATGAGTTTCATGCTCACAGGATTCCTGGTGGTGTGGACGTCAATCTATTGCAACAAACACGTCTCCACTCTCACAAATAGAGGTGCCAGAAAGAGTTTCTTGGAGTAAAGCCACAGAATATTTCAATTGATGTTTCTTTAGAGAACCATTTAATGATAATGAGATGTGCAAGTGAGAATAGCTTTAAAGTTTATAAAAGCTTTCACACCTGGATAAATTAGAGCTTATATATATATATATAAATAACAAGTGTTCATGCCAAAATGTCCTTAGGAATCTGGCTTAAGTCTACCTTTACCTTGCTTTTGGGTTGTATATGTACTTTGGATTACTGAGACTTTGCTGTTTGTCCTTTAATTCCCATGATGTCACAAACGAACTACAAGCATGCTCTGAAACAGGTCTCAATACTGTCTACTGACATCAGTCAAAGTGAGTCAACTCAAGATGTTTTGCCAAAGGGGCTTCATTGGTTCAAATGAATGGAAGGAACATTCCTTGGAATTCCTTTGCAAAGGTATGCTCTCACTGTTTGCTTATGATGAAGCCGAGACAAGTTCAGCTACTGCTCCTGGATGATTCAGTGACTTGGAAGATTGACAACACTTAAATATTCACAGATACAGCTTTATGATACACTAGTTTATGGGACACTTGGGGTATTTTTCATTACCAAGAACGCAAAGACTTGTGTTCTTGGGAAAATGTTCTTGACAAGGTACCTACAAGTTACCTACATAAGGATGAAGAAAACACATACATGAGTTTGAGATGTTGTTGCTGTGTACTTGCTATTGCGCAAGAGCCCACTCCAAGTCCAGCTGATTTCACCAGTGTTAGTGTCTAATTGAGGTAGAATTTTAAACAGCGAATCCCTAAATAGAATCTAGTATGACTGCTGGTAAGGTTCTTTGCCTCAGTAAAGTGAAAGGTTGTGTGCTACGGCTGTGACAGAAGGGGTAATTTTGTATAAACATTCATAAGCCAACAGCCGGTTAAACTGTTGTTAAAAGCCTGCATTTCAAATACATTTATATATAAAAGCAGCATATGGCACCATCTGAGTAAAAGTAGGAGAAATGGAGAGAAAAAAGGTTCTGCTACAGCCTTCACTGCTGAGCAGCTACACCAGACTGGAGGGAAAGATGGATTAGAGACAACCTGCACTGTTGTAGCCTTACTTACGAACTGTCAGAACAAACTTTCAAATTATATCATGTGCACCAAATGAGCACAATTTTGACAACATATCTATTTCTCATCTTGTTTTATTGCCAAAGTAGATTTTAGTGTGCTGCTTATTTAAAAAAGACAGCTTTCAAACATACAACTGTGGGTCTGTATGCTCAACTCCAGTGAATGCTGGGTATTTCAGTCACCAGCCAATCCATCCCCTGTTTTTAAGATGGAGGAAGAACAATATCCAGGTACCTTAACCATTCTTGCTACAAATGTTCTTGAGTATTGGGATGCAACTTGGGCAGTGGAAGATGATGTCAGGGAATGACCATATGAGCATGTGCAGTATTTTGTCATGCAGCATTATAAGCATCAGTTGTACTGGCAAAATTGACAATTTTGATAATTTGACCTTTTAATTTGTAATCCGTATACAAAGATTGTAAAAAGATACTTAGCTTCTTGGAGGGAATATACATTTGCCTACTTTCAGCAACTAATAAAAAATAAAAATCAAAACAGCCCACCCAACAAAAAGTAGTTTTTCTAAGGTTCCTTGCACCTTCAATATGCATCATCACTGCATCAATGAATCATCAATGTAGCTTGGGCAGTGGAAGATGAAATCAGGAAAGAACACGAGGATGCATACATGAATGCATACTGAGAAATGGCCTCTGTCTTTCTTTTTGCTTTGTTTGCACAACATGTTACATCATAGTTTCGTAGCACAGGTATGTGTTGTGCTGACTTAGCAGATACTCTGCCACATTTCTCTTTCATTCATTTCTTTGGGACATTTACTCTGCCACTGTCATTGTCGTCCTATGCAGAACCACAAAACCCTCCTTACAATGACAATGTTTATGATGTCACTCTCTCACTTTGAATTACCTAATTTGTCACCGTAGTAATGATTATTACAGTGCAAGGGCCTCTATATCACCCCCCTGTTACCACGGCACCATTTATGATGTCACCTTGGAACTATCCCTCTCTTGCAGGCTGGGGTTACTTTAGTGAGTTTTTATGATGTCACAATGACAGTGTCCTCCCGGAGAGCTTGTGTTTTATCCCTGCGCTGTGTCGGCTCCTTTAACTCACACCTCCCTTTATGAGCCTCTCTGCTGTCTTTCCCACGCAGACTATGGCACTCTAGTCCTCAGTGGCCACACACGCGCCGTTAAACTGAACAGGCAGGACTTTGACACGAGACCGTGAACTTGCGGGAGAGCTTTGACGCTCTACATTTTGGTTCTTTTGTTAGAATCCTCAGAAGCTAATTGTCAGCCGCTATGCCACTTTCTTTTTGTTCATTGTGTTGGACTCTGCTGTACCAGTAATAAAAAAAAGGGAGTGGTTGGTATGAAAGTGCGTTGTGCCCTAGTTTCACATGTATCACTGATAGGCCTTTCTGAATGGCTTGATCTTCTGCTAAATGAACAGTTACTCCCTAATGGGGCCCCCTCAGTTATCAGAATGTGTTTTGTCAGTTATACAGCCTGTTTTGTATGGACGAAATTTGTTGTTGTTTACCAGAGTCAAGAACAGCAGAGACAAATCTCGCTCTTATTGAACGAGACGTGTTGTGAGCGCTCCTGAAGCCACAATTACCCACAATTCTCACCCATTCCGAGTTTGAATCTTTTTCACTTTCAGTGGCTAAGATCAATAAAGCCTTTGATGTGTTGACATGTAGAGCCTTTGAATACCACAAGTATGCCGATTCATGTCCATTTTGAAATCTATTCTATATTGTTTGTCTCTAAGCATTTTCTGATGCACACTGCGCTATCATTAGGCGTCTAAGAATGTTAGCCTGCAAGAGTCTAAACTCTTTGAAGTGTGCATGTTGTTTTTCAGGCTGTGATTTATGCGACTGGCTAGCATATTCAGAGCGGAACTCCTTTGAATGCAAATCGAGATTCAGATCTACAGCTACGTTGAAATCCTTCCTCCTCCTAAGAAGTTGCCATCCTGTGCCTGTGGCCTTGGTGAGATACCTGCTGGGTTTTATGAGTTTACCCACAAGGGAAAGATCTGTCCAGTCAAGGTGTCCAGCCGTGGGCTAACTACTGTCCCCCGCCCCCCCCTTCTTTCCGTCTGTATCCTGAAGGTCTTCAGGTTGTGGGAAACTCACTAAAGTGAAAGGACATGTACTAGCAGGGGTCCCTCCACTGATATCCACTGCATGTCCAGGCAGCCATTGCACCACGTAACTGTCCTAATGGTCATGCGCATCTGTTCACACATTCAGTTGGTATGCAGAGGGTGTGGTTTGTTGATGATTGCAAAGAACGATGCTGACTTTGTAATATGGAGTGATATGATTGGTAGCACAGCATGGGTGCTAGCTAAGTAACTTGCATTTCAAAAGCGTGTACGTGGGCATTGATCACTGAAGCTCTAAATTCAGTTTAATTAATAGTGTTCTTGTCTTTCTTTCTTTCTCCCACATTCTTTGTTTATTGAATCATCCCTTTGTTGCACTGATCCAATATCCCCCAGTGGTATTGGCCCAGATACTGACCTTATTAAAACAGATCTAATATCAAGCAAATGTAGCGATACAGTCAACAAAGTTTTTTTTCCATGCTGCGTTCACATGTTTGTGTTAGACAAACGATGGCAAACTGGACATTCCATTCTTTTCAGAGGAGCCACAATGGAAAATTCTGCCACCGTAAGTGTCAACAACATGCGGGCAGACGCTATGAGCAGAACGCCCCGTGGACTGATGTTGGGAGTCTTGGACCCCTAATATAATATAAGAGCATCCTGGTTTTTCCAACTTAAATAAACAACCTATACTACTAAAATTCCCCTCTAATAATCATTCATTTTCCCTGGCAATGCTGTCATCATGCCAACATTTGCGTAGCTTCATGTGCTGTTATTCACAAGGAGGTGTAAAATTAATATTTTTCTAATGTAAACGTGCGAATGCAGCATTAGCCACTGAGAAGTTGATGGAAAAGGCTGTTATGGTGCTATTAGGAAATAGTATTGCTGTAGTGGTTTTCTTTCTCACATATGATGAAAAGCTGTCAAAATGCAGTGCGACGTAGGGCCGGCAGTGTAAGTGGGGAAAATTGGTTGATTGTCAGTGTATATTTCTGAGCATGTACATTTTAAACTGAGCGTTTAAGACAGTTTAAGAGTGAGAGAGGGGGTTTGTACGCGTGTGCTAGACAATGCTTAATTGACTCTTAAACAATGGGCCAGTGAAGATCAGAGAGACGAGCGAAGGGGTTTGTTGTGTCTCTCAGTGAGTAGCTTCCTGAACACATGAAAGAACACACACTGCCCAAAACACCAGTGCAGAGAGACAAGGAACCCCTGTCAGCACCTTCCTAGGGCCTTCAAAGAGATCAAACACTGCTACCCCAAACACACACTAATGCATAAATCCCACCCCTACATGCGTGGAGACAGCCCCACAGACATAATACACGAAAACATACTTTTAAAAAGACACAGAAACAAAAACACACATAGCTCCACTGTTTTCTCCTCAGTCGGGCTCCCCTTTCCCTCTCATCAGCAGATTCTCTCTGGAGCTGTCACTATTGATTGTATTATAGGAATAATTTACTGAATATTTTAATGGTTAATTGAGTAATCAAAGTTGTATTGTAGACATCAATACTTAAATAATACTAACCAGCTGCATGTCTCATTGCAAAGAGAGCATTTTCTGTCCTGTACTAATAGATTTATTGCTGTGCACTTTGTGGCTCTATGTGCAGTATATGATTCTGAAACTGGTTTGGTCTGTTCCAAGTTACTGAACTTATTGAAAAATGTATTATCTTAATGCAATTTGTTGTTGCCATAAATAAATAATGTAATACATGACTAATGATAAATAATGGTCTGAAATGATATGATAAATAATATCCACTATCTATATTACTTCTGAAATATAAGAAATTTAAGACATTGATATCATTATAACTTCATTTTTGATGTTATGGCTTTCTGCCTTTTTTTTATTCATTCATCAGACTGGACAAATCTAACAATTTTAAACAACCTTAAAATACACAGGACTGGCATATTACAAACTTATTATTAAGTACTTTTGAATAGTAATGTATTTTTAATGTTTGCTGCATGTTAACATTCCAGGTCAAATTACATGTTCTGTAGATTTTCTCAGTGAAATTATGTGGCATTTTCATACAAAGTTAAGTGCACAATTCCCATTTATTTAAGTTTATCAGTTTGGAAAAGGCATAAAACATAAATTATTAAATGTGCCATCACTATTGCACAGGCCACATGTGCCAAAATGTTTGCATATGACTGCATGTGTGCCACACAGTTATGTGACCCTAATGTGTTGAGGAATAATGAAGCTGGTAATAAGGCTTGGGGCTGCTATAAGAAGAGCTGTTCCAAAGTCAGTAGCAGAAAGTAACTACAACAGCTGTGAAAAGGATCGGTGATAGGTCTTTGTTAAAGTGATAAAAATAACACTGCTGCAGGTCACACCCTGCATAGGCCTGTTTTCAGGACTGTAGAAACAGGCCTTCAGCCAACGCACATAAATACAGCACTTTCCTATTCTGTCATTTCCTGTTTTCACAGGAAGTCGGGGGAGATAGCTCACTCACACTAGCATAGGGGGTGATATAGTGGAGGGCAGTGGCTGGAAGCTGTCCTCAGGTAGCACACGCATGGACACACACAGCCGCCCCCTTAATGAGCTTGGCCTGCCGCTGGTGTTTAGGAAAGGAAGCGTTTGTGGGAATGTGGTTAATCATTCCTGAAATGGTGCCCTCCTTCCCAGGACGGTCCCCTTGACCTGCGCACAATGCATGCTTCCGAATGTGCCGACCCGCTTTTGTTTTTCTGTCCCATTCCATCCATCACTCTCATCTGACTTGCTTTGCGTGGGGAAGTCAACTCCTCTGTTCACACCTAACTTCCTCCAGCGGGAGTTCAGCCTCTATGATGTCTACACGTCACACAGAGACGTTTCTCATTCCATTCCTCGACATCCTCCGCAATAACTCGTTTGGGTGGAACCACGTCTCTGTACACCTGTCCACCCAAGTTAATTCATTTAACAGATGATCTGGATTTGAAGCCTGTTAGGAATAATTATGTGTTTAAGGAGCTTTGAAGGCACTGAATCTCAAGTATTACACAGCATAAAATTAATCATTATGAATGTTAAATCAGGAAAAGCAGGAGTTAAAGCAGGAGTGACTCGAATCAGTCAGTTTGTTCCATCTCCACTTTTTGACAATACACAAAACGCATGGTTAGTGGTCATAATAATTACATACATTCATCATCAAAGATGCATTCCATACAGCTTAAATATTCTCACTCAGTTTCAGTGGTAGGGGTGGAGATAGAGTGACACCAGGCCTTCAGGACATGTGACGCGTGACAATAAACCGTTCATCTTGGTGCTGACCACAGTGCTCATCTCCACCAAGACAAAAGCTGGAGTCGTCATGCTGAAGAGTCACTCCATGACAGTCTGGCACGACACCATTGCAGTCTTTGGCAATGTTGACATGTTGTTAAGGGCAGTGGTCGCAATGGTCTGTGTACTTGTAGTCCTGTGTTATGCAGCTGTCTGCCAATGGTCCTGGCACTAGCAGGATGATACATGGAGGGCATCAATGGTAACTGAAGGTCCACAACCGTGGCTTTCGGGCTGGTCAGCTACAGCGATATGGCCCGTCGTTGTTTACGCAACATGCACAGCCGAGCATGAAACTTCAGTCATTTGCATGTCCCAACCAACCCATTTCATTCCTGTTGGTCGATTCCTTATGGGTACAACTATTTGTGCAACTGTTCTTTTTATTATTTGTTTATTCTTCTTATTAAATTATCACACAGTATAACAGAGAGCACCCAGTGAAAATGCACTGAACTGTGCCAAAATTGTCACTGTCAGTGTGCACTTCACTGCCCTTTATTTGTACAAGATTATTATTTATCTGCACTACAAAGGGTCCACATATGTCATTTCTGTTAATAACATTGTTTGTTTTTGTGGTTTAATTATGGCACAATATTCATACTTTGTTTTCCCAGCTTTATGCATGAAATCTGCAATTTTATTTGGGGCTAGTATTATCTTTACTGTACAGCCTTTCAGTATTGGTCCCCTCCCACTTGTTATACCAAATCTGAACCCCTGGATTTCACACAATAGTTTTCTTGATCCTTCATTTCCAAAAATCAACACGTGAGCCCCTTACACACATGCACTATTATGTGGGAATTTAACAGAGATAAAACATATAGGGATTAAGTGTGAACACTTAAGCCAGAGTCAAAATGCTGGTAAGACAAACACAGCAATTTACCTGCACAGGACGTACAACAATTCACATCAAATTGTTGACTGAACCAAAGCCAATAAGTAATTTTGGAAACAACTGCTTTGTCCTGATTGCTGCCTGCAGAGCAGAATGTTTTGCAGCACTTTTCTATTGCAGTTTTTAGGCTTCACAAGTGAATAAGAAATGATAGTAGGGCTTATTTTATACACAATTAATGGTCACATACCTCTCAAGATGAGCTGCAAAATCTTCTGCTTGAGTGCTCATGGCTGCTAGTAGGGACAAGCAACTTGCAATATTGGCAGTAAAGTGTTTTTGTAAAGCTTTTGATTTCATCATAGCCAGACAAACAGATCAGCTTTATAACCAAAACTGTGTAACCAATTTTACATTTCATAAACAGTTGTAGTTGTGGTGTATTATTATAATTATTATGATCGTATTATTGATTCTGTTATTGTGACACTACAAGTTTTGTTTTGTTCTGTTTTAGTTTTAGATAAACTAAATATTGTGTATGTGCATCATGAAAATGTCTTGAGGTATCATGATATAATATTTTTTGCCATATCGTCTGCCGCTAGGTGCAGGTAAACTTGTATGTCACTTTGGAATCAACTGCAATGCTTTAGAGTCAACTCCTGATTCTCAGATGCCTGGAAGCTGAGAACCAACTCTTTCTGTGTTTGAGTCCAAGCCTTATTGCTTACTAACGAAGTGTAATATTCAGGATACACTAAGCAATATTTATACAAATCTGTGTTTTAATGGTGCTCATAAATTGATCAGTGTCCAAGCTCAGTCAAGCTGTGTAATGTGCAGAGAATATTTGGACAAACTCCATCACTGAATCATTATGTTGCCTTTGTTTGTTTTACACACAGTTAAACTGTTTACATGAAATGTGCTTGACAAACAGAAGGAAGGGTGGCTAATATTTACTGATTAAAGATTAATGCTGACGCTTTATCAGCAGATCTGAAAGTCACATGCTGTGAAAGCCCTTTCCACCAAAGTTGCATTAAGACGTTTCTCTGATTTTAAACCAAAGATGCAGACTCAGCCTCCTCTGCTGGCGTAAAGCCATTGCACAGTATGCCTAGAGTTTCCTAGATGCTTAATTAGATTAATTATTAAGCAACTCTCACTTTATCTCTGTCTTATTAGGCTGGAACCAGTTTTAACCAAACTATCACTTTGTTTTAGTAGGTGATTTTATGTTTTATGTAAGATGCTGTTTATGTCCATTACAGATACACCACTTAGATCACACTTTCAGCTATGTCTGAACGCTTGGTGTTTTTAGGGACCACTTATAATTTTGTCTGGTTTCATGTACCCATCACATGGCAATGTTCCAGCCTCTCTTTATCCTTTTAAACCAGGCTGTTTTATGTTGCAGTGCTTTTAAGGCTGATATATGCAAACAATCTGTGTTTGTATTGGCTGCCCTGTGTTGTACCTCACTCCTTAAACACTCCTTATGGAGGCAGCATGAATGTATGGAGCTAAATGAATGTAGACTACATAGGTGCATATGTATATATATATATGGTTTTAATGACGTCACAATAAATGAAGACTGCCTGGTTTTATATATGGGCTGTATTACTTGGACTGGATAGTAAAGTGTATGTTTTGAAACTTTAGCAATATTTATATACTACATCAAACTCTTTTATTTCAGAAATACTATTGTTCACTCCCCTTCCATACAGTTCATATATCATCATTGATATTGTTACCTTGTATCTACAAAATGGTAACTTTACAGGAGGTGGAAAAACCTTAACTTAAGAATGTAATGGAAGGTGCTGTAACAAGACTTTTTAAAATTAATTTTTCATTGGTCCTATTTCTATTGGTCCATTTGTCCTAAAATGTTAAGACAATGCAAAGGCTAGAGTTTTCAAATTATACTAAAAACAAAAAATAATAATATACAAAGTTTTATGCAACAGTGACGATGTGAAAAACTAAGCTGCAAAAACAGCGTCCTTTAAATTCTCACAGTTACCCATATCCACCTTTTCTGCCTACAGCAGTTTGTCCCACTTTGACTGAAACACAATATAAAACAGCCAATGAATTTAAATATGTCAGTCTTAAATATGCAATGACTAAAACAGCTTATTTATGGTGGAAAAAGTTCATGTCAAAATGAATTATCAATGTTTTTGATACATAACCCCATGAAAGGATCTCAGCAGAGAAATAAAAACAAAAGAAAAATGTAGGATATGGACCCTTTAAAGAGCAAAACCAATATAATTTTGCATCTGAGGCCAGACTTTCTGCTTCCTGAAGTCCATGAGAAAGTGAGCTTGGACAGGAAGTCACAATCTTGTTGCACTTCCTGTTGCTGTGCTGTGTTTGGGTGGAGAGGGTTTGTTTGAGGCTTTCGCAGTGCCAGACCATGCGTTAAGTGCTGGTCATCAACATAAACAGACAAGAAGAGGGATGATAGTGGGTTTAATGAGAAGGTGACTGATGTAATGTGGCTGACTTTCATGTTTAAATATAGTGGACATGTATCAGTGACTTTATACGGTTTAGTGAGTGGTTATGTGTATGTTTCCCAGGATGGGTTTAGGGTCTTGATGTATTCATGTCAGCATTATTAAGCTTGTTATGAAGTTGTTAATCTGTCTGTTTATGCAGGTTTGTGGCTGTATGTACTGGAATATTGTAAACCATCTTAAATAAGCAGTAATGCAGCTGGTGATGTGGTTTGTGCACACTGCTGTTGACTAATATAGTGATTGCAGAGGGCAGAAGGGTGAGGGAGAAGAGAGACGTTGGTGATCCTGAAGGCTGGACAGACCTCCGCAAGCTGCATTATTAGCCAACCTTTGACTTCTGACCCCTAAGCCTGCCAGTAAACCTTAAAGCACGGACTGAGCTCATGGTTATGCATCCTTTAGCCTGCATTGTGTTTGTACATGTTTGTAATGCATGAGGACACCAGATATAGATCTCGGTCATTGCATTACATTAACCCTTTAAAGTCAACCTTAAATCAACATTGACCTTTTTTTAACCATGTCCCTGTCACATTAGGGACTGTTACATTACATTTTTGTCGAAAAGTCATTAAATAGTTTTGGTTAAATCACACATGCACCAATGCATAAGCAAAAATAATAGTTACCAAAGATACATCAGCATTTCTCTTTTTGAACAAAGATGGCTTTTTCTGTTTTTGGCAAAAGAGAAAAGATGGCTATAATTCCAGCATCAGGCAGATGGAAATAAATTATTAATTTTAAATAAATTAAAAATATTAAACCATGACATTTATTCGTAATACAATTGTGTCTGTCCAAAAATGCATCTTGAATTAATTTTTTTCTGCGTAATTTGATCTCACCAACTGTCCTTTACATTGTATGAAAATTTGTAGTTATTGGACCAATAGAAATGCTCCAAAATGTATAGTCTCTTTACATTACCTTACATTAAAAGCAAAGAAGGTTTTTGCTCTCTGCTGTAAAGTTACCATTTGGAGACAATTGTTTTTCTTTGGACATAATTTGGATATATTGGCCTTTTATATATTGTGCAGCCATAAGAATAATTAACAGTTGTTATCAGACAATAGTAACCAAAATGATAAGCATCTGTTTAAAGAATGACTGTTCTTTAAAATAGGACCACAGACGATCAGGACCACACATGCTGGTTTTAGGAAGCACGGAGTATATGACAGTATATCTGAATCCCTAAATGGCTGGAGGGCTGAGTGTGTGTTTCACTCAGGTGCTGTGCAGCTGATTGACTAAGCAGTAGCTTTGGCAGTGGAGAAGCCATTAAAGTAACTTAATGGTCACATACAGTAATGGGCCCACATTCATATGCAAATCAGCCTGGATTCAGCCTTGGCCCGGCATGCTCTCTCGGCTCATACTGACACCTGTGACACCATGATAGGAGGCGTTCTGGGCCGTTTTCATGTTGTAATTGCTGCAGTGGACAGAGGTTATACAGGCATTCGCTATAGCACAGATGCATCAGCCTTTTTTTCCCATCACACGTTGGAGAGAAGCTCATGCAGGTGCTGTGCTTCCAGATGACAGATGAGCCCGATTTGATTCTGGTGCATAGTGTAGATACAGGCAGAGAGTGCAAAGGATGGGAGAGCTTGGAAACCAATGATATACGAACAGTTACTTCTTTCAATTTCTGTATACGATCTATTGGGCAGCTTATTTTCTTATTTTTTTAGCCAGGGCAAGTAACAGCCATAGAGCCAATGAAATGAAACCAGTTCACTGGTAAAAAAAGCAGAGGCAATCATCCCTCTGTCTGTGCCTTTCTTCACACTGGGCTTTTCTTCCCCTTGTGTAATTTTGCCATTTCAATTCAACCCATTATAACTCAGGGCCACTCTGACCCCTTTAACCTCTCTTATTTGAATGCACAGCAGAGAGACTTGTTCTTGTGCAGTACAAGGCCGTTTGCAGTCTCCCCTATTGTTCCTGTCAGACGTAGTGACTATATGACTATTGTCGCTATTCTTGATAAGTAAAGCTCTTAACAAAAAAAAAAAAAGGGGGGGGGGTGTAATGGGAGGAAACCCTCTTTTACAACCCTTAAGTGGATTAATGTGTGCATCTGTGCTTGCTTGTCCACGTGCCTGGTCTAGATAGAGATGGGTTCTGGGGATTCTCCGTCTCTATCTGAGCATCTTTATTGAGTTTGTCTAGACGTCTCCATAAGCCTAAAGAAAGCATTCATTCCATTCATGCTGCAGGGCCTTCAGATGCTTCTGTCAGCAGCTTCACTGTCTCCAAATACCTCCTACACAAAGAAAAGCCTAAATAAATGGATAATGGGAAATTAGAATTTCATTGCCTACTGCAGAATTCACATTGTTGCTCGACACACCAAATTATGAGGTTTAATTGTGGTCTATTGAGGGTGCTCAGCCGGTTTATTTACTGGTTAATGTGCATGTCCTGATACCTCAACCAAAAATATCATTGTGCTGTTGATAGACAGGAACTTACTGAGCCAGTGCAGGAATAAAAATATTCCTAGAGCATATCTGTGAATTAGTTTTTTTCTTAAACATGGAGGCATTTTGGAGGCAGATTTTTGCTGCCCAAATCAAGCCAATATGTATTGTGCATTACATTTATAAACATTTGCCATTAAAATATATCAAATTTTAAAGTTATGCTGCAACATGAAGTCAATGTAATCAAAATGGTGATTAATCTTCTTGCTAGCTGGATTTATTTGTTTTTATTTTATGCATATGGAAGTTTTATAGTGTGACTGCAATGCCAAGATATCAGTGTCCAAATGTACAAATCAGCAATAAAACCAACTGTCTTTCCGTGCGTTTTGTTATTTATTACAAATGAAGATTGAGAAGTTTAAAAAGTTTTCAAGTAATGTGTCTGACAGATGTGCAACACATGAACTATGCAGCAATCATAGCATTCTAAATGAAGGAACACTCTGAAGTTTGACTATTTAGACTAGTTAACGGCACCGGTCTAGGTTGTGAATTATCCAGTGTAATTATGCTGATGTGCAGCTTTAGATGAGCCTTGGAAAATTGAAGCCCAGCGATGAATGCTATAGAGAGAGCAATCTCATCAGGACTCTTGCAGTGGGTTGTGAATGAGGGGGTCTCATGCAAATGTGCTGGAGTGTTTACCTCTTCCTGTTTGCATTTTTAAGTCTGTAATTAACTTCTCCCGCTCTCTTGCGTGGTCTTGTGTGTGTGGGGAGCTGAGGGAGAAGGACTAGGCTTACTCCAGCTGCCTCTGCCGGCCCTGGCGGCCATCAGGAAACGAAGAAAAGCTAATGGAGGTTGAGTGGAAGTTTGCTTGAGCTGTTCAGTTGCAGTTATTTGTGGATGTGTGTAAATACGGCATGTGCGGATGGCAAAGTTTTGATTTAGTAGGGAGGTTGGTGACAGCTGGAGTGTGTCCTGATGTGGAACTCAGAGCTTATTTTCTACTGAAATCTCCATAGTGTCTTAGGGGATGTTTACTTTTGTGCAGATATAAAAATCCTCTGTTGTTTGAAGCTGTACGTGTCCAGTCGTTAGATCATTCTTACAATTTAAGTAGTCCCATCCTGGTTACACACTGCCTCTTGCAGTTTTATTGCTGACTGGTTTGCCTATGCATTTTGTTGTCAACCCACTGTTTAGGTATACAGTATGTGCATAAGACCATACCATAAGGCCATACATTCCTGTAAAAGTAATAGGCATGCATAGGGGTGGGCAATATGGTAAAAATACTATATCACTATAATCGAAAATGTCACAATATTAGGTTTTTGATCATTTAAACAGATGAGTTTGATAAAGTTCAAACAGACAGAAAGTGCCAGCAGTGCTACATTAAAAAAGTATTGTCAAATATGACTGTATTTTTGAAATAGATTTTGTATTGAAATTGCAGCTTCAAATATTGCAATATACACTCTATAATGAATGCTAAACAAGGGCAAATTCAACTTCATAACACAGAACTTGTGCTGTAGATGATATAGACCAGTCTGATGTGTACCTGATAACACAACCACAACTAGCAGTTTGGTGCAATGTTCAGCATTCAAGCCTCAGGCCAGAGTGGATATTTTGGTCTTCTTGGCCAATAAAAGAGGCCTTTATGGACATATGGCATTTATAGAAAATAATCACAGTTTATTTCACAGTCACAATATTTCGCCAATAAAACTCGCCTTGGACACTCGCTGATTGGGCTGGAACGGAATTGGAATCAGCCATAAATCAGAAATAATTCATGTCTGCTTGTCTGAAAGCAAATGGATAATAAATGTGACTTTTGAAAGAATGTTCTTTTGTCTGGCAGAACTGAAAGCTGGGTTTAGCCTCTGTAAACATTTCCTTTACCCCAGTCCATTAACACCGCTTAAACAGGGACGGGTCAGGGTGGGTAAGAATGAAGAAGGTTAAAGTGAGAAAAGAGTCCAAAAAGGCCACAAAGATGCACTGACAAGCTGTGCTTTCAAGGCAGACCATTTATCAATTCATTGCTGAGCTCAGTGTGTTACTGATCTAGAGCCTTATATACTTTATCTGAACTGGAGTTCGGAGCTTGGAGCATGTCCACCGTGCTCATTAGTGAAGCCCACCACGATCATAAATAGTGTAGGCCCATCTCAGTCATGCTAAACCTCCCCAACTCTCTACACCCGTCTCCAGTCTTCCCGTAGTAAAGCTTCCAAATACAATTAAATTTTCATGATCTGTTTAATTATTTTTGTTGATTTCTGTAAACACTGGTGACATAAATAAGTGATCAGTGATCTGGTGGGCTCAAATACAGTCTCAGCAAATCATGTATTTTAATTTAGTGTGCACAGATGCAGTTGAGCAGATATATAAACACACACCAGCCTGTCCCTAGTGAGAGATAGGAGGGCTTTGGTTTGACTCTAGAAGTCTTAATTCAGCAGTGTGCTGATTTCTCAGATTAGCCATGGGCCACATACAGCTTCAGCTGAAGAATGCTGTGTTGTGGTTTCATGGGCAACACAGAGCTGAATTTCTGCTTCTTCTTAACTTCACACCTGCATGCATGACCTAATGCTTTAGTTGGCACTGAACCATGTAGAGCTGGTAGAAGGTTTGTTGTAAATGGGCTGTTTTAGGAATAAAAAAGGAAGTTCAAGTGTTTTTCTAGTTACCTGAACCATGTACATTTAACCAGATTCAGTTTTCTGAAAAATTCAAACCGCAAACCTATTACTCAGGCTGCCTGAACTGCTCAGTTTATTTTTTTAAACAGAGTAGCAGAGTTGTTATTATTAGCCTTAAGATACAGATAAAATGCATTTCTGTTTATTCTCATCTATGAGTTACAGTTTAGCTTATTCTAGCTGCTGTCCTCTTCATCTCCACTTTCCTCATATTTTGGTGTGCATGGGGGATGAGAACCTCACATCTACTGGGGATGTACCACTACTATTGTTAGTAAGTGATACTGAACACGTGGGTACTAAACATAAAGAGCACAGCATTGCTGTGCAAAGATCCAGCATGTCTTATTTCAGTACTGTCATTCGCAAAAGAAGTGACTGCATGCTTTTTAGCACAGTTAGCTAATAATCATGTAATATTGATTCACAGTTAACTGCTTGCCTCATAGATGCACCCTACTGTTCCTTTTAGGGGTGCTCTTTTACCTGTGTGTCTTCACTTGCACTGTTTTGGCTTATCCTTGTATCTGCACTCGTCCATTTTATCAGCTCTACCTACCACATAGGAGCATTTTGTAGTTCTACATTTACATACTGTACTCCATCTGATTTGTTGCATACTTTGCAACCCTCTACCCTCTTCTCAGTCCAGCAGTGACACTGAGGTGTCACTTAAACCCCAATAGCACTGCTGTCTCTGATCTACTTACACCAGCACAACACACACTAACACACCACCACCATGTCAGTGTCACTGCAGTTCTGAGAATGAGCCATCACCCACATAATACCTGCTCTGTGGTGGTCCTGTGGGGGTCCTGACTATTGAAGAACAGGGTGAAAGGGGATTAACAATGTATGTAGAGAAACGGATGGACAGTCTGTAATTGTAGAATTACAAAGTGCTACTAAAAGGCAAGTAGAACTGATAAAATAGACATTGAGTGTAGGGACAAGGAGGTGTACCTAATGAAGTGGTTGGGGGGGTCTGTCACAAAAAGCTAGCCTAGACCTGACAATGGCAGCTGGAGTGATGCATGAGACAGAGAGAAAGACGAGGAGAAAGGGAAAGAGTAAGAAACAGCGAGACGGTCAGTCTGGGTGGGGGTGTTAGTGAGGGCAGGGGGCTGTCCAAACACTCCAAGAAAGGCCTTGTTTCTTTTACAAGCCTGGAAAAGGTAATTAAGTCAGCAAGTGATGAGAGGTTTCTGTGATGGATAGGCAAACACACTCTCCTATAGTCATGAGCTTCTGCTGAAGCTCCATGTATTCCTTGCCTGAGAGGAACAGACGTCATGTACCATATTTACTCAAGTTCTACAGGTAAATGACCTTTCATCGTACATACCTGCTCATTATTGAGGAAAAAGTTCACTGTCAGTCATATTTAAAGCAATCTTAAGGAACATATTTGTTTCGTTTGGTTTATGATTTTGCATGTTTCTTGCAGTGGGTTGGCAGCATAAGCATTGCAACGTATTGTTTAATGTTTATCCGATAGCAGACTTTTTTTCTGGAGGACTGGTGATTTATGTAGATATATTTAGGTTGACATAAATCACTTTGCATGCACTTTAGCTCTGAAACATGATAAGAGATTTTTGCTTATAACACCATCACATAGCAAATACAAGCAAATCCAGACAAATGTGAATACTTGACGAATGGGCTCTTGCACAGTCCTTCACTTTCAGTTTTAGTTTGTGATGAATATGATATGCTGACTTGCATTGACTTAGAATGTATTGATGTTACTGAATGATGTTACGTCAGTGATGTAAACAAAGCAGTTATATGTTGCTATAAGTCAACAGATTTGCTTCAGATGTACCTTCAATTCAGGACAGAATATTGCACACTCACAGTAGTGGAACTAATGTCAAAAGCTTGGACAGAATGATAAATCAGGTAATGATAAGAGAGAGCACCAGCTGTTCCTTGTCAGATTTGTCGCCAGAGAGAAACCGAGACAAACATATGCCTTTTCAGGGAACCTACTGTCTCCTCTGTGTGTGTGTGTGTGTGTGTGTGTCTGTTCTGCCTGGGCCACTACAGTAAACATGTGGGTGTTGGGTCTTGAGTTCATTTGGCACTTTCCACTTCAGGGTGGTTTCACTTACCTGGCTGTGTCTTTGTGTGGGTGGTAGTGAGCATTTAAACAAAACGGAAGATGGATACTTTCTTCTGACACCGAAACCTACGCTGGTGTTGTGTATGTGTTATTGTGAGTATTTATCTCTGTTAGGCCAAATCATGTGAAGAAAGAATGAGCTTGAGGTCGGGATTTGTTGAAGACTGAACTGTTAGTCTAGGACTAAAACTAGGATCACTGTGGTTTGGTGCTATAGCTATGATGGCATCATTACATGATCTGCGTCCTTCAGACAGATTTTCTGTTTCTTCAGAAAATGTTGTATGTAGATAAAAATGGAACTTTGATGCATGTTAATGCTTCAAATGTTATGGTTGCAGACATTTTTAAATGTTGAATTTTGACGGCATGTTGAATATGTTGCAGTCTTAAATCTTGAAGGTCAAACTAGCTTTTAGCATGTCAGAGATCATTCTGTATATATTTTTTTCATTTTCAGACAAACGTCCAGTTGTTAATTTTTGGGAGATTTTTTTTGTGGAGATTAGGTGTAAGACAACCCACAAGCACAAGGAAAGGGAGAGCGAGAAAGTAAAAAACAAGAAATGGTTTAAAATATAGAAAAAAATGGGACTATGCCAGACCTGGTAGACCACTACAGCAGTTAAAGCAGGAGAAACTCAAACTCCACTCTTGCTTCAGATCTAAAAAAAATCCACAGGTTTTTCTCTCCATCCTTCTGCTGTGACAAGACAACTTAACGCTATGGGCCTAAAAGGCTGTGTAGTAGTCAAGAAGCCGTTACTGGGAAAAGGAAATAGACAAAAAAGAAAAAACTGTAAATCAGACAGAATCCATCAAGCTGAAATCCAGACCTCATCATCACTGAACGTGTTTGGGGTTGCTAGATTTTTAAGAAGCAGAAATGCAACCAACTTCTGAGACTGAACTTTGCAGGTGTGGAAAAACTCCTGCAGATCTCCTTGTAAGAATGAAAGTAAGTCTCTCTCACACAAAACTGGAAGCTAACACTATGTTTGCATTGACTGGAAACTAAATAAGTGAAGGCTGGTCTCTGACTGGATACTTCCTGGTCAGCCTGCTGCAGTTATTCTCAGCAAACACCAGAAAGTCATTAAGTCCTCAGGGGTCCAGCTCAGCACCCAGCACAAGGAAGACCCCCACTCCTAAGGATTGACTTGGGCATGTGTGTGTGAGGGTCAGTTGGGATTAGGTCTAGATGTGGTCTTTCTTCGCACAGTGAGGGTAATCTACGTTAATGGCTTGCCGTGAGAAGGCCCTGCTCTCCTCCTGTGTCTCTGTGGGCAGTGTGGCAGCAGCTGCTTGTCCTGCTCTCCGTGCTTCGCTCACGGGGAAACCCCCTCAATTCACCTACCTACGGGAAAAATTGTCCCGATATCCTGCTGCTCCCAGCTGTTCACCATTAAGATGAAAACAATATGGCAATTTGTATCTACTGTGTCTAAGGTGCTTTTAAGGTCTGCAGTTTATGTAGGACACACTCTGAATCTAAACTTGGCCCAGTGAGATCCCGTTCCATTAGAGCATAGTGTTAGAGAGTGTTTGTTCAGTCTACACAGTGTCTGTCTTTGCTCTGGTGTCACACAGCATAACCAGACACATAAAGCATCACTTTGCGGCTGAGATTAGGCTCTGTTTATGAAATAACAACCACAAATATGTAGACTAGAAGCAAATGGAAAGATTCTGAATGTTCCTCACTTTGAAGGTGTGATTTAAGGTGACTTGCGAATAGCTTGGGCAGTAGTGTGTTTAAAGGCTTTGAAGTGTAGTGTGTTTGTGAGGTCATAATGCCATTTAAATCAATGTGTTGTCATGAAGGAGTCCTCTCTCTGTTGGCCTAGACTTACTCTTTGGTTGTTCTTTGTAGTGTTTATAAGGTCTGCAGAGTTAACCTGTTAATTACCAGTGGTAGGCAGTGACAAAGTAAATGTAACTGGTTCATGTACTTCTGTAATTTTGTGGGACTTTTTTAATTTAACTCAACTACATTTCAAAGTGTAATATCTTACTTATTACTCCACTACATCATGAAAAATCTGTTCATCCTTTTGACTTGAGTGTGCATAAAAATAACATGTCCAAACAAAAGAAACGTGAAGCAAGCCCCCCAATCAGGATTCAGTGTGCACTTTGTTTTGAGCTTGTTTTGACCTGTTGGGCAGAGCTTGGTTCTACCTAGTGGACCTAGTGGATACTGTTCTCCAGTGTTTTGTGCTTGTGATCATTTTAGTTGACGTCAGTGTCAGACTAATTAATGACCTTCTGTTAAAAGATTGGTGGACCGAGAGTGACACTAGAGTCTCTTCACCTAAAATGAGTTGATTAAGAATTCCAAAAATGGTACTGGGACATTAGAGCCATAAAGATTATGCTACTTTTACTTTCCATACTTAAGTACATTTGAAGATAAATACTCTTGTACCTTTACTCAAGTGGAGGTCTAAAGGGAATATCTTCTACTTTTACTGGAGGAGTATTTTACCTTGAGCATCTCTTCATGAACTCAAGTACATGGTTTGTTCATCTACCACTGCTAATTACACGTAAGTGTAATAAATTATTAATGACACTTAATGCAGTTAGTTTATTTTGCTAGTTTAAACCTTTGAACCATCTGTATCTGAAACGGAATAACTGAATCCCAGCTGCTGCTATGGTTGCTATGATAGCCTCCACAATTACTCAAATAAGGTACCATCGACTGACTATGCTGGACAGTGCTCACTGGGGACCTATAGATAAATCTGCATGTAGCAAGCTAACAAAAGCAATAGCAAAGTGGAAAACTCCAGGTTCTCTTGAGAGGCTCCATCATCTCAAGAATAATATACACTCCCAAGATAACATACACTCCCAGACAGAAAAATGGTAAAATGTTAAGCTATTAATGGTCCTAACAATAAATCATTACTACAGATAAAGTGACTTAGTATGGAAAGCTTTAATAATGTTACTAGTATATTAAAAGCAATAAATACATTCTAATGAAATGTATTTTGTCCACTCATAAAGCCATAACAAAATGCACTTCTTTGAAACAGAAAAAAGGCAGATGTGAATATTTATAATTAGCAACCCAAATGAACCCAAATTGTGACTGATTATTTGAATCATTTTATAACCCTTCTAAGGTCACCAGACAAAAATATAGTCATCTGTGACTGAAATGTGCCTAATAGCATGTAATCCACAAGCACAAATAACAGCTGTGATTCGATTTGGCATGAACTTCGCATGTTTCTGGATGTAGACCACATCAATGTTCAGCCACTCTTGCATCAAAGAATTGCACAGTGGAGCCAGATTTGGTGGATGTCTTTGGTGGATTTTTGACACTTCTGCTGGACCTGTATGACCATATGCTTCCATACACCTGCAAATTCAGCTACTTCCTTCACACTATGGGTTTTGGCATACCCAAATGGAATCACTCCTTTTTGCCAGTCATTAACATCTGCTTTCCCATTGTTCACACATCGAACAAGACATTCACTGCACTGTACCACCTCCAATGAATCTGTAACAGCTATAACAGATCCAAGTCTCAGTTTTTTTTGGCTATATCAGCAACTGTGCCACCACAGTAGATCATGCTTTAGTTAAAAAGATGATTCTTCAGTGTGATGGATATATGTGTACGCAGTGTGAATTGTGTGAATTCTATACAGATTTGGACATGACGTGTGTGTAAACTGACTTGCTGAAAACAGGAATAGAAATTCTGTGTTTTTATCTCCACTTGGCTATAGAGTGACCACAGCTGAGACCAGCCACACACGGGTCAAGGTTTTCACATGAGTACTGACACTACACTCTTCTATCTCTTCTTAATCTCATCTCTCTTTTCTGTTTCATTTGTCTTCCCTCTATCCCTCTATTTCATTTCTCTTCCTCACTCCTCCAAATCACCTGTATTTCCATTTCTACTGCCTTCTCTCTTCTCTCTCTCTTTCATTGTACCCCCTCTCTCTGAGCCCTCTCTCTGCCTATATCTCATCATCATTAGTTCAGCAGGCAGACAGACCGAGGGCACGCATGCAGTCATTTATCCTGCCGCTCCCTCTCCTGTTCTTCAGAGCGTTCCTAATCAGGAGATAGTGTAGGCTTTCATTCATCCCCAGAGCTTCATAAAAATCTGAGCTGACTGGCAATGAAGTAACACAATGGCCTACAAACCCCCAGGCCAGGGGTCTAACCCTCATCATTTCTCTTATTCTCCCTCTTTTTTGCTCTCTCTCTCTCTATCTGTCTATCTGTCTCTATGCTCCTCAACCCTCTTTTGCTTCTGTCGCTACATCTATAATTTTCCTCACTTTTCCATTCTTGCTTCCTGCAATGAGCTCAAACATTCTAACACAATACAGCTCCACAATACAACTCTCCTCACTAACTCAAGTCGGAAGTCTCACTGACTCGCCGGTATGTCCTAGCCTACAAGTCCCACAATGCAACAGGACCAGATGGGGTCAACAGATGAAATGTTATTATGCTCCCTAAATCAACCCTTAACAATGCACAGTGGGATCTGGCTTCTGAATACAAAGCAAGGTTGATTTGTGACATGAGGAAAGAGCCCTAAGGTGCTGGAGGAAGGTCAAGGAATAAGAATAGTGAAGGATAGTTATGTACATGCATGTGTGTGTGGAGCATGCGTGTGTGTGTGTGTGGTGTTATGAACATGAAAGCTTGTGAACTGGCCTCCAGCATTACTTCTGGGCAGGCTGTTATTCTCAGGTCACAGTGTGTGGGGTTTTGTATCTTTGAAATATTTTTCAAAGAATTGGATTTTGAGTTAGCTGCCACCAGTCAGTGCCACCTGCCAACTGTGTCTGATATTCACCAATCTGCGAGTATGACAGCAAGCATGCAGTTTCTCTAAGATGCATAAAGCCAACCAGTGCTTCTTTCTGAACTGCTCCTAATGCAATGTCATATGGTGACATGAGAGAGGAACTATGCCGTCCTTTACGCTCAGAGAGCAGGGTCAGTCATGCTCCCAATGACCTCTTTTCCACACTAGGTGCCGAACAGTCAAGCATGGGGATTAACCATTCCAGTGGTATTTCCAACTGGATGTGGTTCAGCATGGAAATCGTGCCCAGCATGGTTTGATAATTATGCTCAGGAGACATATGTGCATAAGGAATCACCGATTGGCTTTTGGCTTATGTCAGTTTTTACACGTCATCCGGCATCATTTGAAAAAATAAAACTAAACCAAAAAAAAAAAGAAACACATTGTAAATCTGGAAGTGATGACATCTGCTTTATTATGTACACATCACTGAGCTGCTGTTGACTCTCCATTCTGTACTTCTTACCATATGGTCAACTTACGAGGCAACAAGTCACTATTGTTGCCCACAGTTTCTCTCTAGCGGGTGTGTTCATGGCTGTTCTTGTTGTCACATGTGGGCATATACAATATCCATCTTCTAATAAGAAATAAGCAAAAATATCTGCTTTATATTTGGTTTTGTTTAGAATGTATATTGTAAATGTGAGTTCACAGGTTTATAAGTTTTTCTCATTTTTTGCATGCTACCTTTGGGAAAAGGAATTTGTTGGGGAAAAAAAGGAATTTGTTGGCCTCAGTCATTTAGATCATCACTTCACTGCACCATACTTCACTTGCATAAAATTAAGAAAATCTCAGTTCATCTTGTCACAAGGTTGCTTGTTGCTTGACTCTAAATTGCAGCCAGAAATTGCCTGCTTCCATAGGAAATGACAGATCGCTTGACGCTTTGTCACACTGTCGCCTGCTAATGTGAATGCAGGGTTAGGCCTGATTTAGCAGCACAACAGATGGAAAAAGAAACCGGAACAAATCTCACAGGCTACGGCATGGAAGAGCACACTTTGGCCGTGGGAAGCATTTCAGTAGAAAAGCGGCAACAGACCCTCGGATGGGGTTGTCATGACACTAGAATTTTGACATAGACATTGATAATAAGCATAGAGAGTCACAGCACTAAAAAACCCGAACAATACTATACAGCATAAATAAGGTGAGGGAGCCATATAAGATTCATGTGTTGCTACAAAGCAAAAATAACTTTTGAGATATTTGTAGAGGTTGGGTTATGAGTCAGCCTAGTTGGTGGTAGAGCCTGCTTTGTGGGCTTACTATACCTTTTGCTTACTGGTATTGTTGTGTTTCCTGGTCACGTCTTCATTTTCATCAGCAAGATCGCCAATCAGCAAAATGCCCAGACCTCAGTCTGTTACTCTGTGTGTTTTATAAGTGAGGGAATGAAAGAACATTTCACTTTCCTACTTGCTACGTAACACTTGCCACTTGTTCCACAATGTATTTCTTGTCCATCAAATTAGTCAAATTAGCATGATCCATTACATTTGCCTGTAGGCAGAATACATCAACATATTGTTAGCCTATTGTGTTTATGTATTTATGTTAGACTATTGTGTATTAAGTATTGAGAGTATTAAAAGCTACTGTGAGTCTACCATACTGAAAAAAGAATCCCTACTCACTGCAAGGATGACTGCGGCATCGTTGAGATTCCAGCTCAGGTCCTGGTAATAGGACGCAACCCTCTAAGCCAGTTGTGCCACTCGGGAGCCTTTTCAAATCCTCTTTAAAATTTCATACTTTTTTTAGAGCGGAGTGACTCCATAAGGAGTCTGTTTAACAAATCCCACCATTAGCTGGTAGAAGCCTTTCCATATTGCTCCCAGTAGAACTAAATGATCTACGATAAATACAAAGTGATTTTTCAAAGTCCTTTGTTTCTAAATCCCAGAACCAAGCACTTATTGTAAGACTGATGAGAGAAAGTAAGTGAGGAGGTTGTAGTGGGTATATACAGTTTTACTCGGAGAGATTAATGCAATCCAGTACAGACTGATGATCTTGTGTATTATCTACTACGATGCTGAAGTGGTCGCTACATTAGAGCTCAGGCGTGTGGAGTAGCTCTGCAGGACAATGACAGTAGACCTCACCACACTGCACCCCCATTACTTTTACATGCAATTATTGTCGTTTTCTAGCTAAGTGCGTTATGTGTGTGTGTTCAGCTGATAGGCAGTTTAGCAGGCAGCTCTATGAATGAGCTTTAGCTATCTCAGGTCATGATGACCACTGTCACTGGGTGAGGCCCTATGAACACTTTCTCAGCTTGTATCTCACCACTGCTTCAGAGACAAGGTGCTTTTATAGTTCTCAAGAGACTCCCTGTGTGTGGCTATATATGTGTCTGTTCATGTGAAAGACTGGCGTTTTCCTGTGTTTTAGTCATTGGTGTGATCCATCTATGAGTTTGGCATATGTTTGCATGTATTTGCTATATGTAGTATTGATGCACGATTCTTTGCAAACCGTCCTTTACATGTTTATGTCATTTCTTGACATGATTTCTTGAAATGGAAAAATTATGAAGCAGACTCAAAACTTAAGACCTCCATAGCCATAAAATGCCTAATTTACTATGTAATTAAATAACTGCATTTTAATTGTGTAATAAAGATGAATAGTATCTGGTAAGGATGTGGCATGGAGAATTAGAATATTGTCTATCCATCAGTACCAAAGATCTGTAGGAAATCAAGCAAGACACCATGTTACTATGTGCTGTATGGAACTGTATGGAACAAAATGTTGTTTGTTTATTGTTATTGTGGTATTAGCAATTACAACCAGAAGGATGCAATGTGCATGTATTTTTCATGCTGTAAGATTCCTTTCTATTCCCAGAAAGTCCAGATGATTTATTTGGTGAATCAATGCACATGACCATTTGGAGATAGGCAATATGGCAATACAATACTTAAAGACATTTTACTTACATACATATAAGCATCACAATTTATATGTTTTACTGAAGTTTGATCATTTGAAACAAAATCTATTCAGAAGCTCACCGGACAAAAAATGAGTCACCTGTGACTGAAATTGCACCTAATAGCATGTAATACCTCCACGAGCATGTGTAACAACCTAAATTTGATTTGGCATCAACTTGACCCAGGGGCAGCATCAACATGCAGCCACTCTTGCATCAAAGAATTGTACAGTTTGGCCCCATTTGGTGGATGCCTTATCTGGCAGAATTATGAAGAGAATTTCCTGTAGACTGTAGACAGTACGACTGTACACTTCCATACACCTGCAAATTCAGCTACTTTCTTCACACTTTGGCCTTTGGAATGCCCAAATGCAATCACTCTATTTTGCCATCATTATCACTCTATTTGCTATCATTAACATCCCCTTCTCAGTTACACCCCTTCTCAGTCTATGAATCCCACCAACACCCCACAGGTATTTATAGCCTGATCATCCTCATGCTGCATCCTTGGTCCAGTGAGTTTACAGTATTTTCCGTTCATTTCACATAAAACGCTGCACTAAATCCAATTAATCAGGGCAAATTATGGTCTATTTACAATGAAACATGCAGTTGAAACTTTTTCAGTACAAGTTATATTGTGATTGCAATAGATACCAAACAGAGGGAATTTCCAGCAGCCCTAATGGTATCTTTATTTCTCGGCTGTAGTATTATTTATAACAGGTGTGAGTATGTGTGGGATTGACATGTTTACTTACTGAACGACTGTGCTCTGAATAAGCACATATGAGGTAACCTCAAGACCATGAGGTAAATTGCCTACATGTCCGTGTTGCTGAGTGGAAGGTGATTATTTCCACACTGGGTTTCTTATCATATCTCTCCCAGCTGGGAGTCTTATCATGTGTAAATATACACAGCACCCAGATTTGTCTGGACTCAGCTGTCGTCCCTCCCTCGCTCCCTCCCTGACAGTCTCTCACTCCCTCCATAAGTCTCTCACTCCCTTTGATATGTTTTATCTGACAAAATGGTAATATTATTCATTTTGTTGTTTTATATTAATGTTTTATGTCTTTTGAAATGTTTCTTGACTAATGCACACACAGCTGCTGATTACCGAAGCATGGTGCAGTTTGATTATAATTAGCACAATATGCCAAAATGTATAAATGAAAATGAAATGTATATAAATCTAAATCTAGAACTACTGAAATGTAAAGGACATATAACTGTATAAATAACAGTTAGTCTTTATATGTAACTTTGGGGTGGATTCAATATGTAATGTATTTTCATGTTCTATATCTAAGTTACTGTTTCTGTTGACAGTACAAGAAAACATTATGGACATTTATCTGTTTTCTGAGTTGCTACTTTGTCCTTCTTCCCGTAGGACCCTGGTTTCGCCACCTTCCTCTTTGAGCAGCTGCAGGTGCCAGTCTGGACGGAGCAGGGGGGGCATGAAGGCGCTCGTTGCCAAGTGTGTGCCACTCCGGTGCAGCAACTGAGGCAGCAGGCTCTGCAGGCTCTCCAGGAGCCGCGGCCCGCTGCAGAAATGCCAGCGCTGCCTGCAAACACCTTCCATGGGCAGCCCACCAGACTGACCACCCACAGCGTGGTCACACTCTCCTCTAGACCACCAACCTCCAGGATCCCCCACCCAGCCCACAGTGTCCTGACTGTGGGGGAGCAGCGGCGTGGCTTGGGCTGGACTTCCAGCAGCAAACCCAGCGTCCAGGTGACTGTGGGAGGTGGCCCTCTGACGGGAACCCTCAGCTCTGTCACCATCCAGGCGCAGCAGTACCTGGAAGGCATGTGGAGCATCTCACGCGTCAACAAATTCCTGCCTCAGCCGAGTCCGGTATGTGACGCTTCATATCTTTCAAATGATAAACGTGGTAAAAACACTTTATTTCTATACTTTAAATAAGAATGGTATTTGTTTCTGCTTCATATTGATTTAGTTGGCACTGGAATTACTGGAGTTTTTGGTCCCACAAACTGTACAGTTATTGTGTTTGAAGTAAACTGGAGTATTATTTCATTTAATGAAAATACACAATTGTGGTCCCATCACTTCTTTTGAAAGTTGAAATTGAAGCCTCAAAATTTCATTTCTTCTGTCATCTGACTGTTTTTCAGGGTCAAAGCATAGCCATCAGTTTGTAAATGGTGGCAGTCATTTACTGTTATGCATTATATGTTCAGAATGTGTGTTGATGTACAGTGGTACATTATACATGTTTGGAGAAACTTCGAACATCCTTGTCAGAGGAAGTGAGAAAAAGTGTTGGAGCTTTACGTCTCATTGATTTTTCTGTTGTGGTAGCAGTGTAATTACATACCTGTCAACCCGAATGAGCAATGAGAAAGTTTAATCACCTCCTTTGCTATTGTGGGAATTATCAGTTAAAGCTGATTATTTCTAGCCTGTGGAAGGTATAGAAGTGCTGTAATTGGCCAGGTTTCCTGTCCCCTGCTTTTCCCATCGTTTTGTCTGTTATTAAGTGGGATTCTCCTGATTTCTCCAAATGTCTACATAGTTCAGTTGTTGAGATGTAAACAACATCATTCAGAGCAGTTTGATATGCAAGCCTGCATTGCAGAGAAACTCACTGACTCAGATGTCTTCACAATGGAGGTGATAGAAAGCAGAGGTCAGAAAGTCTACAAAACACATATAGGCGTTTTTGTATTGTGCAAAATGACCAGTGAACCCGTATGTTTCTTCTGAGTGTTTTATTATCTTTAACGTTGAGGATAGTAAAACATATTTTTCAAATCCAATGCCTAATTTAATGTTTTAGAAGAAAAGTTTAGTCGTTGGTGTAGTTTGATGTGAAATGATCCATTCTGGAGAAACTTGAGAAACCAAGTTTGGTGTTCATGCTCCATTCTGGAGAAACCAAGTCAGAATGGTTCACAGTGGTGGTGATAAGAACTGGACATCTGAAGAGTTTAAAAGGTCTTTAAATGTTTTATTATAGCTTTAGATATTTTTGCCCTAAAATATACTATTTACAGTGTGTTGATGGCAGAGAAGTACACTCTCACGGTCTTACCATTTTATACATTACAAGTAAAAATTCAGAAGACAGATTTAGTAGGTGCACGGCAGGTTTTGTATATAAAATAAAATGGTTATATTTGTGTTTTATGCCCCTGGTTAATATCACTACCACTGTAAACTCAGAGTCAGTAAGATTCTCCACGATGCAATATTTCACAGTCAAACCACTCTGTAGGCCAGTATTCATAACACACACGGATACATGAATACACATGACACCTGCATATACGGTCTTATTCCAATGGCTGCAGATTCCAAAGGCAGATTCTGATTACTTTAAAATCATGTTGAATTAACACTTATATGAGGTAACATCACATATGTTATCTCACACAGGTGTTGTGTCATGGCATTTTTGGGGGTAATAACATAGCACATTTTAACAACAGACTTTATAGCTTGACATGATGCTATTAAAGTGACAGTCATTATGTCAGCCAACCTGATTTGGAAGCTATACACAGAGCAACACAGGTCATTTCACTTATAAGAGTGTGTTATAAGAAGTTGTGTCAGAATGTCAGAATAAACAGATATTTACATAGATGTTATGTCAAACAGGCATCAAGGCTGGTAGATGCAACCTTTATGACATATGGTGTCCACAGAAATAAGTATGTAGGTCTAGGTCAGTTAATATGAAGGGCCTATGTATATATTATGGAGCCTTTTTTCCACTCCAGTACAGTACTACTAGCTGAATTGTGCAGAAATCACCTAAATATAGTATAATAATTATAATATACTGTAATATATTAAAAGGCAAATCACCACTAGAATCCACCCTGAACTGCGTAAGTGGCTGCACTGTGGCTTAAACAAACAAGTCCGGTGCGCCACAGATGCCAGTTTGCCTAGTTCCTGTTCCTTTTTATGAGCCTTTGTGCTATTTATTGCTCTGAATACAGTTCATTTCATTTGCTTGTTTTTTTTTTATATTGGTCCTTAAAACACTGCCTCCATTCTGCCTCTTTTGTTCTTGGTAGGAGGTACAGCTATTCATGAATGGCACAGGTTAAAAGTGTGAATGTGGCTGAATTTGCCTCTTTGCTCGAATGTCAACAAGTGCTTTTGTTCCAGTGAGCCTGCGGCTGGCAGGGCTTTTAGCAGCCAGCGTGTGCCTCGCATTCAGATGGCATAAAGTGCTTTGATTTGGAAAAAGCTGCAGAGAAGGACTGCTCTCACAGCACGGGTGGGGAGGCCGGCAGTGAAAGCCTAGTGGCATGCACACACTCATACATACGTATGCTTCCCCACACATACACATACCATCCATAAGTCTAGTGGTGTCCCCTCAGGCTTCAGAACGTATGCTTACCCCTGCCACGCTGTAACACACCTGCCGTGATTTGGAAAGGCTCCCTTTCTTTCATGGGCATCTCGCCAGAATGACATTAACGGCAGTGTGAGCGCTGGGGAGCCGAGAGGCAGGAGCTTTAATTTGTAAGAGCACCGGCGTGATTTCTGTGAGGAGAGAGTGATGGGCTGAGGCGGACAAAAGCCTGGAGACGGACCGACCCTGACAGCAGGCCTTTAGAGAGCAGCGCTGGTGCTGCGTTGCCTCAGGGTGTGGGCCTGTTCAACCTGGTAATGGGACACCTGTGAAGGAGCCTCTTTGGAGGCTGGAGAAGAATAGAAAGAGAAGAACAAGTGAAATTCAAGGCACAAAACCAACAGCTGAGTCTAAGACAGCCTTACACTGGGGAAAAGGAAAAGAGCGATGAGTGTCAAGGGCGAAGTGGATTTTAATTGGACGCTGAATAAACACAGACATGGGTGCATACAAACACCTACACACGCAGTGGGTGATATAGCAAATAGGTAACATCAAAATACTTGACATTTCCACAGTGCGTGATCTACATCTTGGTATTTCATTTTTCTGTATTAATGCTTTAAATGTCTTTAAAAACATCCTCTGCAAAATTAAACTAAGATAAAGTAGGAAGAAACAATAATACTGTAATATAGGACTTTGGCATAGTGGGTTTTCTTCCAAATAAACTTTTGTCTATGCATTCCATGCAGGCAGTTACTACATGCTGGTTGCTGTTGTTGTTTATGAGTAGGCTTTTTCATGAAATTCATGAAATTTTAGCTAACAATATAAATAGTAGTTAACAATTTAATGATCGTTTTTGGCTCATTGTATGCAACTTAAATTGCAAGCCTAAAGTCACTAGACTTGCTGTTAGTTGTCCATACATAGTAGCTTCCAACAGATGACAGACACACCTCAAGTTCAAATAAACAGTCATTACTCACTATTGCCCTCATAATGAGAATTCGCACCAATCAGAATTTGTGTCTGTTCACATGGATTTCACACGATGTAATGGATCCATTAGAAGTTAAGACTGTTAAAAGCTACTATTTTGGCGAGCCAAGGTTTGTTCCAAAGTCTTTTTTGCGCTAACTACAGAGGTTCAGTGTTGCAGAATTACCGGCAATGACCATTATATAATTAGAAATCATATTGTGTTGTAGGTTTTTTACCATAACAATACCCTATTGTCCACCCTTTCGTATACCAGTATGGCCAGTGATTGTCCTGGTAGTAGTAGTAGTTGTAAAACTTTTTGGTGGAGAACAAAGGCAGTTCAGACTCCAAATGTTATCGAGTTGTACAAGGATGGATGTAGCAGAAGGTTTGCCCAGACACATTCACTTTCCTCTGGCAGTTTCTCACAATTTACTGTAAAACAAAATAAGAAAGAACAACAAAAACATAACACAGAAGAAAACCTTAGTAGGCCTTCTAGAAGAATACGGCTATATAGCTCGACGCAATACATCTTCAGTCTGTCAGTCTTGCCTCTGCAGATACCAAACCTCAAACTCAGTCCCAAAATTGATAGTCATCTCTGACATGCTGGCCTAGAAGGCTTTAGCAGGACTACCACTATTCCGGGTTTTGGTGTGATTTAGTAACACTTTTATTTTGTTCCAAAGTCTGTGTTTACATTAGGGACATGGCCATTGTCTGTGGGCTCTGTAATCTCTCTTCTACTGGAAATCCTCTGGCCTTTTTGGCAGCGAGTGAAATTATTAGAGCATAGTTGACTGGGATTAGCCATGTGGATTCCATCTGGACTGGTGTGACGCACCACCTTGCTGGGAGCAGAGGAACAGGGGTCATCAGGGAGTCTCCACAGACTGACATACACCTCAAAAGAGATGAGACAGCAGCAGAGACAGAAGGGGAAAAGAGAGAGATAGAATATGCATACAGGGTTGAATTGACTGCTCAGTTCCCATTTAAAATTGTGCCTCTCGCTGGGTTGCTGAGGTGATATGAACACCATATGCAGTCATAGCCTAATGATCTGACCAGAAGCTACAGCATGCTTATCTCTCTCTCCCTCTGTCTGTCACTCATGAAAACAGGTTGACAGAAGGGCTTAAGCTTCGCACCTCTCGAAACGCTGGATTGTAGGGTTTTCTGACAGCAGTTTGACACGACGGGTATGTGTGTGTGCGGGTGCATGTGGGTGTGTGTTTAGATAGAAGGCTTGGCACTGCTCATGCCATATCTTTGCAAGGAGCTTCATATGCTGTCCAAATCGTCACCACTTGCACAAGTGTGAAGCTGTTTTTATTTATCGCAGCTCATGTGGAACTGGAGTGCGGCGTGCCATGATCTCCCTGCTTGTCATGTCGCTGGTCTAGCGTGGTGTTGTTTTCATTTTCCACTGGGGTCGGAGCGTGAGAGCATTCCCCGCTCTGGGTGACATGGAGTTGGCACATGAGTTCTTCATAAAGGGTCTCACAAGACCCTTAATGGGATATTACACACTTCTCATGCAGTCATACAGTACACTTGCAATGTGGAATGTGTGAGTTCTCTCAAAGTCTCTTTATTTGCCTCAGGGCTGTCACGATTTACGAAAAGGTATGAAAGACGCACCCATTTATAGGCATTTTGTTCATGTTTTCATCCTATTTTTTAACATTGTTTGTCCTTTTACATCGAGAAACAAAACTGCATTTTCTTTCCTAGTTCACATTTCCCTTCCTTCTCATTGCGTCTGCCATCTGAGAAATTGTGAAAGGTGAAGTATTTGCAGTGTTTGGGTTATTTCACTTTTAAAGAAAACGTGATTCTACAGGCTGCTCAGTGCTGCGTCACATTAGAGTTTTGCGTGGGACTGATTTTTTAATCCTGCACCTGTCCGCTCCCACTAAAATTCATCCCCCTCCCACGAAAAATCGGCCACATTTGTGCCGCTTCTGCTCACAGTCCCATATAAGGGTAAATGACATCCAATATTTGACATACACTGTTCACAAATAAATTATACTGAAAAAAATTAATGCAAGACTGGCCTGTAATCGACTTAATTGTTGTATATTGGCCTAGAGCACTTTTCACAGCTAAGGCTGACTGACTGCCTAGAAGCAGTAAAAGACTGACCAGTACAATAAAACAATTCATGTGCTGTTCATGTGACTGGCTGCTCCTCAACTATTTAGAACGAGCTTATCACTTTTATTATTGATTATTTAGCTGTAATTATGCATGCTAGTTATTGCATCATTATTAGTATTTTATAAGGGCATTTTATTAATTTTATGTGTTGTTCCGGTCTCCATGTACTAGACTGGTTAACCACGCCTGCCATTAAATTTTTTTCCTGCACCGCAAAGTAATAATATCTGTTTTTACAGAATTTGTGAATGCTCATTGTTTGTGATAAATGAACCATTAGAAATGCTTCAAAATAACTTCTCAGCAAAAAAAAAAAACAAAACAAAACAAAAAAAACCCCCAAAGTTTTATCCCAGGACATTGAAAACCCCATTTCTACGCTATTGGAATTTAGCTGTGTCATAGCAGCAAACGGGTAGATAGAAGCTACATACAAAGTAGATTACACATCCTCAACATTAATAAAGGCAGCCCTAGTTAGCACACACCTACATCCAGTATGTCCAGAAGTTTTAAGTCCTTCAGTTTGTACATCTGCATCATATCTTTACAGGAAATTGCAATTGGATTGTACGTACTTTTAGAGGCTTATAGCCTTAAAGGGAGGCTTTTAGGAATGTGTGGGTCTCTTAGCTTAGCATCTCTAGTTTTTGAAGTGTACAGCTCATATGTCGTCTTAGCTATATATACAGTTTTGCTGTCAGCCTATGTTGACATATTGCATGTGCCGGAGGGCATGTGCTTTATAAAAAGCTAGTAAGTGATGTTATTTTAGTTGTGAGACTGGCAAACTTGGAGAAAGTCACATCTTGTTAAGATGACACGCCATGTTAAAGTCAAGGTTGTCAGCTGCACAGTGTGTTTTAGTCTTGGCATGCTCTGGGAAATGGCCCAGCCTTTCATGCTGCTCTTAGTCTTCTGCTTACACACAAAACAAGCTTTTGGCAGTTGATATTGATCATGGCCTTATGCTGCTTAGTTCTTCGCTGAGCTTGCAGACAAAGTGGCAGCCTGGGCTAAATAAAGACGCCTCACAGGACTAAAATAAGATTGGGTTGCAGCAGGAAGGCAGACTTTTAATGATATTCAAGGGCTTTTTTAATATTAGTTGTAGAAGTTGCTAATCTTTTGAAGACCTGTACATTTGTTGTGCTGAAAGAAGCCCAGATTAGATCTCGTCCAGGACCATAACTTTGGACTATTGTAATAAAAATGCAGAGTAGAAGAAACTTTTCCCCCTTAATAGATTTCTGGACAGTTTGGATAGCCAAGCCATACCTTCTCAGCAAAAACAATGTCTCTTTATAGTACCAAAAAGGTTTCTATTTGTGTACGTAAGGGCAGAACCCTTTTTGTTTTGTATATAGAACAATTTTTAAAAGGTCTGTTAAAGGATGTTATGCAACAGGTTGTCTAACTTGGAGAAGATCCATTCAACTATGCAGAAAACCTTTTCATTCAAATGGCTCTTTCAGGTGTCATGGTTCTGTATAGAGTCATTGCCTTTACCAAAGAACCCCGGAAATACCCAGGTAGTCTTATAAGTATCCTCATTTGGGCCTGTACTTGTGCCACACATGGATCTCTGGCTGCTTCCAACCTCCTTTGCTGACCTCAGGTCATGGACTTACTCCCGCCTCATCGCCCATACTAGGGAGGACCCTGAGGGTCCTAGTTCTGGGCTGCCACCTTCTGCCTCTTCCTGTGTGTCTCTCTCAGTCCAGCTGCTTATGTGACCCAGTTCACCCCCTGTCCACTTCAGAGTCCTGAACATGCCTCTACTGAGGAGAGGCCAGATCCTCAGAGGCTAATTATTTCCCCTTCACTTGTTCTAATGGCCAAATGCAGCTTGTCTTTGGTTTTGGTTGGCTATGATGGCGATGAACATAAATAGATATTCTAATTTTGGATCATTGTTTATGTTTGCTCATCAAACGGATGTGCAGTAACCAATAGAATTGACAGAATGCTTGCATGTCTGTAAAGAAATGTGATTATACTAATATATATATAATATACAGTATTCTTGTTTGTACTGTGTGTGTGTTCTCTCAGACGCAGGGTCCTGTAGCTGAGGCTGATCAGACTATGCCTTCAGACACATCCGTTTCCACTGTCTCCCTCACCCCATCAAGACAGAGGAGTCCGGTCCAGTATGGTCCAGGAGCACCCCTGTCCTCCAACCAGCCTACCTCAGCCGCAGCCTCTTTCTTCATCAGGTAGGAGCAGTATTTCCCCTTTTATTGGGCTCAGTAGATTTGTTTAGGCTGACAGTGGGTGTGCACTTCAGGTGTGCAATGAAGCTAAGAGACTAATTTAGTGGAAACTGTATGTCTTAATCCTTGCATACCTGCATAATTGCATGGATCTGTTTAAGCTGCACTATGCAATGTAGCTTTGTTAAAACTGAAAGGAGCATCTTTACTAAGCCATGACAAACATATGGTGGGTGCTGTGAGTCACGCTTTAAAGGCTGAAATAGTCCTTTAAAGGTCAGAGGTGTTTGATTTAGCAGGAGGTTCAGACTTTGTCATATGTGATGTCATACACACAAGCTCTAAAAGTGGGTCAGGCTGGACGTTTAGGTCTCAAATGCATTATCTGCACTATACTTCATAAGACATGCTGATAATAATAGATAATTAACATCTTTTGAAGACTTGTCACTCATTAATTTGAGTTCATATTCATCCACTCAAGGAAGCGGTCAGAAGCACAACTGATGTTATAAAATGTTCTTCCACATTCTGCATGTAGTTACACAGTTGCACCAGAAAGGTCCTCAAAAATCCAAAATTCAGCATGTAGCTGTAAGTAATCTCAACAAAATTTTATGTGTTGCATTTTTCAGCAATTTTACTTTTGTGTGGGCACTACAGGAAGACTGTATTGAGAATGGATATCTTGGATTTGCTACATGTGAGTACACAAGCAGTGCGCTTAACTGGCCTCTCCTTATGTGGAGAGGGATGATGACGCAGCCTGAAGATCCGTTCTCTGAGATGCCACCTGTAAAAGCACTTCCAGGTCACGCAGACAACAGAGAGAGGAGACCTCAGACGGAGACAGGGTTAATTTTTGCAGAATGATTTATACTGGCGCATGTTTTCTTTGGACTTGGTCTCAAACAAACGGATAGGCAGGGAGGTCCTGCTTTGTCCCTGAGAGAGAAGGCTGGGAGTGAAAGATAGAAAATAGATTTGTTTTTTCCCTCCCATTCGCATGCTCAAGGGAAAAGAGAAGAGAAATAGGAAATGGTGATGGTTACCACCTTTCGGTTCATTGCAAATATTAGCTCTTGCCAAGAATTTCTGGTGCTTTTGTTGGCAGTGTGCTTAATTATTACCGTAGACACCCACGCATTCATCAAATACATGTCCGGGGGAAAGAATGAACTTCAAACTCACTGACTTTGAAGTCATTAACTGCTGCAGAAACAGCCATTCATCTGGTACAGTAGGAATAGCCGCTGCTACAAGTCTATTGTCTGCGCATTTTCACCATTTAGATACATTTAGTTTCAGTTATATTAGAAGGAGGCCTACAAAATGCATGTTTCGAGCTCAGAGTGCACTTTTTGATACTTGCTCAGTTCAAATTGCAATTCATCATCTTCCTCATCTGCAAAATACTGGAGTTAATTAATGCACAGTGCTAAGCAAGCACCATCCATCCAGGCAATTCATAAAATAAATATGAAAAGCGCTTGTTTTCATCCTCTGAAGGAGTCATTAGTGGACCATTCCAGTTAAAGGCAGAGGAAAGAGGTGGAGGAGAGTGTAATGTCCAGCCCTATGTACTTCCCCCTGGTGCATGGCCAACGCGTGCCCACTTGTATGACATGCAAGCCGGCTTGCTGGATCAGCAGCGCTCCTCTTGTAAATGAAATGTTAATTTGAGTGCAATTAGAGTGCCGCGGAGGAGGGGAGAGCAACAGGGGAGGAAGTGAGTCAGTTTGCTCTCATTCTCACAGCGCACTTCTGCTGCTCTGCTCTCATCAGCTCTAGACGTTCCTTGTTCACCAGGGACTGAATGTGCGGTTGCCATTTCAAATGTTTGTTTTTTACCGTTGGCTCATTTGTTGAGGACTGAACGTGAAGCAGCTTTGTAGCCTCAGCGATACCGTTAATTCCAGATTTCTTGCACAAATAACATTTAAAATTCCTTAAAATTCTAAGCCTAGGGTTCAGTTATTACTCTCAAGTTTCATTATGCAGTAACTAATCAGTAACTACTATGAAAGGCTAGCAAGAAGAGTCTAAACCTGCTGACTGGTTCCTACAGTTACAGTCATCTTTTATTGTTTATTATTATTATTTAAAAAGAGAAGTTTGACGAACAGTTTAAAGTTCATGGAATCTCCCCAAGATGTAGTGGTTTTGTAAAATATAAGATTTCTTTTGCAAGCCTACTTTTATTTAGGATTCTTGATTTTTATCAGTGTACTTTAGAAACTTTTAGGGAGGTGACGATTCTAAAACCCAATACCAAAACCATGATACAAACATACACTGTCCTGTATTGCGATTCTGGAAGACGAAGCCCCAACCAGCTTCCACTCCTACTGGTGCAGCCTGTTGAGCTCTTATTACTTTAATCTGTCATGTTCTTCAATGTTCTTCTCTTCAGTGTTCCAAATTGTTGGTGTTTTACTAAAACCCAGAAATAGTGTTTCCAGTTTTTTAATTAACCTGTATTCCTCCAAAAGAAACTTAACAAAACAAAAAAATCAAGGTCTGAACCGTACTTTGGATTTGGAGTTGTTACACCCTTAGAACATATATATTACGTAAGGTTATGTAGTGTAAGAGTGAAGACCACAATTAGGTTAGATTCACCATTCACAGTTTGATATTCTATTTGATAACATGTCCATTTTTGCATGATCTACTAGAGCTGGGAGATAGGAGGCTACAGCACATGATATGAACATGCTGTTATGGGTTGCTGATTGGTGCAAATGTTGGTGTGTAAACAAAGCAACTGCTTTACATTTCATAATTAATTGAATGTTTAATCTTCACTGCATTGTTATTCCCCTGCTAGATTCTGTGTGATGTTACCACTGTGGTTATTATAGTGTCTGCACTCGGGGTGTCTATATTCTTGGTGGTTTGCTCATATTTAGCGTTTAACTGTGATGCTTTAGAAACTTTTGAGCGTTTTGATTTTGAGGAGGTCTAGCACTATTGTAGTGATGGATGGCTTGAGGATGAGAGAAGGCAGTGGTGGGCAGTGCTGAGCTATGAGGCAGAGGCAGAATGATGGATAATTCAGGATGATCTCTTTGCTCAGGCCCCCAATCTCAGCGTACGCTCCTGTGTGACGAAGCATATGATTAGTGTATTGACATTCTCTGCAGCTTCCATAATGAAAACAGACAGAGACGCTAGCAGGGCTCGAGACCTCTCTGATGCTCGGTTACAGTCAGCAGCCCCTGACTGCGCTGTCTGTGTATTCTTATTCCACCTGGGTGCTCCAGGAGATGAAAAGGCCAAAGCAGCCCAAATGGAGCCCTCTGAACAGAGGCACGGGGAGAAACATTCTGAGCTTGTGGTAGATGGGAGCCAGGCTAGAATTGATTGAAAGAATATGACAGTGTTTAAGATGGGCACATGCTCCATTGCTTTCCAAATGGGTGAGAGGGAGTACAAGGAGAACAGAGACTCTGTCCGTGTGGATATGGACAAGTGAAAGCAATGGACAGAAAGATGGAGAAAAAGAGGGCTCTGGAGTAATGGGTTTTGTCTGTCTATGTTTGGGTATATGTGGATGTCAGCCAGAGGAAACAGAGCATTGTAAGGGCAGGCCGTGAACTGCATGCGAAAAGGTGTAGGTAAAAACTCCACTGTGCCATTTGTGTGCATTTGAAGTAGCTGTGCGTCCCACCTGAACAAATGTGACTAATACTAGTAAAGAATTTGAACACATTTTTAGATAGTAAAGTGTATTTGTGGATGGGAGGTAGATAAAGGGAGTTTAGATTATTGGTAATTTGTTGTTTTACCATGTTTACTCATGTTTCTGTAAATATCCTGAATGTGACATTTGGTGTAAATACTGTCAGAGTGGTACTAATAAAATGAATTGACACCAACAGATTTAGTTAATGGAGCAATATATAAGAAGATGTAATCTGTCAAATTTTTACTAAACACGGCACCTACTCCTTCCTCTGCACGCCTTCCCTCATTTACCCACCAGAACTTCTTCCTTTTACACACTAAAGAGCGTATCGAGTGATGGAAAGCAACACCAATGTTAACTCTGATTTTGACGTAACTTTTGTCACTTGTTTTCTTTGTTTTCTGGGAGTTGGTGTGTGTGAGATCTGCTCATGTGGGGCCTAAAGGTCGCCTGATGCAGCAGTGATTCACTATCGCTTTTTCACATAGAAAGTTCTATTACAAACAGCACAGGCTGGGGCTAGCTGTCCCAGCTTCAGGTAAACTTCAGCTAAGTTGTCCCACCTAACTTCAGTAAATATCTCTGCAACATGACACACATATGTCTTTCTCATACCATCAAAACCATTATTTCTCAAATCTGTGCAAAAATATTTTTTAATATGTAAGCTTTTTCAGTCAGAGACTTTTCTAACAGCCTACGTTAATGTTTGAATAAAGGGGCTTCTGACTTTTACACAGTGCTGTATGTGAATGCGTGCACATGTATGAAAGCGGCACAGCTGTTTGGTGGTATGCAGCCTTGCAGTGGATGTGAGCAGAGCGCACGGGCAAGTGTTTGTGTAGCGTCTTCCAGATGCTAGTCCAGGTGAGGCTGGGTGGTAATGACTATGATTGGAGCAGGCATTCCACCATAATTGCCCGCACAACAATCCAGACTATCCCCAGACAAGGTCTGCCCTTTGTAGCTGACAAAGTGTTTTGTTGCCCAGGCCTTATGGAGTAGCCATGGTAACAAAGTGTTTTTGGCAAGTAAGTACAAAGGTGGGCTGATGGCGTCTGTCACATGAACGTTAGAGTGCAGCTAAAGAATACGGCAGATTATGTATGGACTTACTGCCTATTGTGTTTTCTTGCTTCAACACTGGAAATATGTTCTTTTTCTGCATCACTGTGTGTCATGATCTGCCTTGAGTCAAGCGAGTCTTCCACAGCCGATATCTAATAATGACTTAATCATTATTATTATCAACCTTTGCTAAATTAGACTAGTTACCCTTGAATAACCAGTATTGCCCCTAATTCGAAAAATGCCCCCAGGGTGGCCCCATTTAAAATCAATTAGGTACATAAATGCATCTGTTTAATCACATTGTTAAGCTGATTAGCTTCCTATTCCAGCTTTAGAACAGCAGCATAGACAATACAGCTAGGGACTGTAAACAGTTGGATGCCGTTCCTTCTCTTGTTCCTACTCCCTGTGTCTATGCTAATAGGAGGTGGCGGTCTTCTCCTGGCTGAAACAGGGGGTGGGATGGAAATGAAGTGGCTGAGCAGGAGAGCGGGATGGGGGATGGTTCTTTTTGGAGAAGTGGAGGGACAGAGGGAGAGTTCAGAGTTCACTCTCACTTAGCTCACGTGCACACAGGCGCACATGCAAACTGAGCTTGGTTGATAAGATTGACTCCGTAGCCTGACCGTCACAGAGGAGGATTTAGCGAGAGAGAGATAGAGAGAGAGAGAAAGAAAGAGAGAGGAGGGGCAGAAGCAGAAAGATGGAAGGATAGGAGGAGAGAGAGTGTAAAGAGGGAAACGCAGGTAAATGGTCCATGTGGCTGGCTGCTTTTTGAGTGACCGCACTAATCCCTGTCAGAGGCAAATTGGCAAAACAGATTAATGCTGAGTGGTGTTGGCCCTGGAGCGGATCTGGAGCCTGTCGTGCAGCTACATCACAGGGACTGAGAGTGAGAGCGGTGCAGCATGAGTGAGCTCCAAGGCTGAGGACACATTCACACGCCCACCAACCCACCCACACACACTCTCTAAGAGCCGGGTGCTCCTACCCTGGGCAAGTCACAAATATGCAGTGGTGAAGTGCAGTGGACTTTGAGAAGGACATGAAAGCACACTGACCCATGGTGGGTAAGCTTGGACTGATGCTTTGCTCTACCGCATCCAGCTGGAAAGAGAAAGGAGCAGAGACTGTGGAGGACATACAGTGGGCTACCACCATGAGACTACAGTAAGTTGTTCCATTAACTGGTTGTGTTAGCTTGTTCCATTTTCATTTTTTACCACTGGCGCTGCAAACTTAAAAACATGAAGCACATTTTTGACATATTTTGAGGTGTTTTGACAGGTTGTTGTCTGTGTTGTCTATGAATTTGACACCGTGACTAGGTTCTGAAAGCTTTGAAAAGCAGTCATGTTAGTCACGAGTCAAAAATTTGACGTGATCATCCTTTCCTTTTGTTCCGCTTTCTCTCTCAAACATTTGTTCCATATAAACGAACAGTTTAGACCCAGCAGGTCTCTGGCTGTAATAGGATCAACAGCAGTTTGTTGTAAGTGCAGAGATTCTGCTCCGTTGTTTTTACCCTGTGTTTACTCTGGAGCTGAAAGACCAGCTGGTGGTCCCCGGTTGTAATCAGGCTATCATCCGTGTGTGAGTGTGTGCGTGTAATGGTCATGGAGTATAAGCAGGAACAGCTGGGGCAGAGTGGCAGGGAGGGAGGGGAGCACTCAGTGAGCAGATAAGCCCAGGTGTGAAGGGCTTGCAGTGGGCCGTGAGCCGTTTTGCTGTGTGGGTTTGAGTGCTGGGGGTGGATGCTGGAGGTGTTGATGGATCTATCACTCTGACCTTGCAGCCCCAGGGATCTTCTCAAGCCTAGCCCACTTCCTGTCCTCGGGGGTTCTGATGGGCAGCGCTGATGTATCCAGATGAATCACTGTTAACCACACTGTTCCAACCACATCCTAACCTTGGTGCTTTTGTATAGTGTATCTAATACACACATCTCTGAATCAATGATGCTATCTTGTGGTTGTGTTTTCATGTAAATTTTTTTGTGACAGTAGGACACAAATAATGGTTTCATCTAGACAGCTACATGGCCACCAGTCTGTTAAGGCACAAGTTTTGTAGCAACAAAGTACATAATTATAAATATACAGTAAAGCCTAGTGTACCACAGAGGGGATCATACTGTAACATTGCGCAAAATTATGCATTTTTAAGTCATATTGTTCTAGAAGGTTTCTAAGATTGCGCTGTTCCAATTTGATGACTAAAAAGAGACGTGTCATGAACAGGCCATTTTGTAGCCCAAAAACTTGGCAGACTGGAGATTCCAGAGAATCGTTGTACAAAGCTACCAGTTCAGTATCTCAGCTCTTTTACCCAGTCCTTCCACCCCATGCCCCCCCCACCCCCCCCACACACACACTTTCCTCAGGTTTCGTTAATAGCCCCTATTCCCTGACCCATTCTCTGCCAAAACAGCTCACACTGGGGTGATTATCACCTTCAGGGAAAACCCTGAACACTCTGAAGCCTCTTTGTTTTGTCTTAAAGGAGACAGGCTTGCCTTTGAAGGGGATTGTGAAACAAATGTAATATGTCAGCATTTTAGCATCACAATTGAACCAGTTGTCTGGCACAGGAGATGTTAAATTCGCATGCCTCCTTTTTTGGCTCTCTCTCTCTCGCCTTTTTGCCTTCCGTACATTCCTGCTTCTTTAGAATCGTAGAGCCAACTAAAAATGTGTATGGACGGTTCCCCCAGTGACCTTGGAGCACATTGTTGCTGAACAGCTCCCAAACTGCCACCTCATCAAAATCCCACCTTTGTGTGTAATGCTAGGACTGAGCTGAGGCCAGCACAGCTAGTCAGCATCCCCATCTCTTTGGGAGTTGTGACCACTTGTGACATGCTCATTCTGTGTCCTCAGGTGACTACTTGATAAGCACTGTTATGACGGCAGGCGAGTTGCCGCACTTGTGTCTGTCAACCAGTATAGTGAACACAGCCAATGAGTGGACCACAGGCCACTCTAGCTGATCTGCTACTATTACAGCATGCAGAGGGGTCTATTCGCTTGTGATGATGTAGGGCAACTGTCTTGACAGATAATACAGCATGGCCATTCAGTTCTAGTCCTGGAGGGCAAGCGTCCAGCACGGTTTGGTGATTTCCTTGCTCAGAACACATGGTTCAACACATCTGTTAGTTTCCAGGTTTAGCAATGTCACTAGTATTGAATAACCCCTCATAGTGTTGTGGTGCCTCTGTGTTATCACTGTGTCCCAGCTCTGTGAGTTCTCCACTATCCAGTCTATCCAACTGAAGCTTCAATTGACCCTGTGATGCATACATGAATATTTTTACCAAATGCTAAGACTCCAGGTTTTATCATATTTTGTCTCTCTGCCAACTGCTGTCACCAAGCCGCCTTACCACTTGAGTCTTTGTTTCCATATCTAGGGACACAGGGCACTTTTTCATTTTGACGTGTGGTAGGAGTGGTTTGTGACAGCCCTGAAATCCATGAAAAGTGCTTTGTCAGGCAAACCAGCCATTGCCACCAGGGTAAGAGAGGCAAGCATTAAGCGAGCCCTCTGGACACTGAAAAATGTGCTGATTCATGACTGCAGTCTAAAGCCCAAAGGGCTATAGGAGACCCTCAGTATACTCAGAATCACTATGAGGAGAGGAAATGGAGAGGAGAGTACACTGTCAAATCAATCAGGCTGGAAGTGCCCCTGTGGCCCAGGGGCTGGCCTCCTGCTGTGAGAGAGAGATGACTTTGTTTGCAGGTCTTCAGGTGGTGGAGAACTATTCTCGTAGATAGATAGGAAGTCTGCATCGCATGGAAATACAGTATGACATTTATATTTATCAATCAGCATGATTCAGACTTCTCAGCAAATCCCTGAAGCTGAATTTTTATCTACTACAAACTGCCTTGTTTGCACTCATCCCTACAGCATTCACATGCAAAAGAGAGATCAGCATGTCTCTAGGATGGATTAATAGTCAAAGCTCTCAGTTATAGCTTTAAGCTTCTAATTTCAGCCGACCTGCAGCAATTAGACATGCAGGTCAAATCAAAACGTTCTTACAAGATATGGTCTACTAATGTCTCAATCTCCAAAGTGTTTCCAGCTTGTAGAACAAAGAGTGAGCTGAAAAAGGATATTAATTGTGTTAGCATGTGGGATGGAACATGCATTGAAGTTTTTATGACCTATTGTCTTTTTTTTTTTAACACATGTGTTTGTAGTTGAGAATGACTATGAGGTCATCCAGTCAACGTTTCCTTTTTTATGACCAGAAGAAAACAAAGGTGGCAGCTTTGTCCCCCAACCGCTCAATTCACCTCGGCAGCCTCTGAGCTTCAGACTTGTGTGTATATCTGATAACAGCCTTATGCCTAATTAGTCTGCAAGCTGCAAGGTGATTTCCCCAACCAATACTGCTCAATTTCACAATTCATTCTTATTCATGCAGCAGCGCCCACCCCCACCCACGCAAACTTTTTGAGTTTCTAATGAATTCCCTCTCGGTTGTCACTAAGCATGCACAGGGTCATATTTTACTCGCTTAAGACAAATTGGCAATGAAGTTGATTGGAATTGCCAAAGCAGGTAGTTAGGCATGCTCTTCCATCACTGGAATATTCAGTTACTGCCTCCCCAGGCCAATATTATAATTCCGTTGTTCAAGGACAATATAAAGTGTTACAAGCTGAAGAAATGAAACTGATATTATTGAGTGTTTAGCATTCACCTGCAATTTGAATGTAAAGTGTGAATGCCTATTATGTATATCTGGCTAATTTGTAGCATCCAGAGGATATGTGTCAATATTGAACCCTAAAGGTCCAGATCCAGGTGCCCATTCCTCAGGAATTTGTTGGTGAAAAGTCTTATTTACACAATTTTGCACAAAGACTTAGTAGATCAGCAACAAGGTGATGGACCTTAGAGGCTTAGAATGCTGACAGACACAAGAAAGTCTACTGTCACCCAAATCCTTTCCATGAATATGTCCTTCTCTCAACCCACTCAAACCACATCCAAGTAGCTTAACAAGATCCCTTATTTCGACTATAATAAATAAACAGGCAGCCTGTTTTCAGACTCAGCCATATGGATGCTCCAGATCACATTCAAGATTTATTGATTTATAACTAACTTTTAATTTTGAATTTTCTAACTGAAGATACATTTTAAAATCATATATATATATATTTTTTACATTCAGTAGTTATTGAACACTAAGAATTACATAGTAAAAATGTCAGGTCTTAAACCCCCTGAATGTATTTATCAACAGTTTTTAGATTGGCAAGCTTTTTAAAAGCGACATAGTCACTAACAGACCAGGCAAACAACACTGCTTTACCAGCTTGGGAGGTCTTGAACAGGATGCCTTTGTTAGCCCAGCTTGTTGGGCTCATCTTGCTAATCTAGCCCACCTCTGTGAGTACTAGATATGTGTATGCTGTTGAGTGATTGAATCCCTGGTACTATTATGTGGAGAGTAGCTGTAGACCCCAGCAACAGACAGAGTGGGAACGAGTGAGTTAGCAGTTTATTTGCTGTATTTGCTGAATGCCGTTCCACATGCAGATCGTCTGGAGCAGAGCGGATTATAGCCTGTAATCAGTTCATGACCCAGTGCACTAGAGTCTGCTAAAACCTCTTTATGCTGTAGCAATTCCCAATCCCACTCTCTGTTTCTCGCTCCCTCCGTCTCAAGCTCATTTTCTATTTTTGTCTCTCGATACCCCTTCCCTGTATTAAGGTGTTAGGCCTAGTTTTACAGACACAAACTAAGCCTTTCTGCAAGACTTTCAGTAAAGAATCTCTGATTCTGGAATTCTTAGTTTAACAGCAGGAACAATGGTCAGTCTACTGCTGACACAGAGACTTTTAATTATCTAGCATGCTTTGCAAAATAACGTCACCCCTGGAATTGTCTGGACAGTGTCCATCCTGCTGTCAATGTCAGTGCAGTGTTTGCATAATAAGGACTATTGACAAATGCGTTGCAGTTGGGATAGAACAGTAACCACTTAAACTCTGGCCTTAGTTTTCTGTTATCTAAAAGCTTTTTTATCCAGTAGCTACAAATTATGTTCCCTTTCCTGCACAAATGATGTTTCCCTTCCTGCACACTTTGGATAATCCACTTTATGTTGGCCCATTTCATTATAAGTATATTAATTGCAACAATTCCTCCTGCCTGCTTACCTGAATGAAATTGTTGCATCAAAGGACCCACTCATTCTATTGCCCCCATGTCCTGTCTCCTTCACCCAGAGTATGTTCCCTCTTCTTTACCCCTCCTCTCCACGGCTCTGTCACTCTGGCCTCCTCCCTGATTAATCACACACAAATGTTCCCAGCAGCCACTGGGGCTGTTTGTTGTGATAGCCCCAGAGTGAAGGAGTGCAAATAAATAAGCGCTAGGTGTCCTCCATGCCAGACAGTGATTAATGAACGAGGGATGAGGGGAGATGGTGGAGAGCAAGAGCGCATTCGTTCTCTCCCGCCTTTGTTCATTCACACGCCTCCTCGTAGCCTCTCAGTTTGCCTTCAGCTCTAATGCAGTTTCTCCCGGTTCTCGTGTAAAGTTGCTGGAAAACTGACCATTTCACTGTTGGATAGAATGCCTGGTTGCACTGAGTCACTGAGAGTTGTGGAGCTCCTCACCTTGCTGTGCGTGTTTGTGCTGAACCAAGAATTCCCCATTCTCAATAATCTGTGAGAGAAACCTGATGCTGAGGGCACATTACCTGTCACGCTGTTTGCAGCCGTGCAGGGAGAACAGGAGGAGGGAGATGAAAGCAGACGATAATCTCAATAAACAGAGAGGCAGGCAAGGTCAACCAGGAGAGGAGCGAGGTCTTAATTATCTGTCAGCATGGAAATCATTCTTCATGGCTGTGCATTTTTAAACAGAGAAGAGGTTCTCTGCAAAAGCTGTCCTAGATCTCAGCGCTCATGAATCACATGAAAACTTCTAGGTGATGCATCAAAAATTACAGGACATGTTTATAATACAAAATATCCAATCACAATATTTTGTTGAATTAAACAGACAATAAAAGACAGCAATGCCCAATATCCAACTAATGATGCTCCTTTTGTAGTGACTCCTGTGGTTGTTCAGTCTTGAGTAGGTGGTGGTTAAGCGGAAAAATCAACAAATTGTACGTTACGTGCAGAGTGAACCAACAGCCACGATTACGGACATTCAGCGAGCAGCTATGCCCTCCATTAGTCATCCTGTTAGATCCAGCACCATTGGCTGGCGGGTGCACAATGCAGGATGACATGCACGCAGACTGTTAGGATGATTGCCTCTAACACCTTGTCAACATGGCCAAAGAACTCACACTCTGGTGCACTTTTCCAACAGGACAATGCTCGTCCACATACTGCTGCCGTCTCAAGAGCTTGCCTTAAACACACAGATACTTTGCCATTAGGAACCTGTACAACTCCATGCTGAGATGTCTGGCATGTTGCGCTGCAGGCCCAATGGCATACTGAGAGGCACTACTTCTGTATGTGTAGCTCAGTAAGTATTGCCCATTCTGTCTAAATGTCTCATCATTTATTGTTCCTGGGAAACTTTATCTCCCTTCTGAAAAGCATTGCAATCCGACAATTCCTTTCTTAATGATGAGCGTGTATGTAACCCACTAAGAGGTCTGCTCATATCGCCCTCGTCCTTCCTCAGCTACACTGGCCACCAGTTACTAAATGCATCCATTATAAAATCCTGCTGTTGACCTTTAAAACCTTGCACACACTTATCTGTCTGCTCTCTGACTCTGGTCGTCTGGCTGCTCCTAGGTTCAAGCTTTCCTCTATGGGTGGCAGGTCCTTAAGTGTTGCTGCCCCTTCCCTCTGGAACTCCTTACATTTATCTATTCGCTCTTCCCCTTCTCTTTCCATGCTTAAAACCCAGTTAAAACATGTCATTTTTAGAATACGTTCTCTATGATTTTTTTCTTTTTTTTTGGAATGTTAGTTTAAGTACTAGCAATGCCCACAATATGCTGAGAAATGATAAAATGTTGTCAGTATTATGTACTGAAACTATCCACAATCTGCACTGAAATAACATATTTGATTATAAAGTGATGCTCTTTGTCATGATAACAGTAAATATCATCACACTGCCCATGTGATGCAAAAAAAAAAAAAAAAAAAAAGCCATGACAAACTGTTGGTAACTTCATTCCACAGCTTTTCAGAGCCCATCTACCCCAAGGGCTTAGGAATGAACATTGCAACTCATTAAAAAAAAAAAAAAACGCTTGGCTGTGCTTTATGGCTTCTGCTTGGTTCCTCCCCACCGTGTCTAAGCCATGAGCAGCCAAGCCAGGATTAGCTGCACATCCTGTGTGTTTGGGGATGCCATTGAGGGGGCAATTTGGGAAACTACAAACAGAAGAGAGTACTAACCTCAACCCCCACCGCTCCCAACTCCTTCCTTTTCAGTACTTAAGACGGAGTCTTCCACTCTTGACTTGGCCTCCAGCATTGTTGGGAGATAGGAGGCTAGACTTTGCGGTGCTGTTTGGGGTGTTGGGTGAAAGTGTTGTGTGAGTTTTAGTGTTTTATTAGTCACATAACTAGCACAGGAAGCAGGAAGTTTGAAGTTCGGCACCTACCTGTGGGTATGCTAGTGAATGCAGGTTTTCCTGGGAACAGACAGCAGGATTAGTTTGAGAAAAAGGTCATCAGTTGTAGCACGTCGTGGCATGTTTAGTCTGGTGTGTCGTTTTTGTAGATGCTAATGCTCGTGCCAGTGCGACAGGTCGTTATACTTTATACTTTATTAATGAAACGGGCCAGTCCTCTTAATTTGGACTTCAAAGCGAGTCAGCCAGCTGTGTAGACGTTTGTGTGCTTAGCGTGCTTTGTAATTAGGTTAGCTGTTTTAATCAGGCTGGTTTATTTTCCCTGTTTAAATTTTCTGTGCACTGTTTTACCATTTACTCGTATAATAACCGTGTGCAATTACTACATACAAAACAGATAAAGGGATTAAAGCCTTTCCTCTAATGTACATATACAGAGGGTGGAAAAAGTGCTAAAATACTTGCCGTTTCCAAATGCACTAAGCAGTTGGGGGTTTTCTCTCAGTTTCTTTCTTTTTAATTAGAATGTTTTCCATTTAGACTTGAACTGCTTCATTTATTTTGGGCCGGCTAGGGATTCCTGGGCCAGACTCGCTGGGGGAATAAAGCAATCCCTGCCTGGGCTCAGCACGACCCGAGCCATCATTTTTCAGTGTTCCACTCTTAGGCTCAAAATGATTTACCTTCACTCAGACAGCTGCTTGCTGGCTCCCAGCCAAAACGCGGAGCTCAGAGTGGGATAGTGTGATCACACAAATGCTCCACCAAGGCACCTCTGAGTCGACTCCTTCTTTTCTGAGAACCTCTCTCTCCTTCTCTCTTCCCTCTCCATCCGAATAAAATTGTATTTTTTGTATTTCCATATATTCCATATATTATTCCATTTATCTGACATGTCCATACATATGTATCAGTGGAGGTGTAAATATAACATTCATTATATCTCAAAATTAAACAAATCTCAAGATCTGTAAGTGCAGGCATAGGAATATCAGCAGCCTGGAAATAACCACTCTTCATGTACAGTCCTGGATACTTTTCTTTTATTGCATTTTTCCACTATGTAGCATATTTCCTCTTTTGTAGGCAATAAATTTGTGGTTTGTTTGTTGGCCTTTGATGATTCGCTTTGCAGTGGAATGAATCAACTCAGTACAGCATGTTCTTGTCACATGGGGGACTGTGACTCCCTTTAACTGCCCATATTTCACTTAAAACATCATCATTTCCAACCACAGCTTGCTCTAAAATGCATGCTGATGCCCTCCAATTTAGACAAACCCTAAAAACTTATTTTTTTAATGTGCCGGTAAAACGTAGCCCCTCACAATCATGTCGTATGTCGCCATATTTGTCTAGTCACTATGCAGTACGGTGGTGCCAGGGATGGTGCCCTCCAGTCTAGAGGTCTGGCTGTTGATGAATATGAGGGTGGAGCTAAACATCTGCTCTGTAGTATTTAGTTTAGAACAGTCCCAGATAAGGCTGGAATGGCAAGCTGCGATAAACAGGAGGGTGCACTTTGGGTTATTCATTCCTCATGTCTCGTGTGCTTTGTCTGAACAGATGGGAAAAAACAAAAACAAAAACACATTTTCCATTTTAATCTGAGATATGCGGCCACAGTAGACCCAAATACTCTTGCGTCAGTTGGTATTATCATTTACGACCTGCAGATTCCCCCGAATGCATATCATAATACTAAAAGTAGAAGACCAGACTCCAGTTCCTCGGCTGAAAATGGATGTAATTGATATGGATCAGTGGATGCAGCCGAGGCGGACACTACATCCGACAGATTCCACAAACCTGAAGCCAAATTCCACTCACACTGTGTTGCGATAGGGACAGCAGTTTCCGTTACGGTCTTGATCATTAAACTGTACCAAAAGAACTACAAGCAAAAATGAGAGAGAGAGAAAGAGAGAGAGTTGAAAGAGTATAAAGAGAGTGAGAGAGCACAGGCGGATGGAGAGAGGTTTAAGAGATAGAATACAGAAAGAAAAAGTAATAAGTGAGAGAATAGAGAGGGGAGGAGTGGGAAGTGGGGTAGTTAATAATGATTGATTTAAGAAGATGATAAACGAGTTAAATCAAAAGAGAAAGAGGGATGGGGAGAGAGTGAATAGTGATGGACTGATTAGCCGGAGTGTTTCATCAGGAGTGCAGGGTGCCGTGAGGAGTGTTGAGCAGGAGACATGTGGAGAGCGACAGGCGAAACATGTGCACAGACTGAGTAATATCATTCATCGTTCCCACAATTTGCTCAGGCTCAGTAGGATTCAGTTTGTACCAATAGCTTCTTCGCACTGTCTCTATTGCTGTCTCTCAACAGGATTGAGTATATCGCAGCAGAGGCTTGAGCTTCTTCACGCTCTCCATCGCAGACCCTCTGCAGTTTTCTTTTCCCTTCATGGGAAAGAAACGTTACCCCCCTTTACTGCACAAACAAGCCTAGCGCCATGTGTCTGAGGTTATTTTAAGAAATCTTGTTTACTCCACATATATCCTGCACTGGCATTCTACTGGTGTAATATGTATAGCTACAGTTGCATGACTGAGCATGCGTTTGGGTGAAGCTAACATTAGCCGAAAGCTTTAGGTGGAGAGTTTAAGTATGCTCAGACAAATGTCAAATATGAGATAATGACAGAAGGGATTTGGATGCTCAGAAATACTCATGAGCACTTAAAGTGCATGCTTAATCCATAGTTCGGAGTAAGTCAGCTAAATGAAGTGGGGCCTTAAAGCCACTTTGCGTGACACATGAGTGTTGACTTGCGGCCTCTTGACCCTGCTACTAAATCTTAACACGACTCGTGGTCTGGAGCTGGATGCTTTGGTGGATGACATCATCTTTTGGTGCCCTTAGCATGATGTAATCATTTTCTTAATCAGCAGAGGATGGAGCTGTCACTACGTTACACGGCCATTGTTGCTAACATTGCAAGCTAACACTGAAAGAGCAGCCAAGTGTGTATGATCGTCTTACCATGATCGTCTCATGCTCCTGGAAACGTTAAACACAGTTGCCTTCCAAATTACTTTGTTTAAACAATGAGATGAAGGTAATTGTTTATATAGTAAGAAACTGCCTGCCCAGGTTAATGGTCCTCCTTAATGACATTATTTCATTATCTTACCCATTAACTGCAGCAGAACTGCCCACTGCTACTGGGGAGCAGCAGATATCATCAGACTCACCAAAAGGGAAGCCGAATCCATAAAGGGCCCCAGGACATTATTCAGCATTCTGCATTCATATTATTGGGATGTAGATCAATAGTGGTCATTATGTAATCAGGATGAACTTTAAATTATCTTTCATCCCCATAAAAATGAGTGTAAACGAATTCTGTTGCTTTTACTTTCCGGCATTTGTAAAGATCTTCAGTGTTCTTTTGATGCTATACCACCAGTAAAATGGATTCGCTTGAAAAACAAGAAAGGTGAGCTGGTCTTACAGTAATAGATAGACGAATGGAACAAGGGTGGGCACAGATGAGTGTGCATGGGTAATGTAGTCTGATATCAGCCTGAGTGATCTGATCCCTGCCTGAATGGCCAGAGCACTGTTATCTTGTCGGATGAAGAAAAAAACACCCTGATGCTAAAAAGCAAAATGTCAAGGATGGTAAATAGGGCCAACATGGCAATTAGCCACAAGGGCTATCTTGACAACGAGAAAGAGAGAGAGAGCAAGAGAGCAAGATCCCTACAAACAAGCTAATGGGTCTACAGGGTTAATGACTCCCCTGGCCAGAGGAATTCTTCTTGCTAATTTGACAAAAGCTGAATAGTAGAAAACAGGGTCTGAGAAGATTATTGACAACAAGCCAAATGGTTTGGTTTTCACAAGAGTAGATAGACTACCTAGACACGATACACACGTCTGCTCCCACACATTCACTCCAACATCCTACACAAAACAGCCTCACACGCACACATCTACTTACGTTTATCCTGTAGAAGATTACCTTAGAAAAGCTTAAGGAACCTCTGCTAGTCCCTGATAGCACATTGCATTTATTTGAAGGCTACCGACATAGGGACCTTATAACACATGCATAAGAATTGAATAAGGTATTCATAAAATGATACTTGCATATTTGTAAATGGCTTATGCCGGTATTTACAAAATAACAGAAGATGTTTTATGAAGTACATGACATTGCATAAGGGGCTTTAATCTGAACTGACAAACATTTGTTCAATTTATAACCCTGTTATGAAGCATTACTAGTAATTAAAGTTGTTTTTAACCACATGCATGAAATTACATATTCTTATGCAAAAATAATCAACTTCCTCATAAAAGGTTAAAAAACAAATTGAATGTTGTTTTATATTTGTTCTGTTAAAGAGGCTTGTGGGACTACAGAAATGAAAAACTGAGTACTGCAGCTACACAGGTTCTCTTTCTTGGAAACTGTATATTTGTACTTGAAATATATAGAACTATTATATTGGGCTGTCAGCTAGGCCTTTCCCCTGTTAGCTCCTTTACTTGGGAATGATGCTTTATAACCGTTTTATAAATGGAAAAAGATCACTTTAGTTTAATCCCTCTGATGTAAAAGCAATGTCATTTGCTTCATGAAACATCTTATCGCCACCTTGTGAATAGCAGCATAAGCAGTTCATACCGCTTAATAAATACGTTATTCAGTACTTATGCATGTCTTATGAAGTCCACATGTTGGTAGCCTTCAAATAAACTACTACCTGTTTATTCTTTCCAGCTGTGAACATGCTACTCATGCTATCTGTGCTGAAGCAGAGAAGACAGTAGCAGGGTTTAAACCTTTGTGTGTGTGTGTTTAAGTTGTAACCCTCCAAGCTCTTTGTTTCTTCTTCTTAATATTCACACATGTGCTCTGAATTGCTAGTGCAGCTTGAGAGAGCGATGACTTCAGCTTCTCTGTCACGTTGAGCGATACACACATTAGTATTTGTAACGTTCCAGCATCGATTGCTGCTAATGCTCCAACTCTGGTTTCACAGGTGGACCTCGTATCAGCAAGGCTTTGTCACCGCTGTAATAAATTGTTCTGAACAGATTGTTCTCTCCTCTTTTTTTCGTAGCTCTCTTCTTTTGAGGCAAATGAATGATCTATAGGCTGAGACTGAGAGATATGGACACTTAGCTCGATCACATATTGTGATTTTTTTTTTTCTGCATATGGAACTTGTGCAGCGCACCTTTCATCCTCTCTTCCCTTCTGGCAAAAGAAGATGAAGAAGCAAGACAGATGAGGTGTAGTTGTAAGTTAACTGAAAGAAACAGAGGAAAGATAAGAGAGGTGCACAGCACATTGCACAGGTTATAGAACGGCACCGCAGTGTGGTTGTGGTTGTGTAGTGGTTGAAGACAAGCTACTTGAGCATAGTCAAGCAGATAGGAAGATATGGAACTTGTTAAAAAGCATACAGTTTGGTTAAATGCGCAGTTTAAATATTAAAGTTGTTAAAGCTTAATAAGCTGTTATATCAGTGTTGAAAGACTGTTTCTATTCTGTCTGAATAATTCTGCTCTGCCTGTTTAGAATCGTAAGCCTCTAAATGTTGAACTTTTATGCTGGGGGTTAGAAAGAATGGTGCACTTCAAGCTCGTTGAAACAAGCAGAGCAGTGCTGCCTGAGGTGCGGATGTTTCACTTACACTCAAAAGCATCCACATTTGTTTATTTCATTATGATTTGAATTTGGAATTTGGATTATGTTTATATGTAATTTCTTGACATTTAAATTGGAAAAAGTCGCAGGTGCACAAAGCCTGCTGATACATAATGTACACCGAATGTAATTGCAATCCATTGCTTAACTTATTATGCAAAGAAATGAGGAATTACGGGGGACCTCTGAGGGTTAATTTGCAGTCCTGTTTAGGACATTTCTGTTTTTGAGGAAACATGAGCCCCCAGTTAGGCTAGACCTGTGTTCAGTTGGGTGTGTTACAGAGTGTGTGCCAATGGCGTTCTGCAGCCAAATTTAATTACGGATATCAGACGATCTTGGGTGCGTGAGATGTGAAACTGTGCCTGCTTATCGTTCGCTGTGTCTGTGTGCGGTTTTTACTGTGCCGTCTGCGCTCTTCTCTTCTGCGAAGCAGCAGGACTGTACACTCCAGTGCGCATATGTAGGGCAGTGTGTTAGGAGGGCAGTGTGTAAAGCTGTGCTACAGAGAGCGAGACTCACTTTCAGCCTGCAGAGCATGCTTCCACACACGCTCCCTTTCTGTCTAACCAACTCAAATTGGCAGTCAAGGGAATATGGAGCTCTCACTTCAAGAAATGCATTGGTGTTCCGTTCATTGCTTTCTCCCCGTCTTTCTCTTTCTCTCACGAAATGGCAAGGACGTTTCTGTCAGAATCACATCATATAGTAGCCAGCTCCTATGTGCAGATATGCATTTTTGGTATCACGTATTTTGAAGTGAACCTACATAGAGTCTGAATAACACATACATAAGCATTGAATAACAAATTTAAAACATATGTCAGGTTTTATGAGCATCTTATTTAAAGTTGATGCAGTTTATAGCACTGATGCAAAGCATCATTTCCAATAATGTTTAAACACATCAAATATGTCATAACACATATGCAAGTGTTAAATAATGTATTTGTTTTTTGTTTTATGAAAGTATTTGATGTCCCTATACCTGACAATAGGTCTATTTCTAACATTATTATGAAGTTGTCTTCTCTGTAATCTATCTATAAGGGCATTAAAGGCATTACAACACATGCACAAGCTTTAAACATTTGTGGCCACCTCATGTCACATATGATGTTTAATAAAGTCTATATGAAATTGATGGACATTTATAATAACACCATTATAAAGCATGTATAAGGCCTTCAGATAAGTTTCCACTATTTTTTCTTATTTACATCATTATTTACATCTTGAGCTGTCATAACATGTTTAAATGATAGGTAACTTATGGTTTAGTGAATGGCATTGTGTTTACAGCTTTACAGCTTTAACGTAGCACCTGAAGATGGAGTTTTGTGCACACACACACACACACACACACACAAACACACATTCACACAGACTTACATACACACACTCACACACACACACACACACACACACACACACACACACACACACATACAATGCACTACTTGTCTGGCGTTTGTGTTAATGAATAGCATTATCTCACCCATCACACTGATCACGTCTCTGACTGAAGCACATGCTCAGCGAGCCACTCAGTTTTACACGGAAACCCATTCAATGCATGGACACACAAACACCACCTTCCTCTGTCACCTCATCTCTGCCTTCCTTTCTCCTGTCTTTCTTTCTTTTCTCCCCTCCTCTTCCAAACCCACACTCTCACACACATGAAGGCATGAAGCACACACTAAGCAAATCTGTTTGAAGTCTGGGACAGAATATAAAAAAGAAGGGGCTCCTTTACACATGAAGTATTCATGCTGCGAGGGGCATATGTGTGTGTGTTAAGAGAAAGAGAGAAAGAGTGGTGGAGAGAGGCGCTCCCTCGCGCAGTGTGGACTCCTTTTCTGGCTGTGGGGAGTAAAAAGGGGCAGGGCTGTGTAAAGAAAAAGAGGGAGGGAGCGAACGACTGCACGCATGTGTCTGTGAATGAGAGTGTATGCGTGTGAGAGAGAGAGAGAGAGAGAGAGAGAGAGAGCAGCGCGGCTGCTAGCGTTACTCCAGCAGCACGACTGCGGGATTTCATCCACTCTTCAATCCTGGTGCGCAGCAAAGGAAGAGGAGGAAAAGGCAGAGGGATTGAATGAAGCACCGCTGGTAAAGAGACACAAACAGAGAGGAAGAGAGAGAGAGAGAGGATGGAGGGAGGAAAACATTGCACGGGGTCATAAAAAATGCAAAAGCATGAATGACAAGTGAGAAGAGACAGAGTGAAGAACAGCTACCCTCGGAGTGAATGGGACTTACACTGTGCGATTTGTGTGGAGCATATCGGATTTGCAGCTTAACGCTTTGCGGAGTAAAGCGGCTCTTGGGAAATGTGCAGTGAAGAGACTTCTTGCCCTCCACTTTCTCTGCCTCGGACCCCTCCCACACTCCACATCCCTGTGCTCTTGTACTTTGCCCAGCTGCAACTCCAGAAACTTGTCCATGCTTTTTTGTCTAAAAGGATAATCAGAGGCGAATGAGAATGTAGTGGAGGTCCTGTCGTTTTTACATTGTGCTAGCTCATCTTCTCTCCCTCTCCATGGCACACTGTGGATATGGACACGTGGACCTCAGTCTGTTCTTTGATGGTTTTTGCCTTTCGCTGGCAAAACTGAGTACTCACTACGTTAGATGATGGATTGGAAAGAAGTGTAAGTGCTTTCACTCACTCTAGCTTTGTGTGCTTGTTGTTCCCAAGGGAAAGGTTAATGGCACTCACTCTTTTTTTACAGCTTCACTTAATTTCCTTCCCTTAATGAAGCCAGTTAATCCAAAGAAGACAGTTAATCCAAAGAAGACAGTTAATCCAAAGACTTAAATATATAGGAAAATGATTTCTCAGCAATTTGTCAAAGCATGCATGCTAGTTCGTGATGTGAGATATTGTTCATTACTGCAAGAACCACACGCACAGTGTGCCGTGTCTGTGTAGGTGTTTTGCAGCGTGGTTGAACAGGTGGACAAGCAACAGTGAGTAGAGGCACTTGGTCATGTTCTTTATGGCTAGTGTCCATGTACGAACTGAGCCAGCTTTTTGTGTAAATGAGATAGAAAGACTGGCAGAGAGAGAGAGAGAGAGAGAGAGAGAGAATGGGAAGGGAAAGGGTGAGTCAGGGGAGGAGACATGGGATAAGCAATTCATTTTCCCAGTAGTGTACAAAGGCACATAAAGGTGGGTTAAAGTTGTTATTGCTCATTCATTTATTGGCTCTTCACATCACAAGGTCTCTCATTTGCTCTCACCTTCTCTGGCCTATTTTCTCTCCTTTTCCCCTTCATTATGCCAACAAATTGTGTCTAGGTGCGTGCGTCCCAGGTGAAAGGTGAAGAGTGCTCGCTCTTTTTCTTACCACTCCATCCAGATCTCCTCTTTACTACTCTGGCATTGCAGAACTTGTAGTTTTCTTTAATTCACACAGACTGATTGTGCAAACTGCGAAATTAGTTAATAGTTTCTTCCAGACACCGGATGTTGCATTCCACCTGGATTTATCATAGATATGACTAATGAGATAGGTTCTTTGAGTTTTTCAATGAATCAAGCAGTCACGTGATCCAAGAATAAGTGCAGACCAATTCTCAACCATAGATACAAGATATATTGCATTTGCACAGTGTTGTACTGTTAGCCCTAATCACAGTGTAGCACAATGTGCTAACTTGCTACTCACAGTGTAATGACACTGTATAATACAGATGGGTGTGATACTAGCCACTATTCACATGCTAACTTGATAAATATAATGACTATATGACTTATAACTTAATGAAGTTAGCATGTGGCTATTGTTTAGTTAGCTTGGTAATAGCATATTTGCTGGCCTTTAAAACATAATATAATATAATATAATATAATATAATATAATATAATATAATATAATATAATATAATGTGTAAAAAATTAATCTACTTTTATAATATTTAATGCTCCAGTAAAGTTGAAAATTAATACAAGTTACATTTACAGCCAGTTATTATTTTTACTGCACTGAAATATTTTGAAGACACCACTGCATTTTATTGAGTTTAATTTAGAATATGGTCACATTGTTACACCACTACATAGCAGTGTGACTTCATCCTGTATGTCATGCAGCTCAGAAATTGACATTATATCACAAGGCACAAGGCATTCTGCCTGTTCCAGTCCTCTCCTTTTCTTCCTTTTTCTCTTCTTTTTTTGCCTTACTCTCCTTTTGCACACATAAGGCTTTTCAGAACACATTTCCCTTCCTCCTACTTACACACACATACCCCTCTCTCACGGGCCGGCAGTTCCCTGGGGAGCGACTCCTCCTGTATTCCTCTTGGATGCTATAATTATTTCATCAGCCAGCGGTGTGTTCCCTGATTGTGCTCTTGGGCTGTCGCTGCGGGCTGGAGAGCAGGAAAAGAGAAAGGAGGGGTGGAGAACACAGAGAGAGAGTGTCTGTCACTCCTGAAGGTGTAGAGAGATGCAGAGAGGAGAGGGAGTGAGGGAGGGAGAACGGGTGGACAACTAGCAGACACAGACATACACGTGTCCGAAGGGAAGTGACTACACTAATGAGCAGTCTACATGTTGAAGAAAAGATGATCTGCGCGCACACACACACAAACACACACTGCCACATATTCTGTTGAATCTTACACACACCCACTCACGCACTGCCTATCTCTCATCACTGCCTCTCTATAGCTTGGTGTAAATGAAAACACATTCCTTCCTCTGTGAATATTCACGCTGACATTGTGCAAACCAAAGCATGCTATAGCGTTGGGCCATAATGTACCTATTTGTTTGTATGTAGAAACTTTTTAAATGGTTTATTCAGCACTTTGTATGTACTAAATTGCTGGTGGTTTCTGTCTCAGGGGAATTCTTCCCATTTTCATTTTAGGATTCAAAGTACCTCCCTCCCTCCACTATGGTGTTGGTGTATAAGACAGATGCAGCATGTCAGGTCCTCTCCACTTAGTGCAGTCCTTACACTCTGCACAGACCGTGCCTATAAGACTTCTCCTAATGAGAGCTACTCGTTGCACCAAGACATCAGTTGTTTCTCTTGCCTTTCCATGTTTCCAATCACTTGCTTTCTTTTTCTCTTTTTCCTTGTTCTCTTTTGCCTTTCTCTTCTATTGTCTTTCACTTTTTGTCCCTAATAATATGTTTGGTTAAAACTAAGGACACTTTACAATTTCAGCAACACTTCAAATCAATAGCAAATAACAAAACATGTTAAAGAGTCACAAGTCTCAGACCAGTTGAATTTTACTACTGCTGTGAAAGTGTCCCAGTTCATGGCCCAGTCAAACTCTACCACTGCAGTAAAAAGTGTCCCAGTTCATAAGTGGAACTGGGAGAGTCAAACTACAGTGCAGTGTCCACTGCCCGCTGCCCATGGCCCAGGCAAGCTCCATTACAATGATGAAAAGTGTCCCAGTTCACAGCACGGTCAAACTCCACTACTATGGTGAAAAGTGCCCTAGTGCACAGACTGGTCAGATGGCCAAGTCAAACTCCACTACTGTGGTCCGCAGTTTCTTGGCTCTCTAAGTTTTATTTTATAACATTTGTAATGTTCAAGTGCTGTGCACTTAAATGGTTTGATTTCACATCCATGCATATGTTATGCAACCCTGATGTGTTTTACAGCAGGGTGCTTATTTAGTCTGCAAAGTGCTAGTACAAAGCAAATAAACATTGTTACTTTCAGAGGAGAAAAGAAACAAAAAGCAAGCCAGTCCAGCCAGTTCAACTGTAATAAATTGGAATTGACAAAATTCATGATTGATACATCCCTAATGTTTACTCCTATTCCCTATCTTATTCCATTTCTCTTTTACTGCTTTATCTATGGCAGTCTTATAGAAAACGACCAAAGCTGTTCTACAGTTCAAGTAAAGGTTATTGGTATGTCCTCCTATCAAGTTAGCTGCTATTTCAGTTAAGGTCTTTATGCGCCACTTCCACCTGGAAATTTAAGACTATATCTCATGTGAATGGTGAGATTAATGTCAAGACTATGGCTGGGTTATTGTAGAGTCAGAGGTAGCAAATGGTTGATGTCAGGGCTAATGACTGAGCTGACCCCATTAGCTACAGTTTCATGTTTCCTTCTGAAAAATTGAGAGCTTTTTGGGGGTACTGGGGCATAATGCACCCATTTGGGTTGTGAAAGAGCCTGTGGAGCGAGAGAAAGAGAGCGAGGTCTGTCTGTGTTTACTTTGGCTTCGAGGCGGGGGCTTTTGACCTTTCAGTTCTGATTTCATAGTGTTGGATTGCAAATGTCAAGCTATACCATTAAATCAATCAGCAAAAGAGTGGATTGATTTTTTTTTACCCCCTAACTTGAATAAGAGTGAATATTTGCAAGCTCCTTGGAAACCTCCTTCCCTGTGGTGTGCAGAGAACTTTTGATTGCTTTTGATGAAAAGCGTTCTCGACCGAGTGACAGACTTTGGATGTTAAAGATTAAAGTTATGTGACTTATATTCAACATGTGACAACAAAAACAGCTTATTGTTATGTCAAGGCTGAACGTGATTTAGTTTGTAGAAAGCATCTCAGAAAGGACACAGCATTTTACAATCTTGAGTAGGCTTGTGTGGTTTCTGGTCCTGCGTGACATACTGTTATCTATGAAAATGACTACAGTGCATCACAAAGCTCAAAGCAGTAGCAGATAACTTGAAGCTTGTTTCGGATCCCAGTACATAAACATTTTAAAAATGTACCAGAATTAACATTAGAGAGAATTATTGTGTTTGCAAACAAGGTGCAAATACAGAGTTCACTGGGGAGAGGCCCTCTGAATAACCTTTCGGTTTTGGGGAATCCCTGAAAATAAAATTGTTATGGCGTTATGCTGTCAAATAACATCACCAATACAAATTTAGGGACAGGTAATGGTTGGTCCTGCTTCATCAGCTGTTTTACTGTTTTAGCTCTACCTGTTTTTACCTTTTATTTCATGCAGCTCATTTTCACTTACCTGCTGTTTTTATACTCAAGTGCATTCTGTGTTCTTTGGTAGGGCTGCTCAGAAGCTGAATCTTTCGTCCAAGCGGAAGAAGGCCCAACCGCCTGTGCTGGAGCCTCCAGAGCCTTCCATCTACCCCACCAACTTCAGCAGCATCCTCCAGCTCTCCCCACCGCCCGCTCCACCATGCCTGCTCAGGGCCAGCTCAAAGGCCAAGGAGAACCCTGGCATGGGCAAGGTCAGAGAGATAAACACATACACATGAAAACGCAGGAACTATGGGTGTGCTTATAAATGCATTCTTTTTGACAGTGAGTAAAGAGCAGTGCTTTATGCTCTTAAAGTGACCGGGGAAAATGCTAAGCCATACATCTCCCTGTTCAGTGGGGAACACACATGCAAGTGAGGTTAAGTGGCACAATAAACGTACAAACACACACATACACACAGAGCATGGGGTATGTGGCACAGCTGCAGAGAGGGTGCCACATTTGTCTGCATGCAAACCGCTGCCCAGACTACCTCAGGGCAGTGCAGGCTGGTGTAGTGGCATAAATCCCTGGGAATGTCATCAATTCACTTTCTGTTTTTCTCCCTGGTTTATTCTCTATGGGAGGGACCATTTGAAGGTGTTGATTAGCTGGTTTTTGCCATCATGCTGTGCTTACATTTTTGGAAAAGACTTTGAATGGGCATTGAAGTGTTCAAAAGGAAATGCCTCAACCCATGTTATTGCATTACAGAGCTGATTGTTAAACTGTGAACAAATAATTGTTTGAATACGTAACACCTCTCTTGAAAAGCGGCAATGAAGTCTTATTTTGTCAAAGAGTGTGCTTAGAATCTCTGAATGGGAGCTACGCCAACAGTAGCAAGTGTTCGGCATGCACCCCCTTTGTATACTGGGTATTGTATTCTACTCCATATTACTGTATTTATAGTAATGGAGAAGATTTGTACCAGATTAGATACCACCTGCTCTGTGAGATGATTGTAGCACATGTTGCCAAAAGCTCCAGCCCATTGAGATGATTGTTAACTGCCCGTTGAGAATGGACTCATTGAAGCCCAGCTTCACTAATGAGCTTCCTCTTCCCACTACCGAAACACACACATCTGCCGCTGTCTGAATAGGCTCGACTGCTGGGTGAAGTTTGGACTGTCAGTTCAACTTTTGCTTTTGGTTTTTACTGTAAAAATGTTATTGAATCCCACTTAGCGTAAATCTTGCCTGACATTTGCCTGACATTGTCACATTTTATATACTGCCCACTGACCCACAATGTTTACAGGGTTTGCTTAAATTATGGGCTGTAGCACTTGCTTTGTGAATTGTATTACCATGTTAAATAACAGGGCCCTGTCTGGTTCCGGCTGAGTCTAGCTTTCAGGTCATTGAATCAGACAGCAGGACAGGAGAGTTAAGAGACTAATGGCGATGTAGAGGTTATCCAGGGCTGGAGGGGACAGAGCCATTAGTACGTCTAGCAGGAGGTGTGAAAATCCAACAGTCTCCCTAAGACCCATCAGACCTCTGGCCTCATATCAAATGGCAGACAAATGTAAATATAGTGGAGACAGTTAGTTCAACCTGAGCACAGCTCTGTCTGGGTCATATATGGAAGCCTGTTTCCAATGTCAAGACTGCTGTAATCTGTTCACCATGTGCACACGTCCATCAGCGGTAATCAGCCCCAGTGGAGTGGCCCGGCAAGGGCCGCCGCTGCGGTGTACGCATTCCATTGACCACATGCACTGCCATAGGATTGGCAGGCCGGACATTGTTTCGCTGCGCTGGAGCCGTAGTTCTGTAAATAGTCCACAAGAGAAGACTAAGGCTTTGTGCTGCTTGGAGTTCCATAGTAGCTCCATAGGGAATATACTGTACCTGTGTTAGCTGTGCCATGTGCTGTGGGGCCACGTCCTGTCACCAGTGCCAGTTTCTCACTGATGTGATCATGCAAGCGCTAATTAGCACAGTTCCTCAGTTCCTCAGCTGCTGGGCACTTGCTCTCGCTGGCTCTGTGTGTGGTCGACTGTGAAAAGCGTATAGCACTGCAAAAGGCTATGGAAAAGTTTCTCATGGCTTCTATAATGGAACTGACTCTCTGAAATTGTTTTGGTCTGTGGTAGAATGACCATACATCTTCTTTTTACAGGGCACAACCTTCCTTTTGGAAACCTAAAAAACATGTCTGGAAAGGATTTCTAAATTGTCTGGGACACAATCCCAAAATGTCTGGGATTTGGCATGTTGACTTTTGCGTTCTATAGCCTGCCCTGTGCCATCCCACTTTACCGAGTGTCTTCTTTTTTAAAACTACAGGCATCTCATATGAACACATGAATTGCAAATCCATAATCAGATTTGTGACTTATTTTATGTTGGCTTTTCATGTGACATATACAGATTATGTTCATACTTTATATCTTTATCATCATTTATAACCCTCAGTTTATGATATGCTTCTGTCAAAACCCTAAAACTGTAATGATGTGTAATGAAGTCATCATTCATAAAACAACAAACATGAAAGTTTTTAATACATAAACAATGATTTGTAATTGAAAGATAAACATTTTCATCACAAGTTAGGATTTATAGTTGAGGAACCCTGATGAGGTTTGCACTTTACAATCATAATTTTACACTTCCAAAAAAAGAAATGAATAATAATAATAATAATAATAATAATAATCTTGCATTAGTATACGATTCCTTTTGATGACAGAAAATTAAATCTTAAGTTCTCAAGCTTCTAGGCTTAGGAAAGAACTTCAGATATTCTCCTCACAATCATGAATAAAATACTCCGTGATTACATTAAATTTGATATTACTTAATCACTTATAATTTGCTGAAATGTATCTTGCATAACATTTTCTTATATAACAGGGTTTTTTTTGCTTTTTTTCTTTTCTTTTCTTTTCTTTTTTTCCTCTCACTCATTCTTATATTCTTGGAGCAGGTGAAGGTGATGGTGCGGATCTGTCCGTCTGCCGAGGTTCAGGACTCTTCTGAGTCCACATCCTTCCTGAAGGTGGACCAGCGGAAGAAGCAGCTGACCCTATATGAGCCTTCGCTACTGACCCAGCCAGGCTCAGTGCACCGCCGTACACCACTGGCCGCCCCAAAGATGTTCGCCTTCGATGCTGTCTTCACCCAAGATGCCTCTCAAGTAAGATCAACTGTGGACTACACATTGGACTTGCATTATTGAGTACAAGATGGAAATGCCTGTTTTGCGTCTGTTGGTGTGCAGCTAGCTTGTTTGTTTTGCCACCCCAGTGCTGCTTTACTGTGTGTTTGGGCAAAGACATTTCCTCAAGGGCAGGAGGACATCTGCACAGTGCACATACACATACATCCTAGGCAGGGCCTGGGGCTTAATGCAAAAATGGCTATCTTGGGACAGCAGCATTCTTCACAGTATGCGCTCAACAGCTGTTTCTTTTAAGTCTGGAAAATGGTTTGAATTCCGGCCACATATACCCAGCAGCCCATTCTCAGTTCATCACCCAGACTCAAAAGCCACAAGGGCGTCCAAATTAAGACCAGCGCGCCTTCCAAACAGCCACACAAATGAAGATGAGGATACAGTCACAGTCCTTGAGAATGATTAAGTGAGAACAATTTGGCTGTGATTTTGCACCAGCTTAGGACAATGTCTATACTAGAAGACCTGCTTCACAATGGCTCCGATTCAGAATTTGTTTGTTTTAGATGCAGATTATCATATGACTCATTAAACCAAATGTCATCTTGATTAACCTGTAGACGCTGAGAGTTATTACTCCTGTTGTGCAGTTATGAGTTAATTATACAGTTGTGCATTATTTACATTCACATTCAATTCAGTATATTCATTGGTTAGAGTCTGTGCTTCCAACTTATATCTGTCTTTTTTGATGTCAAGAAATGACAAAAATTAAGCAAGACAGTATGCAAACCGTGACTTTTTGAATCAATTTCAAATCATAACGATAATCTTGTATATTAATGACAAACATTAAAGTGAGTAAAAATGAATACAGAATTATACCATGCTTTTGTTTTTGTCGACATTAACTGCCATTAAGTAAAGGCTGAAACTGCTGTTGTAAGCAGTCGAGTGAGTGTGATAGTAAATCTTCTAAATCAGTATTTTTTTCTGTGGCACAAGAGGGAAATTATTTTAGTGAATTGCTTTCTGTGTGCCATTCTTCAGATTCCAGTCGGAGTACCTCTATGTCCTTATATATGTTTGTATATGTGCATGTGTGTCTGTATGTTCTGATGTATGGAAGGAGATTACTGCAGCAGTAAACTGTCCCAGTGGACTGGGGCTGCTGGAACAGATTGTAATGATAGTGCTGTAGAATGCAGCAGTGTAAACCACTCCACGTCCAATGAATCCATGATGGGCTGCTGCTTTGTTGACTCAATGTTTCTCTGTGTATCTGTTGCTAATGATGCAATAGGTGGATTTGTGCACACAGCAGGGATATCTGCAATTCAGCTTGACAAAGACAGGGTACGTTATGCTGCACAGCTCATGGGCTTCTACTAGAAGAGGCAACTGTGCTGCAGTAGTTAGCGGTGTGATTATACATCAGTTTTATAGTAATTTTCACTCATTTACAGCAGAATGAGTATTCACATTCTTCGTGATAAACCGTGCAAAAAACCTTTAAGACTTTTTTCTCCAAATATTTGGGCATATCGTCAGTGTCATAAGCTACCTGACCTACTGACTGTTTATATAGGACTGTATATATTGTTCATATGAAGAAGAACGCTTGTGAAAGTTCCTTTTTCATGACATCCTATAGCATGAAATGCATTTTTGAGGTTTTTTTTTTTTTCCAAGAGTAATACTTGATTACTGACTGTCCATATTCTGCTTACAGGCTGAAGTGTGCTCAGGGACTGTGGCTGAAGTCATCCAGTCAGTGGTGAATGGAGCGGATGGATGTATCTTCTGTTTTGGTCATGTCAAGCTTGGTAAGCTCCACTGGTCCTAGTGATATACTGCATTAGCTGCATTAGCTCATCATTACATCTTATTAATTACTTTTGGGCAAGATATGACTCATAGGTGTGAAGGTCCAATCATTTGGCTAATAGCGTTAAGGCCACTTAGCGGCTGAGTGTAAAACTGTTGCCTTCTTACCGTTTCTGTAAAAGGGCTGAATTATATATCCAAGCGAATTGAGCATGTGTATATATATATATATATATATATATATATATATATATATATATATATATGTGTATATATATATATTTATATATATATATATGTGCGTGTGTGTGTGTGTGTGACTGTAGATGATTGCAAGCAGAAAGGCTAGAGGCTAGAAAGTATAATTAAAAGCCTGGTAATTGACCGTTACACTAGACTGTGTTTGAGTGTGCTGCATTATTGCCAGCACTGCTCATACCTATTAAATGTGGAAACATTTTTTTCTTGTCTCAGTCACAATATGTATAGCGTGGCCAATCACTTGACTATTACTTGGTGAATTAGCATATCACTGCTATCTGAACAAAACCTTAATCTCCAAAATAATAACTTTACAGCAGAAAGAATATATAAACATACTTTACTTTTGATGTAAATCAATGGAACCAGACTTTTTCCATGTCAGTTTGAGCCATTTCCTTTGCTACGTTAATCATAAAATTTACACACAAAGGGCAACAGTCACTTTTATAGTGTCAAAAACTAAAAAAATGTGAAAAGTGGCAGCAGTGATACACAGAGCTGTGCAAAATTCAGAGACTGCCTTCATTTATTTAATTCCAGTCAAAATAGCGAATAAGTGCAAGTTACAGTATAATAGCGTATTATACATATTGTCACCTTTTATTTTATTATAGGACACTAGTACATGAATTTGATCATCCAATATCTTGACCAGGTAGCTGCACACTCATTACATCACCAGCAAAAAAGCTTTTACTGACATTCTAGTGCTTGAAACAGTGGTATGTCATCTTCATGCCAGAATCAACAGCTTTTTTTCCCCCCTCGCCAGGCAAGACATACACCATGATTGGCAAAGACAGCTCCGCTCAGAGCCTTGGCATTGCGCCCTGTGCCATCTCCTGGCTCTTCAAGCTCATCAGTGAGCGTAAGGAGAAGACAGGAACACGCTTCTCTGTGCGAGTATCTGCTGTGGAGATCTACGGCAAAGAGGAGAGTCTGCAGGACCTGCTGTCTGATGTCTCATCAGGCAGCCTGCAGGACGGCCAGTCCCCTGGGGTCTACCTGCGAGAAGACCCCATCTGTGGAACACAGGTTGGTGGGATTTTTTTTCTCACATGGCTCTTCTGAAGGTACTCTTAGTATTAGGCATGAAAGCTTCAATTTTCACAACCCTGGTTCTGAACGAGCCTCTGTTCTGCACATCTTTGGGTTCCCCTGCATTAACACAACCACTGTAACACAAATCAGGAAGGGCTTGTTAATTAGCTGATAAGTTGAATCAGGTGTGTTGGGAGAAAAATATGCAGGGAAAAGGGTATTCCTGCATCAGTGTTGGGAAACAAAGTCCGGCAGATTAAAATATATTAATGTTAAACGTAGAGTTATGTTCATAGATGCCTATTAGCAATGTTTGCAAAAGTAATATGTTTAACAGAGGAAGCAATAGTTTAATAGAACTAACCTGATTCCACACTTACATCACTCATATGCATACCACATCAGAATCAGCCAGTAGCAGAGCTAATGACGATGGAGAAAGTTATACCGACAGTAACCCAAATAATCTTGCATTTGGGAGATATCAGAAAAGCAACAGCTATCCCATGTTCAGATTAGTATCAGCTGATGTTCAGAGAAAACTGGTGAACGAGTTGGCCTCACAAACCATTGATTTGCCCACTTCCATTTTGTATATGCAGCCTGATCTCTGTATGAACAACCAACAAATATGCACTGCCGATGTCTTGGTCTGTTCTCTAATTCTTTTCAGTAATTAGACATTCTGTGTTTTAATCACACCTAACCTTGCCTTTAGCAGCAGTGGTTTATAACAGAGCCTTCTACTGACAGGCAGCTGTTATGGTGGTTCTTCCTCCAAGGCCCTTCAGCATCCATATGGGGGTGCTGCTGCTTTCTCTCTCTCTCCCTTCCCCCACTGGTCCCTTCATTGGAGGAGGGTAAATAGTAGGGGGGTAGTTGGCGTTTGAGAGGGGGGTATGGGGTAGTTGAAAGCGCTGCCAGGTGTTGGCGTCAGATGTTGTTTTTTTGGGGGTCCATATGAGGCCAACACTTCAAAGGCTGCCTAGAGGCTTGTGAAGTTGAGATACAGGGAGTCAGGCTCCACCCGGTGCTTCTCGCAGTGTTCTCCACTGTCTCCAGCTCCACTGCTGCTTGCTGGGTGAGGTGACTGTCCATTACTGCTTGCTTCAAGGTTCAGTTTAGTCTTTGTAGGAGTGATGATAACTTGCATCTATAACAAAGACTCGGTACACATTAAAGGAATAATTTGTGGAATAAAACAAGGCCATTGTAGCTAAACAGTTATGGAAGCTTTTAGCTGCCATAGACATTGTGAAAACTTCATGCCTGAATGATCACACACTTGCCTCGAGTTGTAAAGTAATCTCAAACAGACTTGCTTATGTTGTTTCTGCCACCAAAAACTAAATTAAAACTAAACTAGATAAATTGACCTTATAACTCCAGTGAAAAACCTGAAGAAGAAGAACTAAGACACCAAACATGCAAATTATTCACCAAACTGTTAATTTAATACACCTTCTGCATATATATGTAGCTCTTTGTCATAGTACTGTTGCTTGTGCTGAATTTGATGGTCCTGTTCCCTCTGGACTGGGAGTGCACCAGGTCCTCAGCCTGCTGCTTTATCTTGCCGTCTTTTTTCATAGTCATTCCCAGCGCACAGGGGAGGCTCTTTCCTGGGGCAAAGATGCTGTCTTTTGCCCTCTTGATCTACTGCTCTCCCTCTGCCTCAATAATCCTTCTCCCACTATATGCATATTTCTCTCCCTCTTTGCCCCAGAGACCCATCCTAATGGGCAAGCTGTGTGTAGAGCGGTTCAATTAGCTTTCTGTCTTTCTTATGTAGTATCAAGGCATCTTTCTGTCTGTCTTTCATCACAACTACTCCATGGGTCTAATTACTTTCCACTAACACACACATATGGATACACCAAATGCCACTGTTTTTGTACAGGCTACAAATGTAATACTTACAATAGTGTAATAATTTTTATTATGCCATTGTGCTGCCCAAAAGACTGTATTTCATTAGAATTCATACAAATAAATACTGAAGCAGTAAAAAGTCACACATTTATTTAAAAAAAAAGCTGTGAGCTAGTTTGAAGAACAAAGTTCGGATCCTGATCTTTTCTGGATGCGTCCAGCCATCATTTGGGCTATCTTAATTTCATCACATGCACACTTGATTGAACACAGGCATTGCTTAGTCAAAACAGGTTTTAGGTAATAACTACAGTTAAGATGAAAAGCACACATGAGGGAGGTTTGGAAATGGTTAAATGTTGAAGGCATGGTCCAAATTTGCCAACAATTATATTAATAATTGAGTAATCTACCAATAATAATCTACCAATAAGAAAACTGCAGAAAGTCAGATTTTGTCAGTAATCCAGCCACCATGTTTACAACCAGGTAATCAGATAATGGGAAACTTGTGGTCTACGTGTGCCAGTAACTGGATTTCTGTTTTGCGATAGTCAATAAACTTACAGAATAAGAGGTGACTTAATCAATGAGTCACTTTACCTGAAAATATGAACATTCATCATCTAGAAGAGGAAGAATATTTCATTTAATCATATCATCAAGCATGTAGTTGATCTTAGCACTGCTCCAAAGTATTTTCTTGTCATCTCACATGTTCTGTGTTGAAGCCCTTGAGTAAGGGTATACATGCACTGAAGCTAAAATCCAGCTTTCCTTATTGGATTTTATAATCAGATTTCTAGGCCTTCTAAAAAACATCTAAAAAAACAGAGTTTGCTATGTACATGACCACTTGATTTATAATAATGTCAAACAATAGAAATTGATTTAAGATTCCAAAAATACTAAACTCAGAAAAGGTAAACAAGGAAATCTTCAATAAAAACCTAGAAATATGTCAAATGCAAGTGTCCATCAGGATCTGTTTCTTGTTGTGAACTGAGGGCAGTAAGAAAAAATTAACAAATGCATTACCAGCATGCAACTGTCATTCATTCAGTCATTGTTGGTGTAGTTCCTTACACCGTCTGGTATTGCAGTATGAGTATTGCTTTTATTCTATTTGTTTCCATCCTGCGTCTTACACTGTGATAAGTCATACTTTTGTATTCTTCTTACAATGCACACTGAGTCAGTGTGAAATGCTGTGGCCTTACCGTTTGACTATAACAGTTTGACAACAGACAATAAAAGTAATGACAATAAGAAACTGAACTGGGTTGTCACTATTCTCCAGCTCCAGAATCAGAGTGAGTTGCGGGCCCCCACGGCAGAGAAAGCTGCCCTGTTCCTGGACGCAGCCATTGCAGCTCGCAGCACTAGCCGTCCTGATGCAGACGAAGAGGATCGGCGCAACTCGCACATGCTCTTCACCCTCCACATCTACCAGTACCGCATGGAGAAGAGCGGCAAGGGTGGAAGTAAGTACCCTCTTTAGTATGTGTGTGTGGTTAATTGTCTTCTCACACATCGCAGTGCTGGTGAAACCCCACTGTGCAGTTAATCGATGGTCTACACTACCATTTACTATCCTTTCTCACTTTTCATACTCACAGAGGAGGAGAACCACATCTCAAACTCATTAATCTAATAGCTGAGATATTACTGACCAAATCAGAGCTATCCTATCATCCTCTCATTTCTCCACTCACTCCATCATGTAGAAGGTAAATCAATCAGAGCTGCTTTGACCACTTCATTAAACTTTAATGGGAATTTTAACAGACAGTAATAATTCATGAGCAGCTAACGACCATAATCATTGTGTAGATGTACCTGTCAGAGCGCGATGCTGCAATGCTCATTAGCATAGGTAAATGCTGAGTATCTGATAACACAGGAATAACTCTGAATGCTTAATAAGCCCCCTAGTTTCAAATGCTTGTGGGTAGCCGACTACAAGCTTTCAGAAAGAACAGAGGAGAAAAAGCAGTACCAGAATAAGAATGAGGCTTCAGCCCGCTCTGAATGCAGTGAATCATGTAAGTGAATCATTTTGCTCCTCAGTACACAGGAATATGACCTGAAGAATAACAGTTATGTGATGAAAGGTAATGACTGTTATTCAAGAACTTTTGTACATTACACTATGTTCCACGGAAATGTCCCAGGTTGTGCCATTTATGATCAATCCAACATCCAGCGCACATTTCGGTTCCGTTGTCTTACAATTTACATTTTATTTTTATGCTAGTTACTGAATAATTTTGAACTGAATAATAGGTCTGATTTTTTATTTTTAAATTATTGATGCATATCATGCATGTTGCATTACTGAGAAATGCTATGGTTGTCTGGTTTAATGAAATTAAGGCTGGACTATGTTGAACTGGCTCTCTGTCACTATTCTTCAGTACAGTCACAGTGGATAACACTGCTAAGATTAACTTAATAATGTGCCTTGAGAAGTTGAATAATAACTTATGTTATGTCATGAGTTACTTTTACTGTATTATATTTTTAACAAATGAATAATTTTCCAGTATTCATTTAGTATCTACAGCAACACTGAGATGTGTGTATGCTACGGATGATGACTACTTGGGGGGAATGATGAATACTGTGTACTTATAGAGCCTGTTTTCTAGCATACCGCTGTTAAACTAGTCCAGTTTGCTTCAGATTTGGCCCATACTGGCTGTGCAGATTACTAAGGAATAGATCACACCCAGTCATGTGTGTATGAGTGTATATGTAGGTGTGTGCTCTTCTCCACACTTCCCGACATTACTTCAGAGTGGGCGTGTCAGTGATGTGCTATAAGCTCCTGCTACTGTGTCGAGTCACTGCAGGCCTGTATCTCCTGTCACATGGGCAGCTGTGGTACTAAATTAGCTACTAAATCTAAAGCCTTATTATTGCTAATTAAAGAAGACCTTCGTCTTAATCTGACTGGCTTTTGTACTGTGACCTAGTTTGCTTAAAAGTGATGGTATTAAACTAAACAAAGAAACAAAACACTTTCTGGATTATGATTTGTGTTGATAGAGCTGGTGAACAATGCTGGTAAGTTAGAATAACACATACTACGTATTCAGCAGTGCTGATGTGTTTGGGTGACCTTGAGTTGTACTGCTAATGAAATGTAATTTTCTTTCCTGTCAGGATCTGAACAGCAGTAGAAACCTACTGGAGAGTTTCTAATGTCTCTCTATTGTGTGTATCTTTCTCTCTGTTTCTCCCTCATAGTGTCTGGAGGTAGAAGTAGACTGCACCTCATAGACCTGGGCAGCTGTGAGAAGGTGCTTAGTAAGAGCAGAGACGGGGGAGGTGGCCTGTGTCTGTCGCTCAATGCCTTAGGCAATGTCATTTTGGCTTTGGCAAACGGAGCAAAGCACGTTCCTTACAGGTAGGTTTTTTATGTAAATACATTTGCTGTTTTCTTTCCTTAGGATGTTTTAGGGTAGAATTACCTATTTTACAATTTGTTCATTATCTCCTTTTCGGACGTACTCCTCAGAAATTCCACATACTAGGATTTCTTTGACAGTAACATTCCATGTGAATATCTCATGATTGCTTGAGGTATTCCATTTTCCACTGATGTAACACAGAATGAGAGAACACATAATGAGAGTTGTTGACAGCAAGACTAAGCATGTTGACTTGTGCTGAAAGGTTTATTGTCAGGTTGGTAGACTGCAAATATTTGAGGTTTAGGGTAATCATACATGTATCTCTGTGTGTATGATGGCCATGAACCATGACATGCTCTTAAACAGACACTGTGGAGTCTACTCCACAATAAATGTAGCTAAATTCCAATCTCCTTCTTGACGTTACTTATATAATGTGGTTTTTTGGTTCATATTAATTTATTGACTAAGAACTAAGTGAAAAAATAACATGTTCTTTTGTTCAGGGACAGCAAGCTTACAATGCTGCTTCGTGATTCGCTTGGAAACATCAACTGCAGGACGACAATGATAGCCCATGTCTCAGATTCCCCAGCTCATTATGCTGACTCACTCACCACTATCCAGCTGGCATCCCGAATCCATCGCGTTAGGAAGAAGAAGGCCAAGGTTAGTGGGACTAAAGTATGCATTTAAAGTATGCAGTGTACACAGCTCTTGATAGTAGTATTTGCAGATCCATTATTGCATTCAGCATTGTGTTTACATGTCTATATTTTAATTCTGTATAGGATATTTTGATATTGCCAGTGGTAAAATTACCTCCTTTGTGGCAAAAGCTAATCCTTTGCTTTATTGTGATGCCTAAATTATAGTGATATTAGTAAGAAGCATGAAAGAATTTTCCTGTGGAAAACTGAAAAGCAATAACTCAGGGCTAGTTTTCTTTAGTCTTGCTAACACATAATCATGCAATCAATAAGTGTTGTGGTGTAATGAGTACTCATTCTCACACTGAGTAGGTAATTAACCAGCATATATAAAATAGGCTTGTATTGATTGGAACATTTTGCTTGGTGGTTTATATTAGTCTGTTTCTTTATGTAGTATGCATCCAGTTCTTCTGGTGGGGAGAGTTCCTGCGATGAGGGAAGGATTCGCCGACCACCACATTTAAGACCCTTCCATCCTCGTACTGTGGCCTTGGACCCAGATCTGCCCTCTTTACTCAGTGATCCAGACTACTCATCAAGCAGCGAGCAGTCATGTGACACTGTCATTTATGTCGGCCCTGGTGGTGCTGCAATCTCTGATCGAGAACTCAGTGATAATGAGGGTCCTCCAGCCTTTGTTCCCATCATCCCCTCCCTCAACAGAAAGCAGCGTGGAAAGGAAGGACCAGCTGACCGTGACCATTTTAAGTGCAACACCTTTGCTGAGCTACAGGAGCGACTAGAATGTATTGATGGGAGTGAGGAGCCAACAACTTTCGTTGGAGAAACTAGAGGTAGTCAAGCAAGCCCTAAGATGGACATTAGTACCACAAAGCCCAAAGAAGGGACTGCATCTCTTTCAGCTTCCCCTAAGGCTTCCATAAAAACACCTTCATCCCAGCTGGACAGTACATTAACCAAACAACTCCATTCTGCTGCCAGCAAACTTCCCAGCAGCCCAAAACACAAGTCCAATTCTGAACATTCCAAATGGCAAGGTGCCACCTCATCTGATAGAGACATGCCTGAGAATGTTTGTTGTTCAAAGGCAGATGGTGAAAAGGGCTTCGTAATAGAGAACTCAGCTCCATGCTCTCCAGGGAAACAAGGTAAATCATTGTCATCACAAAATTCAGAGCCAGTGGTGAGAGAAAAGGTATTTTTCAACAGAAAGCAGTTACCCAAGCCTGCCCCTCCATCTCTACAACAAAGGGACAATTCCAAACCTAATGGGGAAGCAGAAGAAACATCTGCAACAAGAATTCCACCTATTGGGATGAGCCATCAATCTCAGAAGCAGGATGATTCAAGTAGCAGTTCCCCGCTTTTAAGCAGGGTTCATCATCTAAACCCCAGGACCCCACTAGAGGTCTGCCAGCTAAGGTCTACACTTAGGGAAAGGTGCATGGACAGAGATATCTTGAGGACTACAGTAACCCTCCAGCAACCAGTAGAGCTGAATGGAGAGGATGAACTGGTGTTCACTCTTGTAGAGGAACTATCTATTGGAAATATTGTGGACAATGGAAGACCATCCAGCGTCATAAGCTTTAATAGTGATTGCTCTGTACAGGCCATTGCTTCAGGATCTAGGCCAGTAAGCATCATAAGCAGCATTAATGATGAGTTTGATGCATATACGTCGAGTGTGGGTGCCTCTGAAGTCAACATTGAAATGGTTGCACCCTTGCAGGGGGAAACGTTTGCCTCTCTGGATAGCCGTAGTTCTTCTATAGGTTCCTGGCTAAGTGAAGTAAGTGTCTGCACATTGGAGAGTGAAGGAGCACAGTCTGCAGATGTCTTTCTCCCTGATGGTACACATATCGGCCCAGGTAGTGCTTTCTATCTGGATTCCTTTGGCATGTTCCAAAGCAGCCCCCAGAAAGAACCCAAGAGCTCACTAAACGATAGTGGTTTTAGCTTCTCGGAACAGGATAGCGACAGTGCTGCATCAAGTAAACTGTCCCTTAGTAAATGCTCATCCTCCCCAGAATCTATGAAAACATCTTTCAGAGGTTCACCAAAGCTGGCAAAATCAAGTAATATAAATTCATCCCCAACCCAGACCTTGCAAGACTCTTTTGTCCACTGTAGTCTTCCCAGGAAAATAAAACCTACCTCATGCACAGTTCAAAGTAGCTGCATTAGTGAGAGCAGTAACAATAGCAGTTGGAGACGTGAACCCCCGAGACTAGAGGGAAAGCCAGATGACCCATGGTATCGAATTGAAAATATGTCAGAGCTCCCTGTGCCCTCAAATTCATGTTCTTCTTCTAAACTATTAAAAAATGGAGCTAGTGGGATACCACCTAGAAAAGCAGGCACAAATTGCAACAGCATACCTCGAATACCCAAAACACAGGGATCTAATTCCTCACAGAGGGTGGTAGACGGATGTGAAAAATCCAGTTGCAGCAAAAAGATGGAGACCCCGAGCAAAATGCCACAGCTCAGAAGAGGTGCGACTACACTGGGGACAGTTCCAGTCATCCATACATCCATTGATGTCAAGGTTGGCCTGGACATTGGGTCATCAACTGGTAGTTTAAAGTTCTCATCTTTGGAAAAAAATGGGAAGGCAAGTAGACAGGATGTTAGCATGTTGCCAAAGCAAGGTGGTGTATCACCTCCTCCACCTCCTGTGCGCAAGTCCAGTCTGGATCAGAAGAATCGAATTCTGCTACCCCCAAGTGCCTTAAAGTCTGTATATGAGGCAGGAAAGTCCTCAGGACCCAGGCCTGCAAAGACAGAGAATGAATATGACCTTCGGTACAGAGGAGACTCTCACAGTTTAAAATCATCCAGCTTGAAGTCTGAACATAGTTTACTAAAAGCAACCTCCAGCCTCAAGGCCAGAGCCATGAGAGGGGATGCTGGACCACTGTATGGAAGCCAGGTATCCCTAGAAAGATGTGACAGCTTGACATCTTTGGGGTCTAAACCTGTGCTCAGTCGAGAAAACAGTGGGGCCAGTCTCAATGGAAAGTCAAACAGATCTGTTTCTAAGTTTGGATCACCTGTTGCCAACTCCTCCCCAGTCAGTACCTCGCCAACTCTTGGTGTTAATCTAGTCAACGTAGGGAAAAATGGACAAGTCAAAAGCAGTCTTAATGCAAGACCAGTGCCTGTAAATGGAAACAAAGCTCGCACATTATCTGCAAGCAACTCTAAAGCCCTGAGTTCCTCCACCAAGACTCTTGCAGCATCTGCAACAAGGAACGCCAACCTTCCACCTTCAGGGAAGAGTGCATTACCTCGTTCAGTGGCAGGATCCAATGGGAAACCAACAAGGGGAACTATTATGGGCACTAAACAAGCCATTAGAGCAGCCAACAGCCGTGTTAGTGAGCTGGCAGCTAGTCCTACTGGGAAACACCTGAGAGGATCTGGTGATTCAGACAGTGGCAATGACAGTGGAGTGAACCTCAGTGATGACAAGCCCACGCCCATTCCTATTCTGCCCTCTCCTTATAGCAAGATCACTGCCCCAAGACGGCCACAGAGGTACAGCAGTGGTCATGGAAGTGACAACAGTAGCGTCCTGAGTGGAGAGTTACCCCCCGCCATGGGCCGAACTGCATTATTCTACCACAGTGGAGGGAGCAGTGGGTATGAAAGCATGATTCGGGACAGCGAGGCCACTGGAAGTGCCTCTTCAGCACATGATTCAATGAGTGAGAGTGGCATGTCTTCCTCTGGACGTACCAGGACCACCAAACCACCCAAAAAGAGGTCAAATGGTGAGTAGAATATGTTGCAGATCTTCAGTTCTCAATTCGAGTGTATGCCTTCATTGGGTTTGTAGATCTGCCTGGGGCATTTTTGAACTGACGGACCGTATTTTAAATGCATATTTAGTTGGTGTATGGAAGGATTTTGTTTAATGCAACACTACAACTACAAAGTCATTACAGAATAGACATGTTGTATTCTATCAGCTGCTCTTTTACAATTCATAAGTCTGTCAGCACAAAGCCGAGCTGTTGCTGCTCCTTATACATATGCTATCTAAACAACCTGTAGGAGGTCTGCATATAGCCTGCTATCACCCTCCATCTAAGTCTGCATGCTCATAAATATATACATACAAGATAAGGAATAAACATTTATGCAGCAGCCTGTCATATTTTCTGCCAGGTAAAATCTGAGGTTTTAGATACTTTCCATTAATTGACACATCTCTGTCTTCCACACTGCACATGAATTTATCCATCCATGCATTGTTTTTTTCTTGTATTTTTCATGCCCTTCTTTCTTTGGCTGTACTTCATGCTTTCTGTATCACATAGGCCTTCAGAGACGGCGTCTCATCCCTGCCCCTCTGCCAGACACCTCGTCCTTGGGGAAGAAGTCTGGTGCCACAGGCCAGTGGGTGGACCTACCTCCAATGTCGGGGCCATTGAAAGAGCCTTTTGAAATCAAGGTGTATGAGATTGACGATGTGGAACGGCTACAGCGGCGGAGACAGGAGGAGACAGTTGAGGTGAGCATGGTGTGGTTCTGCCACACGTTAATAGACATTATCTTCCAGACACTCTGCTGATATTGCAATGGCATTTTACAAAATACATATTGTGCAGCATCAGTTCATTTAAGTGTTATATTTTTCTGTGGAATGAACAAATGTTATGACTGCTGGTTGGAAACATGGATGTGAATGTGCACATGCTGTGGATGCAGATGTCATTTCTGAAAGTGGATTAGCATTTAGAGCAAGCTTAACTACTCAGTATATTGCATGTAGTCAGAAGTTCATCCACTGATGGCACAACCAACATAACTCATTTCCTCAGTAAGACAGCTGACATATCACACAGATCGTTTTTTCTTTCTCATGTTTCATTCTTTCAAAAACCTCTCAGAGCTCAGTCTATATGTTAAAGCTGATGATGAGTCTGGTATGTGAAGGGGAATGTCATTAGCTCAGCAGTACGCCACATGTGTCACCTTCAGGCTCTTCACATTGAATGAAGGACTTGTCAGACCCTTGCATCTTATTAAAGAGTGTGAAGATAATTTGTGGCTCAGACTCTTGACCTTCAAGAAGTCTGACAGTGGACGGCTGTGGCTGAATTTCTGTTCTCTTTTATCTTCCTGGGTAACCAAAGAAATGTCTGGGGTTTGTACATAGACTAGTTGAGAGGCAATTTCCTGTCATTTGAATTGCCTTAGTGGGAAGTGTTGGTTTCTCATGCACTTTAGCAATGACAAATAGGACTGATAATAAGACAATATTACACAACTGTATCCCCCTTTAATGCTACTAATAAAAATAACAATAATTATAATCACCATTATTTTATTTATATAGCACTTTCATACCCAAAAAATGCATCTCAAATTGGCTCACCACTAGAGATATTAGTTTGTAATAGATAAGTAGTAAAAAATATATAAAATAAATAAAAGAACAGAAAAACACTAAATAATGAGAAAGGGAAAAAATGAATAAGAAATTTGATATCAGAACATAAAATTCATAAAGCACTAATAGTAAAACAAAAAAGTTTAGAAGAAAGAAATAATGGCAACGTAAAGAAGATGAGAAGTTACAAGAAATAGTCTAGATTCTTCATCACCATTCCAATTTAAACAAATTGGTATCTGTATAAAAAAATCAGAGTTTTAAGTTTCGTCTCTTTATTTGAAGCTCATGTTCAGGCTCTCAGGTGGATTTGATCTACTCATCAAAGGCTTTTTCACAAACTTGTGGAGTCCAATGCCAGCTACCGTTAAAGAAAAAAAGACACCAAATACTGAATTCTAAAATTCATGTGAAAATTTCAAAGATTGAAAAACATCCACCGTATGTACTCATCACAACATTTTCCAACATTAAGATTTCAATAGATGTGTGAGTGAGTGGGTAAATGGCTGGTAGAGTTTTTTTCTATGTTCATATATAAGTACACATTCCATTATAAACCTATAACATTGTTTCTTGGTGTACCCTCCCTTTTCCCCCTCTTCCTTTTTTTCCGTCTCTTTCATGCAGCAGTCGATTCAGGATGTTGAGAAGGTAGGCTGATAGAAGCTGGATGCTTTTGCTTGATTGTATGTGAATGTTACTGTAAATGAATAAGTGAAGTGAGCTACTCCTAACACAATGAGGAAGCATGTTCTTCATCCGCATTCTGAGAGGAAGCATGTAGTCCTACATTACAATACCTGGAAAACGTCTCAGAGCCTTATAAATGTCACTGGATCTTTGTATTCAGCAAATGACATCATTAGAAATAACTTAGAAACCACAATGTGCTTTTTCATAGTGTATAATGAGAAAAATATGACATTAATCATTACATTAGTACCTTGATAGAACCCAATCATACAGTTCTACTAAAGTATTATTGGTATTATTTTATATTACTTTGTGTCTGATTTCCCCCTCTCTCTGTCTGTAGGGTCTTATGTACTTTAACACAAAGCTGAAGGATGTGGAGCGAAGGCAGCAGCAGATCAGAGAGCTCAGAGTCAAACATGAAACTCTGAAGGAGGAACTTGAAGACACCAAGGCCAGACTGATGATGGATGCCAGCAAGTGGATGGGAGAGTGTGAGTTTTAGAGTTAACATTCTTGATTGATGTACCTTGAGTTCTGTGCTTTGAGAGTCCACCCAAATTTTCCTTCAGTAAGTCACGATTGGTTGTGCTCCTCACAGTTGATGTGGACCAGGATTTGGACCCGGAGTCACAGGAGTACCTGGAGGCACTAGAGCAAGCCACGAGTGAGCTGGAGTACTGCGTCAACCTATGCAAGTCTCGCGTTATGATGGTGACCTGCTTTGACATCAGAGTAGCATCGGACATTCAAGAAGGGCCGAGAGAGGTGGAGGTGTGAAAACAGGACAGGTTGGAGATGGGGAGACAGAACGGAGGAGAGGAAGTGTGAAAGAATTCTGGAAGTCTGAGTGGAAGGATATTGAAATGTAGCAGCCACTGATAGTCACAAAAGACAAAGAAGAAACTTCAAAGACTGGAGTACTGAACACTGCATGGAGCTGGAACATGATATTGTTTGAGGAGCGACTGGTACTGCTAATATACAGTGCCTCAGTCTTTGTGATGGACTTTTTGAAGATGAAGCAACAACCCGCATGAAAGAAAGAGGGAACGTCACTGTTGACCCAAGAGTTCTTCTGCTACACCGCAAAGTGCCTTTTGTCATATGACTTTTTCAATCATTATTTTTTGTATTGGTGCTAGTGCTCTAACCAGCATACCTAAGCCAACCCTTAACATATTGCTTTTACGAAGAAAATGATTTTATATTGCATTGTATAGTGTATTTATATGATTAAACAGTCTGTAAAATACCATTGGTGGGAAGAGGAAAGGAAAGCAATAAGCTAATGTTATTGCGATTTCCCAGACTTTGCCTTTCTCCTGTACTATCACCTCTGTCAGCATTTTGTCATCTAACCTCTGGAGCCTTATGTTCTATTTCTAGTGACTGTGTGTGACTTTTTTACCGTACATATCAAACAAATCTGTGATGTCTTTTTAAGAGCTACATTTGTAATACTGTTGGAAAAATTCAAGATCATTTTGATTCAGTTGCCTTGAATGAATTAAGTTGAATGGAACAATATGAATTAACAACAGTATGGTCAGTTCTGCACAAGAATGTGCGTTATAGTAATACAATTGATGTCTTGCATTGGTACTGCATTTTGTCACACTCTTGACTGTTTGAGGAGTCCAGCCACATTGAATGTACATATGGATTAATAGAAGCCCTTTGTAATAACAGCCCAACCAATGTCCAGAATGTGACATGTCAAGCCTTTTTCACACTTAAGCAGTTTAAACTCAGCCATTTTGCATGACCATTTTGGCTCATCTTGTCCAAATACAGTTTGATATTTTGCCCTTGTTTGTGTTAACAGATACTCTAGGGAGCTGCAATTTATCAGGGGGTCTATTTTCTGTGGTATACTGCTAAGGGTGATGATTCACATAGCATAACAGGGTCTCTTCCTTAGTGTAGAGTCACCCTAAGAAGTCACCTTTCAGCAAATACACCAGCCAGAACTGACCCTCACATTGATTTTTGCAATGCCTTGTAGTGTCAGTTTCCCAGACATGGATTAAACTTAATTGTGGACTGAATTTCCTGTATTAGCAGAAAACCATTGGAAAAAAAGTTTCTGTGAAAAACTGAACGTGATCACAATGGCAGTTCACACTGACAATATTGTTCTCTTACATACCATGTAACAACTAAATCGACAAACTATTTCGGACCTTTTCAGCTGTTTCTGTGTATAATATATGCTGAGTTATTGGTGCCAGACAGTGGTTCTATGCATTCCTAACATATAGTTCTCTTCACGTAGAACCTCAAAAAGCTACAGTTTGCCTTTAGCACAAATAGCCTGGTCTCATTTAGGGTTTTGTGATCTTAGAGATCAAAACTTTTTCCTTTTATGTCTGAAAACAAGTCAGCTTGTCTAAACTCTTACAGATACCTCTGTATTTCTGATGTTGTGCAGTCAGCTACACAGGTGAGGATTGTTTAGAACGGTCTATTAACATACATTTGTGTAGAACTTTTGGATCATTCAACATAAATGCTCAGTCACTTCTCTTGTTCTCAGTAAACCTTCTTGGATTTATTTACCTTTACAAGTATACACTCTCAGGCCCTTTCTTACAATGCTGCATGAGATTTTTTTTAATTATTGTTATTATTTAGATATATTCTCATTTCAGTTTGACATTTACTTTAGTAATGATGATGCTGGCATTCACTGTCATTGGAGGTTATGAACATGGATTAACCAACTAACACCAAACTGAACCTTTTTTATTAAAATGATGATGATGTATGTCATATTTCATATCAAATCATATTTTCTAATGTTTTTTGATTTTGTAAAGGATTTTCAGACTATGTGTACAAATGTATAATATGGCAGCTTGGGATGACTTTCTTGTGAATAAAAACATGTTCTTCTTATAGTGGATTCTCAGTGTATTCTTATACAAAAATGCACTTCTTTGTAAAAGTCAGAGATTACAGATTATTTCTGCAATTTCCAGTATAAATGGCCGTTATATACAAGTTCATATTTCAGGAAAGATTTCTGAGGGAGATTAGCTGTAAAATAATTCACTTGAATGAGGAATTGGGCACTTAAAGGACAAATTAGCAAAACAAAAGGTTTCCAAAACTGGAGTTTAATTATTAAATATAATGTGACTCCTACCAACCACTGAAGACTTGGTAGTGAAACATCCATCTTTGAAAGGAATGAGAAATTTTTCTGTCCATTCTTCCACTGTGAGAGCCCTCAGCACCATGATCACCATGATCATGATCAGACTGGAGTCCAGACCTCCTAGTCATTTAATGTGTTTGGGAATGCTTGAAGCAGAAAATGCAACCAACTTCTAAAACCAAACTTTAGTAATTTGAAAATACCCTGGCAGATATCTTTGAGAAACTGACAGCACGTCTCCCCAAAAAGAATGCAAGCTGTTATAAAGGTAAAGAATGGACACACAAAATAAAAAAGGTTCTGTGCAGCTTGTACTTAGCAGCCTTTTTGCCTGTAAATCACACAAAAAGCCCTTTTTTAACCATATTTCCTTAATTTGGTGAAAGGTAACCTTCAATACAATAAACCTACAAGAAATACAATAAGGCTATCATTGGGCTAATCATAATTTCACTACTAAATGTGCAACTGTTGAGTGCTAATAAACCCTTCCCCTAAGGGCTAAATATGAAAGCTGTATGGGCTGTGAACTCTCCAGTGATTGGCCACAGTGTTGTGGCACATTGCAAACCAGCGTGAGAGTCGCACCTGCTGTAAGACTCACTATGGACCAGGAATGTCTTAATATAGCCAGATTAGAGGCGTGACATCAGCAGAGTGTCAGCCTATGGTTTACATATAGTATGAGACCTTAATGTTATCTTAAAATTATACCTAAAAATCATAACCAGGAGAAAGTTTGAATGGTTAAGTGTCATTTTATTCCTCACTATTCATTGTGAAGTGGAAAGGTTATATACGGTGTTACCCTTATGCGCATGTTTGCAGACATACTATACATTCGAAGTATGAGGGACAGTAAATACAATGGACGATGATTAACTGTGTCAGCACTATAGACAGACACAAGCACTCCAGGTCATCCTGCCACCGCGTCGTCCTGTCGTGCTGCCACCTGCTCCGAGTTTTACACACAAATGCCCCATTTTATTGAAGAGCCACACACATATACATACTAACATTAGGTAGATGACCGTAAGACAGTTTACAAATAAAGGCACAGTAGGAAGACACAGTTAGGCACAGAACACCAGCAGTTTTAAACCACACTGTGCAATTACTGTGTAATAAGGTCTTCCACATTTATCTGATTAGGATTATGGAGATTGTGGAGCTTGCCAGAGTTTTCAGAGGATATTTTTGCAATGTGTTCCTAATCCATTGCAGTAGAGCTGCTGAAATTTAGAACGGGACTGTATATTACCAAGTAATCCCCTACTTACAGAGCAAATACAATAACCTCAGCCTGTTCCCATCTTTCCTCCCCACTGTTGATTTAATTTGATTGAAACCAGAGCATACAGTAGTAATGATTTGGCTGCTCGGTTGGAGCAGCTGGCCTGTATATTGCTAATCAAATCAGTGGCCTTTAGTCTTGCTGGCTGAGAGTGCTTTTTGACAGCAGGAAAGAGGGTTATATGCTTTAAATGACAATGATTAAAATGTGCATATTATAATTTGGGGCAAAAAATCTAATATAGGACATGCTATCATTTTGCTGTTGTCCATCCCAATTGCTGTCATCATAGCTTAGTTCAGTATGACACCAAACGTTTGACATGGCATCCTCTTGTAAGGAACTGTTTGTATCTCTGCTTCAGATGTGTAATACACGGTTTCCAAAAAAGGAGAACAAAACATAATACGTAATGTGAGTGATTTTTCCTCAGTCATTCAGGCAGTCTGACAGCAAAATTGCTTGGCAACTGCATACACCAAATGTTAATTTGTGATGTTCCCATTCTATTGCTTGGACATTTGGCAATCTATGCAACGCTTCCTCATGCAGCCAGACCCTGTGGCGTCTGGTCTAGAGCCTGCTGAGAGTTTCTGCTCTTGCTGAGAAAGCTCAGCTTTGGGCGAAAGACAGTGAGTGACGCGCTTTGACACATCTCCTACACTCTTTGCCGAAGAGGAGGCCTCATTGCCATGGAGATGCTCCGGAGTGGCCGTGGAGAGTTGTGGTAGGCTGCCGAGTCTTTTTAAAAGCTGCTTTGACCTTGCCTCTGAACTGAACGCCTCTGGCCTCTCCTGGGGTGGAGAACGTGAGAGTTCAGGGAAAAGTCAGCAGGATCCCCCGCAGCTTTATCCAAGCTGTAGCCATGCCTGTTCGATCAGCATGCAGACCTAGACATGGAATCCACCAGAGCCTCATAAACTGAGCGCATCTGCTTAATGCTGTCCTTGCACTTTCTTCAGCTAATCTAAATCATGTACAAATGCTCAGAAGCGGCACAAAGGAAAGGAGACTGAAAAACAAAACACCGGAAAGATGAATAGCTGGCAGAGCATATGAAAAGATATTAGGCCTATATGAATAAGAAAACCTGAGGCCTCATAAACCAGTATCTTGGTCAGTAATTGAAAGCTGACTAATGCCATCAGGTGCTCTAAAACGTTCAAATCAGACACTCTCTGTGACCGCGTTTTCACCCAGTGCTGAGTGCATAGCCCATAAAGAGGAAGTGATCTTTAGATTTACTTCCTCCAGTCGTTTCTAATGAGCAGAGGTACCGGCACCTTAACGACGCAGGGTCCCTCAATCGGTCACTCCCATAAAAATGCACCTTTGATTTGTAGGGGAGCTAAACCAATCCCTATATTGCTTAGGGAGATCAAGGAGAACATTATCACCCCCCGTGTAATTTATTTTGGTTTGGCCCTGACATGAAATATTCATGTTTTAATTTAGCTAGGTCCTTGTTTACTCTACACTCTCAAAGGTTCTTTTTGACACCTTTGCTTTCTGCCTCTACATGATGTGAATATTTATCTGGTTGTTTAAATGGCTTCATTGATTAGGTCGCAAGAGTTCACAAAATTCGTTTCACTCATTTTTAATCATCGGCGTAATTAAAAAGGTTGCGCAGATCATACAAACAATATGTTGGGAAATGATCTTAGTAAGTGAAATATTATAAAGCTCATTTGCATATTTCACATTTACTCTGACGACCATTGAAAGAACAGCGCGTTTTATTTTCATTTGCCCCCTAGAATATTGCCTCGCAACCAAACATTCCTTTTCATCTTTTGAGGCCGAGCTACATGGGAGCTGTGGGGTTGTTTGTGGCGTCCATTGTCTATGTGAGTTAGAAAATTAAAAGAGAATTTATGAGTGCCCTCTAGTCAAGGGGTTGTGCGGTTGGCCCAGGCATTGTTAGTGGGCCTGCATGAGTAGCGATTTACAACTCTGCAATCAGACGGAGTTCGCCTTCTAAAGCAGGGCCCTGCTCTTTTAAGGAGAGCCATAAACTCAACCAAATGCTGCCACTTACTCTAAGTAATTAAAACAAGCTGGTTTGGAAAGGGACCTTAAATTACCCGAGTATGTGGGTGAAATTTAGCACCGCACATGCCTCTCTTTCTGCCTCTGTTCGCTTCAGGGGTGCTGTAACTATTGACAAACCTTAACAAACACACACATCATTATCCAGCAGTTCTCCTCCACTCCCACCCGCTGCTTAAGGCAGGACCATCTCATGGGACTTGGGGTCACGGAATGGGCTTTCAGTTTTGGGAGAAGCAGTTGCACCAGGGACTGAAGTAGCTTCTTTGAAAACGACTGCAGAAACTAACAGCCTACAGACCAGTGTCTCTGTCTGAGCATCAGATATCAGATAAAAAGAAGCTTACAGTGAAAAATATGGCTGGCTCTGAAAAGCCAAATAATAATAAGAAGGAATTGTATCGTTTGAGGCTGGAGCTCACTGGTGAAAATGTGCTTTGGTAAGAAACATGATCCCAAAAGAGACAAGTCAACGGTTGGAAAATAAATCATATGGGGCAATTCCAGCCATCATCACGTTTCTAAATGTTTCCTGGCTTGGATGTAACATTGTAAGCAAAATCTTTATTTAAAAAAAATAAAACTTGAATATAAAGAATATCAATGCTGAAACGTTTTTTTTTACACTTGGGCTTTTGATTCACAAAAAATGATTCTTTAAATAACCATTTACAGTGTGACAAAGAACCCTTAGGCTAGGGCTGGACCAGGAACTAATATCAGCCCTGGTCTTCTTTTTAAACAAGCCCACTACAAACACAGGGACCCCCCCAACCTCCACAACATAACCCCAAACACTGATAACCAGTCCATCGCTGCCTTAGACCATTCATTTTTTAGAGCACTCTAACTTCCACATCCCACTATTCTTGGATTCTGCCACCTGCAATGTCTCTGCATGCATGTACATCTGATTTGTCTGGTCTGGGGAGGTCAACCCATGGCTGGCTGGCATGCTGTTGTTAGCCCAATCACCACCCAGGAGCCTGGAGTAATGGAGACGCACAGCAACCACAGGCCTGATCGGAGCTGACAGCATCCTGGCAGCAGTGAGGCGGGCTGGGGCATCCTCATCATTATCCCTTCCCTCGCTCCCCACTGAGCTTCATTCTACAGGAGGAGAGGAGCATGCTGGGTGGCCAGAGACAAGTGACCCTTACACACTGCTGTTCTAGCATGAGAAAAGATGCTAATTATAGCTGCTGTAGGGGATACAATGGATCAAAGCAATCATAACAATGGAATGAAGGATATTTATGCTGCATTGGGTTGGGGTTGCAAAATTAGTTTTTTAGGTTATTTTTGACCTGTGTTGCATTGAATGCAATATAACAGCACATTATTTGATGTTTTACCTTAGTTTTATTGTATTAAATCACATCATTTTAAAATTATTTTACCTCATTGTAGCCCCAAACTGCTGCGCCCCACCTTTTTTGCAATGTGTTTTAGGCCTGAATAGTGGGAATGGATATATTTACATATGTAATGAAGTTCCTTTCTGTGTGAAGTTTGCATGTTCTCCCCCTATCTGCATGGATTTCCTCTGGGGGCTCTGGTTTCCTCCCACAGTCCTAAGACATGCTGTCAGGTGAACTGGAGATGCTAAATTGCCAGAAGGATAAGCAGCTGAATGAATGGATAATGAACCACATGTATACCTGATTTACACTCTGTATTGATAGTTTTGATTTTTCAGTTTGTTTTAGGTTCAAAAAAGGTCAAAATTCTGTTTGTTTTAATGGCAACAAAACAATGTAAAAAAAAGTATTTTTGTTTCTGCAAAACAAGATAAACAGTGTGCACAACAACAATTATAGTAAGACATCTGGCCAGTTCCAAACACAAATATGTGGGGAGATTAACTAACCAACCTGTTTTGGGTTTTGCTTTATAACGTTAGAAGTATTTCAGCAAGATAATCGTTTTTGGGCAACATCTCTGTTACAAATCAAAATATAAACTTTATAAAATTTATAAATGAAAAACTTTGTACCTTTTTTCTGCACCTAGTATTCATGAACAAATCAATCAAAAGTAACATGAGCACAAACATTCCAGCTTACATTCCATTGCTAAAAGGCAAAGTAAAACAGAATGAATTCAATTATTTTTGACTACAAAGCAGAAAAACAAATATCATCACTATGAAACTGAAATATATTTCATTAACATGACATCTAATAATACTGTGTATTTTTACAGGGAGATATGGACTTCTTTTATTGGTTACCTTAAGAGTTTTGTTGTAACACTTCACTACAACTAACCCTAACTAACCCCATCATGTAGAGGTTGCATTTTAGCCTGACTAGCTCTCTCTGTGAATTGTTCACATACATTCTAGGGGTGAGTATAGGGGTGAAATCTGAATAGTCTTTAGAAGTCAGTAATTATAGATCACTTAGGATGGAAAGTTACTTTTCTGGGACAGAAATGTCTTTAGGTTGATTTTACATATATGTGTGATTGCTGTCAAAAACTGCAGACGATGTTGCAATGGGAAAATCACATTCAGCTGTTTAACTACACTTAATGTCCAAGTTTTTCATATTTGTGTCTTTGTTAGTTTGTGCCCTGTTCTTCACTATTGACATTGACATTTTGGAATCTGTGCTTTGGACTGTATTCCTTTGTTTTGTTTTAAAGAGCAATGAGCGAGAATGGACTTACTCCATGCTTTGGTTATTTCAGGCGAATTCTGTGTCCTTTTATCTCCCACACACCTGAGCACAGTTAGATACATTGCATACTGTAGGCCTTTTAAAAAGACACTTAATATTATCCTTTGTGCTCTCAAAGCTCATTAGATCTGTGACCTAAAAGAACTGAGAACACGCTGAAGCAGCAATCTGTGAACATCTGTTCACACTTGTATAAGTCGAGACCTGGGTATGTTGAATACTGTAATTACGATGAGTTGTTATTTAGAAAGCATCCTAGCCGAGCATCCATACATCAAGCCCAAAATATCTATAAAAACCCTTCATCTCCTGACCTTCACATGTTTTATGTGGTTAAAGTTGTCATGAAACTGCCACACCATTCAACTGTAACACTATCCAGTCACAACTGCCACTGTAATCACTAGGCAAAATACAGTAGATTACAGTGGTAGTGACAAGCATTACAAAACAACTGTGTGTTTGAGTGTCACATGAAAGCTGTAACTGCAATATCTGTTAGACGGTTCATTTGAAAAATCTCTCTTGCAAAGCCTGAAGGCATTCGGTGGTGAAAGGTATGAAACTAAATTACAGTTTAATCCTTTAGATGCAGAGAGACAGAGAGCTGGTGGGAAGAGCCAGCTGCGATAGCAGAATGTGTTTTGAGCAGAGAGCTTGTGCATGCATTGGCTTAATGAACTTCAAATATGGTATTTGTGGAACTGCCTCAGAATTGCTGTGGGACACTGAGTCTATGGCTATTTGCCTAGCTGCGATATAACGTTGATTGCTGTACTGAACAGAAGACCTCTGTTTGGCTGTTTTGTATTACTGCATTTATGGTGACTTATATTGCACTAATGCTGGAGCCATCGTTGCACCCATCTCTGTGATAACACATTGATCGATTCCTTTTACTGGACACAGCCTAGCTCAGCAGGGTTAATAAACATTTAGGAAAAGGCAACAAAAGAAAGCTAATCTGCATGGAGATGGCGGAAGTCCATTAGCAATACACCGTACTTCTGACCTTATGAAACTGGTACAATAATTATCTTCATGCCAAAGCTTTTGTTGTGTTTGGTTATGCTAAAACAAATTGTAAAGGGTATTGAATATGAATATTAGGCAATCAAATTTACGCAGTGAGCTTTGTAATGATTGCAATTACTCAAGCCAAGCCGCAGAGTTCTGCATATAAGATGTTGCTTAAGCAAATTCCGGCCTAGGATACACCAATCATGAAGAACTCTCTCTAGTCCCACAAGAAGGCCCAAATCGCTCTACAGGCCCAAATATAAGGCTGTAATGCCAGCTCATGCTGCTATCCTTACAGTGGCTCTGACTCCATCAGGTCCCGCGTTTCTAACAGATGGGCTCCTCTAATGAAAAGAGCCCTTTTAATTAGCCTGTCCGAGGACGTTTACTTACCTCGCTCGGCCCTCTCTCACCAATAAAGTTTCATTGACCGAGCTGGCCCTATACTGAGCTCCCAGCAGCTGCCATCTGTTGGGCAGGGGCTGCAGGATGGCAGGGTGGCACTTGTGTTCCTTCCCACTCCAGTGAGCCGGAAAGGGACCAGGGGACTTAGGCGAGAGGCTGGCTCTGAGGGGGGCCTACCCGTGTCACCTCTCATGGGCTCAGTGGTAGTCTTGGCAGAGGTCTTTGAGGTAAGGGCTGGGAGGGGCGTTCGTTCGTCATGCGTGTTACTCCCCTTTAGCTTAGCAATGACAACTGAGGACAAGTGGAATTGACAGAGGGGAAAATGTGGTGAGATCTGTGACCACCTAGGCTGGAGGCACAAGCAGCTGCTTTTGATGGTGGCAAGGAAACATTTTTCAGCCCTATTTTTGCCTGTGGCATCTTCAAATCATTGGATGCCTTCTTTACATGTACAGAATCCCACGTATTAGCCTTAACTCTTGGGAAGGCATGGGTACACGTACAGTGCGCCTACAATGCCAATTATACCTAGTATTTTTCCTGTATCTTAAGTACATTAACTATGCCAAGATAAAGATCCTGCAAATAAATATACATTTTTAAATGCACCAATGATGTATTTAAACCAAATTAGTCAAATCACTTCAGAAGATATTTTGAGATACATTCTGGCCACATATTATACAAGTGTACTGTATATACATCTCTCCAAACATTTGACAACAAAAACCTTGCCCAATGCATTATACCATTAAGCGCATGATCCTTGACCATGATGAACAAGTCCTTGCAAAACCAATTTGTAATATGGCAACCATCTTTTAAATGGAACAGGAAAAACAGAAACAAGGCTATTGGTCCACTGGAGACATTTCTTTTGTGTATAAGTCCAATTTACATGAGCTTGAGCCCAGAGAAGTCGGTGACGTTTCTGGACATCATTGATGGAAGACTTCCTCTGTGCATATTACACTGTTAATTTGAAAGGGTTTAGGGCTTTCAGTTGTGATTTTTACAGATCCCCTGAATCTTTTGATGATATTTTAATGTAGAGGGTGAAATACATAAAGTCCTTGCAGTTGCTTATTGAGAAGTGTTGTTCCTAAACTGATTAATTATTTAATGTATTTTTTGGAAAAGCAGTGATCATGTCCGCCCATCCTTGTTCACAAAGGACTAGGTCTTTCCTGGATGTATGTTTTTTATACCCAAGCATGACTGCATCTGCTGTTCATAGTCTTAAATTTACCCTGTCATTAAGAATTTCAGAATCACTGTTTACTTACCAAAAAATTTAATTTGATAAGATTCACAAATATCTGGTTTCAAAATCACTTCATATACTGACCCATTATTTGTGAGTTTTATAAATGGTCCATGGCTCAATGGTTGGTATCACTCTCATTTCTTTCTGTTTTATCAAGTAACAGATAAAACGTTTTTCACAGTCAAACATCAGTAGCTTTTATTAAGTTGAACATGTGAATCTGGTTTAGTTTGCCTGAATGATTTATATTTCTGACTCACTGAATGTGCTGTCTGTTTGCCTTCATTGCACTTCTTGCACTTCATTTCCACTTGGCCCCAGGTTTACTGTATTTCACTCACTTCACAGGGCAAAGCAGAGGCTGCTCTCTATTATAGGAACATGATAAGATGAATTGGATTGATGAGTTGACTGCTTGTTGTGGACTAGAACGCACATTAAGCCTTTCCTCCTCCTTATTTGGTCTCTTTTCCTGGCAGGAAAAAGCCTTTTTATATTACGGCCTATTCAGGGGAGGACATTTGATTTTGCAGTACTTTGATTGCTTTCCCCACCAGACAGTGTGCATAAGGTCATTTTGTAACCCTCTTTTCTGGATAAATTGCTTGTCTGCAGAGAAAAAGAAGAAAAAAGTAAGAAAAAAGGCTCTTTGAACTGTGCAAAGGCTGAGAAAAGAGTCTGTCAGATGTGGAGCTTTCTTACCATGTTGCAAACTCACTGTTTGAAGCCAACTTTTTTTCCTCAAAGCTTTACCTCCATGCAAAGTCAAAGGGACATCAACAAAACTGGTCAGTTTGAACTAAAAGCCATGGATGAGTACAAACGTCCTGTTCAATAGGACTCCTTTCAGCACATGTGCAAATGCGGTATATTGCCTTCAAGCACACCCACAAACACGGCCATGAAATAAACATCAGGAACTGTTGCTGCTTTTTCCAATATCAAGAGGGATTCCATTTGCATAAAAGCCACAGTTATCTTTCACAATTGTAGAAAAATGCTTTCATTTCTGCTCATGAGGCAGAGAGGGAGGCAGCTCTGAGCTAAAGTGGCCCTGATCCTGGAAATTGAGGAATACTCCCACAAAGGACAGCGAATGCAGCGAAAAAGGGATGTCTTTATGTACAGAGCGGCCAAATGGCTCACTGATTAGAATAATGCATCCAGCGATGTGTCTGCACACGACTGTAATTCATATTTCTGAATGTCAGAAAATGAGCAGAGAAATTATTCATTAAACTGGCCACCAGATCAGTATTCAGGATTATTATCATTTCATCACAAGAAACTGTATGTGTGTCTGTGTATGTGTACTCTACATGCTGATACTGTCGAATCGAAACTATCTAACCTCATCTTTTCACACATTTGAAAATGTCAGCTGCTCTATATATTGTGCGAACACCTTATGATGAATGGACAAACAGAAATGGTCCAAAATTACTTGGCATAAAATCTTGCAACATCAGAGTGCATTCAAATAGATATGTGCTGATATTCAATATTAAGGTATACTGAGACATTAAATTCAATGTTATTATTGGACACCTGTACCACTACTGCATGCTAAATAAGTTGCAGTTTGACCATTGTTTTCAGATATGACCAACTGCACTGTGCACTCACAAAGTGATCTCTTTCTTTATTTAATGTTTGTACAGCTTGTTTAGTGTGTTATTTGTTCGAGCACCTTCAGTGGGTTTGAAGGGCAATCCTTCATACACATTATGTTATACAGAGTACTAAGGGTCTGTCACCCATCCTTAAAAATATACTGTATATATATAGAAGACAATTTTGCCTATTAAGACTTAACTTTTCCAGGACAACATAACTTTATTGGTTCTCATGCTAAAACAGTGATTATTTGCGGGCTGTAGAATGTGCTTGATATGCTGTTCACCATGTGCAAGGGTTAAAGCAATCCTTTTCTCCCATTCCTGGTGAACTTTCACCGAAACATCTGGCTGAATGCTGTTCAAGCATCAACTATTATGTCTTTAAGATGAACGACATTCCATATTTTGACAGAATAAACAAGTGCCTTGACATGATCCCACAGATAGAAATGCAAAGGCGTTAGTCAGGAAAACATGATGGGCACTTGATTGGATCCCTACAAACAATCCACTTTTGGGCAAACTGCACATTAAGAGATTCTGACAATGTGTCTGTAATGAGGTGGAGTGACTTACTGAAAATAATTAAGGAAATTAAAACACATCTTCAGAATATGTCAAGCACTTTAGCAACTGCACTGTGGGTAAGGTTTGGGTGGTGTTGGTTATGCTTTGCTCACTGGAAATGAGAACAATTTCTACACGTTCTGCCTAGGGTTAATGTCATCCTGTATACATCGTCTGTACAGAAGAAAAATCACCTAAAAAAAGTAAGAAATTTCTAAAATACAGTGTATTAAATACAGTACTATCATAGTCAGTGCTCTACCTGTACCTTCCAAAAGGACTAGAGCAACATTTTCCACCTATTGGAAATGAATCCTGATTGGTTTATCTTTCTATTTTTTTCTAGTTTCTATTTGTCCTGGTGGTTAATCTGACACATTAAGCTTTTAGTACAGCTCCTGAGCAGTGACAGCACTCACCTGGCCATGTATACTAGGATACTATTGCATTGATCGTATCAAGAAGACTTTTTTGTTTGTTTGTTTGTTTGGTTTTTTATTTTTGTTATTAACCAAAACTGAAATAAGAGAATTACTGCAATATGCTGTTTGCAAATGATGTTACATCACCATATTGCTGTGGTGTGAACTGCAGATGGAGGAAAGAGAGTGATTTTCTACACTATCACAAGCTCTCAATATGCTCATGTTTTGTTCCATTTGCTCAAAATCAATCTCACTGAGAAACAACAAGTAACTTTTATGTTTTTTTGGATGTGAAAAAATTGGAAGAAATACCATCAAAATGGCTTGTGAACCTTTGACTGTGGTTGGAATGAAACTGAAGTCAGCTTCCTATTCACCAGGTTTACCAGAGCATACCCACAAATTTACTATACAAACCACAATAATCAGTCCTACCAACTGCTAAAAGCACACTGTACAAATCCTGGTTTGGGGTTTTCTATATATACCTCATAATATTGTCTAAACTAGTACAGTATAGTCTTGCCTCCATCTCATGCATTCTGTTGTTTTACTTCCTGCCCTCCATCTGGATGTTGCGTGTCATCAGAATTACATGACTGCAAACAACCTGTGCTTGCAAAGTTTAAATACAACAAGCATGATGATTCTATTCAGTAGATTTTTCTTTATTTTACAAATTGACCGTATTTTGAGGCACAATGCGTGTTTTGTTAGGGTGGCGACAGTTTCTTGCTATGTGTCGTCAGTAAGAGCATTTCTTCCTTTTCTTTGCACAAAACCATTAAAAAATACAGTCATTATTTCAATACAACAGTTCTTCTATGGCCTCTACTTTCTACTGTAGTGCTCAGATAAGTTAGAGATGAATTTACAATTTATATACAGTGAAGTTATCTCCTCTCAGATTCGGTGTCCTCTGATGCATTCTGCATTTACATATTAAGAGTACGGCTTTCTTCTAACTGACATAGATCCAGTTTACATCAGAGCAGCCGTGCTGTCTGCTGCGTTCTTCAGTCTGTCTGCAGTGACACTATTGTCTCAGTGACAGGACAAACACTGTCTGCTCTCTCTCTTTCCCTCTCCTTCCCTCTCTCTCTCTCTGTCTCTCTCTGTCTCTCACTCTATATATTTCTTTCTCTGCTATTTTTTTTTGTGTGTCTGTATTCCTTTGTGTGGCCTTCACAAGCTGGCATGCACCTATACACACTCACCATAGACACACAGAAAGACGCATCTTTTTAGGGGTTTTCCAGTCAAGCACCACCTAAGTGAGGAAATACATGCATACACACACACACACCCTGCTCAGTGTGTAGTCTCACTCAAAGGGAGACCAGCCTGTGATTAGCCAGCATGAGTGACAAGGACCAGACATGATTCGTATAGAGGCTTGTGAACCACTGAAGAGCCTAATTATATCACATATGTTCAAGTTCTCTCATTCTCCTTTTCTCTTTCTCTCCGTCTTATCTCTTGCTCTTTTTTCTACCCATCCATTAAGTCCCTTCAGTTTTTCTCTTTCCACAATGGTTGAAACCATGCACTGTGTGCTGTGGACTGGCAGGTAGGCGGTGTGATGTGTGATGGAGGCGTGTCTGGCGTGTTTGTGCGACTTCCTGCTGTTTGCTTATTTGAGTTAGCTGGCAGGCAGGTACTCGCCTCCGCCTCATCTTTATTCATGGCTGGCCAAGAAACAGGACAGGGATAAAACTCTGGGCTTTGATGGAGATGGAAGCTGCAGCCCAGCGTGCTCAGCCTGTCCAGCTCCGATTAGAGTTCCTGCTCTCGGGGGTCATTTCAATAACGCAATGTCCTTTTGGCTTTAGCCCTGCTATGGAAAGAGCCAAGGTAGAATGCAGCTGTGCAATGGTTTGTGACTGACTGCTAATCAGTAAGGCCTACCATTATCTATGAGTTTTTAACCCATAGAGGTCGAGTTATGTCATTTTTGCTATACAGTCCTAGTAAAAAGTGTCCCGTAAAGGGTTATGAAAAGGAGATCTTAAACCAATTTTTAAAAAAATTCTTTAAAAAGCCATATGCAACTGTTATTTCACTATTTGACCATTTCAAGAACTTGTAACTTTTAAGAATGTCTTCAAATGGTCCTATAAGTGTTTATGGTTCTATCTAGAAATAGAACTATGGTTCCATTTTCTGTTCTTGGTCTCCCCCTACAGCTGCAGAGTGTATTTCACTTTTACACTACCGTCGTAAATACAAATGGCAATTTGAGCCACCCTCATGGATAGATTTACGCGCATCACATAGGCATATATAGATGTTACAGATTACACTCACAGTTTTGGTTATGTAAATATCCAATTTAAGATTGCAAACTTTTTGGCATAAAATTGACAGAGACTGACCAAACTTGTGGCGCGAGATGAATTTATTTCTTTTGCATACTAACCTGAAACGGGACTGAGGTTAGATGACTTCGGACGGCATCTGGAAAAACTACAAAACTTGGAGTGACAGGAAAGACACAGATAAGGTTATAGCCTAGAGCAGTGGGGATGAGCATAAGCAAGGATAAACACTCTGCTGTTGTATTTTCATCATCTTCCGGTTAGCCGTTACAACGGTCTCACATCCTTCTATCTCTTTCAGCTCTCGGCAACGGGTAAAAGCTAGTCCTAGATTTACTCTCTTTCTCAATCATTCTCTCTTTTTCTCTTCCTCACTTCCTCTGACAACATTTCCTTCAGCCTCTTCTCAGACTCTACCATGATATCTATGTTGGAAAAAGTGAGCTGGATTCTTCTCAAAGCTAGCAAAAGGCCCATATTTGTGGGGTGTGTTGTGTTGTAAAGCATGCCTCAGTTCTCACGAGAAGTCTTGTCCCATGCTCCTCTAAAGATAAATAGCGGTATAGCAGGCATTCCAGGCCCGGAGTGGCTATGTCAGTGACGCCATTTTCCCTATTATAAGTCAGTGTACCATCAAAATGATTTTAACGCTGTTATTTTAAGATAAAATCATTATATAATGTTGCTTTAAGTGTACTACTAAAATGCAATTATGCAGTTACGTAACTGATTACATGTTTATGTAAGAAATTACATTTATATTCCTTATTTGATTGAAGCCTGCACTTTTTATCATTTCTTCCAATATCAACAAACAGGGCTATTTCTACACATTTTGGGGCCTTAAGCAACATCCCATTTTAGGGTCTGTTCACCACCTTAGCTATAATGTTTCAGCTGAGAAACACTTCTCATTCTTTTTGTTTCAGGATGAGAATCACTTTTTTTAATAAGGGAAAAGTTACGTAAATACTAAGTTTAAAACAATATACCTTTATGTACAATATACAATATATCTATAATCTTTAAGCAACGAAATAGTAAATGTAAATAAATAAATAAATGAATAAATAAATAAAATTGCAGTGTGTGTTTAAGCTGAGTGCACAGTTTCTGCTTCCTTGCTTTTGTATAGCAAGAATCGGCCCTATTAACAAATAACACAAACATTAGAAAAATATAAAATCTAAAGAGTCACATTCAAATCCTTATACAACAGCTCCTCTCGCAAACACAAACATGAAATGCATTGATTTCTTCAATGAGCTATGAGTGAGCAATTGTTTACTGTCATCCTACACTTCTGTTATCCCCAGCGATAACAGCACCTTCCACAAAGGGTCCACAGTTCAATAACTACACAGTTTATGTAATAGTTTTGTAGGGGTTTCTGAATAATAAGCAGCAACTGAATGAAATAATGAATAATTATCCATTAAAAATAATTGATGCTATTAAAGAGAATAACATGTACTATTTGTGCTAATAAAGACAATGAGAGTTGCAACAATCACAAGCACTTACCTTCTGTACTACTGTATATGTGTCACATTTTGTATGTCCAGTCATTCCTTGATTCATAAACTAGCTCCCTCTCTGCTGCAAGATAATAGAGGAAGTGCAGTAACTCTTACAGTTTCAAAATACCGGGGCCAGTCTACAAAGAGGCTGGGTTATCAAAAGATCTGCCGGACCACTTTGATAACATGCTCAAGAGCTAATTACTGTGCTTTTTCGGAAAGGGTTCATGATAAAGAAAAGTGAAGGGAAATCCCAGGGGCCACTGAAATCACACAGTTGAATTTAATAGATGCTCTTTTATGAATCTGCCATATTCCTACACAGGGCCTACATGTAATCCTGCCTGAATATTACCTCAGATATTCAATGGTTGTTGCTGAAGCAGACTGGTGGAATTCCTCCTCCAGCAGCCAATGATTTCTATCAAATCATGTCTTTGTAGACTGCAAGGATTATACATGATGGAGTAAAGGAATGTCAGGGAGTTCTAGCATGTAGCTATGACATGAAAGTACACACAATGGTAGTATAAATGTTTAAGAGAGTCGATCCTGAGATGTTTTGAAACTGCTGCGTGTGCTCCCCATCAAGAAGAGCGTACAAGCAAGAGAATCATGGGAAACCTTCAGAACATGCTGAGAAACCAGAGAGTTATTGTACCTGGAGGTCTCATATCAGAAATGTCTTCCTAGTGATGCTCACATCAGATTATTTTCCCAACTGTTAGAACAAGATGTTAGCCTGGGCTCCTCCCGAAGGATAGATTCATCGTGTTTTAGTGTTTGTTGTTCCACTGTTGTGCCTGAGATGAAATGGTTTTATTGATTTGTTCGAAGGAGCAAATTAGGCCTTTGCTCTAGAGGCGCCCAAACAATTCATTTTGCGCTGCCTAGCTTGTCTCCAGGCTTGCCGGCCTCTCAGCAGATATTTCTTTCCAGGTTTAATTACCGCTGGTTACCTGGCTGGTGCTACAGCAGAAAACATGCAGTGCCCCTTTAATTAGCTGTCAGCTGGTTTAGGGCTACAGCTCATTGATTAGGGCATGATGGCTAATAAGACGTGAGGTCCCCGACGCTTCCTTTATTGAAATGGATGAGACAGGGCTGTGGGAGGCAGTGACGTCACAAAGCTAACACCTCTGTCTATGTGAGTGTGTGGTCTATGAGGAATTGACAGTTATATAAGGGTTTCTGAACTGTATTGTTCTTAAGTTTGTATTTTAAATACAGGACCAGTGGGATGTGCCATACACATGCTGTTTTTAGAGCCATGAAAAAGCAAAAAGGCAGATTTTAAATTTAAATCTGAGCCACTTTCATACGTTGCCCTATATCAGACACATACTGTATGTACACAAGTTGGGATGAGAATGGCCATATCCTAGTACTTTATTTACTGTGTATGCACATATTTCATTAATTTTCCAGTGGCTGAAGATTGGCAGCAGTGGATAACATGTTTCTGAGTCTATGAGATGATATTGCAGTGTAAATTTGGAATTTAAATGTATAATTATGTTGGATTAAAGTCACATTTTAGTCCTTTTGTTTTGTCAGTGGAACTCACAATTCTCACAAGTCTAATTTTAGTTTAAGCTAATTGTTTATATGTCCCAAATCCACAAAGAACAAACAGCTATACAAACATTAAATGTTAGTATAGGTAATTAACATAAATCGCCCTGGTTATTTCCATGTCAACCAGATCGTTCTATACTGCCACTTAAACAGTACACAACTACCAAGAGGGCAGTGGCTAATGTTGCCTGTAGCTAGCTTATGAAAACTGGCTATATGATGGCTAAGTGATGTCAGAGCAGTCAGAGCAGTCACTATGCCACGTAACGTAATGTTATCAAATCAATCAGCATACACAATTGATATACACCTCGGCAGACACAGTGGGATGCTGGGGAAAAAGAAACATCCAATCATCCAGATTATCTAATGAGAAAGATGCTTGGAGGCGGTTAGAGTTTATACCTGTTCTTGCATACAATTTTGTTGTTAATATTTTTTCCCCTGTTATTTATACCATTACAAATTAGTCATGAAATAAAAGGTCATCAATGAATACTTATGGTCAAAAATTTCCTTGACATAATCAACATTGTTTTGATATGTTAAAAGGTGTAACATGGTGTGACTTTTCAAGCTTTCCTGGATGATGCACTATATCAGTGCACACTATATCTTAGCATATTATTTTCTCCCAACTCAGTAAAGCTACTTCTTTCGATTTTTTTGTAGGAAAAAGGTAGGAAAGTGCCAACAAATTTGGTTAATTTAGGACTGTGCTTATACTATCTACCTCTTGTATTTTAAACTCCTATGTATCCAGTGCACTGTGGGTATCATCATCAGGGAGCAACAACATTGTTTTTTTGTTGTGCACATTCTGATGCAGTTCCATGCTTCAGTCATGCGTGCCTGTAGCAGAGCTGAGCAAGAAGTGTTTGAAAAGAAGTGTTAAAAGTGTCCCGATGTTGAGGGCAGTCTAAACCCTTTAAACCCATTCGGTGTATAAAAATTATTTGATTGGATGAAATAAAGCCATTTAAATGTAATACGAAATGCTAACAGGTGCTTGCATTCTGGGACATTTTATATCTAGGAATTCATTTATGCTTGGAAAGCAAGGAAGATCCAGGAAAATCTTGGCTGGGTGACATCAACTGAACAATAAGACTTTGTAATGTGATTGTATTTCAGTATGTTAATAAGTACGTAAGCCCTGAGGACACTCAAACACCTAACCTTCGTATTGTTACACAGTGAACGTGAGTGTACCCAGGCGGCCTACCAGAAACTGTCAACTGTGTTTTAGCTGTAAAAATAAGAACTAAACCGTGCTACGCTATGTTTCTTTTCAGTGAAACGTGTTAATAAGCATGTTCGCCCTGAAGAGAATCAAATCCTCATATTTTTACACAGCCTATTTTACATTTAGCCCTCTTTTTGCAGACTGTTGAACGTTTGCCTTTGGCATCACTGCTACCCAGACTTGTGCCTCTAAGAGTTTTGGCAGAATCCACATTGCTTTCCCCCTGCCCCTCCCCCTTCCAGCCCCCCTCCAGCCCCTCCCCTTCCTTTCCTCACAGTTGTTCATGAATATGGATGGCAGGCAGGCCTTGCTAGCATCGTTAATGTGCTGCAAGTCCACATAAATCACATCGATATAAAAAGTCCAAATGCACTAAAGGTATAGGCGATAACAAGTGAATTTGATAGCTATGTATGGGCAAAGTGTTATTAAGTAACACGCTAAAATTTAGGGAATTGGAAGGAAGAAAGGATGAGCGATGCATACAAATTCACGTCATATAGAATGTTTCCAGAGCCACTGGGTTATAAAACATCAGAATTAACCCAGTATGTTTACACACGAAGAGTAAAGAGTCTTTCAGGAGTGACTACACGCAGTAGACGTTGGCGTGTCAAAATCAGCACATTGCTCAAGCAACAGCACTGAAAAAACATGCCACCAACTTCTGTTTGGCGTCTCTGTTCCTGAAACAAAGCAAAGCAGGGAGGAACATTCCCCACTGGATCTATCCCTCTCTCTTTTTTCTCTCTAACTCTCTCTCCACTAAAGAATTCCTCTTGCAGGATGAGATCACAGCATGATGAAGCATGCCGAAAGCCAGTTCCTGGCTCTTCTCCTCTCTCAGAGCCTGCATTTCTCTGCCTCAGCTGGAACAATGGTGACTGACACATGAAATAAAGATGCTTTCAGGTTGTCAGAATGCTGCAGGTTAATTACATCATGCCAGGCTCCCTCGCACATGGCCTGGCAGGGCTCTACATTGGAGACCGTTAAGGAGAATTTTTCATTTTCAGTGGCCGCCTGTTTTCGGCACCTGTCCAGACCTCTGCCATGGATGTAGACATGAATATTGATGTACTGTACTCTGAACTTGGGTCTGCTGCAGTATATCCAAAGATGCTGGCTTTGAGTTCTGGGAAGCTTCAGCCTTGTAGGGGGTCTGAAGCGTGGTCTTGAAAGTTCCACAGTGCTGGCACTTGAGAGGGGCTTTTGTCTTTCAAAGTCAGAGAGGGGGATACCATGCAAAATTCATAAAGCATGTGCGGCACACTCAAGGATGGCTAGAAGGGGTAAACAACACAGAAAGAGCAGTTGGTTGAAATGAATATGCTGACAGTAGTTACCACTGCCTCTCTTTAGCTACGCTACCACCCACTGCTCTCACTCTTGTTCTCTCTCGCTCTCGCTCTCTCTCGTTCTGCCTTCATTAGAGAATTCTGTTTACAATGATTTTCTCATCGGATGGATGGCTTGTCCTCACCCACTAATCTGTTCACATTCCAATCAATCATTTCTGCTATGAACCTAGTTCAATACTGATGAATACATCTATGCATAATAAATATCTAAATGTCAATTGTGTTCATTTTTCATTTGTGTTCATTTTTTATCAACTTATAAGTGGTCTTGCAAAGTTAATCTCTTTTACATCCTATATAAATAGGGAACACATATGTGGTGCTAATGATTACAACCCTGTTAAAGACAGAGTGAAGGTCTTGGAGAAAGATATTTGGTCTGGTTTGCTCTTTGTTATGGGACATTGTTTTGGGAGTTTGAGGCATCACCATGCTCTCTAAGGCCTTCAGAAGAAGGTTGTATATGCCTTTGAGTCTGGAAAGGAGTTTTTTCCACCGTAGTAGAAATCAATCCTTCAACTACCCACTGTCATCTAGGAGTAGAGAAGCGTTAACATCACTGTCCAGGACGGACTGCAACAGCAAATTTAAACCGAGAGTAGACCATAAGATGCTAAAAGAATTAGACTACACAAATTCAGCCTGATTTTGATATGGTTTTGTTATAGCCAAACACTTTCCAGCACTGTGCCCAAATATAAGTGCTGGGAACGAGGAACAGGTCATGTCATTCGACATGTGGGCGAAATATCTACGCTGTCAGAATTTCTTGTATTTTTCCACCTAGTTTGACATCCTACATGCAGCTGTCACAAATCACATATATCACAATAATTTCCTTTCAGGAGTGAATAGTGCTACAATACTAAACTACAAAATAACAGCTCACTTCAATCAAAACTTAGACCATTTCTGTCCTTGACATGATAACTCGTTTGTTACCTCAAGTTCTCTTTGAAAGAGGCAGCACACACTGGCCTCTTCATGACACCCAGGGACAGTTCCACAATCATTTTTACTTTCTTTTTCTTTTTGGAACACAAAATCACCAGTATCACACATATCGTTCCTAAAGCCATGATTTCCTGACCCACCTCTCAGCTGACCTACGAACTCATGCGTGTGTTGCCAGTCCCACAACCAAGACATGGCAAAAATGTATGACACTATGATTGACTGATCTGACATCAAAAACAGGACTCACCACTAAAAGTGACCCACTGCCATTCTGAGTTACTCCATGACAGTCTGACACGACACCATTGTAGTCTTTGCCGTCACTGACGTAATGTTAAGGGCAGTCATCATACTGTGTAGTCTTGTTCTGAGAAAAAACACAAAATTTCATCACAGGTTTTGCAAATACCTGTTGCCACTATGTATGTTTATGTACCATTAGTACAAGACTGAACAAATTTGCTGTTACAAAGAATATTGGGGCAATAAAGTTTTATTAATGTCAATATCTAGGCAAGGACATGGACTGCTGGATTAATATGTTATGGACAGAGGAGTAGCATTAGCATTATCTGGCCACAAAATAAGCCATGTTTGGCAAAATGCTAAGACAGCATTTGATCTGAAGGACTTCATACTAACCGAGGATTGATGTGGTTTGAGGCTGTTTTGCTGCCGCAGAGACTGGCTAGACAATGAAAAAAATTATTATGACTTCTTTTTCATGCCAGAGGGTGCTAAAGACATATGTTAAAAGATTGAATCTGAAAATGCATACTTTTCAAAAGGATAAAAATCCGAAATATACAAAAGGAAAGGTTAAAAAGTGAGAAATTGGGTTGTGAAATGTCCTAGTCAAAGCCCAGATCTAAATCCCCTTAAAATTTATAACAGGCTGCACATGCAATCAGCTTCACAAACACTGCACAGCTGAAAAGAATAAAAAAGTACGTAAAAGAGTGGACAAACATTTCTCCCAGTTAATGTGAGGAACTTGTAGTCAGTTATAGGAAATGCCTATATAAAGCTGTTTCTGTAAAACTGTGCAATGCCAGTTACTGAGGCCAGCAGTGTGTTTACTTTTTCAACAGAAAATGTTGATTTATTTTTATTATTATTATGTAAAATTTGTCTACACAAATGTCTGTTTAACCACTGATCAAATACTGATATGCTCACATATAAAAGGGGGTGTATTTACTTTTTCACATGACTTTCTATAATGATGTAATATGTAATATATGACATCACAAAAAGTCCAAAATGGGCTGCTTATCATTTACAGATGAATAGCACTTTAAAACGGTGAGTACATGCTACAACAAACTCTTTAATTTAAAAAGGGATGAAATTCTGTTTTTTAATAATACAGGCCTTTTAGGGCTCCTGTCCTCTTAGCACAAAATCTGAAAAGGTGTTCTGATTCTAAATTGGAAAGGCTGAGTGTGATGATTAGTGAGACCTGATGTAGCAGCCTGATCTAATCTGATATAAATCCATTTATATCAAACAAGCATGTTTTTAACACATGCTGCTGTTTTCCTGGATCAGTCAGAAGTGAAATGAAGCAACAGAAATCTTCAGATGGCACTTTCGTGATTTGCAACCAAGGAACCCTACCTGTACTGGAACTGTATAGAGTATAGACATAAAGAGAGTAAACGTTTCTTCAACAACAAATGATAATACATTTATACTGATATGGGCAATATTTATTGAGCTACACATACAGAATTAGTGTGTCTCAGTATGGCGTTGGGCTGCCATGTTAGCTAATGCAACATACAGATGTATCTGCATGGAGTTGTAGAGGTTCCTAAAGGTTTCCTGTAATAATCCATCCCATGCATCTTGAATATTCTCGCACAGTTCTGTTTTTTGCGGTAGACTACAAACTGTTCATCTTGACGCTGACCATGGTGCCTCCACACATGGATTTGTTGGTCGTCTCCACCAAGATAAAAACAGGACTCATCACTAAAGGTGACCCACTGCCATTCTGAGTTACTCCATGACAGTCTGACACGACACCTTTGCAGTCTTTGCTGTCATTGACGTAATGTTAAGGGCAGTTGTCATAACTGTCTGCGTGCATGTAATCCTGCATCTTGCAGCTGTCTGCCAATGGTGTTGGTACTGACGACTCATGGAGGGCATTACTGCTCACTGAATGTCTGCAATCGTGGCTGTTGGGTCAATCAGGTACAGCGATAATGTTCATCCTTGCTTACATCACATGCGTGGCTGAGCGTGGAATTTGTATCATTCACATGTCTCACAATGTCAAACATATCCACCAAGTTTCATTACTGTTGGTTGATTCTTTCTTGGTGTAATATTTTGTGTCTGTGTTGATGTCACTGTTCATTAGTTTCTTTATTACCTAACAAATGTATTAGTTGTAAGACCTTCAAGCCTTATGGCTTTCAATCCTTTCTTCATAAAGACCTGGCAAGAGAGTCAAAAAGGATTGTGCTATCAACTCATTCTGTGAAGTGCACGTGTCAATGTGTTTTGACTTGAGTGCTCTAACTCAAAATGCATTAATGCCAAAATATGAATACTGAGCTTAGTTTTGATGGATGCTTTATTTTGATGCCTTTCTGGTTCTTTTGTTTCTCTCGTCATGTTTGATTTGTTTTTAATTTCCTTGGGGATGTAGTGGGTGAGTGAATCACCCAGTTAACTCTGCTGAAATCTTGCCGAATTGCTGAAAATGATAGCGGCTAACCCAATCAAATAGCCTTAACAGCCACGCTCTCCCACTCCCTGCTGAATTAGATTAGGAGAGAGTGAATGCTGATATTAACCTAGTGATGTAATTACCACTGCAGGTTGAGTGCTAATGCAGTTTTTAGGCATGCTGAATATTCCCCAATCCGATTAGGCTCTTACACCTCCCTCTAGACTGAGTCCTGATTTGTAATGGAGGTAAGGCCAGTGCTATATCTCTTTGTCTTTGAGGTGACTTTGTGGGGGGGAGGAGCTCTACCTGACCCTGACCTCCGCAGTCAAGTTTAGTTATGGTCATCCTCCACTGTAATGTCTTTGGTCAGCTTGTGGAAGCTCAACCTGTATTGACTGTGGCTTTGAAATGAGGGGAACACCAGGAGAGACATGTGCCAAGAATGACTGGTCCTTCATTTTTCACCACTGATCATCATCGGAGGGATCACCTAAATCAACAGAATACTTTTTTTTGCTGTAGATTTATTCGTACAAATCCTTGTCTTTTTTTAATATTTGGAACATATTGAAAATTCAGGGCTTTCTGTAGTCCATCCAAATTTGTCTGACCTCAAGGGCAGAATGGCTGGAACATCATAATGTAGCGGTATGTGAAAAAGAAATCTGTGAGAGAATATTTTAAAAATAAATAGCATTATAATTAAATATCCAATAAACCTTCACCCAGAAGTAGCCAAGAGCAGTCTTTTGGGTGGGAGAGGTTCAGTCTTGGTTGCAGGGCAAGAGAGCTTGTGATTGCCTCTGTGTATGTGTGAATATTTCATTATTTGCATGCTCCTGGATTATGACTGTGGCTCAAGGTCATGAATAGAGAAACAGGGCCGGAACAATAAGCAGCCGTGTCCACACCAGCCCAGGTTGGCTCCAATGAAATTACACACTAGAGGGAATGAGGAGTATGACACTCCCGATAATGCCGTAGAATAGCCTCACCAAAAACTGCAAAGACAGTGACTTCATATCACTGCAAACAGGCGATATCTGGAGGACAAAAAGGAGAAGGTAAATGAAATTATGAGAATGACTGTTGCTTTTACCATCATATGTTGCAAATAGATACCAAAGAATAATCGTAAATGAAATTTAAAAATAGTGATGATTTTACATTTTTTAAAACTTATTTTGTTGGTGTTATTGTGTTAGCAACTGTTTGCCAATACTCCATAATGTGGCACTAAAGCAAGTTAACTGCTATACCATATTACCCCAATAATTCCTCCAATATCCAATTTTGAGTCTTCCAACCATCAGTGCTTTGACATGATATATACAGTATAATATATGCACCCCTTGGTTGGAGCATGCAGCCACTGTTGCTTTCACTGAACAGTGGTCGTCAAAACTTATGGAAATAGGTGGGAAACAATGGAAATCACTTGACTTCATGCAAGGTTGGATCCACATGATATTTATGCTTTTTAAATCTTTTTTTACAGTTCTCGATCAGTTGCAGATAACCACAAAATTAAGCAATAAGGCTTAATAGGCCTTAATTATGCATTGTTTACTGGTTTTGAAAATGTCAGCTACCTTTAACAATGTGAATATTGTGAACATTTCATGACAAATTAAAAAATGGTGCAGAAGTACTTGGAATTACTTGGAAGGCTTCACCAGGAGAGTTGATATTTTGGAGAAAAAATATAAGGACAGTAAACACATTGCTGCTGCTGTGCAAAAAAACTTGCATCCCCTTTTGTTTTTTTTCTTTTTTTTCTACAAAGTTCGAAAATTTGATTTGCCATTTGCATTGCGTTAAAGTTATTGGATAAAAACATTATTACTTTAAGTTCCATTTCAAGTAAGGAATGTTTTTTTTCTTGTAATACCTGAATAAACAATAAATACATAAACATAAATATACAAAAACATAACAATGAATGATTTGTATTGACAGGTTTGGTTCCTGACTTCTCTATGCCCTCAAGCCTTTGCAGTAGCCGAATGTTCTTTCAAACATTTCGCAAATGTTATGTGCAAAATTTTGGAAAACCACGTGAAACAAATCGTGTTTCCATCCACTATAGTTGTGCAAATGACGTAGGCTATTGTTATCAGAGGTTGGAATAAGACAAGCAAGATGAAGAGATGTTTTTGTAGGAAGTCCAATTATCTTTACAGCCATTCGTCATCTTTTTGATGGCCGTGTTGTTTCCAGCTCAGAAAAGCCGGGCAGGATGAGCAATTGCCCACCTAATTAAGACTAAAATCTCTGTGCCAACCCAAGAACGTCCACCCTGCATCTGGGAATGCCAATGCACCAGACAATGCTTAATGGGCAGATAAATGTCTTTCCATGCACAATTCTGTATATATGTTATCTGTGCATATGGGATAGTTCTTACTTAAACCAGCTTTAGCTTACAGTACATGGTTATGAGGCAGCTTTTGGGCTGCTACGGTTATTCTCATCTCCTCCTTTGTTACTCCCTTAACTCCTGATGCTCCATCTATCTTGGCATTCTGGGCATGCTTTGTTTGGAGTGATGCCTGTGTGCCTCTAGTGCTTCTGGCTGAGTGCCTGCCTTTTGTCACAGCACGTAGTGTGTCACACTCCACCTCTCTTGATATCAAACCATCCTCCCTTCTTTACTTGTCTTGTTAAGCTGTTGTTTTGATGATTCTTGCTATTTATCCGATGCCATCATAATACTAAGAAGTAGAAATTGTGGTAGGTATTGTCAAATTCCAGGAGATTATAATTTCAGTTTATCTTGGGTGAAGTTATTAAGTCGTCTTTTTGTCCAGTGCTGTAGAGCAGCTGCTGGGAAGAGACGCCTTTGTGGACACGCTCACAGCAGTAAATGTGTTCAATAAGCTTTCAAGCTCAGCAAAGCAAATTGAAATCTGCCTTGCTTTGTAGCTCATCAATACAGCTGACCTGACCAAATCCATGAAATCAAAGCTCATCCCAATCAGGCATTAATTATCTTATAAAGTGCATCTGGTGCCCTCCTAAATGCAAGCTGTGCCAATCACTTTAGGTGACAGTGTGTCCTCTGTACTGTCATGTTAATGTCATGTTTGCTTGCTTTTTGCCTGCTCCTGACATTGCCATCTTCTGAATTAAAGTAATACCATAATATCTCTGTGTTTGTTTGATTGGTATGTAAGGTTTAATGCACCCCATTATAGTAAAAATATTTTTTACTTTAATTTTAACAGAAACAACAGTTCATGGAACATATTTGACATTGCACTAGTAGGGGCAAAGATCAAGAGCATCAAGTCTCGAGCTACTTGTGGTTCTGTGGATGCTAGAAAATGGAGTAATTAAATGGCTTGTATTTGACCAGATTGTTAATGAATTGGTAGACTGGCTGATTTTCAGAAGTGAAGGGGCTTGCCAAACCCTGCCAAATCCTCATTTACACACTGACGTGTCAGCACTTTGTATGAGCTGATTCAATACAGGCGTGCTGACTTAATTACACACAGCGCCAGTCAATAGTCTCTGCATAACAGACAAGATGTCCAACTGACAGAGATTAAATTACTGAAGATTTCCTGTGCAGATTGCCGTAGCCTGCTTTGCTTAGATTTTGTGTTTTTTTCTGATCAAGCATGATTATTGGAAAAACAAAACACTCTGGTTTTTCTACCTCAGTAGGTGAAAACTAGGCCTACTGTTGAAACTGCTTACCAATTACCCTGAAATGTTTACATTTCTACAAGTTACTGGTGTGGTCTGAACTCAGAAACAGGATACATGACATAAGTTTTATAATGTCTCTGTTCTAGTGATTAAAACTCATTCCCTTGTCCTGGTTAGAATAAAATTAAGAAACAAGTTTCCTTATACATACTACTGTGTGCTAAAGTTTGGTAGCTGTCGTCAATTTACATGTTTTGTTCATTTATTAGTGTTCAGTCTCTGAATTTAACATATTGAACCCCCTGCAATAATCCTGGCTACATATTATTTTATTTATTTTGTATTTCTAATAAAATAAAACTATTGTACATCCCCACAATGGACATGATAGCATGATAAACCAGTCATTTGACAGGAGGGGTTCAGTCTTTTGATTAGACTTGTAAACATTATGTATGATTAATATACAGTAATTCAGTGGTATTGTGGTAGAGTTCAATTTCATTATTTTTATGACTTAATTATTATGATTACTATTCAGTAGCAGTTTTTATTCTTTTGTTGTGAGGACTCTTTTTTTTGAAGGGCAGGGCTGTGGGTTATGGTAGCTAAGCTTCAGTAGCCCAGCGAGCTACTCTGGTCTGTGAGCTTTGCATTGTTCCACTGTGTTTTGTATGTTGTTCAGTGAAGCAGAGTTATGGACTAGATCTTTAATCTGGAGAGTCAACGAGTTCCTTAAAGCAGTATCTGGTACATTTCCAGCAAAAGTCTCCCTTTATGAAACAATTAATTCCACCTCAAAGACAAAGTAGAAAAAGTCTCTATTTGGCCTGATAGCTCTTTGGTATCATTTTGATCTGATTGCTGTTAAAGAACAGAACAATTAATCTGTCTAAACATGCTGTTCGAGGGTTTAAGGCATAACAGTCCCCGGTCTTACACACTGTTTCTTGTGTAGAGGCACATGTAATTTTATTTGTAAGGAAAATAAAGAGAAGAAATAATGGCTGTAAAAAGCAACCAAATGACATCCTTCATCAGCTACACTGGCTACCAATTGCAGAACGCATCCACTATAAAATCCTGCTACTGACCTTTAAAGCCTTGCACGGACTAGCACCCACCTATCTGTCCGCCCTCTTCCATCCTTATGCTCCATCTCGCATGCTAAGGTCCTTTGACTCTGGTCTTCTAGCCCCCACACTCTGGAACTCCTTACCTTCAACTATTTGCTCTTCTCCCTCTCTTTCCATCTTTAAAGCCCAGTTAAAAGCTTATCTTTTTTCAGAACACTAAATCATTCTTCATGATATAGTTTTCCCCTCCCCCCTTCAATTGTAAATCGTCCTTGGGTATGTGAAAGGCGCTATATAAGTGTAACCTATTATTATTATTATTGTTATATAAATATAAAAAAAATTATGCAGATAATACCCAGATAGAAAATAGTCGGATTAATGTTGGAAAATACCCAGATAGAAAGTCAGATTGCTGCAAAACTTGGCATGCAGTTATAGCTCAGGCAGATATATAAATGATAAGAGGTGTGGTCTGGTTATATGAGGGCACGCACACATGGCGAAGAGGCCCCGAATGGTCCTGACAGAATACCAATAGAGAGAAATGTTTTATCCATCGATAAGCACAAGCAGCTCCCACAGTTTCCTTGTCCACCATTCACACAAAGGTGGCACCTACATTACACACCCCTGTCTCTGCCCAGACCACTTCCAGGAGCTTAGCAAAAGAAAATTTGGTGTCACAGCATCCATTATTTGCCCTGCCACTGACAGCAGGCCATTGGTGCTGTCATTTGCAGTGGTGTCTTGAATGAGAATCCTCGACTGTTACGGACTGGAGTTGTATCATCTATAGCAACAAATCCAGGTTCTGTTTGGATTAGATTATGGAGGCCTCATGGTGATCCTGCCATTGCTGTGGAGCGTCACAATGACTGGTGTGGTGATGGTCTGGGGAACCACTGCACAGCACTGCACCACTGTCAAACCTACTAGTGATACGAGGTACACTAACAGGTCAACAATATGTACAGGACATTCGATTCCAACAACTCCTTCTTGGTGCCGTATGTTTCTCTATAAAACTTGCTAAAATCTTCCTGAACCAGGAAACCAGATATATACTGTCACTGACAGATAGGCTTCTAAAGGTTTCAGAAACCTTTAGCTCCAGGCAATTACATACTCCATTCCAAAGTTTTGACAGGCAGTTTTGGATGAGTTTTAGTCTCCCTCTTAAAATCAGACGTAAACTGGGGGTAGTGTCTCAAAAGTATGTAACATTATTTCAAGAACACTTCGATGATTATATAAGGCTAACTAAGGCTTGCACAACTTAAAATTGTTAAAATTGACATTTAGGTGATGAAAGTCTGGTCAACATGACATCATGAATAAAAAGGCAATGCTTTGCAACAAGCCACTTTAAAGATCTGAACTGCTGAAGTGGCCTTGTTTTGATTGGCTTTCAGAACTAAATCTTTTACAATAATTTCTCATGAAAGTACATCTGTCCCTAAGTTTTTTGCAGCCTTGAAAATCTTGAAATCTATATATTATAGTATATTATAAATGTAGGAAATTGACAATAACACTTACTTTTATTCATTTTACTTGTTAATATATGCCCTTTCTGTGACTCCATATGGGAAAAAAAAATATGTGAACATGCATTTTTATATGTTTCATATACAATTCCAATACTCTGAAATCCGTGCTGAAATATATTGCAAACATAAAAAAGTACACCAAATATATTTTAAAACACATTTATTTTAAAATACATAATATTTTATGCGGTTTAAGCCCCTTTAAAGAGTGTGTGTATATTGAAAGTCTACCACTGAAGTAACTTGTATAGTCCATATAAGCAATATTTCTGTGTAATATTTCTGTGTAATTTGTCATTAGCCACTTGTTAGTCGTTGATACTGGTCTTAGTGTTAGGCAGTGATTAATTAATGTGCAGTTGGCTGGGGAGATGTTTCAGCCCACTGCTGTGTAGCATTATACAGTATAACACAAGATTATTAAGTGTCAGATTAAAAAATCGAACAATGATGGAACCTCTAGACCTTTTCACCATCACTTAATCACTGAAGGTACAGGATCTAAATTCTCCAATCCACTTGTTAAGGTGTCCGGGTCCAAACCTCTACTGTGTTGCTGAGATGCTTGTCTTTTCACATCCTGCAGTGCTGTGTTCTTTGTTGTTTGAAAATATCTGGGTCCAAAGAACCTCTCAGTTGTCTCAGTTTTACTGCCTTCTTTGTGGTGAGAAAAAGAAAATGGCTGTAGTTGATAAAGTAATTTTAAAATGAATGAACAAAAATGCATTTGGTGCAAATGGACTCTAACTTTGGCTAGCTAGCTAACCAAGCTAATATTAGCACCCACTAGCAAAGACCAAACTGGCCCTTTGTGGGTTTCTTTGATACAGGCTATGGGTTTTCTAGGGTATTTCTTGCTACAAACCCACAACTTTTTGTTTTGGTTGTTAGCCTTAACTATCTTTGCCTTAGCTGGGTGGCCTTAGCTAGCTAGCTATCTTCATAACTCCTCGCCTGACTGACATGCCTGACAAAAGAAATATAAGGATGTGGCTTCATAGCAAGAAGCGCCACATAAAACCCATAGCCTACATGCCTATATCAAGGATATCCAGAAAGTTTGTCTTTTGCCAGTGGTTTAATGTTAGCTAGTTTAGCTAGTTAACGTTAGAGTCCACTGAACCCACTGAGCCCAATTATCACCCTGCATAAAGATCTAACAGATTTTTAGACTTTTATTTTAGAAAATACACTAGGACAAATATTATAAACAAGTAGTAGCAAAACCTATGACCAATCCTGACATAAAACAAACTTTTTACATTTTTTAATTGATGCTGTGCAAAAAAAAACAAAAAAAAAAAAACACCTGACTCATTTTAACTGGAAAAGCTAACTAATAAAAAAGCTAGTCTAACTAATTGGAATGAAAAGTGGAATGAGCAATGAAAAGTGGTAGGTTTTGGCCCTGGTGTGAAGGATGATTCATCAAGGCCTAACAAGCATTTTGTATTATTTTTGGTGTTTTTACAGAGCCTACAGTGGTTTACTATAGTCATTGCATACCTGACTTTCTGTTGGCTTTAAAAGTTTTGAGCAAAAATGACTTTGAATCTCAAACCATCATTCAAATGGGGGCTGCTACCGTGTTCAGCCAGTTTGAAAGAGACACCTACAACCCAAAATTTTAAATTCTCCCCAGAATACTGAAGCCGTGGAAGAAGGCCAAAATGATAGCCTAGACTTCCTACCTACGGGGAGCTTTGTAGCCGGGCTGCAAACCAAACCAGGTTTATGGTAATTACTCTGAATGGATTCCATGAATAATTCAGCATTTGGCAGGGGACTCTTCAGCCAGCAACCACCAGCAGAAGCTTTATCCCAAGCTACCACCAACTCAGGACATGGTCAGTGGGTAAGAATGTCAGGTCCTGAAAAAACAAGCTGCTGTACAGTTGATCACTACTGAATTTTATATGCTCATTTTGACAAAATCATGTGTGCAACAATCCCAGGGGCCAGTATTACGGTACCATATATCAGGATCTCTGCAGTATCTCTGTGTACCAGCTCATCAGAAACACATATATATTCCACATTTGTCCTCCCTCAGTTTAGGACCGCATGCATATTTATGCTGTTTTTTACACAGGTCTATAGTGTAACTCTGCAGTGTAGGAATTAATTGCAAGCACACACAGAATGTAGTAATTACGAGGGAGGGGCTGGTGATATGTGCTGCATTATAATTAGTGCTGGTAAATAAATAAGTAGTCTTTGGGGATCTTATTTGGCAGAAACGCTGTTCCTGTGCCATGTGCAAAATTGTGGTTTGTTTTACAGTGTCTGAGATATGGCTGTTAATAATAATAATTCCATGGACAGACAGTACATGTAGCCAATGGAAGAAAAAAAACAAAAACAGATGGACCACTGAATATCAGAACAAAAGTAAGTGAGATGTGTTTATAAGGAAACAGTTCCTACCTAGAAAAACATGACTTCAAATACATTAAAGGTGATTATAAGCTTCTTTTATTTGTTTGCTCATTTATTTATTAATTTTTTCGTAAACTCACACATCTATTGCTTTGTGTGGGGTTTTGTCAGGAAGCCGTCACTAATTGACACACAGACTTACCTTCTTATTGCATCTCATATATTTTTCATGGAGATTTGTTTTTTTTCTCTCGCCAAATAAGATAGCAGGGGGTTCACCTTACCCACCCCCAACACAGACACTCCTCTCCGAATCTCAGTCACTTCCTCACTAAAGATCTACATGTTATGTGACTTATATATCAACCACTGAAAGAACATCCTCTTTAAATACTGTTGTGGTCATTCCAGTTAGGTTTTCCACATGTACGTTTTTTCCCTTTAATACAATTCAGTCTTTAGTTAGAAATTCTGATATACAGTGAGGACCTTTCAGATCCTAGACTGAAAGCTTAGATCTAACAGTCACGGTTTGCCACTACCGATCAAGGAAGTACAATTTTTTAAAAAAGAATAGCTAGAACATGCAGAGGTGGCATATTTCAGTTCACTAAACTCATTCTGAGTTTGCATACTGAAAACAATAACTTTATTCTCTACTCTCAATAATAAGTTACTCTCAATAGTAAGTTTAGCACTAGTGGGAGAACAGCATAAAAACACTGTGTTGAAATCAAGTGCTGACCAGTAATCCCTCCATAATTAAAATTAGCATAAAAGGTTACTCGTGTTCTACACTGATGAGTTGAGAAGCAGTTTTCCTTATTGAATTACTACTTACTCTTATGTGCAAATGTCATGAACTCTATGAGGATGTGTGCAGTCTTATGGAATACTAAAACTACTTGCAGAAATGGAATGAATTCTTCCTCTCACCCAGCAAAAACAAACAATTTAACAGGAGCTTATCACTATCTGCTCCTTACGTACTTTAAGCATTGCTGTGTTGTTGGCAAAACAGTCAGTCTTTTGGCTAAACACTGGGAAACATCTTTTGTGAATAATTAAGAAAAAAAAACCAAAAACAAATGAGTAGATCTTCTAGAAACAGGCTCTGCCCCTTTACTATCCCCAAGCCTGTTGGTTTTGTCATGTAATTCTTAGCAACATTTTACTAATGTACCTTATTTATTCTTCAATTGAACCTACTTTTCAATATTTGATGTAGTTTTTAAACATAACTAAAATAACAGTTTTTATTCATTGTTTAATTACAGGATATAATATCATTTAGAGAATTAAGAGCTGTTTGTGAGCTGAGCCAGTGAAAAGAGCCAGAATGTGAATATGTAATATATTGTGGCTTCAGAGCATTGCACAGACTCTTGTTTTGAAGGACAGGAAGGCTAAGAACTGTGAGGGGTGTGGTGGTGGTAGCAAGCTTTAGATGAAGTTACAGCTTGGCAACTAGCAGGGAATAGCTATGAGCTAGCCTGAGAGCTATTTCCTGCATTCTCTTTGCCGTGCCAAGTTTTCAGGAAAGTTGAGGACCAGATCTTTGGCTTGTCTCAATTCTTTGGAGAAACCTCCCATGCTACAACTTATACACACGGTATAGCAGATTATGCAAATCATTTTGTGCCCTTTCAACACATGCAATATTTCAGATTAACCTTAGGAACACATTACTTCATGTCCTTTTATCTTTTCACAGGTAAAGTACAGGTGTGACAGAAAACCATATGTGAACTTACCCTATTTCTGCAGCGAGGAGGTGATTCAAACGTGCGTGCATTTTAGGTAGTGTTTAGGTAAGTACTTTCACAATGCTGATTAAAACAAACAGTTGGACAACAAGGATATGCAAAGTTCTCTCAGACTATACACATGCTGCTTTTACATAGTCTGTATTTAGGCGTAATTAAAGTCTCTGAGCATACAGTGTGGGTTGTTATGTCCTTTGAACTGGTGATGATGCTGATGCTAGCCTGTCATTATAAGCTCATTAATTTACACTGTGCCACCAATAACATGATGCCAAAACCATCGTCATCATTACATACTTCCTTGTGACTTATGACTTTTACCTATCAAATAAGGCCTCTGCCTCAAAATCCCACCCTACTCTGCCCAACAGGTCCTAGAACTCTGCAGGCAGTGAAATGAGTCAGTGATGTAAAACAAGCACCCCGCCCATGTTATTCAGACTTTCTGCACTCCTACAGTTTGTGTAATAAAAAATCCCTTTCAATATGCTACACTGTTGAACGTCTTACTATCGTGATATGTGGACATGTTCTCCCTCAGATCCTACACGGCCCATTAATCAGAGTGATGGCATAATCGACATGAAATGCACAACAAGCAAAACTTGCCCTGAACTCTCAGTGAGGCAGACAGGCTGATTCATGGTCCCAGTCTGGCCAATCTGTAACATTCTTTACCTGGCTCTTCAGCCCCAACCCTGATCTGGCTGACACATATTTAACCCAGAGATGAATGGGGCATTGGCCTGTGCCCATGTGTCACCACACGGCTTGTAGTTGGGTGAAATAAATAATGCGGGCAGCAGACGGAGCTCTAGACAGCGCATCAGAGCAGGCCTAAAAAACCCAGGGTGATGCTGTATGGTCTTAAATCACCAGCAGAGAAATATGAGCTCAAGGTTATTGAGTGCTGGGTGAGTGATAGAGATTTCCATCACGTCGGGCTGCTCCAGAAATGAGATTTTACTTTACACAGTGTCATTCCCTGCCCCGCGGCCATGTCTGTTGAAGAACGGACCCTGGATTTATTTCTCCGCGTTCAGTAGTTATAGCTATTCAATACGTATTCATTGGTAACACTTTAGTTTAAGGACTGAATGTAAGAGCTGTGACAGCACAAAGCATGACAGAAAATATTGAAAGATTCTGAATCAGTGTAGCACATTATAATCACAGTTTATTTGAGTCTTCACTCAAAAAATGCCTTCCACATCGATAGTGTAGCATGGATTATCACAGACAGTAATTTTGACATAGTTCCGCTATTAGCTCACTTGTAATAGAAAGCATTTGGCAGTTGTTGAATTTTGTGAATATTTGCTTGAAATGTGTGATAAAAAAAAACTTTCCCTAAGGTTTTTTCCATGCACAGTCAAGCAGGAACCAGTGAAAACAGTACTCCCTCTGGAAAACCATCTCTAACAGAACAAATTATGCAAATGTACAGAATCATTTAAAACACTGTAATGTGCAAAATTCAAATATCACCCTTAATTCTTTTCATTTTAGCCTATATGGTCATTAATTAAACGTTATATAATTTGCAGCATCAGGATAAAAGCAGAAGTAAGTAAATAAACTAAATAGACGCTCAAATAATTCAGTATTTAGTGTTATTTTCTTAAAGCTTGCTTTCTGTTTTGGGAGACTTTCTTTCAGTTATTCAAAGAAGTCTGCAGGGAGAATTTTTACACAACTTCCAAGTTTGGTCTTAGAAGTTGGTGGCACTTTCTGCTTCTCGTAATTCCAAATAATTTCAAAACTTCTTAAGATCTACACATTCTTTAAATACTCTCAGACATAAATCTGGATTTTCAAAGATGAAACTATAGAGTACTGGTGATCTACCAGATTTCCACAGTTCTTATTTTCCACAGTCCAGTTTCTTTATACATTTCTTGTATATCTTTAAATAATAATACAATTCCAGTTTTGCAAATTCCTTGCAACAGGCAATGCAACAGGCAATGGAACAGAGCAGGGACCAATGGCAACAAGAGATTAAGGAGGAGGAGGTGGAGTTGAGACGGGTTGCAAAGTGACTGCAGAGGAAACGGCACGAGTGGGCAGGCAAAAGCAGTTTAAGTACCCTGACAAATTTAGCCACTCGTATGTGTAGCAGATAATCAGCTGATGACAGCATGTGGCCTGAACTTGACTTCATGGTCTGCCTGAACTAGGACTATGCTCAATTTAATTTCAATAGCCATTCTCACTAGAAATAAATGAAAGGTGGTCTCTGACTTTTTCACATTAATGTACCTTGGAGTGAGTAATTTAAGCATTCAACAACTGCCAAATGGGGATAATTATAAGCATGTTTCGAGTAATAAGATATTCAGATCTTCTATAAGGGAAACATGTGAAAGGTCATTGTCCATAAATCCATTTATTGTCCATTGTAGTGACCATATACTACAGATGTGGCAGACAGGGGTTACACTGATAAAAGCTGGAGCATTCCTTTAAAATACCTTGCAGTGGAATTAGCTTTAGCTAATTAGCTTTAGTTGGAAACACAGGAAAGTAGAGGGGAAGGGGTGAACGCAGAATTTAGGAGGGACAGCTGTCACCCCCTCAAGCAGGTACTTTACCCAAACAGTTCCCGTAAAAAGCCCATCTGTTTGGAGGAAGGTCCACTAGTGTGTCTCTATGTTTGGCCAAAGGCATTTCAATCTGAAGGTGCGTGTTTGTGTATGTGATGAGCATGTGTTGCTGGCCGTGCCTTCCAGGGCCTATGAAGGGTCCTGCAGTGATCCTGCAACTCTCAGACTCAGACAACATAACACAGCCTGTCATTATTGCACTCATCCCACATGTCACCACAGAAGGGGGCAATCCAAATTATCTCTCTTTCTCTCTCTCTCTCTGTTGAGACATTTTTGTGTCACTTGTCTCAATGGATGAACGGAAGACGCACCCCCCACTTCAGCTCCCCCATCATGAAGCACACAGCTGTCATACAGGTCTTTTTTTTGTCCTGACATCAATTCCAGAAGCTCTTAACTTTGACAAGCCCTACCCATCCTGTACAGTATTGTACTCTGTATTGTGTTACAATAAGGTGGCAAAGCCTGTGATATTGCTAAGGGCAAGCTGGAGGATTAAGAGCTACCCACATACACTATACTGTATGCTCCTGGTATTTGATATCAAGCCACTTTTGCTATTGCTTTTTTTTTTTTTATAGTGTTGTGGTATTACATCTAGATTTTTGTGAGGACAAAAATGGCAAGATTTCGAAGGAAGAAAGGGAGACCTATATTTGTGATTTAATATTGAAACAATAAAAATGTTAATCTAGTGTATTTCATCCTGCACACAGTATTATGGGTAATAATAATAGACAGGTTTTCTTGTTAGGGTGAAGAGCTGAAAGCTTTATATTCGCTTCCTGTTAAACAGCTACATTTTAGTTTCATATCTGATAGATCTGTACTAGATATGCACTCATCATCAAAAGAATAGTTGCATCCAGAAGGAAGTGTCAGATTGCAATGCTATTCGAAGAAAGATAAAGGTTACCAGGAACAATAAGTTATGATAAATTTAGACTGATATGGGAAATGCTTACAGAGCTACACATACAGAAATAGTGTTTCTCAGTATGGCGTTGGGCCGCCACATTTGCTAATGCAACATGCCAGACATCTCGGCACAGAGTTGCAGAGGTTCCTTAGCGTGTCCTGTGATGATCCATCCCATGTACCTTGAATATTGTCACACAGTTCCTGTAGATTTTGAGGTAGAAGTGGAGGTGGAGTTACACCACTTTCTGGACGGATGCCAGACTGTCACGGAGTGACTCAGAAAGGCAACGGGTCAACTTCAGTGACGAGTCCCGCTTTAGTCTTGGTGAAGGCAAACAACAAATCCGTGTGTAAAGGCAGCATCAAGATGAACAGCTTGTTGTCACATGTCATACATCCATAAGGCCTAGTGTCACTCCATCTCCACCCCTACCACAATATCTGCAGGAACTTTGTGAGAATGTTTAAGCTGCATGGGATGGAATATCACAGGACATCATTAGGAAGCTATACAACTCCATGCTGAGATATCTGGCATGTTGTGTTAGCATGGCAGCCTGACACCATACTAAGAGACACATCATTAGGCTTGCAATTATTGTTTTGATGATAAGTGTATAAAGTGATCCACTTGGGAAGATGATCAAAAACGTATAATGCCCATTTTGGCCATGTTTTCATCTAATTTGATATCCAACAGCTTGTCGATGGCTAACATTGGTAATTAGCTCTGTATCACTTCCCTTGGTCACATTGGCTGAAGTTCCAGTCTATTGTGGAGATTTTAAAATTAGCTTACTTACAGAATTTTTTAACAACAAATATATCACAAAAGTACGGCATAGTAGACTACACATTAAAAACTACACATGAAAGCAAACGACCACTTTTATTACTGTTTGTGGAGTTTTTAGCTGCTATTGCCATTGCACAATATTACCATGGAGACTGTTTTAGTGGACACTTGGGGTCAACACCACTTTTGTTTTATACACATGCTTTGAAAACATGACAAAATAGCTGCATGCTATTTTTCCTTATATAGAAAAACACCATTTGCTTAGTCTGAACGCTGTTCTGTCTCAGCTTCTACTGTACCATGCCATTCCAGTGCTTTCCAGCCCGTTTCCACCCTTGAATTTTGTAAGAGAAGATCATAGGGTAATACAGTTGTCATGTACTAGCATGATGCCCTAGTGTGTGTGTGATGTACAATCTGGTGCCTTAAGCTCCCTTAAAGCAAGCCCAAGGGGCAAAGTCCACTGTGTGATGTTGCAAATACAGTAAAATGTAGTTTCTTCGCTCCTGACTAATATTGTACCTCTGTAGCTTTAACAGTAGTAACAGAGAGTCATTTATGTGCTACTACATGTGACGCTACAGGCAAAGCTGTAGGCTAAGCCTTGGCCAATAATTACATCCAGATTTAAAGTGAACAGAATATTTAATGTACTTAAGTCATCAACAGGACATTATCCATGTGTAAGAGACCAGGGCTGTAATCTGGTGACATGAGAGGGCTGAATAGGTGCATTACTCACCAGCAGAGCTCAGAGAACATTTTGAAAGTGCACTCTCACTACTCCCAAAGAGCGCTAACACATCTCTCCATTTTCACCCCATCCACCTCCATTTAGCCTGCCAATTGCAGCCTGTCTATCTCCATAAAAAGTCTACTGGGGCTGAAGGACAAGACTAGTCTGTTTCTCACTCCCTCACTATGCACCTCTCAGCCCTGCTTGTCCACCCATTCTGGCCTGAAAAATCACAGGATCAAAAATAACTCTAGTTGCCTAATTTAAGTTGGAAAATAGGATGGCTTCCCATCGGCTTCAATCATGACAGGACGTGTTGCAGGTGCATTGTTTGTGTGTGTGTGTGTGTGTGTGTGTGTGCGCGAGCTTCCAACAGTGAGATTCTAGGGCATAAATGACACTGCCTCCGCTTGGGAGCTACAAACCATCATCATCTCTGTCCTTGCAGGATGTCCTCTGTGCTTCAAGGTCATTTATTAAGTCTAACAGGACCATAAAATGACAGAGAGAGAGAAAATTGTCACCTCAAAGAGCACAACATAACTCCGATCCAGCACTCTGACTCCAGTTTCCTTTATTTACTCTTTTATTCAACATTCAGGATTAATTGGTATTAACTATAGGCAAAGGCTTAAATGCTATTCAGTTGATAATCTGGTCTGTCAATTAGGGACGCACCCTGAGATTAATCAAATCAGTATAACTGCTTAAAAACATTAACAGTGTTGGACGGTAGATTTGACAAGTATTTCACACCAATACTTGACACATTGATTGCACTCAGAAAGAGCAGACTGTTAAGTTGATATTTGGGTACTGTGTTAAAATGTCTGCAGTTATTGATTTTACTGCATTTGTAACCTTATAGAAATAAATGCTACATTTCATTGTCATGCTTAATGGTTATTGTCCCAATTTATGTTTCAGGATTGACAGATGAACATGAAATGAAAAATATCGCATATTGGCATAGGCCTGCACTTCCCAAATCTGTGCCTCCCTTAATCAATATGACTTAAAGGGGACCTCTTATGCCCATTTTCAGTGTTCAGGTAGGTGGGCAATAAGAACTGTCACCTTGTAACTAAGAAAAGGACTGGAATTTCAATGAGGCGTTTCAGGCAACTGAGAATAGTGGTTCTGTGGGAGAGATTTTCCCCCTCTGGCGTGTACTTTGGGCTTTATAACTTTGCATACACAAAAGGCTACATAACACACTAAAGGAAAGGGGAAACCATAAAGGCATAATATATCCCCCTAAAATATTTCTATTACTGATCATTTATCTGTTATGGAGACATTACAGGCAGAGGATTAACAATCTGTGTCAGTTTTGTGAAAGATACCCTCAAACTGAAGTGGTGCTGAAGCATTGGCAGGACTGATGGGTATCTGAATTAAATCTAGAAATGATATTTAGTGCTTTTAACTAGGCCTCTGTGTTATAAATGGAATGAAGGTCTGTCACTTTAAGCCCCTTTTTGTCAATATAGTTTGATTTACTTCATTAACACATGTTGTTGCCATTACATTAAGTGTTACTAGAACTATTTTGTCAGTTCAGTATAAAAATACTTAATGTACTTAACACTTTATATAAAACAGTGATTTACATAAATAAATTAATTGGCTTTTTGCACCTTTCAATTACAATTAAGTGCAATGTAACTGAATAACTACATAGTGAGTTATGTGGTGAACTACGTTCAAAATAAGACCCGAGACTCGACTTTTTTTTTCATTTGTTTTGATGTCAAGAAATGACAAAAATAACTTGTTTGTGTCAATGAGCGTGAATGAGCGTGAACGAGTGAGAAACCATTCATATGAAATGGTACCCCCAGCAATGAGGGCTGAAATGAAGCAAGGCTTAATACCACTTCTGATGAAAGCAATGGCTGTGTCCAGAAACCCTAAAAGATACTGCTTTTTCCTTCCGATCCACCTCCTCCTCTCCTCAGTGAACCGGAAACTGATTTTGTGACCTCGTCTTACAAGCTGTCCAAATACCAGAGGAGACGAGAGAAGCCTCTTAAAATACCCGCCAAAGCAGCTTGAAGCGGCGAATACACCAGTGTATGCCACCCAGGACATGGACAAACATGGAGCAATCCAACTATACCTTCAGTTCTCTGTTTTTGTTGGGTTTATATTATTATCTGTGCTCTTTATTTTGCACTTTGCATGAAATAAAACTGAAAAAAATATTGAGTTTGAAAAACAACACAAATGTGAACAGGCAGGCTCTGTGTAGCAGCTAAGGGCATGCTTTCAAGCCAACATTGTGATAGGCTCAGTACATCAATAGTCAACATTAAAATTAATGATGTTCAAAGAAGTCAGCTGTCCAATTTCCCTAATTTCTACTCATGCTCTCCACTCCTCCTACTCCTTTACTCCCCTTCATTTTTTATTTCCCAAGGAACAGTAGGATGGGACGGAGAGAACGGTAGCAGTAGCTAAGTTTTTCACCAGGTTAAATCTACCTTTAAATCAGCCCCTGTCCTCTTCCATCTCTTTACAGTGCAGGGCCTTAGATAAATGGACATGAGCACGTATTGCTCAGGCTGAGGAATCGTTCTGTTGCCCTGTGCTCAGTCTTGGCGTCTCATTAGCTGTGTTCTGCTCACCTGGAGCTGTGTTCAGCCTCTGTCTCTTCTGTCTGCTGCTGGAATAATCAATCCCCTAAGCCGTGATCAATGGGCAGAAAGTGTGCAGTCGTTTTAGTTAATTAAAAGCTTGAGGGTAGCAGGCGTGCCGGGCTTCATATCCCACATTTTGGGCCCCTGTAATTAACGACTGCACAAGGTAGCATGGCTGCTAGCTACTGGGTACATCCTGCCAATGTGTTTGAATATTCATCAGACATTGTTCAAGGCAGAGTCAGAGCGCTGCTGTTTGTGGACATGCGCTGTCACCCCTTGGGGGGTCCCGTCCCCCTGCCAGCGACTCCTACTGGGAGTGAAGTGGAGATGGGCGGAAAAGCCTTTTGAAATGATAGATCAGACAACATGTAAAATATATCTTGTGAAAACGAGCTCTGCCTGTGTGCATAGACACATGTGGAGCAAACGAATAATAAAAGAAAGACTATTGCACATGAAACACTCACTTATATAGTCTCATAGGCCTTTTCTCCTGTACAGTGGATGGGAGATTAAGCAATGATAGGGGACTCATGCTTGTGTTCTTTCTGTCACGTGGCTTTGGTGAGATGGTAGCATAATCCAACCAAACATGGGCAATTATCTTTTGCGAGATTGCTACGGTTTGGCATAAAGAGAGAGACTGGCATTGGAGTAGTGCTATTGGCAACGGTGAAGTATGCTTGAATACACTGGAGAAACAGAGAGATAGAGACAAAAAGAGAAAGCGACAGCAACATCAAATCCCATCAGATTAGACTGAGATGGGGAAAAACACCAGTTGTTGTAAGCACATGCTTTTCTAGGATTCTCACACCACAGATTGTATATTAAAAACATCACCATGGTTCCAGCAATGCACCACAAAATCATGATTTAGCATTGATGAAGGGAATAAAAAGAATCCAGATGGCGCATTATCTTACTGGACAGAAAACCTGTTTATTTGGAAAGGAAAGCCTGTCATTTTTCTGTGAAGTGTGGGAGAATGCCAAGTAATGCAAAATAAACACATGAACTTACTTTTACTTCCTAGCCCGAGTTCTCCTGATGGGCAATTAATAATATACCGCAAAATATGGCTTGTGTTGTTTATTTTGGATTGTTATTTTCTATGCATGAGTGTTTGTTAGGTTTGTTACAGTTTTTGTTATTTTTTTTAGATAATGGTAATATGGTGGTCAGTTATGTTGTTCTTTTGTTGCACAACGTTGTCCAGTTTGGTAGTATGGCATTTGAACTATAAACTCAGCCTTACTCAATAAGAAATTCTCATTGGGTTGATTCAGATTTTTGGTGGTCAGAATGGATCATGATTCTTTGGATGAGTGTCAGGCCAGTAACTGAATCCGAGAGATAGGGCTTAATTTGGTACTGATGTGGTTTTTATAGATGGCAGCAGTGAACTGCCAAAAATACATTTTTAAAACAGGAGCACACTGCGTAACTACAGGCTGAATCAGTTCACAGCAGCAGGTTTTCTATTCCAGTGTTTTGTAAAATGCAATAAAAGAAAATGCATACGACAGGAGTCTCACTGACTGTGTGTGGAGGGATTTGAACCTTTATTAGTTCTTGGTAGAGTTTTGACTAGGGATGCCGGCTGAAGTTGTTTTTGCACTTTAATGTTGCCACTGAACCACTACACACATTAGTCCAGATGCTGTATTGATGGGAATGTCTCAAACGGTTTGGAAATTTGCATACCAAAATACTTAATAACACATTTAAAAACAGTAATTTTACCATTGGTAAAAACTAATCTAGATCTACAGTTAAGTGTGGTAGATGCAGTCAGAAAACTGTTTTGTAATAGAATTTCTGTCTTTTCCTTCTAGGTTTATTTGAACTGTATCTTATAGATTTGACTTGTGTTGGAAAATGCCTTCTATTTTAAACTCAGCTGAACCTAAACATAAATCCTAAAGGGTTTTGTTTTTGCATCTTTGAAGCATTTTCTATCTGTGGATGCCATCTGAGCTGGTCCCTGTGACTGGCATGTTTTGCCCATTTACATCAATAGATTAGACACCAACATGGCTCCAGCATGCACTTGGACATGATGGCTCTGCTAAATGTGCGAGAATTGGCCCATTTAGTGCCGGAATGTGACAAGCTACCTGAGCTTGCATTTATTGAACATATGGCATCTAAGTCTGCCGTATCATCTGCACAGAGACTAGCATATCCCCATGCTTCACTCAAATCTTAACTGCTTTCTTGCAGGGCATATTACATCTCTTCTGAAACACGTTTCAAATCACTTAGTTAGCACAATCGCTCTGCAGTGTTTTATACCATCATTTAAACGTTTGATATATTTAATGTTGCCTGGGTTTGCAAGTCTTGTTTAACAGTTGAAGAAATTCATTTAGAAGTTCATTGATTCCTATGATTTATTTATTTTTTTGGATATTTACTCTAAAATATACTGTAGTGCTGTAATATTATTTTATTAATTTTAGTGCAATATATCTTTTAGACAAACCATCTGACAGTGCATATAGACGCTCTTATGAGCTTCCCACACTATAGTCATGTTTAAATTTTCTTCAGCCGAATTTCTAAATGGATAAACTACTTCCAGCTTGTCCGTTCTTGGACATGAATTAAACCTAGTCTTGGCCCACACTTTTAACAATTAAAGGTGCCTTAAAAGATTCTTTGAAGTAATTCTATAGAAGAACCACATATGGTTCCATACAGAGACATGTACATTCTAATGTCAGTGGTTTGTCCAACGTTGTCTAGGAATAGCCCCAGGAATTTTGTCTAGGAATCTAGGTCCGGAATTTCTGCCATGTATGTTTAAACCCAGAAAGCGTCAGCATTGTATGGAAGATTGTTTTTCCTCTGATTTGTCTTTGTACTCCTTCACTTGTGAAGACACACGAAGAAAAAGAAAGCATGTCTGCATGCTTTTCAATACACTTGGCTCATGTAGGCCATCACCTGGAGGTGCTCCTTGTCCCTCAGGGCAAACGATTTATGCTCTCAAACGCTCTAAGGTTGAGCTGACAGACTCTTGGCTTCTTACACAGGCATATCTGTGTTTCACTTTCACCTCAGCTTTGCCAGATTCTTCTGTCGTTATAAAGTAACTGCTTTACAGCATTGCACATATTTTAAGTATTTTAAATATTATTTTAGGTAAATTCTTTGCATGTATATACTTTTCTTTTACATTTGCATTTCTCCATTTAGTAGAGAAATGAATAAAATGTGCAAACAGTGGAAGCCCAGTTGATACAGTACGGAGAGAATGCAGTGAACGTCTATTAGCTGTTAGGATTCTCTTTCTGATGCACTTTTGGTCAAAATTAAATATTAAACCTCAAAAGTCCACAGTGTGACAAATCTCAAAGCGTTCAGAAGCCATCACTAACATAACAGAATGAAATTAAACAGAAAAAGGAATTACTCAATGTAAGTTATTACAATTGACTAGGAAAATTACTTTCCTAACAAATACATGTGAAAGCAACGTATTATTATTGAAAATAGTCAGCAACGTGTTAATGACCTAAAACAAGGCTGGCTTCAATCATTTTTGGTGATTAAATTACATTCAGATTACACTGAACTGCTTGAAAATTGACATTCCAAGACATTTTGTGATTGGATTACAAATTAATTAAAAAAAACAAATTCCAAGAGAGTCAGAGCTTCCAAGCCAAGCCTTCTGAATCATATGGTAACAGTGGAATAAACTAAATAAAAAATTAGTACTGTGCGAAAACAGAGACCATATTTCTGAGGATGTTATTTCTAAGAAAGGGAAAAGTCGAAGAAAGAAAGATCCAACAGAAAATAAAAAATGATTAAACATACAGGGAAAGTTGGACCCCTAACAACCATACAAGACCTGGCAGAGCACCAAACCTGTCAACATTAGATAAACAGCACCTAAAGCTTTCTTTTCTTTCTTTCCTAAAGCTATCTTTGAGAGAGTGGAGACAATCAAGGTCCACTCCTGCTTCAGATCTTTAAAAAAAAAAATGTTTCTGTCCATCCTTCCTGTGAGAAAACAACTCAGCACTGTTAGTCTGAAAGAATGTGTAGCAATTAAATAAATACAAAAAGACAAAATAATATAACAAAATAAATAAATACAAAAGAAGCTGGTTTCCTCAGAACAATGGATTAACCACCCCAGAGTCCAGACCTTAATATCACTGAATGTGTTTGTGATTTCATTGAAAAACTGAAAAAAAGTCTGGACTTGTGGACACACTAAATACACACCATATATTTAATGCTTCTGTGTTATTTTAAGTTCATGTTGTTGATAAATGAGCAACTTACAAACATTTTGACTGAAAATAAAATAAAAGAATGGTGTTATTTCATCTGGTATCATACTATGGATGCTATCCACATAGAATACAGACATGGAATACATGTTAATTCAAGGTGTAAAGAGCCTCAAAGTCACTTGTGTACATGAAACTAAGTAAATATAAGTACCACCCTATGTACTGACTGAAGGAGAAAGGTATAAAGAGACTGGACAAGAAGAACAACACTAAAGCAGCGAGCCCTTTTGAGCATGCTTAGATTTAATAAATTGTTTATTTTATTTTATTTTATAATATAATTATATATTCTATTTTTGTATGAGAACTTGCCACAAGAATTCTTGTATGTAAAAATGTCCTTTGGCTAATAAATGATTTTGATTGCTCTCTCAAGGTCTAGATTCATTCTCTTAAAGCTCAGTTGTGTTTTATTCATCCTAAACTCTGATAATAGCTATTGACACAGTAGATGAAAGCAATGAAAACAACAACAGTTGAATGACAGTACAGGCTTACTGAATGCCTGCAATGTTCTCTGTGTAGTGAACAGCCCAACCACACCTCTCTCTGTGTCCTCTTGCCTCTCCTGCTGGCACATATTTGCATCTTGTCTGATCTCATTATGTCTCAGAGACAGCATGCCCTGGTCAGACACCACTGGGATGCTGAGATGGGCAACTGTCCCTGTGCAAGTGGACGTAGGGAGCAGGAGAGTGTCAGTACAATGAACTGATTAAAAGAGCCCTTGTGTCAGAGCAGGAAATCCCAGATAGACGGAAAAAGGGCTTAGGGCAAGGGACATCTGCCCTTTGGAGCAAGAAAGCAGATGGACACCTGTGTGGGGTCTTATAACTCAATAAAGAGAGAAAAAATAACCATGACCTTTCCACATGAAGGTCATACTCACTACTCTCTAGCCTGACCACATCTTCCTCCAGTTTACAGCATCAAATATTAATTTCCATGAATAATGCACATTATTTTCTAGAATTATTGGAGCAGCTTGTAAATATGAGCCCAAAAAACTGTGGAAACATTCTTTGTTGTTCCCATTGTTTTCCAGTTTGCATTTCATCTCGCACTAAAAAAAACAAGGTAAAAGTATTCAAAGACAAAAGCGATGTTTATGAAAAAATAACTATTGTTCTTTAAAGCATTCTCATAATCCCAGTGCAAGATCAAGTTGATAAACAACAAACTCTTTTATTGCTGTTTTGCTTGTATTTGTTAATGGTACCAACAATTCTGCATGACACTGTATCTGGAACATTTTTGCTAACAATCAAGCCTGCTAGGAAATACACATATTTCTTTGTCTTAGAATGGGAGTCAAAATGCCTGTGCAAGTTACCTATTGATGCACACTCATCGTTAAAAATAGTTGCACCCACTATGAATCAACAGACAGGAATGAAACTTGGCGATGAGCCCCGCTTTTGTCTTGGTGGAGATGACCAACGAATACGTATGTGGAGGCACCGTGCTCAGCACAACCAACAACGGTTTGTTGTCAAGTGTCATACGTCCAGGAGGCCTGGTGTCACTCCTCCTCCATCCCTACTGCAAAATCTGCAGGTACTGTGTGAGAATATTCAAGATGCATGGGATGGATTATCACAGGACACCATTAGGAACCTCTACAACTCCATGTCCAGACATCTGGCACCAACACAATACTGAGAGACACTACTTCTGTATGTGTAGATCAATAAATACTTCCCATATCAGTCTAAATTTATCACCATTTATTGTTCCTTGTAACCTTTGTCCTCCTTCCACATAGCATTGCAATATGACACCTTCTTCTGTGTGCAACTATTCTTTTTAAGATGAGTGTGTGTTCAGGGTTCTCGATAATGTCACTGGTGCAGCCTTTACTTTCTTCACTTGCTTTGTTCCATTCTTTTTAGAAGTACTCTTCATACCTGTAGCATATGCTATTATTTAAGAACCTTATAGGTAAATCCCCCCACACTGGCCTAGGGGTTTCTGTGTGCTCATGGACTGGCTTAGGGACTGCAGCTCGTTTGGCTGTGAGGTGGTACTAAACAGAGAGAGTTATGGTGATTGTGTTGCTCAGGGATGCAGCGGTTTTCATAGCTCGGCACCTCAGAGCATCGCTTACGACCACTTGTCAGGGTGTTTGCCTGTGATGAATGGACACTGTCTACATGACAAAGTCTTCCTGGGAGGTTGTTTTCTCACAAATATATATTCCGTCCGGGATCGTGGTACTTTTAATCTTAACAAAAAAAAAGGACCAAACAGAGGTCTCGAGTACAGCAAAGATTTATGGTTAATTAATCACATGGGAGACAATTAATCAAGGACTAATTTTGCTTTAATGTTTCATATCAAATTATTCTTTGCGTTGGTTGAAGTGTAACTAAAATCTAACAACATCTTCATTTCCCCAGCCTGCCGGGGCTTAATATTAATTAATAGATTCATGTATTTACCACTTGGCTGGATGCTCTGGAGCATGTGTGAGTGGAATTCAGGTTCATATTAGGGGCAGTTTAGTTAAGTGCTCTTAACGTATGGCAGTACATTTGCATTCCATTCCCTGCGATATGAAATGTGTTGTTCTATTTTTAATTTTTTGGACAGAATTTGAAAATACCAGCTGCTCTTTATGTTGTATTAACACGTCATGATGGACAGTCCAATAAACATCAAAAGGTAAGGTTACCATTGTTGAGAATGCAAGCTTTTGTCCCAACAGTGACAATGTGTTTGTCAGTATTGTTCATGTTATTAATGGAATCTAGAGTATTTTTCAAATGTATGCCATTTGTATTTGTATCTGATGTCTGGGAATCAGACTTATAGAACATTCTACTGTTTTCTTCTAGGTAAATAACATATCACTTGGATTATTTAACACAGTTATTTTGTTTCGTGCTGAGTGATCAAGGGTTTCAGTCATTTTAACTGTAACTATTTTTAAATAATTACTGGGTGTTGGGCCCACTTATTACAAACAAGAAGTAGGAATGGCTGATGTTAATGAAAATAGTGTTTTTTACTGTTTTTGATGTAAAACATATATGGATAGATTATCTCATTGCTAATTCATAAGGCCTTTAGATGAATAATAGATGTAGTCCTTTGAGATTGCTGCCCTTGTGCCTGCTCTTCTTATTATTTAAGAGAGGAGCAGATAGGATCAGGCTGGGGTTTCTCTCTTTTCCTTTTGTTTGGTGCTATCTCTCTTTCTAGATACAGTGAGGATGAGCCTTCTTTATTTTTCTGTCTGCTGCGCTTTACATAAAAAGGGTGTCAAATTGCACTCGTCGACCCATGTGCTATTTTTTAATCTGGTTGTGGCCGGTCCAGAGACACATTTAGCCAATCTCCTATACTTTATTGATGGATATAGGGGATTGATGTTTAGGGTGCTAAACATCTCTGCTTGGACTCTTTATGAACTACCAGCTAAGACCTGTGTTTGGTCTACTCAAGTATTCTGAAAATGATCAAATGAAACCTGGATGCACTTGTACACATTTAGGACTTATATTTGCAGATAAGATTGTAATATCAATAATTATATTGGATGTGTTTTTTTAAAGAGTGTGAATAGAAGAGGATTCAATTGCACCTAATGTACAAATCATATGCACTTCATTATAATGTGCTATGTTTAAAATAATAATAATTAAACATCTGCTTCATTACAATTACTTCCACTTGTGGTGGAAAGGAATGCCCTGCAGCCAAAGATGAGAGGCTCTGCTCCATCCACCCTGCATAATCTATCCTGAATAATCAAGATAATTATGCCCGTCGTGGTGTTTTTCCAGTGGAATTACCATAAAAACTCTGTGTTAATGCTTGCTCTAATGAGCAGGGAGGAAGTGCTCACTTGCCCTCGCAGAAACGGGAAGGAGACGGAAAAGATAAGGACTAAGTTGTAATATCAATGTTTTTTTTATTAAGTGCAAGTGGCTGATTGAAAGATAGTGGTCTGGCATTTGGGAAGTTTGGCTCCACTGTGTTCAACCCCCAAACCGATGGTCATTACGGTAAAAATATGTTAATATGCACCCCCACCCACCCCGCAGATGTCCTTTTGGGAATAGTCACATTTAATGGCTATTGCTAATTGCTGAAAGAAAATCATTCCTTTGACCTTGGCTCAAGATCAAATCGATCAATGGTTAGGTATTGTTTTGGATATTAGTAGCCTCCCAGTTTTATTTACCTTTCTGTTTCATGAAATTCTGATAAGATCACTTTGAAAAGGCAGGTGGTAGGCATAGCAGGATAGCATAAAAGACATGGATTCTTATTTTTCTGATGGGATCTCACACTGGTTATGCTAATATGGGGTGGGGGAATTAATAATCTATTCAGTTTTGCCCTTTCGGAGTGCAAAAGGCTCCTGTTAAGAGTGAAGATTCCTGATTTGGAGTGTACAGCTGTTGTGAGAGTGCTGAGCAGCATTTCCCCCATCTCAGTCCATGAAGAATCCTGTTCCTTTACGTTTATGGACCAAGTGGCCCAGGCAATCCTATGGCCATAAAGTGCAGTAAATTCTACGGTAAAGTTACTGTATAATCCATAATGATATTAGTGAGGTCTGCTCAGATAGTAAATACCAAGGCTGGTTGCAGTTCCCTATGATGTATTACTGGTCTAGCTGCTGCTGACAAATAAACTCTCAGTGGTGCTCCCCTGTCAGAGAATGATTTTCAAGGTTAAGTAGTTCTCAAGCCCAGCCTTATTTTCACAAGATTTGATTGCTGTAAGAATGTGCAGCTGTCTAATTCCTTCTTGGCATGACGCACAGACACCGTTAAAGAATGCACATGCTTCAAAGAAATATCCACACGAGAGACCAATAGCACCATGTACTTTCTCTGTTTCTCTTTTTGGATGTATTTTTGCTCTCCATTTTATACCCTCTCAATTTAGTTCCAAAAAGATGTATAAAATCAAGCACATAGCCATTCAATCTCCACAGACAAACACTGGCAGTAGCATAGGTTGTACTGAAGATCTCAGTGACTGTCATTTGACTCAGTGCCAGTTAATGAAATTTCTGCGCTGCACCAGTCAACTGCAAATGCTATTAACATGAAATAAAAGTGTCAAGGAGCAACAGCAGCACAGGTATGAAGCAGTAGATCCTGCAAACTCACTGAATGGGTCTGGCAAGTACCAAAACATGTATGTTCTGTTGCATCTCTCAATACTGTGAGATCAAAAACTGCCTCTTTAACCAACAACAGCACAAAGAAAAAGTGCATCGTAAACTTCATAAAGCAATCCATAAACAAATGGCTTGACTAGTTTGGTGTGGAGGAAATGCAGTGGCCTGCCCAGAGCCTTGAGCTCAAGCCCACTGAACATCTTTGGGAAGAACTGGGCCAAGCCTTTTTGTCCAACATCTCCACAAATGCTGTTTTGACTGAATGGGCACAAATTCCCCCAAACACACTCCAGAATCTTGTGGAAAGTCTTCCCAGAAGAGTGAAAGCTGTTATAGCTGCTATGAGGGGGCAGCTTGATATTAATATCTTTGGTTTTGAAATGTAATGTCTAACAAGCGCAAATACGTGTGATGGTCAGGTGTTCACATACTCTTGGCCATATAGTGTAGCTTTTAGTGTAGCACTTAAACTGCACCAAGGTCCATAATAAATAAGCAAAGACCCGGGTTTATATTTGTGGGGGGCATGAGGATGTAAAGAAAACACTACCTGAACAGCTTGCTCCACCAAATTACTACAATAAAGCTAACCTACCGTCAATCACTCGGTAGCATTGCTAATCTCCTGTGAATTAACAGCAGAGTTTTCTGTGTGCAGCGTCTGAAGCATACCCTAACTGTACAATCCCCTCCTCATAATCACTCCTTTGCAGAGCAGTCTTCTCTCATTAGCGTGGGGGTTTGGAAATGCTCCTTGCTCCTTTGATGTTCTCTGAGATGTTCGCTATTGTGCCTGGAACAAAGAGGCAGCCCCGCCGGGACCAGGAAGGCTAACTTTTCCTCTGTTCCGCCAGGCTTTTCAAAAACTGTTTGTTGGGAGGGGATTCTTTGTTTCAGTGCCAGCGCCATCACCAATGAATTTAATTATCACTGAGCTTTGCTTTTCTGGGAAGCCTGCGAAGATGCCCAATTTTGAAAAGGACAGATCTTAAATGGAATACAAATTGACACTATTAATTGTGTGCGTAGGGGGAAGTGAGACTGGCAAAAATGGAACGTGGCAGAGAAAATAAAACTTCTAAGGCCTGGGAGAAAGAGACGCACAGGAGAAGGAGTTAGTTCCTGCCATGTTAATATCCAGCTAATCTACAAGCCGCCTCCCAGGACTACAGGAGCAGATATGAGTGCTGACCTCTGGGCTATAAAATCAATGTCTTAAATGGGGACACAACTTTGTCCATTTTCTTTGTGTGTACACAACAGCTGTCTTAAGCCTTGGTAGGCCCAGGTCTCCTGGTGGAATGATAAGGCCCCCTCCTAAAGTTAGACCTAAAACAGGATCCATCTTCCAGTAGATGAGCATGCTTCTCCCCAGACATGGCTGCTGTGAGGAGATAAGACAGCAACGCAAGGGGTCCCTGGCCCCCAGTCATACTGCTGAAGAAGGAGGGAGAGAAAGAAAGAGAGACACCCATCCCTGGTATTTATAAGCTAGCTCTTTCTGATGTGCATGGAGCTACGGTCATACATGCGTGCTCCCAACCCCCTTACTATTAGAATAGCTCTTCTCAGCATAAAATGCAGCTAAATACCTGTAGGACAAAAGTAGAAACTGCTAATGAATCACAGTCAGCGTCCTTGCTGTTTTTCAAAAAGAACAAAGACTTTAGTTTGTCTGATTGCTGCAGTTGTCTGCATAAACAGTTAGTTGCATGTCCATCTCCTTTAGCATAAGTAGCCATCCAGCTCATTTATCTGGGTTCTAGCTTATTTTGTTTTTCTCTGTTTGTATGACAGATATGGTTGATAGAGCAGGGCTAGGTATAATCAGGGATTGCTGTTAAAGCTTTGGTCAGCTAATACTGTTTCTGTCCCTTTTGCTTTCCAGCAAGAGTGTACATTCCTAATTAACGTGTGGTGCTTCAGTAACCTGCAATCAATAAAGCATGGATGAACAAACTCTAATAGCTTACAAAGCTTAACGGAACAGATCAAACAGGACTAAATTCAGTGAAAATGGCTTTCTGATTCATCAGTCCTTCACTCTGCCTGCTAAAACTGGCTGTTGTTGTTGCCTGCATGACATATGACACTTTTACAAGAGAGTCAGTTTTTTGCTGTTATAACAGATAACAGATAACAGATACAGCTCCCTAAATTAGATTTTTTAAAGAAGTATTTCGCCGATTTCTCTAATGTCTGGAGTGTCAAGTCCTTCATGTGTTTACAATGTTTTCCTCTTAACCTTTATCTTTTGCCAATAAGATAATCAGCACAGACATGGGGGGGCCTTGTTTGAGGATATAACAGTGTCATCCTCGCTGCTCTCTGGTAACTTATTAGTCATCCCACCCAGGGAACAAAACAGCAACCTTTTGGTACCATACATGTTCCAGTCCTGCTGTGGAGTGTAGCCCACTGATCCTGGACATCTGCTTTCCCCTCTGCAGTTAACACAAATAATGGAACAACAAGAAAGTAGTACCTGTCAAACAGTGTGTAATTCTTTCAGTGAGCATCCCCAGCAAAAAAACATATAACCATCCTGCCCTTCGTTTATAAGTTATCTTGTTTTCTGTTTAATTTATACAGTTTTACAGTAAAAAACAACTATGTTGTATGTGTGTTAATGCTTCTTTATATAAAATACAGGGCACATACCAATTTCACTTCAACAGAATTTCAACAGAAATAATAAAAAACCTTTGAATGGTGAAAACTATTGACATGCGGTTTAGGAGGATATTTTTTTCTTGTCTTGGTCTCGGTTCCTCTGAAGGTTTCTTACTTCTGCTCTTTTGGAGTTTTTCATTGCTGCTGTGGGCCTTGGCTTGCTCACTTGGGGCCTGGATTACTGTAAAGCTGCTTTGTGACAGTTCCAGTTTAAAAAGCTTTATACAAAATTGAAATTGAGTTTAAAAAAGACAAAAAGTTGTCATGGTTTAGTGCATTTCAGTCTTAAAATCAGAAATGCAGTGCATTCGGAAAGAAAATAAAGGGTACCAGGAACAATAAATAATGACAATTTCAGACTGATATGGGCAATATTTATTGAGCTACACGTACAGAAGTAATGTCTCTCAGCATGCATGGCATCAGGCTGCCATATTTTATAAGGCAACATACCAGATGTCTTTGCATGGAGTTGTAGAGATTCCTTAGGTGTCCTGTGATAATCCGTCCCATGCATCTTGAATATTCTCAAGCAGTTCCTGCAGATTTTGCGATAGGGGTGGAGGTGGAGTGACACCAGACCTTCTGGATGTGTGATGCATGACCATAAACCTTTATCTTGACCCTGACCACGATGCCTCCACACATCACTGGTTGTCTCGATCAAGACAAAAGTGGGACTCGTCACTGAAGATGACCCGCTGCCATTCTAAATCGCTCCATGGCAGTCCGGCCATGTTTGAAAAAAGATTTAAGAAGCTCTGCAGAGTTCGTCTCAAGTCTGCCCTCTACAAATTACACATAATTTAGCCAATCAAAGACTTCTGAAGAAGTTAATTAGCAAGAGCAGGTGTGGCAAATTGTGGTTGGAATTAGACTCCTCAGAAAAGCAGGTCTGCAGGACCAGTGTGAGCGTCCAATATTTTAAAGGTTTAAAGAATCTAAACTGAACACAAAGGATCTATGTGAAATACATATGTCCTTCTTAGGACCAATCCATTATGCTGTGGTTCTTTAAGCTTTAGCGGTGCTTCACAATCACACATCTCACACCACTTAAAAATGTTCTCTAAAGAACCTTCCAATAAAAGCATATTTAGCAAAGCAAAAAATGCTCTTCTACAGCACCGCACAAAACCCCTTTATTTTAAGAATGTAGATGGCAAAATTAGCAGCTCTTTAAACCTACAATGCTTTTGCAGCTCAGCCGTCCGAGTCAGCTGATGAGCCGCCGAATGAGGCGGTAAGCATTTACATGCACTGCAGAATGCAGAGCTATTGACTGTTCGGAGAGGAAGCAGTGGAGTGGGACTCATCTTGGAGTCTTGATTACAGCTGCTTTGTGACACCTCAGAGAGTGATGTGGTGGACAGTTAAAACCACCATAAATATTCAGGACAAGTTTACAGTGCGTGCTGAAGTGCAGGTATAAAAATCACATCTTAATGGCTCCTCAGTTGTGGCAGAATTGATTCTTTCGCTGCTGGCTCCATTTTGCTGCCTTTGCTTATCCACTTGACTGGAAATGGGGGGATTTTCATGTGTTCACTAGTTCTTCCTCATCGCAATCACTTTCCCTTCATTTTGACTTTATTTATTTTTATGGAACTGTCAAAGCCTCTCTGTCCTGTCTTTGTTGCCTTTTCGCAGGATCCACCAGGCCCCCTAACTTGCCTTTGTGATCGCAGCCTCCTACTGTTTTATTGACTATCTCACTAATTGCAGCTTGCATAAACAAAGCTCTGGAAGTTGGCGGTGGAAAAGTCTTGGTTGATTGGATTGGGGGAGGGGCTGGTGAAGTCTTTTTTTTTTCCTCTCTCTTTCTCTGAAGTGATCTGATGGAGTGCCTTACAGATGAAGCTTCTAGGCGGGCATGTCTTTTTCCCTCTGGCAGGTACACACCGCCTCTGATCATAGATCATTGATCCTGGCCATCAATACTCAGCGTCCCGCCAGCATATCAATGCTCTCTTCCTATGCTGGATTAGGATGAATGGCTTTCTTTCTTCCAGAACTGGCCAGCCATTGATTTAGGATGGCAGATTGGTATGTACTGGTAATTAGGCCTCCAACTTCTCGCTATGTGATTGTCTGGTCCGGTGTTTTATCACCGTTTAAATCTCAGAGTCCTGGCACGGTAGAGACACAGGAACTTGGCACAGGAAGAGACCATAAAGTAAAAGAAATAAAGAGGGTTTACATTAATAACTTATTGTAACTTAATAACTAATGTTTTAGTGCTGATTTTACTTTGAGCTCAATTTGAAGGAATACTATCCCCCTAGTCCAAAACTAAAACCAAAATAAAAAGATCACACTTGTAAAACTGCCCACTCCCCATTCCCCCGTCTCCTTTGCATCTGTTAAAGCACCTAAATTCAACAGTTATATTACATGAAATGTCGCATATTAATATTTTAATTCCATGTAGATTTATGATTTACAGACCACATTGCCTTTATATGTATGAGATGTAGACTCAAAAGCTGCAGGTGAAAACCCACAACAGGTTCTAATGCCATAATTTTTTTAAAAATCTGATTTTAGTTGTCTAGGAACTTTAATCACAGTGGACGTTGACAGATTTGCATGTTCCTACATGGAAATCTGGCATAAGGCAATATATCATAGATTTTATATATATGACATATGATTATATATGGCTTTCCTTCATATGCAGCTTTTTAGCTGTATATTGACATATGTGACATATTTGCTAACTTATTTGAAATTGCCCATTTTCAAATATGGCCTATGTATTTCAGCCATATATCCATACACATTCAGCAATATATATTCAGCCGACAAATACAAACACATATGTATAAAACATATATTTAACAACATAAACAACATTATTCCCATATGGATGGCATTTATTACCCATATAGACCACTTTTATGTTAAAGGTTTTAATGCATCTTCCCAACAAAATTGTAGTGGGATGTTTTCAGCTAGTGTCAGGCATATCTATGACCAATACATTTTGCATATACATACACAACATATATGTACTTTAAAAATATATATTTAGAAAAATGTCTGACCTTTTTTGATACATGTGTATATATGGCCATATATCAGGTCTAGAATTCTGTGCTAAAAAGATTAATATATCACAACAATACATCACATTTTGCTTCTATCCAAAAACATTTGAGCACAACAGATGCCCCTCATATTCATGATGCATGGGTCAATAGAAATGCTCCAAAACTGTTTAAAATTAAATCTCTTTATGTTAATTGTACTTAAAAGTAAAGAGCATATTTTTGCTGTACGGTTGCCATTTTAGAGATGCTCATGTTTTTTCATACAGTAGCTTTTTTCAGCCCAGTTTTAATGTTTTACTTTTAGGCTATTGTTTACCAAATAATAAACAATTCATTACTACAAGTCTATAAAATTCAAAACTGCTGTAGATCGTCATGACACTAATACCTAAGTATTAGAACATTTCAGAGCCAACATGCTATACAATTAATGGACTATTATTGATACTTACTGTTATTTCATTTAACCCATTCATCTAATGCTATGAGATTTTAATGAATAAATATTGTATTGATGGAAACTGGGGATGCTGGTATGTAACATGATCTGATCTTTCTATTCAAACATAACTGATTACTTTTGTAACTGCTCTTTGAGTTTGTTTGCTAAATGGGTTAAATGCATATCTCAGCTTTGTAAATATTTTAACAAGCGTATATTTCAGACGTTTATGCATAGTTTTCACTGTTAGACTATATCAGACAATCAACTAGCCCAGTATGTTCACACTAATGTGTGGATTTAGTAAAATGTGGTCATGTGGTTGCCAGTGTAATGAGGCACTTAACATTTTTGTTAATTCTTCTCTCTCCATTTCCCTCAATAAATCCAGCCTTTCTTCCCATAGGAGATAGAGGTTAAACAGGGTCAGCACTCCCTCATCACCTGGGTGACACGTGCTGGGCATGTCTAGGGGAAAGCCGTGCAGGGGATGAACCCAGGGGGGCCCAGAAGTAAGGGAGGTGGAGAATAAGGAGGAGGGGGGTATGACCTTGTACATAGAGGGACTGGAGCCAGTCAACCAGCCATCTGTCCATGGGCCTGGAGAGATGACCTGTCATCATTGTCTGACCAGTGTGGGTCATAGGGAGGAACGCAGCAGGAATTGAGGTGGTCAGAAAAGAAACACAGAGGCATAAAGCTCCTCTTATGATGGTAAATTTACATTACAGTCACTGCAGTTCCTGTGCCAGTTTGCTACAGGCTGTCAATCATTTTAACAGTGATGAAGCATTGCAGTTGCAATGGATGTTTCTGCAGTTTATACAAGTGCGCTCTAACCTCTAACCACTGTAAATGTCAGCATTGAAAGTGAAAGCTTTCATGAGAGCAACTGTAATTCTCCAAATTCTTTCCACTGATGTCTGCTACTTTATCAGCTGTCTTGCTGAGAACATTTACTTAAGAAAATTGTGAGGCTAATGCACGGCTATTTAAAGATTATTGCAAAAGGCTTAATATGTGCTCTTGCCATTTGCAGCCACTTTGCTGAAGAAATTTCACTGGTTATCTGTCACTTCAAAAGAGTGGATGACTTCACAAAGCAAAAATGATAGGTTTCTAAAAACTGACTAAAACCATTTTTCCTGGTATTTTTTATCCTGGCTCAATGTGAACTGCTACTTTCTAGGCCTCAAGCCAGCAACAGTGTCTGAACAGATATTCTTACATGAATAAGATGTACAAAAGCATACCACTAATATCCTTTCTCTTATCCTGTCAGATTTGTAGCTTTATTTAATTTTCCCTAACAGCAAGTCATGATTCATTCATTCATGAGGTTTTACTAAAGGGTACACATATGGTCTACTGTAGGTCTGATGAAAGAACACATTACAGACAACGCACCAGACTATATCTAATTTGTGGGGTCATGGTCTTCTACAGAACACTACAATTTACTGCAGCCCAGCCTGTAGATTTCAGAGCAGGTGTCTGCTGGTTGACAGGTTGGAATAATTTAGCTGTTAGATGAGGAAAGCCCGTCACTCATAAGGGACTGGGAGCATGTGGAGCTGACCTCTACCCCAGCACACTAGTGCCTCATTATCACCTAGTCCTCATCTCTGTCCATCCTAATATCACCGTCTAGACGCACACTCGTAATACTGTGGGGGCCTTCCTGTAGATGTAAGACTATATGTGTGGGTCGATATGGCAAAAACACATCATTACAATACATCAAGACATTTTTACATGACATGCATCACAGTAATTAGTTTTTCTGAGGCTTGAGAAGTGGAGCATACAAAAATACTACCAAAGTACAATGATTTTCATTCAACATCATGTAATGCTCTGCGCTAAATCAAGTTAACCTGGGATAATTAAGCTCTCTTTGTAATGAAACATGCAGTCGGTCAGTACTAATGATATAAAATACTGAGGAAAGTCTAGTGTTGTAATAGGTGGTAAAGTGTAATGGATAATTTCGTTGGCCCCCCACAGATCAGACTGCAGTCTGCTCCTATGCTTGGCAAGCGCACCACGCCCCATGTGTAGCTAACAAGTTATAGAAGCTTATATACTACACAATACTACAACATGGTACAAAGCAGTGCATTATATTAATGTGATTTTTCTTTTTATGAGCAGAGTAATGCAATACAGTCACAGGCCTAAAAGAAGTCTGTTACTTTACGTTCATATGTTTCATCTCTTTCCTGTATTATTGTTTGTATGCATGTGCATGACTATGCTGTCTGCATGACTAAATGTGATCAGCGCAGTATGGGTACAGAAATCACAGTAGAATGTGTAAACAAGATGTTAGACGCTCAAGCATCTAATCCTGCTAATATGAAAATAATGAATAAAGATCTCCATGCTGAAGAAGAGAGACTCCAGCCTCATCTAAACACATCAGACGGGGCTGAAGATTAGGATGGTTATGGTAGATGCTGCCTGATATTATTTATTTATATAAAAATACAGAGTATCAAAACTAGAAACCAAACACAATTGCTTTCTGAGGCTTTCTGAGGGGCCCCCATTTATTCAGGGTCAGTTATTAGTCAGGTCCACCATTAAGTCCACCATTACCCACAGTCTGACACCCCTGGCTGCTACTGCCCTTATTTAATTGTGTAATGTACTTGTGTCCATTTTATACGTAACACTTTGTCCCACAGTTTAACCCATTTGAGACAGCAAATATGTGATGGTTTAGACAATGATGTTAGCTACATTAACCTTGTAGCTTCAATGCCAAACCAAAGTAGGGGAGAGAAGAAAATTGTTAAAATTAGATTTTTTTTTCTGATGATTTACTTTAAGCTCAACAGTCCAAAATAATTATACAATACTACAAATATTTTAATTTCAGCCATTTGTTTGTTTGTGTGGAAACAAACATATTGCACTGGAATACCTTCAAGGAGCAGGGACACCGTTCTGCAGTAACTCACTTGCAACATGCATTAAGGTTTAAATCTGAAACTGTCTCCAATAACCGCCAGTTGCTACAGTTGCTTTTAGCTCAGTCTTGTAAAATAAGCCTTTCTGGGAGAAAAAGGGGCTCCTAGTTCTTGATGTGGCTTAAGCTTTCATAAACAACAGTTTTGCAGAGCATTTGGTGGCAATAGGACCCCATCATGGCTCGTCCTAATGAGAATGCTTTATATTCCCAGAAAGGGAGAACGAGAGGAGTTTTAAGTGTGATTAACTTACAAGAAGTCTGCTCATGTGCTCGTTTCACACTTGACTTCAAAGGCATCGCTTTTTAAATTTCTTGGACACTGGTATTAGGGGAACGAGTTTATAGCTGCCTGCTGGATGTTCAAAGCGTCTGTGTAATCTGCTGTGAATCTGCCACTGTCGCTGGTTCATAGGGCATGGGGTAAACATGATTTTCAGCAGTGAGGCTAATAAAAAGTGACCAAGAGTAGCAAGGGGCTAATGAAGCCCTCTATAAAGTAGCTTTTACTGCTCTGTGCTGCAAAGAGGACTCCACTGGTTGTGGGAGATTTCCTAGAAGCTAACCACTTATCTAAGTGTGGGAACTGTCAGTTCAGTTCAAGCCAACATGGTGTAGCTAAAAAGGTCTGTGAATAAAGAGACAAGCAGACAGAGAGAGTTTCTCTAATTGGCTTCTTAAAGGAAAAAAAAAAAACAAAAAAAACACCAGGATGCTATCTGCCTCTGCTTTTCTTAAAGTGACCTCTTTTAATACACTGAAGATGTAGATGTAAAGGACAAAAAATGAAGAAAGAGGAAATATCAACTTTGAAGAATCCACGTTCAACAAAAGCAGACTAAGCTGACTAAATGGAGACGAGGTGTCAGAATGTTGGCCGTGTGACGGTCAGGAGTTATCGTGCAGTATGATTAATGTTGTCACACCTGACTAATGATGTCTGGACTCTAGTGACCCTTCCCCTGGAATAAATGAGGAACACCATATCCACCTGTGTCCAGTCGGAATTTGTCTAATGACCCCACTTGTCAGCAAGCTGACCCTCAGACTTGTTCTAATCCACAGCAGAATGACCTATTTATCTTCTCAGACAATTGCCATATGTTGATCCGCTCCACCTTTCACATAAATCATCACAAAACAATAGTACTGTTGGCGATGGCTTAATTAGAATGGAATCCTTTTGAAGGCTATTTTTCCAGAACTGTATTCTATGGCGTGCACTTTTGAGACCCCGCTTTGAATGTAGTTGTGTTGACCTTTACTTTTGAAACATACTAATCTCAAGGAAGACATTAATGCCAACCATGCTTCCGCAATAGCATGTCATACCTTGACTTTGACAGATCTAGTGCAAGTCGTTTATCCTCTGGAAAAGTGCCATCCATTCTCATTTAGAAGGCCTAACAAAAGAAGCTTTCAGTGCCACAACACTTCTGAGACCACCAGTTATCTCCTGACCTGTCATAGTAATGTGCCTAATGCCAGTTGTTCATTTGGGGGAAAGTATCTCATCCTCTTTGACATGCTGTTGTGGCTGAGATTCAACTCAATTCATGCTTAAAAGATTAATGTATACCCCGTAGTTGTTGGGAAGAAGCCCACTCTAGTGCTTTTGGTCATTTGAGGCACCTCCTCCTTCTTGTCATAGATAAATGTGAAGTGTCTGGGAATGAAAAGAATACTTGTTGACAAAAAGGAGCAGAAGGGAGCTTTAAGCAAAACTGACTTTGATAAATAGAGTTTAAATAAAGCAGAGCTCTACAAAATGACTAAAGGCCAGGCTTTTGTTGTATTGTACTATCAGCTGGATTTTAAATGAAGCCTTATGTGCTAGCAAATCATGCGCTAACATGACCCCTGCTTGCTATGGAATGGGACATAGCATATCTGTAGTTTATTTTATTTTCTAATTATATATATTGCCATTGTGCTCGTATATTGTGACACTCCAGTATGGTCATAGTTTCACTGTTGATGGATCCTGGTTCAAGGTGGAGTTCCACCTGACTGGACTTTTATAGAAGTACCAGCTTAGTGTTCTCACAAAGTCATTTCACGCACACAACCAAGCTCAGGCTCAGTCACTGTATATACACTCCCATCCAGCACATGCTTTGAGCAGTCCCCTGCAGTCTAATATCAGGCTGCTGCCACTTCACCGCATCACTCCCTGGCCCCCCTGCTGATGTATATGGAAGCATTTGTCTGGCACTCTCTTTGTCATATTTAATGGAACACATTTGAGCACGTGCTTATGGTGTGAATGAATTTGCTTTGTCTGCTTCTGTTTTGTTTTGTCGGAATGTGCAGATTGTATCAGTGAAAGTCAGGCTGTTTAATTTGTGAGCTACGCATGAAAGACTCCGGTATATCAGTATTGTACTTTTTATTATGATGATAATGAAGTTCATGAGGAAGATGGTGGCGGTTATTATGTAATCCATTACTATTGTTTTCATTTAGTCATTTTTCAATTTCCATGTTTTATCTGGAAGTCACAACCCGTTAACAATCATATGTTCTAGTCCCACTCAAGGAAGGCACTGTAGACAAATTTGGTTTAAGTGTAGCATTTATCTTAGATTGTCAAGAGCCGCCTTCACCATTTCACTTGGCTGGGAGTCTTAAATGGGTCTGATGGTTAGGATGATGTTTAAGTAGGCCTTGGAGGCACTTCTGCATAAAGCCTCTGCAATCCCTATCTGGAAAAGACTAAACTTGAGGATAAGTATTTTATTTTTATTTGTATGTATGTATGTATGTATGTGTGTATGTATTTATTTAATTATTTATTTATTTATTTATTTAGATTTTTTAGCTAACCTCCCTTGCTTTTATCATTGGTTGTGTGTCTTAGGATCTTTGTTAAAGTTATGTTTTGTACAAAATGTAATGGTAGAGGTCCTAACACACAGAGAAGTATCGATTCATAAGCTCGGATTCTATTTAGCTGTTGACAGTTTCTGGTCTATCTACACACATTTTTATATATTTTCATTGATCATAATCTAATATGGCTATGAAAGTAGGACGTTAATTATCACTAGGAAACTTGGTTCACTTTCCGGGTTGCCCGCCACTAAGTAAGCTTTTTTCCTTCAATAATGTTCTCTTCAACTGATTTTATGAATGATTTAATGACTAAAATCATTATATTTGTATCCTCCACATCGTTCCACATGGCAGGTCCAGATGTTGATTGAATTCAAAGAAATATCTTGGGGGTGCAGGGTGAATAAGGCTGCGTTTCCATCAGTTCTTTAAGAGAATTACCTCATCATGTTCTCACGACATTTCTGAGCATTATGGATGAATCCAGGTTTACTTAGTAACCTACAGTGTTAGGCAGCCATTGCTGGTTTGTTTAATTTCATGGCTATATTTGATATAGTACAAGTATGGCCACACAACACTGGCAACAATGACTTAAGAATGACAAAAAGACGCCTTATGTCTGTGTCATGATGTCTCCCCCTTCTCATAAAGACTCACATATGCACCCCTTTGTTTTCTCTGTCTCTTTGTGAAGTCTCTGTGCTTTGTGCCGGAGTCTGAGCTGCACTTCTGTTTCTCTGTTTCTCTGTTTTTTGCTGTGATGGATTTACCTCTGATATTGCTTACCTGCGTTATGACCTCTGTCTCTCTGGACTATTAGTAATGGACTGCCCTTAATAAAGCCAGTCTGCACATGCAACCTGCCTCATCCCTGCTGTTACAGTCTGCTTAATTTCACAGTTTGTTTCTTTGATGAGACTAAAAGTACATTTTAATTTCTTTGTCAGTCTACTAGAACCTACTGCCCTCTGCAATGTTTTAAAGCCATGGCTGGGCAAAAACGGTAAAACATGTTATCATCCACATTACTTAATTCTATTCACATTTATATTGTTTCTTTGCCAAATGCATTTCCATCATTATCATTCACCATTGCCCAATTATATTACCTGCTAGGACCTTTCATCTTCAAAAAACCTGAATACTCACAGGATTATCACTGCACCTCTTCTAGCTTTTGGCACCCAATCCCAGTGTACAGGTCTCTGGGGAAGCTGAAGTTTGGGAAAACTAATACCAGCCACTGTAGACAAGTTAGTGTGTGACGGTTTCACTGTTTTACGTTTTTTTTCTTCCATAATCTTTGACCTATAAGTGTTGAGCTTTCCCAGTGTATTGACCACCTGCTCCGCCTTGTCACCTATTCATGGTCATTACCCACTCCTGTTACCTGTTAAGGACTAATTAGAACTTGGATGAATACGCTCCATTGTTTGCCTCTTGTGTTTAAGTATTGCTAGAGACCATTTTCACACTTCTGTATTTAATTCAGTGGAACCTTTAGGAAAAGCTGTGTCAGTAAGAATGTAAAGTCCTCCTTTATGATTTCTATGATGTAAACAACGACTTATTTTAATATTCTTAGTAAGGATTTTAATTATTTTTGTATGTATGTGGATTACATACAACCCAAAATCAGAAAATGCTGGGTAGTCATTTAAATTAAACAGTGATTTGTAATTTTTTTCTGACCTGTTTTAGATTGAAAACAATACTACAGGACATTATTTAAATGAACTGTATTGTTTTCTTTTAATGCATTTGATTCTTGCAACACATTTTAAAATAAGTTGTGACAGTAAAGCATGTACCACTTTCTGCCATTACCTTTCATAACGTTTGAATGATGTTTAGGGACTGAATATGTCACGTATATGGAGTTTCAGGTGTAATTTTCCAGCAAACACATTTTAAGGTGTACAACAGTATGATGTCTTGATTTCATTTTGCACTTTAAAATGCCCTGAACATTCTCTGTTGGGGACAGTTCAGGACTGCAGGTGGGTGAGTCAAGCACCCACACCCTCTTCATTTGCAGCCATACCTTTATAATGTGAGCAGAATGTGATTAAAGGACTAGGCCTATCCTGGATACTGCTTTTGTATCAAATCATGATTACAATCATCTGTTGACAACTGTTTAAAAATCACATTATTATTTAATTATTTTACTTCATTAGTAGCACTAAACTGCTAACGTGCTGATGTCCTTTGTTACAGACCTAAATGGCAGGAAAGGTATACATTTGCAAATGAACAAAAACATGAAATATCGTGTGTTCATACTATGTGCAAAGAAATACAAGCCAAAGTAAAGTTTAGAAATCACTACTTTCTTTTCCATACCATCCTGACTTAATTTGGGGTGGTACAAGACTAAATTCCTAGTATCTTGCAGAGAAAATGTACTTAAGTAATAATCTGAAAGGTATCTAGGCTGCACTGAGATGTACATCTGCTTATTGTGAGAGGTTTCTGTTGATTCAAATTTGAGATGTTGTTATATTATTCCCAGCAGTGCTGCCTTAAAACCCCAACTTTGCTGTAACACAGACAAAATTACATGAACATATTTCATGTAATGTATATGTACACTAAATTCCTAAAGGTGCCATCACCTCATAACTCATGCGGTCTTACACTGCATTTACATTTAGGGAGTTTCTGGGAAAAAAGTGATGTGTGGTCCAGGCCTGTAATTGATGGCAAGACAAGGAACGATGCCAAGAGTAAATGTTTGTATACACACCAATGAAAGAGAGAGAGAGAGATTTATAGATTTCCACATTGGCTGGAAACATACTCTGAAAATAGTAAAAGAGCAGTGTGTCATGACTTGTCGTTTCAGTCCTCTACAGTTTTCCCTCAGAGTGTGTGGGAGTGAGTGAGTGCATTCACGCCATTATTAACGCAGAGTCACTGCAGATGGAGAGTCTGAATGTGTGTTAACACTTAGTGCCTACAGATGTGGCATGTAGGTGTGTGGGGCCCTGAGTGTGCTCATTAGAACTTTGGTCTCCACATATATCAGACTAAAAACGAATGCCGCCGTCGGGGTGCTGAGCGTGTGTAGGCCAGAAGGCTTGCCATATGGTGGAAGATAAGACTCAGCCTTCCGACCTTTTATTACAGTGAGGACGGGGCTTCAGTAAACAGTCTACGGTGAAGACAAGACTGCTGTGTAAGTGTTTTGGCAGAGAGCAAAGAATGTGCGTGTCTGCGTGTGCACAGTCATGTTTGTTTTTATCCCTCTGTGAGGTCCAATTCTTCTTGAGAATCCTCATTATGATAGGAAAACATGTCTGTTTCATAGTTGCAAGCACGTTTCACTGGTCTATGCCAGAAAAACTGCTCTTTTCACCGCTGATATAGCTGAAGGAGCCAAATGCTTTTTGCCCACCAAGGTTAAGGTTAGGTTTAAGTGTAGGCGTAGCATTATTTAGCTACAGCATTCTGTGAGTCATTGCAAATACTAAGCAAAGATAGTTTTACAAGACTGTATGTGTGTATGAGACTTATGTAGTGTTACAGAATGCGGGTTGAGTACAAGAGAGACTTATGAGCCAGATGTGTATGTCTCTGTGCATGAGAGAGAGGCCTATAATTAAACTCAACTCCCTCAATAGCCTTAACGATCATGTGCTTTTTCCCTTTGTTTCCCAAAGTACCTTCAGTGTGGGCTGTCTGTTGTTTGGTGGGCTTAGAGAATACCTGCTGTGCTGTGTCGCGCCATTCAAGTGGAAGCGAGTGGCACTGTATAGGTGTTTTATGTTCATTCCCTGTAGGAGATCTAAGAGAAAAGGCCAGTTGAGTTAACGCTCTTAACACCTCTTAGGCAGTGCCTCAGGTCACACCCCGTGAACTCTGATATCCTTTTACATTTTTACACATACTGTTACTGCCAAAAGTGCAGGTATAAAAAAAGAACAGAAATCTGCTTCTGTTTGGAAGAATGTTCCAGGCTACAAGTGAACTTGTAAATCTTTATACATCTGTGGTGAACCAACAAGGATCAGTAAATCCCCCCCCCTCATCATCCCTCCCCTGCCCTTGTTTTTCAATGCTCTGGGCAACAGACATGCCATGAGCGACAGATATGGTGCCAAGTCAGATAAGCTTGTAAAACCACAAGGAACCTTGTGCACATTTTTAGCTAAATGATCACAAATGCTGTCAGAATGGCTCAGTTAGTCACCCTTAGGAGCCAAAACACTGGCATGGCAATAAAAAAGCGAGGGAAAATGGAAAAGAAAAAAGTATATGTAAATCCTGAGCTAAATGCATCATCAGTAAGCAGAGTGTTGTTTCAGTGTTAGGGGTAATGCAGTACAAAGAAACGTGAATACTTTTTTTCCATTATCTGTGATGCATTTAAAACATACATTTCCTCTATATAGATTATCGCTGCCTGGCCTATGTAATTTGCAAGCGCTACCTGTGACAGCTGACCCGTGACTTTGACTGTGAATGTGAGCAAGTGCTGCTAATGCAATTATGCAAAAATTAAACTGAAGGATAAACATTCCCAACCTCACCTAAACATGCCAAGCTCTTTCAGGAACAGCTCTGTAAGCTTTCATTTTATTCAGGAAAAAATAGAAACTGGAATTAAGCACTTTTCATTTTAATCAAGCATGATTGTATGGGTCTTGTTCATTTGCAGGGACTGTGAAGGGATCTTGAAATTATGTTTTCTGTGATTGGCTATTTCTTTCTAAATAAAGTACTGAAAGGACTATTTGTGAGGTGTTACTACCCCAACACTGTCAGCAGCATGTAGAGTGGTTACATAATTGAATTCACTCTTAGTGATCTTTATCTTTTAAAATATACTGTACTTAATCCAGTATTACCTACATCATGTTTCTTTGGTTTACAGTAAAGATCTAGAAGTAAAGAAGATCAGTAAATATGTCTGTAAGAAAATACAGAAGTAAATAATTAAATAAATATTAAATGAGTAAGTAAACAACAACTAATTAATGAATTAACTAACTAAATAAATAGTGGGACGTCTGCCTGCACAGTGACACATATATTTCCGGTGATTTTGGGTGATTTTTAGTTTTCTATGTATTTTGAGGTCACTTGTTGCCCTTTACCTGGTATGAAGATTTCATGGTGACTGGACCAATAGAAATGCTTAAAAATTGGTTCAAATAAAATCTATTTGCGTTAACCTAGACTAGTAAAGTAAAGAAAGTTTTTGCCTTCTCCTGTAAAGTTATGATGGGGATACTTCTTTGTCTTTGCTCAGTGACATTACACCATGTCAGGGCTCCTTGGTAAATATGTGTGTATTTTTCTAACTGCCAGTAATTTAGTGTATATTCAGAAGAGGAGTTTGGTGGTATTAACATTACTAGTTGCGGTTTTAATCTATTATTTACAATTAGTACTTGCCAGTACCTTAGTACCTTAGGGCAGTATCATATGCACAGTATTGTATATATGCTTGGTTCATGCCTTTGTGCTGAATAGACCTATATGTGAATACATCCAGTTTAATATATGCATACTTATTCAACAATTATACACAGCACTGTATCAGTATCATCATCAGTAAAATCAATCAAAGTTTATCATTAAGCACTTAAGACGTTCCACAACATAGCAACACTGTCTTTAAACCAGAACTGTGGTTAAACCCAGAAGCCTTATGGACAGTTCTGTGTTCTCTTTAGTCTTGGTTTGCCAGTCTGTCCTTCCCTGAACAGGTATTTGTCTTTGTCTCCTTATTAATATTTTAATATTCTCTCTCTCTCTCTCTCTCTCTCTCTCTCTTTTCATGTGAGTGTCTGCTCTATCTCTTACTCCCTCTTTTTCATTTTCGCCCTGTCTGAAAACGATGGCCAGAGGCTACGTTGTGCCCCAGGGGGTTTGAGTAGAGAGGGGTAGACAATTATCTACAGCATGATGGCAGCCGCCTATGGTGACACCTATTTTTTTTTTAAGATGGCACATTGAGCTCAGGGTGAGTGCAAATGAAGAATCTCTTTCCAAACATTACCTAAGCTCTTCACCACTGCACATGCGTCAAAGACTTTAACATCCTCCTGGGACATCAGGTACAGTTAGCAATGGTAGGGGAGCTGTGGTCAGTCACCGCTTCTCAGTGGTGAAATCTAGGGGAACAGAAATCATTAAATACTATATTAATGAAATGTCCCTTTACTTGACATGAATGTAGGTACATATGGTGTGTAGCTCATATTAAAGCAGAATTTTGAGAACACTTCATGATGACAGCTGGTCCAAAATTGCTTGGAATAAAAATTTGCATCATACATTATAATTTAGGATATGTTTTGTATTTCTATGAAGTTACCATTTCAGAGAAGCCATTTCACTGCAACAATGTGATCCCTTCTTGGATAATGCAATGATTTGGTAGAGTAGGGTTTTCCATAAAGAAGCTTGGGACGCTATCATGATGAAACCTAAAGTCTGACCTAAAAATGACTTAGTGTTGAAAATGCCGTGGTTCCTGACATGACAACTAATAAGCCAGCATCACTGAAACAACTCCATTACATCATTTCAACCTCACTGGAACGTTTTAACCTCGCTGAGACGTATGTACGGTAATGACAGAGACAAGGTTTTCTGTGCTCTACAACAAACCAACTCCTCAGGAATTCATGCCATGCGGCTGGTGTTCTGTCATTTTGCAAATGAGAATAAACAGGTAGCCTCAAGCAGCTAATGACAAGAATAGCTAACCAGGCTTCTCAGGGTTCATCATCCTCTTTCAGTAAACATTTTTAGTGTTTTAATTATCTGCTGCAATTTAGATTCAGTACTCATTTGTTAATTAAATACTCGGTTAATTTTGTGATGTTTTCCAATGATTTAGTAATCTTGTGGCACGTAACACTGTGTTGTTGTGGAAAAGTTGGGAGATTTTGTAAAATGTGATTTAAACAGTAATCTGTGATCTGTCTATTCTCTTAAACCTTTATTTAACTGTCAAAAGTACAAGCACAAGATTTTCAGTGTTTTGACTGACCAACTTTTTTATATTATGTAAATATAAACAAATACAGATTTGATGACTGCGACACACTCAATAAAAGTTTGGACAGTGACATGTTGACCATGGTTTAATTTTAATTACACTTTTTAATTGTTTGAGAACTGAGTATACAAGTTGTTGCCATTGAGTAAGTTGAATTTTCTCCGTTTTTGTTTGATGCAAGACTTCAGGTGCTCAACAGTCTGTGGTCTGTTTCTATTCTCATAACCTGCAGTGTACACTACTATACACATCTGCTCTTTACAAACAACAAGCTTAATTGCACACCTACCTCAAAATACTATACTCTCCATATGTACACTTAACACTAAGCTGCATTTCACTCTACTGCATATGCTAACTACCTCAGTTCTAGAATTCTAACATTCTAATGTACAATTACTGCTCTTGTACATCTTGCCCATCTGTTTCGCTGTTTATGCACATGTTGTATTGTGTCTCTGTCTTTTTGTCTTTTTGTCTGCACTATAGCTTACTATTTATTTATTTACTATTTATATATCTATTACCTATATTCTATATATATGTATATTAATTACTGCACTGGAGAGTGTTTTGTTGTACTTTACAACCCTGTACTGGTATAATGACAAATGAATTGAATTGAATTGAATTGAATTGAATTGAATTGACGATGTACCCCACGTTTTCAATAAGAAGCATATCTGGACGGCAGGCAAGTCAGTCAAGCACTTTCAACAGTAGTTTTTGGCCTTGTCCTACACAGATTGAGATTCATTCAGATTTTTAATCGTTTGACAAATAAAACATTAAATAAACAAAAAAACATTAAAATAATAACCTAAGGTTTATCTGGGAGACACTATTTTCTCATTATCAACATATACATATACAGCTCAGAGGACGTGTATATGTATGGGTTTACTAGTTGACAGTTTGGATAGGGAATTTGACATCAAACAACCAAGACTTTGGTTACATCCAAGGCAACTTATTGCTATCTAGTTCTTTCTAGTGGAGAGCCATTTAGATCACTTGCTTTATTCTTCTGTACTGCAGCTGGCTGTGTTAATCATGGTCATGTGTTAATACATAGTAAGTTATTTTGTGCTGCCACCTAAATAAGTCATGATGGTGAGGAATAGAGCACTAGTGAAAAGCAGGATTCAGCAGCACTGTCAGTGTGTAGATCTATCACGTGGGTGAATTCTGCATTTTGTGTGGCGTAGTCCCTTATTGCTGTTCATAGATGTGAAAGTGTGTGTTGTAAGAGGACAATTTTGATTCTGACACTATGGACATGTATCTAGATCATGAATGTGTGTGTTGGCGTGGTGTGTGAAAGATGGGAGTAGGAGAGTTGATAAGAGAAGCAGCCTGTTCAGCAAAACTGCCAATCCTAAAATGTTCAGTCTTTATCTGTAGAGAGGTAAAAATAAGATCATGTAGGCTGATATATTCTCCTACAGTCATCACTCTTTCCTGCAGGCATCCCCCATTCAGACTCCCATCCTTATGTGAACAAGCTTCACTGTTCTCACCATATAGTTTGCAGAGAGCAAACACAGCAATCGATTGTTTTATTGATTGTATGTTTGTACAGCAGCTTAAAATGTTTGATTGCCGGCCTTACAAACAATTTTTCACTCTAAATATAGGAGTTATTTTTTTTCTATCATTCTCGTTCATTTAAAATGGAGGAAAAATCCCATTTAAACATGTAAAGTGAAGGAGTAAGATGAAATTAATATCACTAAGGCATACTGCATTCAACATAATATTCCACTGGTGCTCAATTTCTGCTTAGTTCAATAGAGATGTACACAAAGTAATTCACAGTGGTCCATTTAAAATGGTGCATTGTAACAAAACTTGCAGATTTATTGTGCATTGTGTAAAGACATTTACTGACTGATAGGAACCAGGGGGTTACAAATGCGAAAATAGGTATTTTATTTTATATGTAGCATTGATAGCAAAATACACTTCCGCTGCACCATGAATGGGTTTAAAATATTCAGTTTTCAAAGGCCAAAGTTTCAGGCCAAAACCTCAGTATTAAAATTATCATAATGCAATATCTAGACACCAGGCAATGTATTCTAACATACAACTCTGTGTAGAACTGATTTGAATGTCTGGTGATCACCACTGCTGTGAAATATTTTGACCCTTTTGATTATCTATTGGTGGAAATCCCCTTTCATTTAATAGTGGACACAGGAAGAGTTTTAATAAAGTGTTATTTCCGTATTTGTGTTACACTTACATGTTTATATTAATAACATGCCATTCAAAGTATTTTCCATGCAAATACATGCATAATTCTTTTGTAAAGGAACTTACATTGATAAATATTCACCCCCATCCCCTAAAATATGCATCAACTATCCTGTTTAAGGTTTTATTAAAGTTTGTTTTTAATGTATTCTCATTCATTATGAATCAGATTGTTCGTGTTTAGTTGACATGGTAGGTTTAGGGGGATGTGAATAAACATTTGTGTACACAAGGCTATGCTCTTGCCACTGCAGGAAGACTTTCAAGAAAGAAATGTAGAAGCAGCCCAGATGAACGGTTTGGTGATTGGCAGGTGAGGTCTTGCTTTGACAGACTCTGGAAAGGCTGTTGAGTTATTCAGATATATAGGGGAATGTAGAGTAAGGGAAATGGAGTCTCAAGAGGGTAAGTACAGGCTGGCCTTTGCCTTAATTTCCCAAACATGGTGGAGGAGTAGACTCAGCTTCATTACGTCCACATGCTGAAATGTTTTTTTTTTTCCTTTCTGTTTCAAAACAAAAAGTGAACGACATCCTAAAGAAACATGCCAAGTGTTAGTAGTTTATTATTATTATCAATATTGTATTTTTAAATTTTCACTTATTTGTTGTGTTCAAAGGCTTGACACAGGGTGTAGGAGCTCATAATGGGTGATATGGCAAAATCTATTAAATATTTTTAAATACAATATTATAATATCACAATTTTGTTTTATTCAGGTTTGCAAACAAGTTGGATTAGACAGCAAAACAGTAATACCACATTATATTCTTAAAATCTACAAAAATGTATGAATACAATGATTTTTAAAATCCAATGTTTACAGAAATACATTACTTCAGAAGGAACAGAGGAGAATCAAAGAGTTTGGTACTGATACATTAGTAAAATAAGATGAAAGAATAGTCATATTTGTTACTGAGCAGTATATACTGTTTCTACACACTGGTTGATATTTTCAGGTCGTATGTAATTGGTTAAATTATGTCTTTTTATGATACAGTATATAATAGTAGCTCTAGAAACATTAATGATACCCATGATGCTCCTAGCAAAGCAAATTGCGTCATTGTGGTTTGATACCATATTACTATAAGACCCACTTCTGATTAGAATGTCTTCCTCTTTCCAGTAAAACAAGCAAAGATGTGTCAATGCACAAAACATAATCACACACAGAGAGATCCCTCTTTGATAAAGAGTGGTGTATTGGAAGCTTTGGCTTCATATGCCCACAAAGAGATTAGCTCCTGTTGTGTTGTCTGGCATCTCTGCTGCAGAATTATGACAAGCAGGAGGACATGCTGACATAGTGCCAAGGTGGAGATGCCCATGAGGGCCTGGCATGGTGGGCACTCTGACTGGGCACAAGTATGGATAGTGTGGTCATTATGGTCGTGTGGGCTGCAGGGGCACCTGGTGTATTGGCCTGCCACTGTACCAGTCATGGAATTTTTGGCAAAATTCTGGGCTTTCATCTTGGGCTTCCTTAGACTGAGCATGTGGTCACTCTAGATGATATGGATGCTGGACAGTTAGAACAAGAGAGAGGAGAAAAAGATAATATACGCTAGTATTATCTTTATCAAGCTCATTATTATTATTATTATTACATTCTTTGGTTCTCTGTTTTGTCTCTCTCCCTTCCTGTCCTCAGGCTTTTCTCATTATTGTCTTTTTATTTTGCTCAGTGGTGCACAATAATAAGTGTACTGTATGAGCATTTAATATTTATTATTAATATTGGTGTCAGTATGATATTACGATGTGCCCAATAGTGCATTAATTAAGCAGTAAATATTTACATACCCATTTCTGACAGCCAGGGGCAGAAATGGCCAGGTTTTACCGTGAGATTTATTTATTTATTTATTACTATAATTATGGTTAGGTTACGCTTTCACATGTTTAAATATCTATCATGTAGTGAACGACTGACATTAGTAGGCTAGTTTCTTATGTATAAATCATTACTTCCCCACCTGATGGCATTGGCTAATGTTAAGAAAACACATCAAGCAGATATTATTTGATTGACCCATGCTTAAAATGCACTTGAAGTATTAGTCCTGAACGCACGTAATCATCTGAAGCATCAAATCAGCCAAAGTTAATCTAACAAAATTTTGTATTTCCAAGTCAGATAGGATTTCCACCTATAGGGTGGCCTATAGGATATATATTTAAAGATTTTATTGGCTCTTGGCTTCATATTTTGCATACCTGGCGTGTCTTGTTTTATCCCTCATTGATTAGCTTGGCGATACCACATTCCCTGTTGTTGAGGGTTGTTTTTAAACTGACACTACCAAAATAATTTAGACCAACATAAGCTAAATCAACACTTGTAAATTAAGTTCAGTGACCAGTAGTTGGAAATGTACTAGCTTTAAGTTTAACCAATTGTAACATATAAGGAAATAATGTTGAATCAACCAAAATGACCTATTTTGAAAGAAAGCTATTGAATTGCGTGGAAATACTTTCCATTATTGAGTTCAACTGATACGAATTCAACTTTGTGGGTAGGTTTGATATCGCAAGACATGCAAATGATTCAAGTTTTACGCTTGACCACGCATGTGACATAAGCAAGGACGGGCCTTATTGTTGTGCCTGACTGACTACAAAAGGCTGTCCTGTTTGTGTGCTTCCATTCCTACTCGTGCTGTTGTGTTGGTAGCATCCTTTGCAATGGAAGTATGCCTCCAAGGGGTCACGTTATAGAGCTCCGGGAGATGTGATGGTCTTATCGCCATTTTGCGCGCCATGAAGGATAAACGCACCATGGAGAGAGTGAACAAACAAACTGTCCGGCATGCGTAGAGTGACCCAACAGCCACAATGGCGGACATTTAGCGAGTCCATGAGTCATCCTGTTGGTGGCAGCACCATAGACAGATGGCTGCACGTACAGTCTTATTTTTGTCTTCATCTTTTTTTGCTGTTGAGAAAATTTTCATATAGTATCTCTCTCTCTCTCTCTCTCTCTCTCTCTCTCTCTCTCTCTCTCTCTCTTTCATTAGCAGGTGATCAGCCTTAAACGGCGGATCCTCTTGGTCCTGTTATATTCACCACATTGTGCCTCTTAGGGGAAATTCCTGTTTATTTGTTTATAGGGCATTTGATAAAGAGCAGCGCATCATATAGGCAAACACCACCTGGAAAATGTCACCATCGTGTCAAGTGCTGAAAACGTGGGGTGCCCTGTGCTCATAATGAATAAGCAACAATTGTGCATAATTGAGGCCATTAGCGGGTATTAGCGGAGCACTTGTGTGGCACTCCTAGGGGTTATTCTCCTCCATGCCAGCCCATTACAGCTAAACACCATTTAAGAGAGACAGCATATTTAGTTCATTATTCCTTTAATTGCTTGTTAATGTCTGGTAATTATAGCCACGGTTAACACAAAGACTCACCACTGCATATTCACGCAGACTTCCAAAATCAGACAAAGTCATTAAAGGAGAAGTGCCGGCCAGACAGATGCACCATCCTTCATTTCCCTTCAGAAGGCAGTCGATAAACAATCTGCATATCTTTAGTCCATCAATATTTAATACGAGCCAACTAAAGGTCTCTCTCTGCCAGACTCAGAGAGGTTTGATGTTTGATGCTTTGAAATGTGCCACAAGCAGCAATCACACAGTCCCCAGAGAGTATGTGTGTAACCGCACTGTTCTTTTGAAAATGTTTGTGTGTGTTATCTGTATGTAGACTGTATGGGCTACTGTTGTGGATATCTTTGTTGACTTTCGATGTGTGCATGCATGCGTACTTCTGAGTGCTCACATTGTTTATGCTTACCTGCTTGTATTCTTCTCCACATCTAAGGGAGGCCAAACAAGCCTTTCCGTGTTTTATGAAAGCCAGATTGGCTAGATTTGGATAGATCCCTTATTTTTCGGTGGGTGTGGGGCGTTTGTGTGTGAGTGGGGAGGGGGGCTGTATCTTGGACTGAATGTTAATGACCAAAACAAATGAGCCAGCTCAAGCTCACAATTAGAGGAAAGTCAGAGCTGTATGTCGCCCATAAACGAGCGACATGATGGCCTCTCCCCTTCCCCCACCCACCATAAGTAAACCTGTGCCCCTGGAGAAGGCTCATTAGAGCGAACCTCACTTTGGGAGGGGAAGGGGTTGAGGAGCTCTTTAAACCTCAGTAACCTTGGAGGACTAGGGTTGGCCCATATTCCCTATGGTACTGAGATATGGTCAAAGAGTCTCTGTCAATCATGCTTGATCATTCACTTTACTTCTCTGTGGTGACTAAAATTTGGTTAAATTATTATTTGGTTAAATTAATATTTTATATATAAAATAATAATATTGAGGGAGGATTAATGTTACGTTATAGCAGAAGGAGAAAACAGTGTCTGTGTTTTCCACAGTGGTTGAGACAGTTTATTTGAAGGCCACCATAAGAACTTTCAAACACATGCATAAGCATTAAATAGTATATTTATAAAACAATATTTGCAATATATTTTAATATATACAATATATTTTATGAACAACTTATGCTAGGAATCGTGGTACAAAATCAATGTTATGTATTAAATTACACAGTATTGACATAAGAGCCCTTAAACTAAAGTGAATGATACCATTTATAACGCAGCATCTTTCCCTCAGTTATTCAGCCGAGTTAAAAACAACATATATGATTTCTATCATTTCTACATTATGAGGTGCTAAAGTAGCTCAAGAGCTTGAAGGAACAGTTTGTAAGATGACACAACCTGTCAAATTCATACTCAATATGGAGCAACATGACTCCAGAAAATGTCCAGTGCTTCCACCTCACACTTCAATTCACACCAGTCTTGAAGAAACAGTTCAGCTTCATCCCTGTAGTGTTCAGCAACAAGCTTCATCCCTGTACTCAAGAGCGTCTCCAGCAGTGGAAACTAGCTCCAATGTTTTAACACTTGTTTTCCTATTTCACTTCTTTTGTTTGCTGCCTATTATCGATTCTTGCCGAGAACAGGTGCTGACGGTTGCTTGTCAAAAGCTTCAACCACTGTTTCATTTACTGTTCACTTCACTGGGTACCTTAGATCCTTAAATGTCTTTAAATGGTTCTAACCAGGTGCAGGACCTTCAACAACATTCACAAGAGGTTAGGATAATGCTACTTCTTCATCCTCTGATGTTGGACTGATTTGACTTGATGCCACAGTGATTCACTATCACCTCTTGAGGTATAAAGTGGTATTACAAGACCGGACAGGCCGGGTCTAGCTGATTAGCATGCTAACTTAAGAAGATATATCTTTGAAATGCCAAATGCAGTGGTTTTACTTAATACGTCATCTTAATCTTGTGATTAGTGTAGGCTGTATATATATATATATATATAGAGAGAGAGAGAGAGAGAGAGAGAGAGAGATACCCTTCAAATAAAGTATTCCCCTTTTTTAAACAGTGATAGAAGGATGTTTCTCATTTCTGTGTCATAAGAATGTGGCAGTAAGAGGAAAAACTGTCTTGGTTTCTTCCTTGGACCATTAATAAATGAAGTAGTGAATAAATTGTAATTGAATGGAAATTAATGTAATTTTCTAAGACCGGCATGTTTCATGAGTGCTTTATGAAATATGAGAGTGTAATTAGAGTGCAGCAGAGAAGAGTCTTGTTGTGGATTTGACCCACGCATCGTGGTTTCAGCACACCCAGGGAGAGCTGCTGATAGCTGCACAGTGGAGGGAAGCTGTCCATTAACATTTAAATGATCTTCCTCACAACCAGATAGTATTATCAGAGAAAATGAAGAATTATCGTAACGCTCAGGTCTTAGCGGGTCCAAATGAGCTCTTACTATCCTTCAGAAGGTAATGAAAGCCCCTCACAATTATGTCTAATGAATTCTAATGTGACTTTAACATTCAATGATACTGCCATTGCTGCAAGTATGCATGAAATCCGATTCTCAGCGCTGTGTGCAGTGTAATCTGGTAAGGATATTCTAATATTTAGACTATTTCTGTTTCTTCCCTGGTGTGCAGGTAAGCATTGCAGAGAAGGTATATGTATGAATATAGCTCTGTCAAATTGCATATGAACTAAAATCAGCATATATGTGATACAGTGATTGATTATAGTGATTGATTTGAACTAATACTGTATAATTTTGGTAAAATTTGACAATAGATATTGCATATGATATATATATAATATAATAATATATAATATACATGTTCAATAAAACGCTACACTTTCAATGTTAAATTCTGCCCATTTTATTGTATATGGGCTATGCACTGATTCATCTGCATAAGAAATGGTTAAATCACTTGTTTTATCAGAGCATATTTGTGCCTGTATTGTTGTTAGTGACCCAGGGTGACACTGGCCTTATGCCATGTATGCAGTGCAGAAATTCATTGTGATGAATTTCACTGACAGACTGGCAGCTGTAATGCGAATCAGTGTTTCCTTTGTTCTGCTAGGCACCAGTTTGTAAGGGACTAGTGGGAACCAATGGGCTTCGATTAGACAGAATTGGAATACTGCCACCAGATGGCTGAGCTGCAAAACATTACCTATTGTAGCCGGGGCTAATTGATTGTGCATTCTTCAGTGCGGAAAATGAAAATGACATACATTATGATCTCCTTACTATAGCATGTTAAGGTCCACTCTGAGTGCTCTGAGTAATAATAACAGTTTCAGCCTACAGTCTTAATGAAAGATTGTTAGGGTGATTCCATGTAGGCTGTCTGTCTGAACTGTTTCCTAGACTGTTTACGCTAAAAATGAAATCTGTTGCAGAAATGAATCCAAATGATCTTTTGGCATCTGGAAACATGCTAAGGCATTATCACCATTTGGAACCTGTTTCTTGGAACATCCCAAAAGTATTCCCTAAAATCACAAAAATACTACAAAGCTGTACCAAAGAAGCAAATTCACTCTAAAAGGCTCCTGAAAAATAGAAAAAGTCCCGACTGAAAGCCTAATCCAGTGCAGAGTTGGCACTAGGAAAGCCTAGTTGTGGAACATTGCCTTTGAATTGACCCTCACGCTTTGCTTCACACTTGATCAAAGCACTTAAACACAGACAGATTTGGCTGTTTTTTTCTGTTCTCCTGTTGAATTAGCCTTGTCTTGTTGCGGTTTGAATTTAGCGTCTTGACTATTAGCTTTGGAATGGATTGCACCGCACAGGCTCTGGCACCACAGAGGTTTTATTTACCTGCTAATCATAAACCAAGTAAGCATTTCTAATCTGATTAATGACAACAACTAACAAAGAAATTGTTTTCTTTCATTCTAATTAATATTCTGTGAGTAATTAATTAATCCTTGAATACCTAAACAAGGCTGTGTCTCCTAAGCCCCTGGCATCATGCAGTGGTTGATGTGTCTAGCATCCAGTTGTAAGGGAGATGGAAAGTTATTACCAGCGCTCCACATTAGAGCAGTATTCTATGCTGAAAGTGTCCCAGTGAGAATAACTCTGTGCTCTGTGTTAGCTATACGAAGGAAGTCCTTATTTTCTGGAGTCCCAGCCTTTATTTTGCTGGGCATATCAACAATTTACATGTTGTCTTTTGGATCTTTTTGTACATGTGCTCTTTTGAAATTGTGTTAGAAGTGAGCAAACCGTTGTGAAAATGCAAATGAATTTTGCATGTCTGCTCTTTAAAACTGATGGGGTGCTCAGAACAGCGAGGTGCTTGATTCAACAGAGACAGCTGTGATAAATAATCCTATTTGTGTAGCTTCTTTTGTTTTATTTAATGTATTACTTAATTCTTGTAAACCGGTGAAATAACCCAGAGGCGGCTCACAGCAATCACTCAGCGATGTCTTGGCTGATAATGTCATGGGCCTGCGAATGTGTGCGTGCTCATTTTGAAGCGTGGTGGAATGGCAGCCTGATGCTGCGAGAGCACAGCCTTCTCCTATAGGGCTTTGAAGGTAGTGACATCTTTTTGATGCCCGAGGCCATAGATTTAGGAGACACAGGAGGTCTTGTCCTTCTTAATGTTTGGTGTGGAGTCCCACACTAATAATTCCCCATCTAATGCATCCTTGTGCCTTTTTGAGAATGTCTTGTGATTACTTTAGGCTGTTAAATTTGGCTTAAATATATAATTAAATATATAAATATATAATTAAATATATAAATATATAATTCTTATTAAATTACAGTGTTCACACACACTCACACTCATTTCAGTATCAGTGATATACAGTCAGCGACATTTTTAATATGTCTTTCCGGTGGCAAAACTGAGCTCCTGCTGCATGTGCATGACAATGATGTTTAAAAGCTATTTGGCTGGTTTTATGTTCTGTGGAATTAATGTGCTAATCATGAATCAAGCGAGCATTTCTAATCTGATTAACACCAACAAAAAGAGTTTGTTTTCTGTCTAATTAATATTCTGTGAGTAACTAAATCGTTAAAAACATAAACTTTGCTGTTCTTCTAAGCTTCTGACATTATGCAGTGGTTGATGTGTCTAGCATCCAGTTGCAAGGAAGATGAAAAGTTAACATCAGCGCTCAGCATTGCAGCAATATCCCTGTGTTGAAACGACACAAAGTGTCCAGTTAAGACAGCTGAGACGATCTGAGATGTTTAAAAGTTTTGATTGATCAGACCATCTGTGATGATGTAAGACATTAATCATCCCTTGGATTACAACAGACTAATGCTGAAGGCTAGTTTGTTAGCAGTGGTTAACGAGGCAGTTTATGGGGTCTAGCTAATTTTTGTCTTAACTTTGTCTTAACACTAACTTAAGCAGTACTTGGTCAAGCCTAAAGCAAAGCCACTGCCTCCTGTTTATTTATGTGTCTATGCAAGTACCCATGCATTTGTATTATTTGATGCTATATAAAGTGTGGTAAAATGATTGTTAAATGTGTGCAAATGGGGGAAAAAGAAGCCCGACTTTAAAACCTTTTGTTATTAGTTTTAAATGCAAAGCATGAATGTAAAGAAGAAGATGCAGAGAATCAGTCAGATGGTTCATTGGCAATAGACTTGTCCATACAAGAACTTAAGCACATTTTACAAAAACATGTGGCATCCCGCTAACAGCTCGCTCATGCACTCAAGGCATGGCCACATATGAGGCCTGTGGGCAGTAGAAGAGAGTTTAAATCATGTAAATATGCCATTATTATTAGTTTATGTGCACATGTGTTACTTGTGATAGTTTGTGTTGGGCTGACAGAGAGGTAGTGGGAGTTTACCGTCTACCATCTAGTAAAGTTGTGTGGAGAGTAGTGACCTGCCTGCTTCCCATGAAGCGATATGCTTCCTGCATCTCACTCTATGCCGGTGCCATAAAACAGGGTTTGTGCAGCAAATGAAAACATGTTTTATGTTAGATTGCAGATGTTTTGATTGTTGTTCTCCTTTATCTATGAATAGATAAAAGTGTACTATATTAATTTAAAAAGTATATTGAATTTTATACACACAAGGCCTTATGACAATGCACATAATTTCAATAGCTAACAAAGAAACCAGTTACAACACTGCTGTGATGCTTGATGCATGATAATTGTCAATATTTCCGGTTGGGTGAGAGATTTGTAGTGCAACATAACTTAAACTACAAAAATAGTCATTTGAGTTATATACTATCTACTACATTGTTATATGGTATTAATGTATATTTATATACATATATAATACTACACTTATGTAGGTAATTTTTTTCAAGGTAAGAATCTTTTTTGCATGGCACCTGTCCAGCGTGACATATACTATAATAACATAAATATTTAGTGGGGTGTTATGAGCTGTGCATCCCACCCAAAGCTGAATAAAGAAACCCAGGTTACTTCACAAGGCTTATTATTTGGAAATTGTATGGAAAACACTGTAAAGGTTCTAGGAATAGAACCCTGAACCCGTCTGTGAGTCCCGGGTGTTTAAGGGGTTAATCCAGTGGGATTGGATCAGTAAGCGAATGCTGCTCACAAGTAATTGTTCACACACTCCTCCGCAGCAGTGACGGATGTGACCATTGGTCTGTCACACAAAGAAAATGCTTTCTAATATTCGGGTTAATAATTGAACAAATCGAGGCTGCGCATTTCTGCCCCAGAGGCAAGTTTTTACTATTGCAGACAGAGATGTAAAGGCCATTTCACTGTATTACGTTACGTCACTGTCACAGCTGTCTGCGCTCACACTTCCACCACTTATCAGTGTAATAAAGACTGCTCACGATTCATCTTTCTTTGACAGACTGTGAAAGAATAGGATTTGCCTTGCACACCTACAGCGTGACCCACTGAACAGCCCCCAGATGCCCCACTCTACATTAAAAAACCCCTTCGGTTTCCCTCCCCACAAGGCTCCTCCAGGGGGGGCTGGGGCGGCACTTTTCCCAGAGAGGATTCAATTAACCAGTCAGTGCACTCAGGACGATTTAATCCCCCAAGCGCCATTTATCTCCATAGCCACACCTCGCGAGGGCCAGAAACTGGAACAGTAACAGCTTGGATTAACGCTTTGGTCCTCACTTTGTATACGGTACCTCTCTACTGTAGACAGATTAGGTGAAGACACATTAAATATGGAGGATTAACCCTTACATGCTTTGTGGGTTTGAAGGTTCTTCTCTATGTACACAACCCAGTGAACATGTTGTATCCCTGTTTTTGTTTTGACTTTCAGACTTGACCAGTGAACTGCAGAGCTGACTTAGCTGGTATGTGTGTTTTTGCTGCCAAAATGAGAATGCTCGTTCCTTGTGGACATCAGAGTGAAAATGTAAAAAGGCAAATAATTAACCTCAAGCGTGTTGGCTTTGTTTATTTGTTTAGTCTTGTATTTTGAATTGCATTAAGTTACTCTGTTTAATAATTTCAGCTTTCACCATAGAGGTTAATGTTACAGCTAAGAGTCCTGACGAACAAAAACTTGGCTCTACACAGACAGTATTGATTGTTATTTCTGAGTGTGGTAAATAGAGTCTCAAATATAACATAATGTAATGTGATGTTCTATCAAACACTGTTTAGGTTACTTGTTGTAGGTGCATTGCATTTTGATTTTAGGCACCATTGCCTTTTGTAGGTGCTGTTTCAGGTGTCTCGGAATAGTTGTACAAAAAAAAAAAAGAAGAAAAAGAAAAATGCAAAGCAGAAAAGCAACAACAGCAAATTAAGGAAGAAAAGGTTCTTCTGGTTCCTGAGGGTCCTTGCAATCTGAATGGTTCATGCATGGAAGGCTTGATGCTAGCTGAATCAGCACAGGTAACATTAACCTATCCAATGCACTTATTTTTTCATAACAATTGTGAGGTTGGACAAGCTTCACAGTATGTTAGCAAAAACACAGTCAGCATAAATTCACACTGGAGTTTAGATTCGCTACATAGTGTTGTTCCCAGTTTGAATGGTTCTGTCATCAAGTAGGGGATGCATGAGCAGTCAGATTGGAATGAAAATGTTATTTTCCAAAACAAGCTATGGACCAATTCATTATTTTTGTTTGTTTATTTTTTTATTGTTTGCAATTTTATGAAATAAACAATACAGATAAGAGCAGCCACACTGTATTTGAATGTTGCTGCTGCACCTATACCAAAATATGGTATTATGCTAAAAAGCTTAATATGCTAAATCATATTTGATTATTTTTAAGCATTTAAAATGCTAGTTCAGCCTATTATAGAGCAAACAAATGTTATTTAATGTTATCAGTAAGTGCTGGAAATACTCTGGAATGTTTATGTGTTAATACAGTTGATACAGGTTGCGCTTTGGATTAAAAAAAATTGAATTGGCCATAAAGATTTATGATATATGCTGCTATCAAGCTGCACTATATTGTTTGTAATTGAACCAAGCATGGTTAAAAAACTACTTGCCACTATGGTAACACTCGCCCATGCTAAAAAAATACTGCATCCAATCTGTACACAGTGTGACTTTACAGTGTTTGAGCGCAGCAGCTGCCTTTTACTTTGAGCACTTACCAATAGAAATGCTCCAAAATGTTTACATGTAGCTTTAATGTTCAAGTTACAGCTTTAGAGATGCATGTTTTTTTTGTGGATAGCAACAATGTATTTGCTGTAGTTTTTAATTGGTTTCTTTTGGTCTACAGTATATGAAGTTTGCCTTTTTGGGCGGAGCATAGATACACCAACTGATTGCACAGAGACTAACAACAGCTAAGAATCTATATACAGCCAACCTTCTACTCATCTGTCATATCTGACCACTTCATGGCGTATGGCATAAAGAACCTTAGAGGACTTCCCTCAGTCCTAGGAAGCCTTGCCCTATAATCCAGTGTGCTCAGAGCTTTAAATATGAATTAGAGGATCACATGCTCCTGTCTACCATGCACCTGGATCTACATTTTAATGGACTCATTACTGGATAGACGGCTGAGTGACAGAGTTAAGACTGAATGGGCCTCTTTTCCCTGCAAGAAGAGCATCCTCACCAGGTCTCACAAAGGATGACAAACCAAACCTGTGATAATCCATTTTTCCGCCCTGATGTGTTTTTGTCTGAGGCAGGAGACTGTGTAACTGTGATGCCATTGATAAGACAGGCCCAGCGTGGGTTGTTCCAATCTCTGCCCAATCGAATGCATTAAATATTGAACAGGGAGAGACACTATTATCATTAATGCCCTACTGTATGTACTGCTGAAATATTTATAGCCAATATGTTGCTGTTATTTCATATATGCATAACCAAATCATAGTCAACAAGCTGTCTTGATCTGCACTGATGGTACATTATGGAATTAAAGGATTTTCAAAATATTATTATTTGCATTCAATATTTCACAGTTCTTTTGAAAATATAAAAAAAACCTTAAACCTAGCATAAACCTAAAGCTTAAAACTAATCCCAATACTGGTATAGTTCCGTTAGATAATTTGTTATTAGTTATTTATTCATTAGCAAAAGCATCAGTGTATAATATATGGATTACTCTACAGAATTGGTTCAAACTCATTTCGGACTTTTAACTGACTTGGACTTTGTACTACAATATTATAGCTTTCAGATACGCAAGACTTAAATATGTATATTTTATTAAAACGAAACATTTAATTAATTTTGTCACTAACAATATCACTATAACACTGCCAAATGACGTTTTTTGAGTGAAGTATGCCTCAAAGAAGGGTTCGTAAGCAGTTTGAGAAAGGTCACATTGTAGGGCCCTGGGAAGACCTAAACGAACCCCAGAGAGGGAATCCAGATGGATTGTCAGACATGCGTGGAGTAATTCAACAGACATGTTTGTGGACATACAGCAAGCAGTGATGCCCTCATCCTGTTAGTGCCAGGACCATTGGCAGACAGCTGCATGACGCAGGACTACACAGGACCGCTACCATGACTGCCCTTAACACCACATCAACATTGCCAAAGACTGCAATGATGTCTTCACTGACATGAAGTGACTCAGAATGGCAGCGGCTCATCTTCAGTGATGAGTCACACTTTTGTCTTTGTGGAGACGACGAGTGTTGAGTGTAATTTTAAAGTTTGCCTAATTACAGAAAATCTGTTTTGTTAGTCACAATCCCTAAAATTGCTCACCGATTTTCATGTTTACTGCAAAACAATGGGATCTAACAGCTGCAAAACAATGGGATCTACTTTGTTTTCTTCAGACTGTGAGACCACAGTTTGCACCAGTTCAGTAGAATTTGTCTGAGGCTCCTAAAATAAAGTAGGACAGATTTGTTTTGCTTGAAATATAGGAAAGTAAGTAGTGGAGACGATACCTTGTGGGTTTTGGCAGTGAGCTTATACTTGAGCTGCTTGACCTCAATGACCTGAGCAAGTTGTATTTTTCAAGCAGTCGTGAACTGAATGCTAATTCCAGGATGTTTCTGGAACTGGGCCTTCAGTCTCAGACGATTTTCATTGTTCTCTTTGATTCTTATCTGTGAGGTCAAATTGCCCTGGCTTTGGTATTTAGTGTCCAAATCCACAATGCTTATTCTGCAGTGGTTGTAATTCATTGTGTTTAGAAGTCAGGTTTGGGGTCTTCCAATCATCTTTTGACCCACAGCGCTGATATCTGAAGGAAATTCACCCCACCTCACGTTGATTACTGAGTGTGGAGATTGCTTTGTTTAGTAGATCAGGAGCTCAATCTGTTATAGGAGAACAGAAGCTATGGGAGTAGTCATAGCATGTTGTGCTAATTGCTTTATGGCAAAGATAACTTTCTTGGCTGAGTCCCAGTATCATGAATTATACCCCTTATTTAAATAGCTCAGAGATCTTTTCTCTTTGAATCCCCCACAGAGCTTCGCACCTCGGGCGAACGCGATCATATCTCAAACACTGACTGCATGTTCTATCTTATCCCTACACCGCACACCGACCTTTTATTTTACTTCATTTTTTGTTAATTTTTTAACTGGTTACATTTATACACAGTAATATTATGTAAATGACCTGCACTTATGTAAATGTAGAATCTGCAGACGCCGGATCTCTAAAACATGACCCACCGCAAGAAAATATCCACATGCATCTGCACAGTGAGATATGATTTCACTAATGTGAAATGCAGACATCCATCTCTGGACAAAGAAAAATTGCTCACATCCAAAGCAGAGCAATGAGTTTAATTTACGCAGATGGCGACAAAGTAGACACATTCAGGATATTAATATTCCTAATAACAGAACTCCTGCATGCATCTCTGCCTGTCTGACATAAGAACTAACCAGCAACCAAAGCAATAAACCACCTTTAATGCATAATATTACTCAAAGTAGGTTGTAGTCCCACTTCTTCCAATTCTGTACAAGCACATTTAGCTCTACTTAAACCCACCAATTTTTAATAATTTCTGCATAATTCATTGGTTTGATGTGAAATGGTTCATTGAAGATTCATTTGTCATTTCTTTACAGTAGTGGCAATAGAAACCAAGGGTCAAAATGTCGACTCTGCAAATATATGCATTTTATTTACTGTTCAACATCACCAGTAAACATGCACCTACAAAAGTTTTTTATGGTGCATGTAATGTTAATAACAGTAAAATTGGGGTTAATTCAAAAAATGTAATCTTTGGGAAGTATCTTGCAACTCACTGCATGTATAGCCTCGTTCATAAGTATTTATACAGTGGTGCAATTTTTGTAATTCTGCCTCTGTTCACAATGTGGTTTCATTTGAAATGTAGCAGTCAATTTGTAATTGTAGTAGACCTTCAGCTTCAACTCAAGAGATTTAACAAAAAATACTGCCTTGCCGTTTAGGAATTGCATACATTCTTTTTTATATTTTCACAGGCTCAGAAATAATTGGACATTTGACTAATAAGCAGTTTTATGGCCAGTTGGCCTGTTTCCTTCTTAGTTAAAGAGCTTAAAGAGCTGGAGATCATTCCAAGTGTTGAATATGCATTTGGTGGCTGTTCATGGGAACTCTCAATATGAGGTCCAAAGAGGTGTCAATGCAAGTCAAGAAAGTCAACCCTGGGCGTCCTCGCAAGTTGTAAGCTAATGATATCAGACCTGGGGGAAGGTCTTCAACATAAAAAATATAATATTTGTCACTTAAATTTTGTCTTCTAGTGTATTAAACATGCTTTCTGCTCCGATTCAGTCAAATGCTGATAGTATGGCACTTCACAGTATAGATGGATAATGAACCAAAACATTTTATGAAAGTAACCCAAGAACTTCTTAAGGCAAAGAAATGCAATGTTCTTTAATGACCAAGATAGTCACCTGACCTTTTCCCAATTGACAATGCTTTTCACTTACTGAAGATAAACCGAAGACCCACTAATGAAGACGACCAGCATCTAAGGGAGGAAACAAAGCCTTCTCAAAACTATTCTAAAGCAATGCCGCGGACATCAGGCAGCATATTCATAACCATTTTATTATATGACTGTGAGGTACCTTTCAGAGACATGATTTTATGTTAAAATGTCCAGATGTCAGGTTTCTATCACCAACACTACGGACTGTTCTGAACATTTTAATGTTTAATTTTATAGACATTTAGAAACATCAGTGAAATCCCATGTTAACAGTGGGTTTAAGGCATCTTATATAATCCAGGTTTTCTGTATATGGGCACCAAAATGTGTTTTTTATATTTTTCTATCCAGGCAAAGACTTTCTCCCTCAAACTTGCATGTTCCATGTTTATACAACATAATAAAAATCCACATATTTTACACTAAGCAGTTTTCTTTGTCAATGTGTTGACCTGCTTAGAGTCAGTACTGTACAGTTGTTCAATGATTAATGGAGAAAACAAATTACATTCACTGAAACCAATCCCTCAGGTCTTTAGTCCTCTTTCATGCTCTCTCTCATTACATGCCATTACTGTTTAAAATTCTGTTGACACTTTGCCTGGGGAATCATGCATGTTTATCACTCTTTTCCATTTTGAATGATTTTATTGCACATGGTCCCGAGCTAAAGTTGTTAATTTGGTAAGACTGCCTCTGTCAGCACTTTGGAAAGCTCTGAGAATTAGTCCTACAGTAATGGACAGTAACAGTCAGGGTTGCCAATTGCTTTAACCATTTAAAGAGAAAAACTTTTCTCTTTAAAAAACCCATTCAAAAAACCCATTCAAATGCATGAAAACTGCCCAAATTACACAAACAAAAAAGATGAAATCAGAATTCTACCATTTTAGAGCATTGATTTTACCACAAGTATGGTATCACTGATTTAATAAAATGTTCATTCTTCTGCACTGAATGGTGGCGCATGTCCTATTGCAGGCATAAAACCGCACAATTAACTGCATTTTCACTCAATATTTGATGCTGCAACGAAGAACATCTTAAACCATTTCAATGACAATTTAATTCAAAATGCTGTATTTAGAGAATCCATCAGGATCTGGCAACTTAATGCTGAACATGTACAGTAACCTTGACCATCTTTTATTGATTAGCCACATGGAAAATTGACCGACCTCTGAATCCAGTCCGATACAGGCTGTTTTCTGTTTTCATTGTTACGTATTTTTTGCTACTTGGGTGTATCATTGTGCATGTCAGCGTCAGACAAAACGCCACTTATCTGACCAGTAGCATCGAGCATGGAGAAAATGCCACCAGGCAGCTATTCACTGATGGTACACTGTGAGATTGTGAATGAACTGCAGGTGGGTGTTATATAGTGTAGTTAATGTATTCCATATGGACTATTCCACCAAATTAGTTCAAACTGCAATCCCCCCAAAAAAGCATGATGATAATAATTGTAAGTAGCATGATTAAGTTATGATCTATTTAACTTTTAGCAGGTATTAACAGAGATAGTAACAAGCTAAATGATCATTCATAGGGTACTTTCTATTGGGAGGTGTCTGTCCCAAACCCTAACCACTAAATTTACACTTTTTTTCAAAAGTGAAGTTTGAGGTGAAGTTTAAAGATTTCTAATTTGCTTAATTCTCTGTCTCACATTTTTAGCTTTTTTTTAAGGCTGTCAAGACCACTTTTGTCCAAGACAATTCCAAGACCGTGACTAGTCACGTCCAAAGGAAAGCAAAACTGAGTAAGATCAAATCCAAATGACAGCGAGATCAGGCTAATAAAAACACCCAAAAAATCAAGTCAAATGCAACAGAAGGATGGATTCCACAAAGATTGTATTACAAAATTGTTTATATTTCCATCAAACTCCCAAGAACATAGCTCTGTTTGCCATGGAGACCAACTAAATTGGCTCTAGTCTCTACTGAAACTCAAAGAGTTTTAGTCCATAGGTGCAGTGCTGTTTTAGCTGGACCCCTACATTTCGGAGGAGCAAGTGAAACTGGATCTTCATCCTTTATGGCAACATGATGAGCAGTTAGTGTTCTAAAGTGTGAAAATCAGTGTGAACAGTGTGCAAAATTGGCACTACCAAAGCACAATTAAAAAAGTAAAGTATTAGTTTTTAATGATGAATATTATTTTATGTGTGCGTAACTATTCAAAGCTGTGTTTGTTAGCCACGTACTGGCTATTGTTTTGTAGCTTTTTCAAAGTTTACTAAAACTGTCACAAGTGAAACTGTCACTATCACTGTCACTTTAATACCTTAACCTCTTCTTCTAATGCCTAAATCTCTCTCCAGATCCGAAGTCCACACTTTTTTTTTTTTTTTTTGACTCGCCTCTTCAGCTCAATCCCTTTTTTCTAGGGGGTGTAGGTTAGAAGATTGGGATGACCATTTTTTTATTGATTCTGTGGTCAGTGAATTACTTCTATGTTGATTTTGAAGTGTGCTTTCTACTTTGAATCATTGTCATAATGGAAGATGGCCCACTTTAAGCTTCCTGGCTGAAGCAGTAAGGTTTCGATTTTATTTCTGCTGGTATTTGATGGAGTCTGTGATTCACAGTGGAGATGAGGGAGTTTTTTTGGATGTCTTTGTGTCTCTACACCAAATCCACCTCTGGTGTTTGTTGCCAAAAAGCTCTATTTTGGTCACATCTGACCATAGAATATGCTCCCAATGAAAGTTTTGAAGCATTTGGCAGACTGTAGAGGCTTGAGTTTTTTTTGGTTCTTGACAGCAAAGACTTTCTTCTGGCTACCCTCCCAAAGAACTTGTGGTCACGTGGATGGTCGTATTGTAGTTTGGGAGATGTTCTGACCCCAATACCTAACTAAGACCACAGTCTGCAGTTCTCTGGCTATGATCACTGGAGACTCTTTTGCCACTTAAACCATCCTCCTTACCGTGCATGAGGTCGGTATAGACATATGTATTTCGCTGTCTGCTTAAAGCTTTTTAATTACTGTCCTGATACTATTTTCTTATAACCTTTTACCTGATTTGTGCAACTCAACACAACCTGATTTGTGCAACCTTTTGTGGCACATCATCTAGGCGATGAATAAGTGAGGGAATTTGCCCTGTGTGTCACTTTGTACATATAGCCCACTGAAACAGGAAGTAGTGGCTGTCCATTTAAGTGTTCCCAATAACAACATAAAACATGAAAATATTCGAATCACAAGGATTTCTAGTAGTGCCAGCAACCTAAATCTAAGAAAATATGTATTTCAAGATGAAGATTTAGGGTTTTTTTGTCAATCATTGAAGTTCAAATAAATGTTTTGTTTGATTTTTGTTAATATTCTGAATGACAGTTCAAAAGTATAAGCAATGAAGAAAAATTTTTACAGCCCATTTTGTTCATGTTTACCAAGGGTGCCAATATTTATGGAGGGCACTACATATTTTTAAAGCCTGTGAAAATCATGGCAAACCAGCTCAAAATGTCCCCCCAACAAAACACACACTTCCCAGCCCAATCAAACCAAAACTGCCCAAATTGACAGAAAACCACCCAATCTGGCAACGCTGTGTGCTGTAATGTTAGGAATAGCAACCAGGGTTAATGTATCATTTCCTCAGAAATGATACGAGAGAAATTATTCGAAGTTGTTTGACAAGTTCAGAATGTCACCCAGGTCCCCAAGCATTACTCTTTTAGACCTAAATTTTCATAAGACGGTTTTTGATGTTGTTGGGATCATGTAGGTGTTAGACTTATTAGCATTTTAATTAGCACTTAGAGATATAATGCATAATTCATAGAATGTCCTAATGAGAAAGATGTTTAGAACTATGAAATCTCCTCTGGTTTAATCCTATCCCACCATTTATTATCTTTCTCTCTGTCAAATCTTTTTGAATTTCTTTCTTTTTGTTATTCCTTTTTTTGCCTTGTGATCTCTTACGTTCAATCCTAAATCTTATTAACCGTCTGGGCTGCTGTTTGTTTAGCAGAGATAGGCAATCAGATGGAGAATGTTCAAATATGTAGCATTACTGCTGTAGGCACAGGCAAGAGTAGTGTACAGAACCTTTGAACCCTGACCTTCGTGCTTCAAATGTCATATTTTTTCTCTGTTCCTCAGACATGACTGCCCGTTTAGGCGACTGGAAAAGAGTGATGGAAGAGGCTGATGTAGCTGATGTGAAATACTGTTAACAGTCTTAATATCCTTTCAGTTTATAGGCGTGATAAAAGAGATGCGCAGAGAGACGACCACTGAACATGGTTACCAGCAGCAGATCAGAACGTACTGCACCTGAGGGAACAGCTGAACATCAGGCCTGAATGTTCGAGGCTTAGTTCAGTAAGCATGAAAACATATTTCCATGATCTATTCCATCTCGCTATTTCTCAACCATCAGCCTATAATCTTCTGTATAGTGATGTATATGCCTCGCTCACCCTTGCTTTATTCCTGGTCCCTATTATGCAGGGTAAATAAGTGAGATGCAATTTATTCTGTGCTGTGAAGGTTGAACAGTTCCTATGCTGATCTGTGACGCCCATTATCATACTCCTTGTCAGCATTATGCCTGTAAACGCACCGCTGAAACAGTGTGCAGCCGTCAGACTGATATAGCCATCAATAATTTCATTCGGGGGGCATTGGGGTCTCCTAGTACCTGCAAAGGAGACTGGGGGTGTTGCGGTCGCAAGAAAAAAGGATCATCAGGGGTCAGGCCACTATCGAGGAATAGTAATGCCACCCACCCCCCATCCTGCCCATGATTGCTTATCTGTCACCTCATCAGGACAGCATCATGTGGACACAGAAACTGTCACCTTTGCATTCATCTTAAAGAAACCTCCCCACCTCACTCAAACTGCCTATGCACACTCAACGGGTTATGACACATGATGGCTCATATAAGAATTTACTGCTTTATCACTCGCATTTCATTCTTTTTTCCCCACTAGGTTAAAATTGGAAAAGGGGAGGGTTTACTGCTGTATGCCTTTGTTGTTGTGGGGGGCGGTGATGAGGGACTGGATAGTAAGAGTGCTAGTGTAGCTTGTATCCTACTTTTCCTTGCAATGCTGCATTTACAGCAGGGTAGCTGAACTGAGAAGAAGCACCAAGGCATTCTTGTGTACAGTAATATTGAGATGGCAAATCGAAGACATTTTTGAGCATGCAAATTACTATTTAACCACTTTTACTTGGGATGGGACAGTAATTTTGACATGAAGATTAAAACACCCAAGTGACAAGGTCTAGGACTTTACAGATATTTTGTACAGTGATTAAAAACAACCGTGCCAAAGTGCAAATTTTTGAATTTCATTTAGCACATACCATAGCTCACATAATCATTGCACATACTTTAGCCTACTATTTCTCAGTCCTGGTCCTTGAGGCCCACTGTACTACACATTTTGATGTTTTCCCTGCACCCAGAACACTTAATCCAACTAATAAATTCTTTAACAAGCCCTTACTGAGTTGAAGTGGGCGTATTGATTCAAGGAAAACATTGAAATGTAAAGGACAGTGGGGTTGAGAAGCACTGCTGTAGCCTATATACTGTAATAATTGTAGTTAGTGTACTTTATGTAAACTGTATTTATTCAGTGCAACTTTTACCCAGCATGTCCAGAAGTTTCATTGGATTTAGGCAAGAATTTTCATGTTGGTAGAGCATTCACCTGGGTATTCCATCCCTGGACAATTTCCATTGGTTTGTTCACCAAGAAATATTCACACAATGTAAAACGCTGGCATTTTTAAATCGTGCAAAACGAAACTTTTATGAGGGTTTTGAGATGACAGTGATGATATCTTGTGCAATATCAAGTACCTACCAGGCATTTCAATATACAGTACTTTCTACACAAGATTTTGCACAGATATTGATCAAATGACTGGCCTGCCTGCAGAAGAGACTCATTAACACCCTTTATATGCTATTAATTGTAGATGGAGCAAAACAAGTCCTTTGATCTCCTTTTTGTCTGAAGCCATTGATTGCAACTCTTAAAAGCCTCATCAAATTGTTTAAGATTCTTAATTCCCTTCCCATGTCTCATCCTTTGTCCTCCTCCCGCTCTGTTTTTCCCTCTCTTTGTCCTCTGCCATGTGCAGGAAGAGATAGATCCCCCTTCGCTTACATCCATTCTTGAGTAAATCCTGGGTGAGTTTAATGCACTCAGACATGCATGAGGCTGCAATGAGCCAGTATTATTAATACCCAGTTGACCGGGCTTTAGAAGTGAGAATAGAGGAGGATCGTTCTACTAAGAGGAAAGGACATTCTACCACACAAAGATAAAAAACATCTTGGACTCTCTTCTGAGTTTCACCATAACACATAACACTTTCACCATAGCATATCACTGGAGCTATGGGGACACCAGTATTCATCCGAAATGTGTTTTAATACTGAATACTGATACTGAAATCTGATCCGATATGTGGCAATGGGCAAATTGCAATTCTCGCAACTTTTAAGTCAGTCCAACTCAACATCATAATATTAGATTAGATTAGATTAGATTAGATTAGATTAGATTAGATTCAACTTTCTTATAATTGTGCAGTGTACAGGTACTGAGCCAATGAAATGCAGTTAGCATCTAACCAGAAGTGCAAAATACAGTATTATTTACATATAAGATGCAGGAAAGTAACCATGGCAAGCGATGCAAAAATTACAGTATGAAACAATGGCAGTGGAGTGATAGAAAAATACAGATGTTAGTATAACATACATATATACAGAGTGAGTGGAGATAATACAATGTACGTTGAATGTACTGTGAGAGCACATATGTAAAAATGCTAAGTAATTATGCTGCCAAGGCCTCAATCATTTAAGGAGATGTTTCTAATATGTGGAAATGGGGCTAATTTTCTGTATTAGAAAATTAGAGGGCGCTTATCACAACCACTCCATTTTCGTAAAGATTTTTAAAGACATGGCCACACATTGCTATAGAAAAAGGCTGCAGTGTCATAGAAAAATTAAAAGTCTGAAAGTTAGGTTTATAGAAACCTAGGTTAGTTAGGTTCAAAGAAGTCACCATGGCTAAATCACGTGCCCTTTTTGCTTTCAGATTAAAAGTGTTCTCAGTGATGAACCCAGCTGTCAGCCATTGGAGCTATTTGATAACTCCTGTGGTGCCGGTAAAGATGACACCTAAAACTCCAGGAGCAGATCTCAATTCGTTAACATCATGATTGTTTACCTCTGGATCCGGGTGGCACATTAAGCATTGTTCTTTTGTGCATGCGAGTGAGTTTATGAGTGTGATCTGTTCAGACTAATGTTGGAGGTAGGTCACATTTAAAAGGCTTAACAAGAAAATTAGATTTGGTGAGAAAATCAAACTCACTGTATAAACTGTATTGATGGTTACGCAGATTCTTCTGATTGACTACATACAGAGTAAGATGGAAATTGTGCACATTTGATGTTCCTCTTTTGTGAAAGAATAGCCTTCAATTGAAGATCTGGTATTCTCCATTTTTTTTTAAGATTGTGACATTATGGTGAAGAACAGTCTGATGAAGTCATTGTTTCTGCTAGGAAAATGCTCTTAATTAATAAAACAGCAGAAAAAGTAACACCACATCTGCTTTAACCCAGGAGGAAGTCGCCAGTAGCCTTAGGCTACCAGCCCATGGTGACTGTCCCTGCAACACAAAATAGTCCATCCCAGTCTTATAAACAACAACATAAACACGATAACAACAGTTTCCTTTTTAACAGGGCACACGCCTCCCATGATCCTTTTCGTATTGCTCTCTGCATGGGAGAAGCTGAGAGGTAGCATGCCCCATCTCAGACCCCACAATATAGAAGCAAACTTAAACCCAAATGGGCTGTTGATCTGCTACACTGATAAAGTAGTTGGCTACAGGAAAAGGGTGCTTATACTAATTGGATTTGTCACCATCAAAGCTCTTACATTGCTAGGATGCAAAGACTGTGTATGGACTCTCATAACTGCATAATCTACATGTTCGTTTCACTAACTAATACAAATAATTCTAAGTAGTCACTGAATAATATGTCTCAAGATTATTAAGAGGTTACTAGGCCTGCAGTCTATGAGCTTAAAGCTTTCTCTTCAGTGAGTCAAATGTAGACTTTAACTTATGAGCTTCCATTCTTATCTAAATGAAAAGTGAAATTTGATTAAAAAGTAAACCAGTGATCCAGTGCAGTTTTGTATATAACGTTAAATAATGATCTCTTTAGTGGTTCTTTAATAAAGACAGAGGTTATATATAGATTAATCACAACCTGAAGAACCATTTGAATGCTTTAATCTGTCTTTGCTGGGCTAAATTGTTCTTCTTCATGATGAAGAGCCTCTTGAATGCGATTCCTTAAAGAACCTTTTAAAAACGCTTCTCTAAAGCACAAAAAAGAGTTCCACCATTGTTTTAAGGTTCCCTTTTCAGTACTTTGAATGATTTTTTTGCTGAGCGTAGGTTAGTTTTGTCTGAAGATCTAGCCTGAAAACAGAACGCTATTTCATACCGCTACTGTAGACTGATGTCTACATTCTGCATAAAGCTGTGTCTAATATATTTAATATGATTCAGAAAATGTGTTTTAGTTTGATGACAAAAATGCAGAAATGTCATTAGTGAAGAATTTTCAAATGGGTCCTCATGCAGATACATAATTACTGAAGAGGTCTTCTTCATATCTGTAAAAACATGGATAAGGAATGGTCTTAATCTCATTAGTTCCACTCCAGTATTTCTCATAGAATCTCAATCCAGGCAAAGAGGGGGTGTGATGATACAAAAAGAAAGCCGTTATGAGCCCTTCATGTGTCATTCAAGTGATCTGACCTTCATGTGCAGGACCCATTAAAATACTCTGCAGGGATGGCATTACACCTGCACCATATTTTAATGGGCTGCAATGTACACATTTAAATTCTCACATAAAAGGAGACGGACCTAGAAGCTAACCAGTATGTAAACTGCCAAGGACCTTTTTTATGTGTTTTTGTCTTTTTTATGCACACATTTAGTAGGAGGCAAATAGGGCTATATATATATATCCCACCTGACTTGCCTTTTGTTGGCCAAGACAACCCAGGTAGACTGCAGCAGTTTTATCCAACTTGTGTGCTTCAGAAGAGCTATAATTCAACCTCGAGTCCTTGCCCTTGATGTTTCATCCATTTTCGAATCTTTTGTTTCCTCAAAATCTCTTACCCGCTAAGCCTTTAGATTCAATTGAGGTCTCATAAACGCCTATTCAGAGCCATGGCCCTCATTCAAAAGTTTTTAATTACTGTTAATTATGATTTGCATAAAGCTTTTCAGTCAGTGCTTTCTGAAGCCCTGTTCCAATAGTTGAATTGTAAGCTGATGAGGATGTGAGGGTGGCTGTGAGCAGAGGACAGGAAGCGATTAAACCTGCAGGATAAAAAGCGGGGCAGACAAGGACGGAAGGAAAGCACTGTTGTTTCTCCATTATCAGACAACAGCCTTTAGATTACGCAGGTTAAATCAGTCTCTCTGTATATTGGCTTGATAGTGGTAATGGAAAATGGAAAAGGAAGTAATTACTATAAATTGAAATTATCTTAGTGAGATATGGTGAGGTTTAGTGACTTTAATGGCAGCTTAAGATCTTTGAAGAGTGCCACGTAGCGTTTGTGAAGAATACTATAAAGGCTGTGCATAAATCGTGCATTTATCAGTTGCATAATATCTATTTGAGATGCTCTGTTGGACCCAGCCTTGGCCTTGAATTAACCTTGGCCTGTCTCCTGTAATAACCGTGATATTTACGTTATTATAGATGCACCCGCGTCCCCTAACACTGCCCGTCATGATTTGCGCACACTGTGCTCGGTTGAACAGCCAAGACCTCTGTGAATTCTTTCTTCCGTCATCCTCAGTGGCCACTATAGCTCTGGTAGTAATAGAAAAAGAACACAACCTGACAAAACCGATGCAGAATTCATTTACTAGAGATCACTAACAGATCACTAATCACTATCACTAAACTAAACCTTTACACTGATCAGGGAAAAGATGTGTGGTTTATTCAGCATCTGAAGTAGATTGCATCTGCCAAATGTTGATATTACTGATCCAGTCACTCAGCTTATTCTGTGTTGGTCAAATGGCTTTCAAGAACGTGAGCAACCTACATGTTAAACCTTGGGAAGACTAGAAATATTACCAATAATTTATATACGAATAAAAATTGCAATGTCAAAAATAAGGTTAATAAACATTATTAACAAAAAAGTAAATGTCGTTGTTGTGAGAAAATAAGTAATTATTATGAAATATTTAGGCAACATTTTGAGAAATAAGTCATTGTTTTAAGATCCTCTGTCAAGATTTTAATGCATTCCTGCCAGAGAAAGAAAAAAACTTTTTTTTCTCCTCTTCCTGAAGAAAATGGGCTTCTATACACAGCATTAGCTTTTAATCAAATTCAAATCATGATAAGATATTTTTTCTTAAATTTACAAATACAGTTTAGGTATTTACAGAAAGTTTAGTATCTGCATTTTAACAGAATTATAGAGAAATTAACTGTGTTTTTCCACATGTTACAGTGTTCATATTTCAACTTTTTTTCATGTGAAATTCATGTGATCTGTTTGTAAGGGAAATGCCTTATCCTGTAATGAATTAGGTTTGATGACTTATACCTATAAAATTATTAATACTGTAGTGTAGAAAAAGTTCAACGCATGCTTCAACAGATTATAATTCATAAGACCACAATCAGGATAGAACTATCCACACAATTTTGCACACCAATCCGGTACAACAAAATCCATTGCAGAGCGAAAAATTACATGAAAAAAATATTTATCATGAACCCAGTAGATGTCTAGTGAAATATGTAGGGGGTGGACTTTAGTCCCTGTTCTCATTTAGTGCTTCTATCTTCCAGTAACTTACAGCTAAATGTATACAGACACGCCACACACACACACACACACACACACACACACACACACACACACAAACACTTTTATGCACACAGATTAATGTTCCTCATTGCATATAGTTATTATTCATGTTTGGCAGCTGACGGAGCAGTAAGATGTAATCTCCTTTAAACAAATGAGAGAGAAATGATGAAATGACTAGACTGTTTAATCAACAGCTGGTTCTGCCCTTCATTTCTCCATATTTAGGGATATCACATTAAAGTTGATGTAAATGTATTTCTGCATTTCACAGATTGTCGCATGGCCATGCGCAAAATCTCGACCTGATGCTGTTAGTAACCCAAACACACACACAAACACATCTAGTAATACTGATACCACATAGGGGCTTTATGACAAATTCATAAGCATTGATAAACAGCACTAGCAATTGACAATTTATGAATAGCTTATTCCAGATTTTAAAAGTAAATGACTTTGGATTTACATTTTACCTCCAACCATAGGACAACATATTTTAGGACAATAATTTTAGGACAACATAAACCATGTTAACATTTATAACGGCTTATTACAACAATAGGCACTCTCTGGGGTGAAACTGACTAAGCAGCCTTAATGAAAACTGATGCTTGATGAAATAAGCCTATATAAATCTTAATGTAGGTTTGTCAGTTGTCATAAAAGGCTTATGTAGGTCTCATGTGGTTTTATGAATACCACTCTTCCGTCAAGGGCTCTAATGTTAATCAGTTGTCATTTGCATATATATTCCATCTTGCAATTAACAACATTAGATGTTCATAAATAATACTTCTTCTTAAATAGTCATCCAAAGTTAAATCACAATTTCACTGTTAGAAACTTTTATAACAGCTGGCACTTGTTGAGATAAAAATTTAAAATGTTTAAGTAGGTTAATGTCAGTTGTCTTAAGAGATTTGTGTAGGCGCCATGTCACGTCAGGAACAGTCTGACTTTTGTTCCATTTATGAAGCACTGAAGCATCATTCCCAAGATGCCATTTTTCAGGCAGTGGTATAGCACACTTCATATATCAGTGCAATGAAAAAATTCATTTTACTAAAGTGATATAGGAAAATAGTTATTAACAAATGAGTCTCACATCAATGTCATGATAAACAAAACACTTCAGTTAAGCTGTAAATATTGACTGTGTTACTGTTGTGAGGCAGGGAGAGAATGAAGCAGCCAGTTCCATATGACATGGAATATTTCTTTGTACAGGTATTGACTGATATGCCTCATTGACTCCAATTACCAAAGCTTTAAAGCTTTATAAGTAACTCCCTCAATCTTCTTCCTGTACTGTGCACAACAGCACCAAAAATTCTATCTTCATTTTGCCCGCTGTCTAAATGAACCCACCTTACCTATCCGTCAGGCCCGCTTTTGGCATTTCAGCCCATTAGCTCCCATGTGCTAAATTGAAAGCACACTTATTTGCTTTACATCATTGTTTGATTAACATTGCTAATGGAGGACTTCCTCGCCGGTGTGTTGCTGGATGATGTGTCTATGCCAAGGAGCATGGTTAAGAGGTGACAGTAAATAAATTGGTCTCCACTGAGATAACCATTTCTGAAAGGCCGAGTCTGATTTGATGACAGCCATTAGCTTTGGTGGGCCAAATTGATCATGTTGTCTGCAAGGGGTGAGCCAATCTACTTATTAACCAGCATGAAGCATTTGGTGATTTCAACATTTTTCCACATTGGTGCCCAGGCCCTCATCATGAGATTATTTTGTGTTTACAGGCCCGTGAAGTGCTGCTGTATCAATTTCAGGAGGCATTAGGACCATTCAAATATCAACTTATCATAGCAAAATAATCTTAAATCTATAGTGCCAGAGGTGTGAAAATGGAAACAGGAGGAAGAGAAGTTAAGATTTTATTCCAGATAATTTTTCGAGCATTCCTATTGGTCCAATCACAATTAAAGTGGTGTAAATAATAGTAATAACAATTGAAGTAATTAAGTAATAATAATAATAATGACAAAAACTGTTAAGATGTTTTATAGATGTAAAAATGATTTAAACTATAGAATATCTGTGCAGAATAATAAATTGCTATTATTTATAAGAACATCTATTAATGCTTATTAAGAATGCAACAATCTGTAAATATGCACAATTATGCAAAACTAAAATGCCCTCTTGCCTCCCCATTTCCAAAGCAGGCTTCCAGTGCATTGATTATACAGTGAAAGTAGTGTAAATTAACAGCATCACACACAAAACCATAAGTTTACCTGCTTGGATCTGAGTCTTTATTCTCTAAACAAGTGTTTCTGGGCCCTGCTCTTGGCCTGCAGATTTTAATGCTTTCCCTGCTCCCAATGACCAGGGTTGAGAAGCACTGCTCTAAACCTTCATGAGTGTTGCTTGAGTAAGCCAGGATGAACCTTCATGGTTGAGTGTAAAGCTAGCCCTTCTTACTAAGCTAACATTAGCCTTTAGTGATAGTGCGGATGACAAAGCACAAGTACCTTAATCTACTGGCTTCACTGAAATATTAATTTTACCTGATTTAAATCTATATTATCTAAAACTTGCATGAGTGGAGCTTCACAAAGCTGGAATGAACCTTCATGGTTATCTGTTAAGCTAAGCATTCTCACTGACATGACACTGGCCTGTAGTGCTAACAAGGATAGTGCAGTAAAAGTACCTTAATATGCAACACACAGAATAATACACCTTTTACCTGATCAGTCCTAATTGTCTAAACTTGCATCCTTGAAGCTCTAAATTTGCATCTACAACATGTGCTGTAGAATCATATCATGCTCAGCTACTGTAGTAGAATGCTACCAACTGATACACCATATTTAATTTGAAATAAACCTGTACCGTGGTGTGAAGTTGTAACATGCTGTAGCAGAATGCCACCTACTACTACATCATATTTAAGTTATTAGTTAAATGTTATGGATGGATAGATACATACATACTTTGAGTACATGAACTCTTTAATATAACAATGCTGTGCTCGTAAATAAATGGGCTTTTAAATGTGCTTTGTAGTTTTTTCTGTATCTCTGGAGAACATCAGCGCTATTCAAAGAAGAATACAGATATTCAGTACAGAAAGGTGTGGGGGGCACTTTTGCTTGCTCCATTTTTTCTTAGTAGGTCTAGAACCCTACAATAGTCCTACTGTAGCAAGGAATGAGGCCTGTTGTAACAGTACAGTAGGTCAGTGTCTCAGGTCTTTTCTTCCGGAATTAGACGCCCACTAACTGCATGTTAACACAGTATTTCTTTCAGTGGCCTCACTGAGGTTCCTGTCTCTATGTCACCTTTATCTCTCTGCCTTTTGGCCCATGCATTCAAAGCAACAATAAGGACATGAACGCAGCTCCCATGAGACACTGCAGTCTAAGAAACGCTGCCCTCCTTTTATATGGTCCTGAACTTTAGCTTTTTCACTCTTTTCCCCCGGCGCTTGTTCCAAGTGTGTGGTCTCACCTTTCCTCTTGGTATCATCTATCCTTTTACCTTGTTCTTCTTTTCTCAATCATCTGTATGATTGGCACTAACAAAAGCATGGTGTAATTCGAATTTGAATTCATTCATAGCTCATTGAAACAAGCAGAGAAATTCAATATCTCATTAGTGCTTATAAACTAAAGGGGGGTGAGTAATTAACCTGTGTAATCCCATTTCATAACTGTGACCAAATGCTTTGTTTTCAGATTGTAAAGCTTTAAAAATGTATTATTGTGTTTTCTACTGAACCCTAAAATATTAATTAAATTGTGGGTTGTCTTGACTTCTCATAAAGATTTGTATGTGGTTGATGTAATTACTCTGTGTGCTTTTGAGGAACATGATATCTGCGTCAAAGCTGTGCCAAAAAAGTAAGGAAAATATGTTATATTGCTACCAAATTTGGTACATAAATTCTTTAGATGGTCTATTATTTTAATAAATAATATTTTAATAAAAGTGTATGACCAGATTTATATTTTATGAAAGGTCATTACTGTGACCAGCCTGTAATCAGTATGCATTTTTCTTGTATTTTATTTTTACCATTGAATATGGGCATAATGAACATTGTGTTTTCTCTACCAAACCTAGCAGGACCATCCAGATTGTTACTTCCGAAATATTTAAAAGGCAGGTTCTGTGGTGGTGTGAGGACTTGGAAATGGGAAACCTGAACATTTGTGAATGTGAACAAACTGTTTATCTTGATACTGACAACGGTGCCTCCACACACTAATTAGTTGGTTGTCTCCACCAAGACAAAAGCAGGACATTACTGAAGATGACCCGCTGCCATTCTCAGTCACTCCATGACAGTCTGGCACGACATTACTGCATTCTTTGGCGACATTGCTGTGGTGATAAGGGCAGTCAACATGTGCTGTGTCTGTGTGCATGTAGTTCTGCATCGTGTAGCCGTCTACTAATGGTGATGGCAACAACAGGACAACTCATGGAGGGCATCACTGCTTGCTAAATGTCTGCAACCGTGGCCCGTCCTTGCTTACACCACATGCACAGCTAAGCTGAAACTTTAATCATTTGCATGTCTTACGATGTCAAACCTACCCACCAAGTTTCATTCCTGTCGGTTGATTTGGTTGCAACTATTTGTGCAACTGTTCCTTTGATGATGAGTGTACATTTCAGCAGCATAGCAAAATGACCGTATTAACTCAACTCTGAAAGGTTAAAATTAGTTATGTAGCCTCAACATCCTTTATTTTTCATCAATATCAGTTTATTTTATGTGCCATTTTCTTATTGCTGTTCTTTCTCCATCTCTCTTAATTTACTTACATTTAGAGTCTTTGCAGCATTTGTCCCTTTCTCTCTCCTGTTTCTTCATTGCCTTTCACTTGTCATAACCTCTTTCCTCCTGCTTCACTGTGATTTTTCTCTCCATTCTGCACGTTGCTGGTTTTCCAGACAGGCTGTGTCGGGTTTAGAGGAGGAGCTGGCGACCTTTGCTTAACTAATGGCTGCTTCATCATAGGCTGCTCACCATCAGTGCAAGCTTCCTCTTTATTGCTCTTTATTTCAAATTAAAGCAGGAGCAGCGGCCATCCATCATGTCTAGGCCTGACCTTTATCAGAGGAGATGACTGGGCCCACACACACAACACACACACATACAGGGAGGAGCAGTGCATGCAGAGCGTCTCCATATGGGTGGTCCCGAGGAACAGGGGGACGGTGTGTTTACAACAACGGCATCTCTGCACTGCACTCCAGTTTTAGAGGGGCAGCAGGAGTGTATATGTTGCCATCTGCTATGTTCTTGCACACTTTCAGCTCATGAGAAGGGAGGCAATAATCTAATGAGAAAAATCAGGTCATTGGGAAGTGTCTTAACCCTGGAGACACTTTAGAACCTTAAAAATGACTGAGCCAAAAAGGAATCATTTTTTGGAATGATTACATAGGAGAACCACTTTTGGAAGCCTCAGGAACTGTTGTTCTTTAAAACCTGGTTAACTGCTCCTAAATGGTGCGACCGTCAAAGCGTTGGCTGTATTGTTGGAAGGGTGTAAGATTCTCAGCAAAGCCACAACCATCTGTAGGCATTATTGGCACTCTCTCTGGATAGGTGAAGATGAATCCCCCATGACCCACCCCAATCACATGTGGGCATCTGTTAGCTGATATAACCAAATTGGCAGTTATGGTAGTTTGAGCATTTTGAGCTGTCCAATGGCATTGTGTTAGTTGCAGTTCAAAATGGGGTGACCTCTTCACATATGGAAGCATATGCATTTTAATACTTTGCATCTCAACCTTCCAGCTTGGCACACTCACGTATTAGGAAGAGACGTACCAAGTGGCTGGAAATGGCCACAACTAAACTAGAGAGAAAATGGGTAAAACAAACAAACAAATAAATGTAATTTTACTGCGATGTCTGTGGAGAGTAAGAAAACATGGAAAACATAGTGCTTTAACAAATGTCGATTTACTGAACACAGCAGGAGAACAGCTGTCAGCCCTGCTGAACTGCTGGGATAGTCCTCCAGCCACACAATGTCTGGCCACAGTGACCACAGAGACCCACTAACCAGCCACACTGCCCAGCAGAGATCACATGCAACACCTATGACACAATTTTAATCTAACAGCATAACAGCAACTATTTACATTACAGTCTATACTACCTGGCTGCAGTGCTCCTGTGAGGCCCAGCACATTGCTTCTGTGCATGGCTATGCGTCCATGGCCGAACAAACCAGTAAATGCTACAATATGTTTATGGGAGAACTAAAAGTGATTCTTCTCTGTTTGTGCTCATTAACTCATTTAGGTCTAGTAAAGGTGTAAAAATGCATTGATCAGAAATTACATAACTGCACAATTGATTACATTATACTACTGAATAAAGCATAACATTATTTTGGCCAAGGGCTCTCATGAGAGGTTTTACATTATCACTCTCTTTCAGGAACAAAGAACTTGGCTCAACGCACGCAGAGCTAAAAGTCAGATGAGTATTTAACAATTCGACAGTAGAGCACAACAGCAAAATCCAGGCAAACATGACAAATGGGTAATGCAGGGTCATAGACGGAGGGACAAGTGTCGAAAACCAGGAAATCAGATAGACCAACGAACAAATCCAAAGGGGTAATCCAAGAGAGTAATCAGAATAAACAAAGAGAGAGTTGAAAACCAGAGAGGCAAACAATTAGGTGTCGAAGACAAAGGAGGTCAGAACCAGAGATAACAGCAAAACAGGCAAGAGAGAACCACTTAGTGATACAAACTGGGTTTGGCAAAACTTCCCAATGAGTGTGTGTTTGAGTGGGTGCAGACTGGGTGATGAGAAACAGGTGTGAGCAATCAGTACTCAGGAGAGCTGGAACGGCAGGATGAGGTATGATTAGATGACTGGGGACATGTGAGGGTGACATCATCGGGTAGTGCACTCTGGGAAATGGAGTCCGGGAGATCAGTGGTGTAAGGGAAACCTGGAGGCGTGACTGAGTGGATGGCTGTATTTCACTTTCTCTCCGTCACTCAACCTGCAAAAATGAAAAAAATGCACAGAAAAATAGGCAAAAAAATAATTTCATGATGTACTGAATGGATTCCCAAATAATTGCAGTCCACTCAAAACATCATGAGGTCAGAGATTTCTAAGTGTAGTCAATACCTTCACTTGATGAGGTGGATTAGAGGATAAGCATTTCTCTGCTATTTGATTTTTTAATGTATGTTATTACCTTTCATAATGTTTTGTTTGGCAGCATAAACATGGGGCACTAGCTCTTACCTTGACTATTTGAGTGCTAATCGGTAATAAGCAGCCTGCACTTGGAATGAACTATGTGACAGTCATGTCCATTACTTTCCCATATTAAAATGAGAGGTCCCTGTCCTTTTTTGTATTCCTTCCTTTTCTTGTTAAATCCATTGAGTGTATTGAGAGACTTTTGGGATATGAAGGTTTTTATGTAATTGGGCTACTAATCTACCCTTCAGAGTCACTGGCATAGTCATTACATACTGTAAAAAATGTCTTTTTCATTGTCGAATTTCTTTTTCATTGTAAGTTTTTTTCTTTTTTTTTTAAGAGCTCTGGGACTCTGATTCAAGAAAGGCACTTTACGCTAAGTGCTTTGTCCATGATACCTTTTATGCAAATTGCGCAGGAGAGAGAGCGAATGGGCAAATTGCATTCACTATGTGCAAGTAGAAATGTTAAAATGCAGAGCTGAGTGGCTTTGTCTGCCTGGATAATTGCAAATGTGATGATGCACAAAAGCAGAGGTATAGAAATACACTTAGCACTGAATATTACATTATAATGATAAGCATTATTGCACAGAGCTGCTCAGTATAATGTAAGAGAAAGTAGAGGAATGTAGATGGAATTTGCAGTGAATATTCTTGAGTATGTTGCAATGCTATGGGTAACTTTCTTTTTTGTGATGTTCCTTAATTCTAATTGGTATAATTGTCTCTGTGATGATCAGTCTTTGTGCAGATGAGAGTTTGAACAGTTGTGATGTGTTTAGCTATGACGTTGTGTAGCTATAAAGTTGACTAGCTATATGTGCAACTCCGAAGAGTGCCTGCAGAGGATGGTGCCCATAGCTTAACGAAAGCCTTTGTAAAGTGTTAACCGACACAAGTGCCATGCCCTTACTTGCCCCTTTTAACCTGCCACCTGAATGGGTAATCCTAGCAATAGCTCCTACATCAGCACAAATATGGACATTCCGACAGCAGTATCTACATTGCAGATATTTTGGGGAAGAACAGAAACGTAATAAGTACTATAGACAGTACACCTTAATAACACCTTAAAATAAACCTGTACCCACTGGCCATATCCAGTCCATTTCCCTTTTATTGTTAATTTCCTCTGTTTAAAATGCAGTGCAATAGGAGCAGATCTAAAATTGCATGTGTTTACAAGCTCTCTGTTCAGTGAGCTGGTTGCAGCATTTTTAGGATTGTAAACGGCAGTAGATGACTCGTGAATAATAAAAGAAGGCCTTTTTAAAGAAGCTCAGTATTGAATTCTTCCTTTATTATTCCCCAGTGTATCTTTATAATGATGAGGTTAATGAGGTGAGTGCACAAGTTCAATTCATTTTTCAAATTGATACAGCTCCTTTTTATTTAGACTTTTTTATTTTAATAGTGTCTCCTAGGCATTGTTTGAAGTGTAGAGCAGTGGTGGGTGGTTTCTGAATGTGAGAGATAAAGACATCATCCAAATTTATACTTAGTTTCAGTATTTGAAAAGTTAATGAAGGCTTTAGTAACACATGGTATGCAGTATGGGCTGCAGGAGTAGCATAATGTTTATTTTTTCCCTTGGGTTTGGTATAAAATACAGTGCTGAGCAACAATCAGAGACCACTTCTTTGTTTATTTAATTTGCAGTCAAAATGGACATTAAGTATATACTATAGTCAAACTGAGTAAACACTCAGTAAACATATTTAACATAAATTTACACAAAACCCTATTATAATATTAAATCTATCTGTTATAATATTAAATCTATCATCATCTAATTTGTCCATTTTTTACTTTTGTTATCCTACTGCCACTGCACCTAATCAATCCTTCCAATCTTAAAAACAACTACATACTTTTCATCCTCCCAACAAAGCTGTGGCATTAATTCTGTGTGTAAGTTACAGATAAAACAATAAAATCCACAAGCAAAATGTTTAAAGTAGTCTCCAAAATTTGTTGTAAATGCAAATAATGAGAGCTAAGATCAAATTTAACTTTTCAAAATAATTGTCATTTTTATTCATTTGGAATTAAATTAATTTCTTACTTTGTCAGTATTTTCTATTTCTGGAATCACTTTTGTCTGAAATCTTTGTTTCCACAGGGATCTTAAAAGAGGGCATTCGCTCAGACTCTCCGTTGTTCACCTGAGTGTCAGAAGAAAATATACCCAGATAGCAAAATTGTTCTGGTTCACATTTGACCAATATTTCCTATTTTCATTTGCATGGATTGACAGTACTTGGGCGAACCGCTACTGGTTGCAGGACATGGGACACATACGCACCAAAAGTAGGCAACTCTGCCCTATCTGTGCCAGAAGTGGACCAGATAAATTTTACGTTTTAGCACTTTTGGCTCACTGCAGACTGCCAGGGCTGACAGCGAACCAGCAGTGCCATAGCATTGCCAGATGTGGCCCACATCTGCATGCTATCTGGGTAGGCTGTGTCTGTGTTTGTGCTTCTGCTTCACTGCTACTGCTTCACTGCAGTTCTGCCAGAAAGACACAAAGGCAAAAGTGATGGAAAACGATATTTAATCTTCTATAAGGTGTACAATTTGAAGGATAACATTTTTCCAAACAACTAGTGTTCAGTGTTCAGACAAGTGTTCAGACCCTTGCAGATCCTGCTGGATATGGACAGCAGGGGCGGAGCCTACTCCGTGGACAACAGGACCGGGAACCTGAAAGCGGCAAAACATGAGCGTGAGTTGAATCCTTTTAAAGACAGGTGGCGCATTGCGATTGGCCAGAGTAAAGGATTAATGAGTGATGTAGCACTGGAGTCTTCCTAGCAGAACTTGCGCTAAAGCTTTCATATATCCTCAGTATTTCTGAAACTGAATGTTTAAAACCTTCTTTTAGCTAATATTTTTCCTAGCTAATATACACTACTATGGTATTTAGCTTGCTGTATTGCAGATTAGGCCATTTTGGTAATTAAACTGGATAATAGTTAACTAGCAGGCTAACTTACACCAACTAAATAAGAAAACTAAGTTAGCTAACTTCAAATTTTAATTTTCAAGCAACTAATAACCTCAAAATATTCCCATATTATCTCACCAATCACTGGTCATGGAACCCAGCTTTTCATTAGTTCTGTTTTGTGGAGATGATTATTCAGCTAGCTGGCTATCAAGCTGACTAACTTTGGCAAACATTAGCAACCACTAGCTAAATGCTAAACATGAATTGTAATTGGTTATCCCACATTCATCAGTCATACTGATTGGTTGATGGTGATAGAACCTTATAATGCCAACTTAGTGTGCCATTTTTAGGAAAAACATAACATAACACAGACAGAAAAGACGTAACAGAATGTGTTCTAAAACAGCTTACAATCTATAAAGCCTGAGGTGTGTTCTCAGAACGCAAAGCCACACATTGCTGCACATATGACAGTGAGAGAGATACCCGCTCCCTCCCTCTGTCTCTGTAGCGCATATAGATAAGGATAAAGGCGGGCAACTATCATTCTGTTTCATCAGAATGGACCCACTCTGCATGGTGTGTGTGAGATTACACATAAAAACCATGACCGTGTGCCAGTTCTGGAAAGAGCACTATCTTAAATGCAGCAGCAGCCTCCACACTGTCTCTGATTCACACCTAGATTATTTCTGTCTATACCTCGTCCTTTCTGGTCAGAAAAAGAGTTTTTCAAATCTGTTGCTGGTCATTTTACACAGGCATTTTAAATCAGCCCTGCATTTTCAGAAAACTATTCATGAGAATGAGTTTATTTGTTCATTGTTAGAACAGGAGGAGTCACAATATTCCTCCAAGTTAAACAAGTATACAAGTGTAAACTTTGCTGTATTACAAAGTAGGGCTGTAGTCAACGACTGACTAGTTGAGATTAAGTCATGGTCGACATTTCTAGAAGATTTTATCTGTTTTACCTGCATATGCGCTGGTCTGTGTCTGACTGTTGGTAGAAAAATCAAGTTTAGTTCCCACATTAATATACACTCATCATCAAAAGAATAGTTGCGCCAATAGTTGCACTCAGCCGCACATGTGACTTAAACAAGGACAGGCCTTATCGCTGTACCTGACTGACCCGACAGCTACGATTGTGGACATTCAGTAAGCAGTGATGCCCTCCTTGAGTCATCCTGTTAGTGCTAACATCATTGGCAGATGGCTGCATGACACAGGCCTGTAGGCACGCAGACTGTTATGACCACGTCACCACGTCAACGTTGCCAAAGACTGCAGTGGGTTGTGCCAGACTGTCATGGAGTGACTCAGAATTTTGTCACCGCTTTTGTCTTGGTGGAGACGGCCAACAAATCCGTGTGTGGAGACACTGTGGTCAGCGCCACGATAAACAATTTGTTGTCACGCATCACACATCCAGAAGGCCTTGTGTCGCTCCACCTCTACACCTACCGCACAATCTGCAGGACCTATGTGAGAACTTTCCAGCTGTATGGGATGGATTAACACAGGACACCATTAGGAACCTTTACAACTCCATGCCGAGACATCTGCATGTTGTGTTAGCGGCCCGATGCCATACTAAGAGACACTACTTCTGTATGTGTAACTCTTTTGATGATGAGTGTATGTCAATCAAATAATAATATAATATATAATAATTAAATACTAGAATATAATTTTAATCAGAGTATAATTATTATCAAGTTGTGCCCCTTTAACTTTGTAACTATCATCACTTCATCTTCTTCACAAAGAAAGGGCATTATTAGATCATTAGCTCATGAAATACCAGGCATTAGCTCATGAAATACCAGGCAGAATCTCTTTTTTTTCCTGCATTTTTTCATTATTTCTTTTCCTTTTTTTTTTACATTTGCTCATCTTTTTTACAACAGGCATCTTTGGAACAGATTTTGTGGGAAATGTAGCCTGTACACCAAAAGGAGTCCATCTGTGTTGCTGATATCCACGAGATTCTCCTGACAGCAGTTAAAAGAGGTGTGGGCACATTGCCAATTAATTATCTTTTATGAACTTCATCTGTTACAAAAAGGAAAGAAAAACAACCACTAAGACTCTAGATCCCTCTAGAGTTACAGTTATATTGGGTAGTCCATATTAAGAAAGTCTGGCATTTTTCCCTAATGTTCTGTTTGAATGGCAATTTAAAAGTGTAATCATATCAAAGATTATCATTATGAATGCTTGTGTTCTAAACTGTGATACGACTAATCATGGTATTTTGAGTTGCACATTTAAAACCTGATCACACGTGGCTAATTTCTGCAGTGAAGTCTGCTGTAAACTAATCAAGTAAAGGTTAAAAATATTCTGAAAGAAAACTCAGTCATAAAGCCTAACCTTGACCGTCCCTTACACTGGTATTAAAATGAAGTCATGATCGTGTTTGCCCAGATGTGCATTCAGCACAATACAGGCATCTCATAATCCTCTAAAGCATCATAATTATCTAGTGTTATTATGTTGTGCCCCAGATTCTCCTTAATAGAGATGTCAGCTTCAGTCACATTCATGGATCAAGTTATTTTCTTTCTTCCCAAAGTCCTTGTTTACATGGCAGCTCAACTCCAGACAGGCTTGAGCTATTGTTTTCCTGTCCTGTACACAGCACGCTGACGCACTCATCCAAAGCCTTATTACTTTATCTCCTCTCCACAGCCGAGCGCGTCTCCTCACTAAGTGCACCTTTTTTTCCTCCTTGAGGAGCCCTACATAATTTGTTGCGAGTGTATTTGGGAGCCGAGAGAAGAAATAGAGGAGCTCATGCACATATCTGATCTGGCTGGAGGCCCGAAAAGCCAAGACACGCTCAGCCGCAGTGGGAGGAAAAACCCAACTGAAGTTCACGCTGTGTTTTATTCCTTAGCTTGCCTCGTGTTCTTCAGTCATCCTGTCAGGCTAAAATACAGTGTGTTTTCTCCCATTCCATTTTATCACCCCCAGTTTTGCAGAGGAAATGACTGGGGTGCCATTACTGGTGCGCGGCCACCGCAGTAAGCCAGAGCGCTCACATGTGAGCTGGGGTCTCCAGTGCCTGTGTGTGATTGACAGCTTTATGATTTGAGTGTAAACTAACCCACACCATGCCTCCCACCCTTCCTGTAACCTTGGTGCTGACAGCAGCCCTGTGCAGCTGTTTCAGTGGGAGGTTTTTGGAGGAAACTGAGCTTCCCTGGAGATTGCCTTTCAATCATATCATCCCTCAAGCTTGAACTCGCATGCAGGGGCCTACATGCGTGCTCATCCTGATAAAGATGCTCCCATACAGTAGGCCATAGTAGAGTAGATGCGCCCATACAGTAGACTATAGGCTTGTAGCAGAGTTGTCCAATCTTCTCCACAAAGAGTCAGTGTAGCTGAAGGTTTTCACTCCAAATATATGGGAGCACCCATGATTCCACTTGTTTAATCAGTTGGTATCAGTCATCAAGCAACTAATCAAGTGTGCTCCTATATTCGAATGAAAGTCTGGAGCCTTTTGTGGATTGTATTGGTCACTCCAGCATACAACCTACCTGACCTAATCAGGCTCAAATAGTCCTTTCAGGATATTTTAGAGGTATTTGGACACTTTAACCATTTAACCATTAATACCATTAAGGTTGTTTTATTAGGTGTAAAACACAGTGCAAGTGTTACGCACGTGGTGGGAAATAAAGAGCCTCCATACGTGCGTAGGGTTTTTTTAATAAAAGATTTTACTTGTATTGTCCATGAGCTGAAAGCATAAACAGTGCAAGTTTCGTCAGCTCTGCCAATGCGGTTGTACACAGCACACAGCAATATAACAGTGTGTACAGGACCCCTAAGCTGCACTAACACCTAAATGCCTGCGTAAGCAATAGATTCCTTATATTTGTCTCGTAGCAAAGCATCCTGCAATTACTTATAATGCACAGTGGAAATAAAAAGTTGACAAAATAAACAAAATTTTAGAAATGTAACATGGGGCTTATTTTTAAGCAAAAAACATAAATTAGTCCTACAAAAGACCTGCCCATCTGCTCTGCTGACAAGTCTTTCTTAGGACTTTCCAGGATGTCTTTCATTTGCAGTATGAAACAAGGACATTTCTGGGGCAGTTCTAGTCAGAGACCATCCACCAAAAATTAGGACTGTCACTGGAAAGCAGGTACATCTGGTCACCCTATCTGACACACCAGGAGCCCTATGACAGAAATTTACAGTCTTGGAATGATTAGTTTAAGAAGAATGCCCCTTGGTTTTGGTTGTCTTAACACAATGAACATGATACATTTTTATCAATGTCCAAGTACTTTTTTGGGGGCCATTGCATATTTAGTCAAAATGCTAACATTGCTAACAATGGAGGAACAACCACTAATTAGCATTTTTCTGATAGCGTCATACTAATGGGTAGCTATAGCTATAGCTTGCATTAACTGTTATCTACTGGCATGTTTGGTTGAGTTATTAATTTAAGTCAGTTCAAAAATAGACAGACAACTGGTGAGTTTGCATAAAGAGAAAGCTCCAAGGTCCAACAAAAGGCTGGAGTAGATTAATGGTGAAGAGAAAATAAATATTTCCATTCAAGATGGCCATTTGTTTCCAAGCACAAGACATGTTAGTGAATAATTCATAGCGGTAAATTGTAAATTTGTACTATACAAAACGTGCAAACAAATGAATGTCTAAAAGGATGCGATGCAGAAGTGCATAACAATGAATTAAAAATCTCAAAATACCATTTTAATTCTAAGCCAGGGGCTGCTTGGCTAGGCTAAAAGATGTCCGCATCTGATTCACTCCCACATGCTGATCTGAGATCCACATTAGTCACTGCAAAGCAAGAAACACAAAAGGAAAACAATAGTGCTTGTGGGCAAAACAAGAACTTCCTGAGAGGTTACAGAGCTGATGTGTCTGATCTGAAGCCCTGTAGAGGCTTTGTTACCTGTAGCCCAGTGTGGGCGTTAGCAGCTATCAACGAGTGGTTAGGCACATTTTGCCCTCCACTGAAACCCTGTTTGCACTGCCGGAGATTGGTTCACAGCTGGTGTGCTAACACTCTTAATTCTGCCTCTGTCCCTGCCCCAGCCCACCAAGGGCCATCATTCCAGCTAGCGGTGCTCCTGGTAATTGGGCTGGGACTCCATCATCCCCACTACAGGGCACTGGGTTGGTAGTTATGTTAATGGCTAGGGCAATTAGCCTCAGGATGCAAACTACGGATGAGAAATCAAGAATTCCATACGCAGCTTATACAAGTGAGAGAATGAATGTGTTTTCCATTAGTGAACCATATTTGGCTTCATTAACAAACACATTTTCTGGATGTAAGTCCTGTTTGACACTGCTCCTTCTGTCATCCCTTTCTTATAGCCTCTTATTTTCATCACAGTTCTAAATCAGTGTCTTATTGGATCATATTAGGCTTAACATTTTAGATGAAGAGGAAATATGATACAGGTGATGGAACTCCAAGTGATGCAGTCCCAGTCTGCAGTGAAATGAATAATAGATCAACTATAAAGCAGGTTTACTCACAGGTCTTGGACAACCGTCAACCACACAGAATGAAGTGTTGCAGTGACTGACTCATTCATGCTTACCTAGTTCAATGAAATGACAACACTCCACATATAAAGCATAGATGTCAGTTTCAGTTATGTTTAAGGGAATACAATTCAGTTCAATTCAACTTTATTATCAGGAAAACAAAACAGATGTAGAAATACATATATAAACACAGACAGAACACAGACATTTTGTGAATTTCTACATAAGTGAACCTAAACATATCAGATCTTCATTTTACTTATAACAGTAGATAAAAACACCTTAGTTTCTATTGAATAGCAGCTAAACAGCCCCAAACCGTGATACTGCCACCACCATGTTTCAAAGTAGGTATGTGGTTATTGGAAGGGTAGCAACAGTGTTGATTTTTGTTCATTTGTACACATGTGCCTCAAAGTGAATTGGTGAAAGTCTAAACTCTTTACAAATGGTTTTGGATTCTTTACCAGTTTAATGAGCTCTGGCAAATGTGAATGACCATGGCATGCTTTAACAAACAAGTGTGGTGATGGTGAAGAATGGTATTTTTTTTAAATAGGTAGGGACAGCTACATTCACACCAAATATCCATCCTGGCTTATATAGTTCCCTAAATGATAATTCTAGAGGTCCACTTTTGCCAACACATATATTTACTAATGAACCAAAATCATGACACCAAAATAACACCCCCAACAAAATAACACACCCACAGGACAATCTCACTGTAGTTGTTAAATATTTAGGCCTGTACCATTCTCTTGCTGTATGTCGGACATGCATTCACCCACAATATGGTGAACGGTGACTCATTAGACCATATGACTGTTTTCCACATCTCTGTTGTTCATTTCATCTGGTTTATGAACCACTGAACACTTAAATGAGCACTGATATTTGTGATAAGGGGTTTATGCACCACAAATGAACTGATGTCCTTCAATATGTAGTTGTGGGTAGAATGTTTTTGATGACACAGTCTGAACACAAACTGCATTGACATTCTCACTCAATGCCTGAAAGCAACAGTTCTTGAAGTAATATGAGAATGTGTACGGAATCTGCTCAGTGGGATATAAGTTGTGATTATCATTCCTTTTCAGGAAGCTTGATGTTATTGATGCGGTTTTATCCCAGAAATGACACATAGGAAATAACATTTTAGGACCACTTCTAAAACTTGTTTGTTTGTGTGTGTGTGTGTGTGTGTGTGTGTGCGCGCACACATGTGTCATTCAGTCTGCCACTCTCAGACAAAGTGTCTCCAGGGATGCTGATGGCAGAGGGAAACTATTGACCCCCCGAGTTCTGCAGAGAACAGAAGACTTTGATGAAGGTGCCTCTTGACAACGATAATTGGAAAGTGTTTATGCACAGCTGACATTTAAATATTTGTGGAGGGCTCCAAATAATCCATGAAGGCCATTCTCTGAGGGTCCTACACGTGATCGCATGTGACATTTAGGTTTGCTACGGACCGGTGAGGAACCAAATCCCATCAGCATGACTCCAGATCAGGAACAAATGATTACAGATTTATTACATTATTTGTCTTCATCTTGTTTTGGCAAAGGTAATATCCATAAGTATGGCATGCATATTGGATGATACTTAAAGACATTAAGGCCTTACAAGAAGTGCAGGTATGCTAATCACTTTGTCTGTCCTTCTGTCTGCCTGTCCATCTATGCATCGTTTTATTTCTCTGCTGAAACATAATGGTCATCAGAGAGAAAACAGCATAAAGCATTTTAATTTGGTGTCTCCCCAACTCTTGGCCCCATGAAGTGTTCTATGTTTGCCTGATGGTGGCGCTATAGTCCAGTGGTTTATATTCTGGCACAAATGTTGTGAAACATGAGTACTAAGGTAAAAAATCAGACTCCTCAATGAAAAACACTTCTTTATACAAGATTCGAAAGTTGTCTGAATTGGTCTTAGACCTGTTTCACAATTCCCACAAAACTGTTTACACTACTTTTTGCAGACTCCTAAGACAGAAATGAAAAGAAAAGAAAAGAAAGAAAAAAAACCTAATACATTAACCTTCCAACAGTTCTCCAAAAAAAAAAAGAAAAAAGAAAGAAAAACACATACTATATGCCTTCATCTATACATTGTAAATAACTAGTTCTTGGCAACCATTTGTGCAATAAAATAAAATTTTTCAAAATGTGCCATTGTTCTGGCAATGACGGCCTGCAAAAACAGTTTTAAAGTAGTCATAGTCATGGAAATAGGCAGTAATGTAAAAATCACTAAATACTAGTAAAACTACTACCAATAATAATAATAATAATAATAAATAAATAAATAAAACAAATACTGTGCTTTTGTTTTCTTATTTAAACATTTGAAAGTCGATAACAGCCTAATCACAAAATTTTATATAAATGCATGTAATGTCATTAGTTTAAGATATATTAAAAATGCAATTCTGCATGTCCAGTATGTTTGGTAATAATTTAAAACATACATCGTTTGTGGCTCATCCAGGTTTTGTGCATACACTTTTAAACCTTTAAGGTTTCTATTAAGCTTTTTCTGGTCTGATTTAAGTCAACAGTTGTACACTGTGTGTGAAATTCCAATGAAAAGAGAAAGCAGTGATTAGTTAATTCTGCTTAACCTGTATTCAGTTACAAAAAAGGACAAAAACACAATGTTCAATGTCATAAGGTATATGTGATTATTGTCATTGTTTTTATAAGTATAGACTCATTCCAAATGTGCTGTCTGCAGCATGTTCCACAAAAGTTGGGACAGGAACATGATTACCACTGCGTTACATCACCTTTGGTTTGCAATACTTCGGGGGCTAAAGACACAAACTTCAAACCCGCTTTGAAAGCATATGTTTTTGTTCTGTTATACAAGTCCTCAGCTACGCAACTGCGCTGTTGTCGCATTTTGGGGGTAGCAAAACATGTTTTGTTTTTATTGGGTGGAATGTAAAGCAAAGAATGAATGATGCATGTTTGCAAGTTAAGAGTCTCAAAACCATCTTCATGCACAAAGGTCCATTACAGAATGAGCATATTTTTGCAAAAAACAATATTACACATATAAAACATTACATATCCTGTTTAGGTACTGTTTTCCATAAAGTACAAGTCAAAATGGATTTGCATTTTACCTACTGTCTCAACTTTTTTGAAATTGGGTTTGGTATTCTTGACGGCAACGATGTATGAAGAAGCGTATTCTTTCTAAAGCTAAGTGTTTTGAAACAGGTACCCAAGAGTGTCTCTTGTGCCTCTTCTTTCATGTGCTGGTAACTGGTAGTGTTATCCTTGAGATGATAACTATAGCAGTCAGTTTCCTTCTCTCACTGCTTACAGTTTTCAGATTAAGATAACAGTGTTGCTCGTCAGGGACTTTTATGAGTTGCCCAAACATGTTCCTGTCATTTTAATGATGTATTATATTCCAACCCATCTTGCTAAATTATGCAGTTCTTATCTGGGTCAGTGTGTTAACATTCGTCTCATCCTGCCCCTTCAACCTACTTATTAAGTGTCTTACTCCAGGTATTTCTGAAAGGTGCATTTTAGAATGCTTTGTGGTTGGAAGGGTTTAAACATGATTTTTTGAACACGCTTAGCATTAGGAGTGCATCATGTGGAACATTAGGTATCAATTGTGTGGAAATGTAGGTAACACTTTACAGTAGGCCAGGATTCATAAGGCTACACAACAGCTGTATTAGCCTTTCATGACAACTGACTTAAACCAAAATAGGCATTTTTAAAGGCCTAATTTAACAAATGTTAGCTATTATAGCATTTAGATTTACAGTATTTGGCAGACACTCTTATCCAAAGCAACTTACAATTTGATAATTTCTTACACAGTTAGAGTTTTGCCCAAGGACCCTTATTGGTATAGTGTAGCGTGCTTGTCCTAGTAGGGTATTGAATCCTGGTCTTCAGCATGGGAGACCGAGGTGTTACCCACTGCGCTATGCCAGCTCCATACAAGATATGGTGAAGTTTCTCTATTTCCCTTTATAGCAAATAAAGCTTATTTCAAAATGTCAGTTGCCATGAACAACTTAAGTGGTATTCATGTTGCCTTATGAATGCTGCCGTTTATTTTTCCATATATTTACGCATTATGGTAATATGGTGGTAATATGAGATGATACATATGCCATTACTCACTGACTTTCCATCCAGTCCCTAGGATTTCAGCACTTGCCAAAAAAATCAACAAGCCCATGAATAGGAATAAACGATGTTTCTGAGTGCAAATGTTTCTGTTGGTGTTGTTTCCTTTAATGCATGAGATCCTAACATTTATTCAGATCTATTATACCGTGACCGTGAGACAAGAGTTCTGTTGGACAAACATGTACTTCACTTTTGCCACAATGACAGAACTTTACACAGGTCAGTAATTATTGCTGTCAGTAACTATGACCCATAAGATGGAACACATGGTACTCTCACCGCAGGAATGTTCTCGATGTAAGAGCTTACCAGAAGCACTTCCCTCAAATGATAGCTCTGCTCTTGGCAGAACATCTGAGTTGTTGGCTACTCATGTCATGTACTCGTGTCCTTTTTTTAAGGGATATTTTTTATTTATTTATTTTTATTTTCAAACACTGTTCTGGCACTTCTGACATTTCTGTTAAATCAGAAATTGTATGTATCAGCTCTCACTTCTTTTTACTGTTTGTATCTTGTAACCCAGCAAATATTTTCTCATGACTTGTAACAATCAATAAATTATTCATTAGGATATTTTATGGCTGTACCTCCAGACAGATTCTATAGCAGGAGATGGACAAATGCAGTAGAACCTTCTTCCAAAAGGAAGAGGTTGGTTGAAAACTGGGAAATGAATACTCATGGCATCAGCCTTCACACCTGCAATATTTGACCCCAGGCTATTGATAGCAGGATACTCCCAAAACGTTTGTACCATTACATCACCTGTTCCAGTATTATTTATATAGCAGCACAGACCTGCCGATAGTTTCACTGAAACCATCTCAGTGGGTTGGTGTTGATCCGGTGATTAAATCTGCAGTAAACTAAGAAAATATAGTGGTGTACTACAGCTTCTTCTACACTGCAGGCCAACAGTGTGGTTACATTTATTCAGTTACATATACTTAGGTTGAATTTTGAAAGATTTGTAATTTGAGTACTTTCAAATCACCTAAAGATATTATTGCTTACATATAAAGCCCGACATAACACTGTGCTGGGTTGCATATCTGAACTATTAGCTCCATATTATTCATGTTGCTTCCTATGATCAGCAAACTCTGGTCTGCTTGTGGTACCAAAGACTATTCACCATACTCTACATCAGGTTCCTCATAACATCTGAGCACCAGACAGTCTGACCTCTTTTAAAGCTCTTCTTAAAACTCAGCTTTTTGGGGATGCATTCTGCTGATAATGTCCTTTTATTTTGCACTTGCTGTTTTATTGAGTGTTACCCCAAACAGCATATTTCATTTTCCGTTTTAGAAAAGCCACTCATTGTATATCAATATTGATTCCATATAAATCAGTGTTCATTCCATACATATTCCATTTATGTTCATTATATGTTCACATGGAACTTCAGTGTATAGAAATATATGAGAGATATACAGAAGACAATGAAAGACAACTTCATGTTACAAGGACTGGGCATGATGGTAAGATCAGAGTTTTAGATGCATTGAACTGTAAACCATTTTTGTAATGGTATACCAACTGTGCAGCTGTGTTTTATCAATATTTCTGTCAATATCAATATAGCTACATGCTATACATAATTATATTGATTTTGACATCAATATAACCACATACTGTACCTCGAGTCCATAAAACCGCTTGTAGTGTTGGTGGTGAAATCTTTCCATGTACAGAAACAAATATGAAGGCTATTCTCCATTTAGCCCTTAATAATGCATTACTTTAGATAAGACTGATAGATTGTTATAACTGTTGAGAAGTGAACTGCAATGTTGTGGGAATTGCACTGGTCATATTTAGTGGCTTTTAAAACTTCATAAACATGCAGCCCACGTTACCAGGCTGAATTTTAATTTCATTGCCAATAGCTGGTATTGGCCTTGATATTGATCAAGTTACAGTATGTCAGTCCATCTACAAATTTATCAGAGCAAGTGCTGTAGTTAGCTGATAATTTATGGACAATCTATAATAACTAATTTATTCCCAAGCTACAATCAGTTGTGGAAAAACAGTAATGGAAAAGTGGCTTTAGTGAATGATATCATAGGACACACAACAAAATAATACAGCATGAATATAGCCGTTATTTCATAATTCCACCACATCATTTACAAGTGGGGGAGCAAGGTGTCTGTTGTTTGTTTTGTCTGTAGCTCTTTCTAATAACTAGGGTGGAAAATATACTGTAACTGCAAGCATTTATAGAACTTCCTTTGCTCTAAAATCCCAAAATGTGGCTTTCAGCAGCCGTTTGTACCTAAGAATCTATGACATAAATTGGCAGCTTGAGTAAAAATCATAAGTCAGTAATTCAACAATAACTGTACCGTTTTGACACCAATGTGACACATGATAGAATCCTAATTTGTATGAAAATTACAAATGTGTATTAAGGCAGCTTAGGGACAGTTTTGTGACTTTCATATTTGACATTCATGTCATTTTATGAATTTCACTACCATTTAGCAAATCTCCATCATCTGTACATTTTCCACCTGAGACCAGTTCAGCTGTAAATGATTTCCGCAGAGCCACTTTTCCATCATTTCTTAGGTTTTTGATGAGTTTATTCAGCTGGGAGGACTGAGCCAGGAGCTTGGTGCTGTGAATTGAGGACTTACCTCTAGTGACGAGATGCGGCCATGTGAAAGACAATAATCTAGAGTGAAACATATGACCTCCAGAGGTCACCAGAAGTGTGAAAGCCACCCAGGCTGCGAATGTTTTTGAGGGAATGGGGTGCTGGGAGAATGGCCCATTAGAACAAGCATGCACCCAGAGGATAATCAGGCACTGGCTAAATTACCCACAGCTGGAGGCCAAGACTGCACTTCAAGGAAAGCGAGTGGAAAGGAAAGATTCTCTGTGTGTGTGTACGTGTGTATAATTATTATTCCATACAGAACAGTGTTCTGGACTTTGACCCTGACCCAGTGAGTGGTTTGATGGTTTATGGGCAATTGGACTACATTTAATTCCACACACAGAGGCCCATTATTGGCATGACTGGTGGTGCACTGCATTCTGTAACCCTTTGACTTTGTCTTCTGAGAATGCATGTTTCTGGGCGCTTAACATTTCATTCAGTTGTGTTTTGTTCCATTTATTTTCCTTACATTTCTTTGGGTTCACCCTCAAACTAGATTTAAATAGAGGCCATTGGTTTAGATATACAAGAGAGACAACCAATAAATGCTCATGTAATGTGTGTACACTACTTTGGAATCACTTTTAATATTAACTGTTTCTGTTGTTCAAAGATGCTTTATTCAATATTTCAAAGTGGGAACTGCAAGACGTTACTACATAACACAATGTAATTGTTCATTTACAGTATTTTCTAAGTACCTGATTACAAAGTTACAGGCACAGATATATTACTTGATTATATTCATTATTATTTTTTGTTCCACTGGCAAAATGAGTGGAACAAAAAGAGAGGCATGACTGGTGGTGCACTGAAAAAAAGAGAAATTTCATGTATTTGAGCTCAGGTGATCTGTGTAGTTTGTGGTCCTAGATCCTTTATGGTATTCACACTGATTTTCAGAATCAGAATCTGGTTTATTGGCCAAGTATGTTGACACACACAAGGAATTTGGTTCTGGCAGTTTGTGTCTTTATTTTGTACAGTACCAACATACACATAACCAACGAACAGTTCACAATATAAACAATGACTCCACATGTACACAATAAATACAGACATTTGCAATATACAATCTACACAATATACACAATATACAAGCAATAAACAATCTACTTATGGACAAATAATATACAGTTTACAAATTATATACAAACAGTATAAGGCAGTAGTGTTGAGGTAGTGCAACAGTATTAATATACATGTAGGAGGAAGAAACTGTAGTGTATAATCTGGCATGTGAGTGAAACCACTGAGAACTATAGAGAAACAGGAGTAACTATGGTCCAGCAGATGATGTCACTGGTCAGCTGTTCATGAAGGTGATGGCCTGAGGAAAGAAGCCGTTTCTGTGTCTGGTTGACTTGGTGTACAGGGTCCTGTAGCGCCTGCCGGAAGGGAGGAGTTGGAATATATTGTGTCCAGAGTGAGATAGATCTGTGATGATTTTCCCTGCCTGTTTCCTGGTTCTTGAACAGTGCAACTCCTGGAGGGTGGGAAGCAGAACACCAATGATCTTTGCAGCTGTCTTTACGGTCCTTTGTAGTCTGTTCCAGTCCTGTACTGTGGCCGCTCCAAACCAGACTGTGATGGATGTGCACAGGACTGATTCAATGACTGCAGTGTAGAACTGGATCAGCAGCTCCTGTGGCAGACCCAACTTCTTCAGCTGCCGCAGAAAGTAAATCCTCTGTTAAGCCTTTTTGAGAATGGAGTTGATGTTGGTCTCCCACTTCAGGTCTCGGGAAACAATAGTACCCAGAAACTTGAAGGTGTAGATATTATGATGGGGATCAGTGTTGAGGGTTGTCTCCTAAAGTCTACAGTCATCTCCATGGCCATCCTGTTTATTTGATAATGTGTCCATATGTCTATCAGTATCGGAATCTTCAGAATCCACCCCTTAGTCACTTGGAAAATTTACCTTTGAAAACTAAATGAGACACAACTTTCTCATGCTAGATAGTGATAACACCGATGTTATCCTCATGGGATCTAAATGAACCCTCACTGAAACTTATGTGTCTTCTGCCACTTATCCCGTTGACTACATAACTGCATCCTTTTCCGCTCTGGTTCGAAATCTCAAAAAGCGATACTGAGAGAGAAAAAAAAAATCCGCCCATCCTCTTTCGATTCTTGTAAAGAGTTCTGACACCTGTAAACATTTTGGTACCTGTGAGATTATAGATGCCCTTAGATTATAGGGCCAAGGTGTGGAGAGCATTTTTTTATATTCTGAGGGTTAGAAATAATGAGACAGAGAAGCATAAAGAAAGAAAGGAAAAATAGAGATGGGTTATTTTCCAGTGACATGCATGGACAGAGCCACAGCACTGAGAATCCAAAGAGGGGGATTTGAAGGGAGTGTACAATGCGGCAGTGAGTTTGCGTGGAGGAGCACAGTGTGCATACTTCAGTGCTAGGGTAACTGATTGTTATATGGAGGTGAGGGATGCACTGACATGTTTACAAGAGAGCAGCTTTGTAATTATCACAGTGAATTATTATTTATAAGATCAGCTGACTTCGTTTTTATTCAGGACATATCCTGCAATTTGACTGGAATTTACAAGGTAAAGTTACAAGCTGAAAGTGTGTGCGTGTTTCTTTGTACGTGTAGCCACAACTGAAACTGAACCCACTGACATTGGAATAAGAATCAGACTGCATTAAAGCAACATAACAGGGCCCAAAAGATAAACCGTTTGACCTACAATATTAAGACAACACAGCTATATCGGTCAGCGGCATATTTTAAAGTCAGCTGATATCAGAAGGTTATTTTTTTCATGTTGCAACGTAAAATACTGATGTAACACAAGATAGTAAAGTGCACCATTTGTGAGGATACTGGTAGTTTAATGCTCAACTGTGTAAATCTCTTTTCAGTTTTACTTTAGCAATACAGGCTGAGCTGGTAAATACGAACAAAAACATCTTTATGGTTTAGAAAATGGCAAATGCAGACAATAACATGTTACAACAAAAAATAATGCATGTATTTGAAGAAAATCACTGGAAAGTTGGCACTGGCAGAGCACAAAAGCACTTTTTTCAGCATCTTTAGAAATACATCATACACTGCAAAAGATGTAGTATGCTTTAAACTGGAAATTAATGTAGAGTTTATGCAGGAAATATATTGTATCGCCTGTTGCGATGGCTCAGACAGAAAACGCAACATATGCTCTTGTTTAGCGTCAAATGAAAGCCAGTGAATATTCAAATGTTGATTTTTTTTCACTGAATCAAGCAGTGTTTTGCAAAATGAGCAGGCTGCTCAATTTTGAACCATTTAAAGGGCAGTTTAGGGGGGTGGGAAGGGGAGTGGGGGCAGGAGGAAATGTGGTCATTTGTATGAGGGAGCACATACACACTGAATCACACAAACATGTCTCATGTAAATACATGTTGCCAGTGATTTGTGGAAGCATTTGCAGCATCATATTCAGTCTCAAAGCCCACCCTCTTGCTTTCTCAAAGAGGTGCTGGATTGGCGTTTCCTTTAGAATGGCAGAAACACTCTCCCTCTCTTTAGCTTAACACTCTTCCGTTCAAAACAGTAATAGTGCGGATGCAGGTGCAGGTGGAAGTGTGCAAATAACGTATTCAGCAGGGTTAGAGTTTTGTGAGTTTTGTGTGCAAAGTGTGACAACCCTGGATATGTTCTACTCGAGAAGGTATTGTACAGCATGAACTTTACACTTACACTTAGCCACTCAGATTTCTCCAAGAAAATGCAACACCAGAACTTTTCTAACTGTCTAAGACTTTGCCTAAATTCAAATATAAAAGTTGTTGAAATGAATGAAGCACTCTAAAGCAAAATAAACCACAAAAGAAGAAGAATGCTGTGCATTGGCAAATCAATTACATTACACAACCTCCTCCAGAACTAATGCACCTCGAATAGTGATCTGGAGGTATAGTCAGAGTAATTGAAGAAAGATGAGCATTCATGAGTTTTCAGGTGATTTCTGTGCTCAGTCTGTGAGGATATTAAAGAAAATATGGACTTAAAGTGATTTGGGTCCCACACCATCTAAACAGGTAAATAGACAATTGAGCTGAAGATTGGACTATAAAAAGTCCTATACTGGTGTGAGTCAGTCCATTACTGTGGCTCAGGCAATGTGGTCCTGATGTGATCACTCTCGTAATGAACTTTAATGTTTGCTGTGACTTCACAGCCAGGTTGAGTTTAGCTAATATCCTGTTTTTACAGCACCACTGCTGGAGCCGAGCTGGCCTGGGAAATGAGTGCTTTATCTTCTTTATATGCTCATTTTTCTTTTAAACATTCGGTTATTGGTGCCATCCCCCCACTCCCCTTTCCTTTGTCATAAAGTGTGTGTTCTAGAAGAGTCTGATCTACTCCCTACAGTTTCATAATGGTGTTGGTCTTATCACTGCTGTTTTGTGCTGGTGTGTGTACAGGTGTGCGGTCATGGTAGGCATGCAGCTGTTCTGTTGAAGAGCAAAGCAAACATGTACACACCTCATGCCCAGTACCATCCCCCACATTACATATTCATACACATGCACAATATACCAATACACTAGCATTCAAAAAAACGACATGACAAATTATGCTGGCGCTGTGTTTTTACAGTATGTTCGAATACAACATTGTTATAGACGTGAAGGATAAGACAGCATGGCTACGAGTTGTTCAAGTGTTTGTGTGTGCTAGCGAGAGAGAGGGCAAGGCCACCACACAGCACACGCCAAACACAAACACGTCTGCCACTCAGAATGAATGATTACCTCTCCCCACGAGTGAGGAAAAGTCAATTTCACACTTTCACCCCTCCCCCCCATACACGCACACGCAGACGTATGGTACTCAGTAGATTCTGTTGCGTATTCCAAATCCATAATCATTAGAATAACACCATGTTGCTGTTCTGTATTTTTTTCCTGGCATGTTTGTTGGAAACCATCACAGTAATGCACGAATGACGCTGTTCTCTTCTGGGCCTCAGCTGACAGAAGCTGTTGCATTGAATGATGAACATGAAGCACTTAATTAAACTGGCTTGCCTGTATTTATTTTACTGGACTCTGAGCAATAATTCAACATATTTTGTCAGCAGTCGTTCAAAGTGTTCACTCTGTGAGACTATTTTAGCCAGTCAGAGCTAATTGTTCACCTGTTTGAGGGTAAACACACTCTTTCACTGAACATCAAAGTAAAAACTAGAAAAGTGCATTTTGTTGTAGAAAAGAGTAATCACACAGCTTAAGCTTGTTGCTAGCTGGTTGCTAAGGTTGGTTGCTTAAAAATAAATGGAAGTGTATGGGATGAACGAGGGATGAATAGATGACACATAGAGGAGTGTACGAATTTAATTCATGCTTAGGGGTCTGAGCATGAATTAAATAGTGTATGTGATAGTATATGAGATTTATGTAATAGTGTATGCAAAATGGTGTATGTTTTGCACCCATTCATTCCTAATGGGGAAAAAAATTGGAGTTTTTTCAAAAAAACGTAAATCAAATCAAAAAGCTGTATACAAGTACACCATTCCCTATTAGACCGAACACAGCGAAGCTGGAGTGGAATCGACATATCGAAAAACTGCGGGGCTATTTAACAGACAAAAATCTCGTGACAAAAAAGAAGAAGAATATGAATTGGATAACAACAGTGTTGTGCATTGCGCAATCACTAATAAGGTACAAAGTGCTACAGCACTGTTTGTTTTGTACCAAACTACTAAGAGATCTTTTTGCAGTACATTAATATAATGGGTTACCTTATTTGATATTACTGAGGGACTGTGCTTCAGGGGTGCATTTTACAGTGATCAGCCACAAATGCATTTAGTTTTCCACTGGAGTTAATGTACACTAATATTCAAACTCATTATATAATTGCTATTCAAGTAAGTTATTGTATCAAGTTTGTTTTCAGTGATATCAAAGATTAAAATTTAAATATTAGTCAATAAACACATTAAATGATAAATAATGCACTGTAACTATCACTTTACAACTCACAATTCCTCTTATCTACCTCAAAATCTGATCACCACATTCTAATTTCAAGGCATTCTGGAGGTTAACTGTATTATACTGTAATTATAAAGTGCTAAATCACTTTTATTAACCTTTAGCAGTGGTGTATGTTAGATACACCCCAGAGGTTAAACTGTAAGATAATATCAAATAAACTTGCATAAGTAGTTACTGAAACTATATGATAAGCTGTTCTCTACAAAACTGGACAAAATACGCTTGCTAAAATAAGCCTTCTTGAAGCCTGAATTCATAAGGATTCGTAAGGATAATCCTCACAGCTCCACTGCAAAACTGAAGGATAAAACTTTAGCCATAAAAGTCTTGGTTCTTTAATTATATTTGGGGTAAGGGAAAAATGTCATTTTTTACTGAAACCGCCGCTTTAAAGATGGCTGATGTGGTGCTGGAACCACACCACCACCTCAAGGCTCAGCACTTCTATAAGCAGCTCTCACAGTTGCTATTCACCCTGAAGAATGACAAGCAATTTAACTTCATGAAATTTTAAAAGCATTTGAGATCATTGCTTGGAACCATGGCTAAAACTTACACCCTCCGGGGGGGAAAGTGCCATTATTAGCTTTTCTCACCAGGCGCCTTTCTCAGAGACAAAGCCACAGTAGGAGCACGTGTACCTAATCAACACACTGAGACTGAAATAGTGGCCACATTACAGACAGGATTGGTGCAGGCCTGTGCTTCCTCTCTACTCACCTCACCGAGACCCTTTCCCCTCCCTAGGACGTCTAATCCGGCCCCGGGCGTGATTCTGAGGAGCTTTCCATAATGGCCACCAAGGCTCCCTGACCCTCAATGATTTATGCAGTTTTCCACAAATAACGGGCACCTAGGCCATGCACACACACACTGATTTCCAACCACTTCGTTTCTGCAGCCCCCATGGTCCCTGAACAGCACTAAGCCCCCATGAGTTGCCTGTCTCTGGATCAGTTCTACAGCTCTGGCAGTCCCATCTCCAGCACCCCCACTGCCTTACTAATGTCCTGTGGGGTCAGAGGCCATACTGGGGCTGTCAACAGAGCATGTGTGTCAGTAGTAACAGGGGTCTGCTGGGAATAGTGCTTACTCATCCCACACTAGGTGTGTCAGTGAGAGGTACAGAAGGGGATGAGTGTACTGGATAGAATGGATAACAGATATATGCAGTGTATATATAATGTATTATAATGTATTTATGGTTTCTGCTTCATGCTGGAAGCTCATCGACTTCCATTTGGATGTATGTTCATTTGGATGCCTGCTGTATATATACAGTACTGGGCAAAAACTCATAGACCATCAGATGAAATATTTAATTTTTCAACAGCAGGAAAAAACAGCAAACATTTATTTAGGAGAAAGTTCTGGCCTGGCACAAAACCGGTATCTATATTGTTTTCAATATTTAATGCATTCATGCTTTTGCTTTCATTATTCCAAAGAAATATTCAGGGATCATTTTCTACACCTCCAAAGATCAGTCTTAGAAGTGGGTTGCTTTTTCTGCCTTCCACAATCCAAATAATCCCAAATACTTTCAGTAATGTTCATGTATATGCTGTGGAGTGGCTAGTCTTTGTTTTGAGCTACCTCACAACTTTAAGGTCAGTGACAGACATCTGACATTCAAGGTACTCTCAAAAGTCTTTGCCAGTGTTCAAATGCATAAACAATATTCATCGTTTACTGTCTAGCTTTCACATCCATAAAGAAACACAGAGAGGACCACAGCTCCATCTTTGTTCTGCCAAGTGCCAGTCTGCGTCATATTCCTCGAGTGCTGGACCTTCTCAATTCATTGATTTGAGTCAGTAAAAGCTGTCCATCTTTATCTCATGTTCTGATGGATAAATGAGGGGTGCATTCCAAACATAATACTTTTTAAAAATCCTAGCATGTAAATACTGTTAGTTTTCCTCAATAAGTAGTTTGGAAATTATACACTGACAGACATATTCTTATGGTTCTTATTGCGTTTTTGAACTAATAAAAGCATACTATCCAGATATATGGCTTTAAAAAGACCTAAAACATAACATAATGACAAGAATTTATTACAATAGTGACAGTGCACTAAGTGTGTGTTTGTTCAGATATGTTGGACCCCATATAAGTGTGTGTATATACAGTATATGGCTTCACACCTCCTCCTGTATGTACACAACAGTCATTCCTCTCCACAACCCAAGGCTTTATGAGGCCATGAATTGGGCCACTTTTAATTGGCCCTGTGTGAGGGGAGAGAAGCCTGCGGCCACTGTGAGCTTATCAGCTTCTTGCTTCCATCAATAATGCATGTCCAGTGTATTAACGCGCCCTGTTCTTGCCTGTTAGCAGGAACAACAGAGTTCCAGCAGCTAGCTTGCTCAGGAGAGAGAGTGGGGGATCAGGGCTGCTGCCGCTGTAAGAGCCGAAGAATTGAGCTGCTGTCTGCTGCATCTCAACCAGTCTGAAGCCAATCCACATGTGAACTGTACATGAGTCTGATGGTGCCGGAAGCAAATGTTGAAGGTGTGTTGAAGGACAATGCACAGTGCAATATTTAATTCAAGAATCCTTTGCAGTATTTCCATTATGCACAGGGATCCAAACGAACCAAAACCAGGCCAAATGAAAGTCCAACGAGTCCAAATGAAAGAGATCCTGAGTCAGCACAAAGCCTTTGAGTCTTACTCTGTGTTTCCTTTGTTTAATCTCGCTCTTGTGGGCACACAATATACATATTGTCCAACAATAAGTCCAACAGATAATTTTTGTAGAGCACAATAAATGGCCTGTGTATTTTACCAACATTCTCCACTCTTGATGTAAACTGAGCAGTCTTAATCTTGTGTAGCACAATAAGCAGTGTCCTCACCAATCACAAGGCTAGTGTGAGTTGTCCCAGTTACACAGCTATAATAAAACTGTATTTCTTATCTCTGTTCAAGTTGGCAAAATGTCCTGCAAGAAAGTCAATGATAAACAAAAGCTTACCTAGCAAGCACAACGGAGCTGTCGGTAACGTCCATTAGTTTGTTCATTAATTTAAACGGCAATTCCAGCATTCCCTGGATGTTGTGCTTAGTTTTACTTCAGTGGCAAAGCAGGGAGGCCTGAGGGCTGTCAATCACATACACATGTGAATATTAGGACCACGCCCCTTGTATAATTCTGTTGTTGTTGTTTTTATTTTTTATTCAAAGCTGTGCTGGATGTTAAATATAATAATCTGTTTCCTGGGACTTTAGGTTGTCGTAACACAGTAAAAAAAAATTACAAGTAGTGTTTCACCTTAAATGGGTTAGTCACAGGGCTGCATAAAGGTGAATTTTCAACTGCAAGTGAGGCATTAACAGACAGATTCTTGTTTGCCAGCTTAGCATTGGTAACATAAGTTCAGTTAACTCACGATTTTAATGCTGCACAATGACTGTTTTTATTTACAGTGTAACTGCTTCCTGAACAATTAAAGGAAATACAGACGCAATGATTTGTGAGCCTAAATTGGACAATAGTGGAAACCCCAGACTGAATTTCACAAGACCAGTGGCTGAAACTGAGGCAAGTCCGAGTACAGTTGAATCTCAGTCCAAGACAGCTTAAAAAAGAACTAGAACTACAGCACTATTTATGACAGTGATGATTTGCAGCACAAAAAAATAAATGGCATAAAGAACTTTTATAATTAAGGGGCCCATGTAATAGACCCCAAACATAATCCAGCTGTAGCATTCATTCTCAAATCCAGTCAGGGGCCCTTTACTCCAATACTGTATCACATTTTGCCTTACACAGCCATTTATTACATAGAAAAATAAAATAATAAAACAACTCAATGTTTTCACTCAGACTGAATGAAAACATTGCTGTTGCATCTGAGAACTGACATGCTACTGCTGAGATCTACAGTGCTCAGATGCAACAGAATGTGGTACACACTTGTACTTCAAAGGCACGGCAACTCCACAGAAACCTGATGCAGGGTGGGAGGAGAAACCCCTTTAAAAAAGCAGGCAGATCAATTATGGTAATGCTTTGTGCACAAGCAGAACACAGCCTAGAGGCAGGAGGGGGATCAAAGCTTTGGTTCTCCACAGCCCTCTGTGTGACCCCTTTGTCTAAGCCCCTTTTCCTCTGAGGTAAGATCCTGTGGTAGTAAAGCATCTACTGCTAGAGGTAGCGCTAAGGTAACCTGCTGCACGACACGGCAACAGTTATTGTACATGATTGTGTGAATGTAATTTTATTAATGACTTTTGACTACACTTACTGGCCATTCCATTTTAAAAAACCCATTCGTTGACACAGCATGTAGTATCTCATCTTTTCTTGTGAACACTTTTTCTCCATTTGCTTTAGTTTTCTAATCTGGCCCTTCATTAGTGGTCAGGACATCTTCTATTCTTAGCTCTTATGGTGGTCCATTTTGTCATTAATGGAACTTTCCAATGATAGATCAACAGATGGGCTAGAGTCTTAAACGGGAACCCCGGAAATTGCACCTGCACATACTGGTCTGATACACTGGCCAAGGGGAACTGGAGACTCTGTATATGTTAAATCATTGGGTATATCAAACCCAGTACACCAGCTTCAGCTGATCTCATTTGACACTGAGTAAAGCTTAATCAGTACCGTTTTGGAAACCAAGATGCCCCCAAGGTAGCCTGTCATAGTGATATAAATGCGCTCTTCCCCACAACAGCTCTTTGATCAGAGCCATGATGGTGAAATCACTGAATGTGGTTTTGTTTTATTGGATTTAAAAGGAGAAGGAGAGAAGAAAACGTCCTCGCTGCAGAGCAGGGACTGACTGAGTTTCACTCGATTACTCATCTGTGACATGAATAAGCCTCTCCGTGGTGCCATTGGCTGCTGGAGCGGTGGCGCTGGCCTACTACAAAAGACCAGGGCTCTCCATACCAGCGTGCAAAGACGAGACCCAGAATGCACACACAGACCTTTCCAGTATGTGGGGGCCTGAGAAAATGGACCAACAATGGCTCCCTTGAGTGTTAGCTGTGTCTGTGTGCGTTTGCAAGAGAGAGAGAGAGAGAGAGAGAGAGATAAATGACGTTTTTACATCATATGGGCTTCTGTGACAGGTCATCCATCCTATGGTGAGTTGGTAATGCTCACTCAGCACTGTCTTTGCCCAATAGTACAGCTAAGAACCAAACTCACTTTGCTATAGAAATGGTGTCTTAGCTGGACTGCCCTTGGTGCCAAGGGCGTAGGTTTGGCCTCAACGTTCGTAAGGAAGCAACAACACACCCCCGACCTCCCACATCCCTCACACAACCCCCACCCATTTCATGCTTACCCATATCCACCAAGCGCATAGCTTTGATCTTAACATTAGTAAGAACATAACATCCCACCTCTACCCACTCCACAATTGAAACATGTTGGCATGGACAAAATTACACTATGTGTGCTGTGCAGTGCCAGCGACAGAGGAATGGGTAAGTTATCTGGTAAGCAAGTCTTCTGAAAGATTACATTTTCACCCATGCTTGAGGTATTTGGACTGACAACCTTGATAACTTACCCTCATCTCAAACCTCCTCCATGTCTGGCAGCAAGAATGATATTTGCACGTTGTGATGTGAACCTTCAGACAGCACCCTCCCTTTCAGCCAATCAAATGCTAGCATGCTTAAACACCATCTTGCAAGCATAACCTCTGGGAGGCACATCAGAATTATCTAACATTACTCTAAGGATAATGTGAACACCTTTGGTCAAAAATGGGTAGGGATAATTCTGTGCCACCAAAATAGTGGTAAGGACATGTCTAACCTGACTGATAGCCTACAGATGACAGAAGCTAGGGTTAGTTAGCTAGTTAATCCTAGCTAATATGTTAATTACCATTAATTGACACTGTTTTTTTACAGTGGCAAGGGTGGTGGCATTAGGTATCTTAGCAGGTTTTTAAAATCATTTTGTGTCAGCGTATATGGATTATTTAAGTGTGTTTGGTGTATGAGTGTATGAGTGAGTCGCCAATAGTATAAGGCCTGTTATTAGTGTTGACATTCCTCGCAAGTTCTCTGCTTCTTATATGCCCTTTTACTGGTGTTTCAATAAAAGAGCACTTCTCACAGCACAATCGTGGCCAGCATACCCCCCCCAATAATCCCAAGAATAATCCCAGGAATCCCAAGATTTCCATATAATATCAAATATAAATATATATATATATATATATATATATATATATATATATTTCCCAGTTTCTAACACCACTTGAGCATTATGTAGCAATCCATACATTACAGCTGTATAGTTTGGTAAAGTTGAATGGTTTTAATGGATTTTTGCCAGTGTGAATGAATATAATTTACTTGATTCAAATATATAATTTTTGAATTAAGAAAACATTGTACATTAACACAACTACTGTCCAAGGGAAGGAAACTGAGAGAAAAGTAAAAAATGTAAAAGTGATGTATTTTGTTTATATGAAAATAATGTCCACATATGGGCCAAGCAAATTCACTTCTTTTCAGTGTAACATGTTTAGTCTGGCCTACACATACCACTGCATAAACACACTCAAATAAACGCAGCCAGCTCCGGCAGGCGCAAACTCCCCACTCTCTGACAGTGTCTGATGATTTATCTAGTGCAGCTGTGGAGAAACAGAACAAGAGTGTGAGGGGAAAAAGCACTTCTCTTTATTTTTCTGTGTGACTTGCGCTCTGTGTTTGTGTTCTTGTGTGTGAACGAGAAAAAGAGACTGATAATCCATCACACTTGCTGATTGAGAGGATTAACTTCAGCCATGATCCGATACTTTAGAAAAGAGGCTGTTTTCCTGAGTGAATGATGGCAATGCCACAAGGCCCATTTTCGTCACTCACCTCAGCTGCCACTCTATCAGTGACACCTTCACTAAAGAGCCTGTAATACTTGACAATTTTTATGCTCTTTACCGAGCACAGATCCGCCCAGTTCTGTCCATATTTCATTCCTGCTTTATTTTTCAACCGCTCTCAGGTGCTTTTGTGTGCTATGTGGCTTTAAGGCTTTATGGTTTTGTTCAAAGATGACATGTAAGACAGCTCAAGCTACTTCACCATGGAAGCTGACAGTATATACATTTCTGAAACGAAGCCAAGCAATGAAGATAGCATTAGCAGGCTAATTAGTTGGCCCGCTGGCACGAGCAGAGCAAGTGCATTTCATCATGTCATTTGCACCAGCCAGTCAGCAGTCAAGGACTGATATTTCATACTCTGTGTGCAGCACGCTCTCCCTATTATATGACCTTGGCTATCAATATTCCTACAAAACCATATTTACAGGAAATGAGGGGAGATTTGATGCATGAGTAGCATTCATGAAGATGGTTTTGCCATGTTTCATGACAAGAAAAAAAATATCTTCAGAGGACTATCATCAACTTACAATCCCCCTTGTGAAAATTAGCGTACACTTTAATGCTGGTAGACTTCAGCAAGATTTGCAAACACAGTAAAAGCTTTTCATGATCTAGAGCTTTAGAGGTGATTCCACCAGGATGCTGACTATATGTTAAGACGGTGATGGGCCTGTCATACCCCAACATGTATGTACTCCTGCTGTCTCTACAGCATGTTTTACACATTGCAAGCTTTTTCAATACACCTTAAAGTTTTGGGTTTACTTTATGGTATGTATAGTTAAATTCCACAAAATGCATTTGTTATGGTGAAGATATGGATGTGGATTTGCAACTCAGGATTAGCAGGTTTCACAAGGTTTTGTGTGCATCACTGAAAGAGAGGAAACTGACACAAACCCATAACAGCAGGACCTCGTGAATTTGAGTCTTTTGCACCACAAAATGTGGAACAAAATTATTGTAATAATTTATATCAACAGAAGCGGCACTGTTTGATGTTATGTAATATTATTTTATAAGTGACTTTCATTTAATTGGCTCGTTTTAAAAGTATAAAAATGATAATAGGTAATGATGGATAGGGTTTAGGGGTGTCATGTAAGTGGGGATTTTTTGACAAAAAGATTTATATTGTTAAGAAGTCATTTTGGATATCCCCCAGCCCTTATGAAATGTAGCCTCACTTGCATATTATGGTTTCAATTCCATTGCTATTCATTAAGATGGCATATAGGGTTTACTTCAGTAGTGTTTTTACAGGCATTACTAAGCAAGAGCCTTTTGGCATTATTTCTGTATACACTGATCAGCCATAACACTAAAACCACCTCAATGTATCTACATTCTTTATCCATTTTATCAGCTCCACTCAGCACATAGGTGCACTGTGTAGTTCTACAATTACATGCTGTAGTACTTTGTTAGCCCCCCATCACCTTTTTTTTCAATGGTCAGAACCCCCACAGGACCACCACAGAGCAGGTGTTATTTGGGTGGTGGATCATTCTCAGCAATACAGTGACACTGACGTGGTGGTGGTGTGTTAGTGTGTGTCCTGCTGCTGTAAATGGATCAGAGGCGGCAGTGCTGCTTGAGTTTTAAACATCTCAGTGAGAACAGTCCACCAACCAACATTATCCAGCCAACAGCGTTGGGCAGCGTCCTGTGACCACTGATGAAGGACTAGAGGATGACCAACACAAACTGTGTAGCAGCAGATGAGCTATCATCTCTGACTGTACATCTACAAGGTGGACCAGCAAGGTAGGAGTGTCTAATAGAGTGGACAGTGAGTGGACACTCCAGCAGTGTTTAAACACACCACCACCACGTCAGTGTCACTGCAGTGTTGAGAATGATCCACCACCCGCAAAGTACCTACTCTGTGGTGGTCCTGCGGGGGTCCTGACTATTGATGAACAGGGTAAAAGGGGAATAACAACGTATACAGAGAATCAAATCGACTACAGTCTGTAATTGTAGAACTACGAAGTGCTACTATATAGTAAGTGGAGCTGATCAAACGGACAGTGAGTGTAGATGCAAGGAGATGGTATGTTTACAGTTTCTATGTGTGCCGCACCATGCTACTCATTATTTTGACTCTGTTTGGTGCATTAAATTAAACACAGAACAAGAACACAACAGTTGTAGAAGATGATGTACATAGACAGACATATTCTAATATCCTATTACCTAGTCAGCATTACTGCCTTGTCCTTTTACTTGTACCTTTCAACACTAAGACAGCCAGTTTGACATAAAGACATGGCAGGTCTAGCCTACCTTCTTCTCAATGAACTGACAAAAATATATGTTATCTAGGTGGTAAAAAGAATTTATCACAATAACAATATGTTCTTGCATGTTCTCAAATAACCTAAAATGAACACTTCCCTGCAGCTTCAGATGCACTGGAGCTTCTTCAGTTTGAAACCGTTTAAAGCTGCAGTGAAATTACTGGGTACCCTAGATTGTACTGTTACATTACAGATTCTAGAGTTTATCCAGGTGACTAGTCTAATGTGGGAGGATGTTAATTTTGCCAGAAAATGTAAACTTCAGGGAAATAACAAGGAAAATATAGAACAATTAAAGGAAATAAGTTCAACTTTATCTCTCCTCTTGTGGGAGGTCTGGGACACCCACCAATCCTTCCACCATTCCAACCCTGATTATGACAACTTTTTCTCATTTAGTTGCCATGTTTGTCAAACTTCTAGCTCATGGAGTAACCTGAGAAGGAAAAAAAAGTTGGACAGTTGTACGGAGGAGTACATTTGAAAATGTATTATTCAAAAACTGGCTTTGCAAAATGTTCAGTGCAGACACACTGTACATAGCTGGAAATGAAATGTAAGGCCTGTTAAAGTAAATAATAATAATAATAATAATAATAATAATAATAAAGACTTCAAGAAACAATGTTAACACTATGAACTGGCAGTTCAACACTACAACACTGGAGCTTATATGTTGAGGACACATGACTTTATACCTACCCTTTCGTGCTCCTCTTGTATATATCTTGCCTTTTAGAAAATAGATTGTTAGTCCCCTTCAGCTTGTTCTTCAACAGTGAAAACCCCCCAAAGAACCACCACAGAGCCAGTATTAGCATTCTCATAGCTGCAGTGACACTGAGGTGGTGGTGTGTTAGTGTGTGTTGTCAAGTAGAGAATAACCAACACAAACTGTGAAGCAGTTAGTGTTGTACATTCAAAAGGTATGTGTGTGTGTGTGTGTGTGTGTGTATATATATATATATATATAATGTATGTATGTATATGTATACCATGATTGCGGACATTCAGCGAGCAATGACGCCCTCCATGAGTCATGCTGTTAGTGCCAGCACCATTGGCAGACGGCTGCACAACGTAGAACTACTTTACGATGCACGCAGACCATTACGATGACTATATATATATATATGTATATAGCAACCTTTTACAGTGTAACATATTTAGTCCATTCAATAAATACAATCAATATACACTAAGTAACACTTACTTGTGTTCCTTGAAAACACTATCCATACATTATTTTGGCATCACTCCTTTTATTGGTTGGATTCATAGACTCACTGGGAGAACAGATGTTGCTTACCTTGTTATGATCTTCCTGTGAGCTCCAACAAAGCAACAAATGCTACATCAATAGTAACTGAACCAAGCCATCCATCAGTTCTGTTGTATTCCTGACCCTGGAAGACAAAAACATGACATGAAAGCCAGAATTGCCTTTTTGATTGAGCCATAGCTGGAGGATCAGGCTCAGAGCAAGCACAGACTTTGCAGAAATGGTCCTAGTCTTCCTGTGTGTGGGAGTATGATTACACAAAACACCTGAGATGCCTCTCTCACAGCTTTCTCATCCCTCTCTCAGAGAAGGTCAGGAGATTATATGCATCTTTCTCCCTTCTGCTCTTTTATCCAGGGGCTATTGAGGACAGTTGTAGGTTAGGTACATTCATGGTGTGGAGAGAAGGCACTGAGGGAGCATCTTCCATCTTCCCAACACAGGCTTTCTTACAGATCAAAAAGCTGGGAATCCCTCTTTTATTCAAAGGTATTGATGAGATCTGAAATATGCATGAACTAAGGTTATTTCAATACTCTAGCCTTTTATTTGTTCACTTCAAAAATACAGTTTTTGCTGTGTTTTCATATTCAGAACCTTTTAAGTCGTTATTCTGAAGATAAACAGAGGCCATGGTGTGCCCTTCCAGGCTGATTTTCAATGTAACGTTATTCCATCATCATCAGTGTGAAAAGTAATCCAAAGTTTAAAAGCGCTCAGTACTGAGTTTTCTGTTTTCAGAATGGTGATACCATGAACTGTAGTTTAGGCACATTATTCCCAGGAACACAAATCAGCATAACCTTACAGTGTAAATGCATGTCTCGTCTAGAATGTGGTGAGAACAGATAGATTGCATGTACACAACCCATTATGTATGAGCTTTATCCAACCAACCTGAAGCAATGTCACATAGAAATTCATTATTACATCTATTCAAATTGCTGATACATTGCTGATACTGAAATAAAGTAATGAATGAACTGGCTCTAAAATATGCTGGTGCGCTGAGAATTTTGTAATGTATAGTTTTAATGCATATATTATATGGAGTATTGTAACACAAGACATTTTGCCTTACATTCTCTCCAAGTTTATCAGTCATGTCTAATGTTGACAGTGGAGTAAAACCAATTTAGGGGAATCTATTAGCAGAAATGGAATATAATGTACCAAAATATGTTTTGTTAGTGTATAATTACCTGTAACTGCAAATCACTGTGTTTAGGATAGCAAAGAATGAGCCCTTTATATCTACCTAGTAGTGGGTTCTCTTCCAACAGAGGCTGCCATGTAGAGCCTCAATGGTGCTAGTGCAGCCCAGAGCAGATAAACTATACATTGGCTGTAGAGAGTGCCTTTGGCATTACACATTTTTTAGTTGAAAGCAACAGCTTGAATTTGGTGGCACGATAGTATGAATTGGAAGATACAGACGGAAGAAAACTCCTTGACAAAATGTCCTGCTTTAGTGCATATTAATTGGTAACTCTGTGCATAAAACTGAAGGTAGGATAGTTTGATAGCTTAAATCGCCTTATCAAAGATAATACCAGCATTAAAACTACAGGACTGAAGTCAGCTTCTTATTCACCAGGTTCATGTTTGAATTTTCCTGTACCACCTTGGATGCAGCATTTATTATATTGCCTGAGGTGCCAGAATATGACTGCAGCACCATTTAAGGTGGAACAGGAAAATTCAAAAAGAGAATGTAGCTAATTTCCTTAAGGGAAAATGTTACCAGCGTTAAAAGAATAATTTGGTTAAAATAAATCTGGATGTTTTGATAACCTAGATAAGCAGCGATATTGAGCTGTGTCTGAACTGAATGGCCGTGGTAACTACTAATGGCAGTAGTTGCAGTTACACTCTGCTTCTTTAAAGGAGAATTTTGTACAATTAAATTATTTATATGTGAATAGTGTCATACTGGGTGGTTTAATGTGAAATGCAGAAAAACTTTCTGAGTCTAAATTGTTCACAGTATTGGTGAAAGGAATCAGACATTACAACAGTTTTGATATAAATCCAAAGAAAATGTATTTTTTAGACTTAACACTTTTAACATCATCGGGTTTATGTATAAAAGACATTGGTTGTTTTGTAAATGAAAAATGAAATTATAATAATTATTTTGGTTACTCTCATCATCTTTGTAAGGAAATTTGAGCCAGTAAGTTTCTCTACCATTCACTACTTTATATCACATGAAAATTCTGAGATAGAAGAAGAATCTGTGATATTCCAAAAGCAAGTGTTTAATCCATACTCATATTCTGTAGTAACCAGGGAACCACTGAACTACTAACCTGATATCATGCAAATGCTTGACCAAAAGAAATGGCATCACGCCTCACTGTCTCTACTGACTTTTACAAAGACTGGTACATTAAGACCAGGCTTGCATTAGACTGTAAATAAATTGAAGAGGATAAAGGAGGGTTTTATAGGAACCCCCCAGCCTCCCTTGTAGATTCAAGGAATCTTGTGTGTCCTCTGGGTTTCACAAACACGTCTGTGCATTATTGATCTAGGCATGCCAGATCCACGCCACAGGAGAACATGCAGTAGACGACTTTTGATGTTTGCTCTGACTCTCATCTGAGAGGAATTTAAGCATGTGTAGGTGGTTGAGTGAAATTTTGAAGGGACGTCTACAGAGACTTCTGTGTGAATGCATTTTCACATAGTTAAATCTCAAGTACGCTTGAGTTTTGAATGCCAGGGTATTGAACCCCTAACAGGGAGGCGTTGTCATCATGTGTGAAGATTAAATGCGAGGAAGAGCACGAGAAGGGAGCTTTGTGAGGAATTCCTAACAACATGTTACAAACAGGGTGAAATGGAGATGTTCTGATCAAACATCCAGACTGTCACTATAATAGCAGTAATCTGTGTGACAGATAGAGAACGTCTCTGTTGACGAGACACCATGGTTTCAGAGGAAACAGTCTCACACTTAAATATTGCATTGCATGAGCTCTATTTCATTGAGGCAAATCCCTTGTGGAATGTGAGCTTAAACTTGATTCATTCTGTAGCTCTGTGGTTAAAGGGACATTCCGGTTTAAAAGTAGTGGTTAATATGTTATTGTCGTGCAATGTGGTGTTCTGCAATACTGCACTGGATCACTTAGTCACCTATGTTTGACAGAATTCGCAATTGACAGTACCCAACATGCACCACACCAGGTCATACAGCAGTCTTTGGGAATCTCTGTGAAGATCAACCTGTTAGCCTAACCAGTGCTCTATGAGCTAATTAATGCATTAATTATAGTAGCTGGCATAGCTGTCATCCTACTCCTCAAATAGCTAGATTTGCAATATACACTCACTAAGCAATTTATTAGGAACACGTCATTGTGTCTACACTATTTGTATGTTGCATCAGCTCCACTTACTATAGAGGTGCACTTTGTAGTTCTACAATTGTGGACTGTAGTCTATCTGTTCTTTCTTTCATACTCTGTTAGCCCCCTATCACTTTGTTCTTTAGTGGTCAGGACTACAACAGTAACACCACAGTGCAGGTATTATTTGGGTGGTGGATCATTCTCAGCACTCCAGTGACCACCAATGTGGTGGTGGTGTGTTAGTATGTATTTGGTTTGTACAAGTGGATACAGCACAGCAGAGATGTTTTGTGTCCTTCAGCGTCAATGCTGGACAGAGAACAGTCAGCCAACCAAAAATATCCAGACCACAGTGGCTTGTTGGTAGTGTCTTTTGACCACTAATAAAGGACTACAGAATGACTAACACAAACTGTGTAGCAACAGATGAGATACTGTCTGGACAGTAGGTCATTTTTGCATGTCATAAATGCAACAAATTTGGATTCCTATGCCAATGGCTAGTGAATATTGGAAAGGACGTTAATATCCCACAAAAAATATTTGCAGTAAATAGGATTTTTGGCTTCATAATCATAATATTAGCCGTCCGGTAATTTTGGGATTTACGTAGCTCACTTCCAAGTGCCCACCTCAAAGTGGTTGTAGGTTTTAACATTGTCCTGCCTTCAAGATATGTCATCAGAAGGGTGTTTTCCTTGTGTTTAAAGGGAAAAATCCCACTTTAGAGACTACCGCATGAACGCGGTAGGTAGTGAGTAGGGATGTTTACAGTGGATGTAGCAATGGTTACATTTTTCATTTTAGCCACAGTGTCTCCTTAAGCACACTGGGCTAAGGTCTCATTGGAATGAGTCATATATAGCACAAGGGCAATTTAAGAAGCACCTATTCAATTTCTATTTGATGTGGTCTTTTGTCTGCATTTGAGTTATTCCTTTGTGTGCCTGTTCGGGACCTACCCAGGGTATTCTGAGGTGCCTGGCCAGGAAATGATGCTGCAAATTGACTTTAGGATGGATCTCCGCTCTTGTGGTCCAGCGTGCGGCCCAGCCAATTTCAATCTTGACCAGTCCTCAGATAGGTACGCAGGAGCTGCATGTCAATGAAGTTCATTCTCATTCACTTCCAGCCCCAGATATGCCTGACTTTGCCATAATGGCTGCAACTAAGCACACAATGACCTGATATTGTGCTTTTTATTGAGATACGGAAGATCCCATATTGCGTCAGTGTGTCTTGGTGTTGAATTGTGGAGGTGATAAAATCAGTGTAATATGAAGCTTATGTCCGCCACTGACAGGGAATCTTGCTTCTGTGACCCTTTTTCAGCTTTACGCTGCATTAGAGGTAAAATACTGGTCCCTAGAAAGCCATTTGGCACCTAATTGAGCAATCCTATTACTTTCTACTCCCACCAGACAGAGACTTTTCAGCGGTGTGTGAGTAAAGGGAGATGGAGAAGGGAGAACGGATAAGTCTCATTGATTGCACACTGTATGTAGTTTGCATCTTAGTATTGTGCACAGCAAGACGATATAAGCCTCTGTCTTTGTCTCATTATACAATAAAGTTGTAAAGTTTGCAGGCAGTTACATTTCTAAACAGTTATTTCATAAATATATATGCCCCTGCTCAAATTACAAGTGAAAACGGAATTTAAATTATCGGGGGAAGAAAAGCATAAAATGTGGCCTGTGTCCACTCTTCCACTTTTATGCTTCCATCCCTCCAATCTTAAAACCATCCAGTTATGGCTGTGTCCTCCCAAAACTCTCACTGACATTATGTTCCCCCTCAAAGAGACACTATAACATCCACCCAAACACACCCCGAAGGAGCAATTTGTAAGATGACACAACCTATTGAATTCATACTCCAAACAATAGGGGGCAACATATCATCAGAAAATGCACAGTCCCTCCTCCTCTCTTTTCAGGTTTTAGCAGTCTAGAAGAAACGTTGCAAGTTCAGCAACAAACTTTATCCCTTTGTTTGCTGCCAAATGTGGATTCTTGCTGAGCAAGCAGTGACTGTCATTATAATGGTTGCTTGGCAAGAACTTGAGCCATCATTGTGTTTACTGTTGCTTTCGTTGGCTACTTAAATGATCTAATCAGGAGCAGACATGATTGACAATAGGTTAGAATATGCCATCAGGGAAGTGCTCCTTCTTCATCCTCTTTTGTTGGGCTGTCTCCTGAAGCTGTAATAAAGACAAATGGTATACCTAATAAGTATTGATATTATATGTAGTTGAGGCTTCTGTGTCATTTTGGTCAAATATGTTTTCTATTCTTTTTTCTTACACCAAAAAGTAAAATTTTATAACGTGTACTTAATGGCTGTTTTGACTGGACATTAAGTAAATGACAGGTGCTATCTATAATAATTTATACCCAGACAAACCCAAATGCTTACATACTACTGATAAAACCTAATGAAGCAGATATATCACTTTATTACCTTCACAGTGAGAGACTAGAAAATAGATTTGCACTGATTAGTGTTAAATAACTTCATAGACTTTCAAGTCACTCTTCATCTCTTCATCTCTTCACTCTGCCCAGAGTGTTCTTCTCTTTTTAAGATATGCACTTCCATATCTCAACGCTGTAAACAAATGTCCATTGCGATTACGGGACATTTGTAAATTCTGTCTTTTCACCAGCCTTTTGCAGTTATGTATTGAGAACATGTAGTTCAGGTCAAAGGTTGTCCAGTGTTTATTTAAGTCAGTTCAGCACGCTGCTGCATGATGAGACATTAGTATGCATTGTGGCTGTTGGTGCACAAGACACATCTGCTTCCCTTTCGCAGACATTTCAGACAGGGTTCTGCAGAGAATTCCAATTTAACGTTTAGTGTGTCTGCTGTTTTTATGCTCTGTGCAGTATTTGCTGGAGAGGGACCATGAAATTATTGGATAGCTGAGCATGTTGCCTACATGAATTTCAATCTAAAGGGTAAACAGATGAGTGAAGTCTCAGGTTTTTTTCAAAGAAGTCACTTGGGTTATCAAAATGCATCATGTGATATTTGACATTTGTTTGTGAATAAAGCTGCAGCTCGGTTTTCATGAAATTAGTTGGGGACAAACACCCAAATAACACATCATCTGTAATAGTGTTTTCATTTGACTGTACGTTTATGAATTCACAACGTATCATGGTGATCTATTCCAGACCCCAGAACTGTGAAATTAGTTTCCCTGTAGATGACATTACAGTTGCTCTGGGCATTGAATACTCTATGGTAGAGGTGCATCATTTCAAGAGAGAAAATATTTTAATATAAAGGTTTATGTTGTTTATTTTTAAGTAAGTTTTAGTTTAAACAAGGTCTAGGTTCCCATTAAGACTGAATAGTCAGTTATTTCAGCCTAATAGTTAATAGTGCAGTTGGCATAGCATTGAAAGCTTAGCCAGGCTAAAGCTGTATTTTTATAGCTTTAGGAAGGAAGCAAGAAAGATAAATCCCAAAATTATTCAAGCTGTTTTGACATTTCGAAGGGGTCAAGGGGGCATACCCCCTGCAATGTGTAAACTAGAGTGGCAGATTTTAATGAATTTGGCTGAAATTGGCTGTAAAATGACATTGCCAGCATGGGATTTGTTTGTTGGCCTCAATTAAAATGCTGCCTTTTCAGTTTTAGGGTTTTTGAGACAGTCATATTGTCTCTGTGAATTTTATGAATGCAGTATTTGAAGACCATTCTTCTTTTGTAGCAAATCTTTAAAACACTGCCGAGCTGTTCATGCATGCATGTTACTGCTTAGCCCTTATTAACCAATAGAAGCACAATAAGTCCTGCCCTATTTTTAAATTGGCATAATCAGTGAAATGTAAAATAATAGGTTACCCACAGTGACATAGACCAAAAAAGAGCTTGTGCTTCCTCACTCCGCTGGGCCACTGTGATCGCTTTCACCAAGTGGAAAACCCAATTTCCTATGCGCTCCATTGGCTCAGGGTGCACTCGGGGACCGCATCACTCAGACCATTTGCTTGCTGGGAATAATTGTGCCAGGACAAGACACAATGTTTATTCATGCAGTCATGCGTTTCTGGCCTTTCACCTGCCCGTATCTGTTGAATATGAAAATATGCTCGCCCTTTGCGCATCCCTTCTGCCACATACACACATAAACACACTCTCACACCTAAGCACACTTTTATACTGCTTGGGAAGATTACCATCTTGTCTGTGGCTTTGGGTTTGCATTAGCGATATGAAAAATGTGCTTTTCCGATCAAAGTGTGGTTTTTGTGGTTTTGCCCCACATCAGCACTAAGAAAGTGAATGCATCTGATGAATGGATTTTTCCTTGAAGACACAGAAAGAAATATGCCCGGCTGCAAACTGTCATATGCTCTGTGTTTTCGCTCTGCTTCATCCAAGAGAGACAAATTATCAGCAATGATAAGCAGAGACAAAATTGGCTGTAGATTCTGTGAAAAGAGCAGTAGGGAAATTATGGGCTGGCCCCATCATTCTCTTCATTGGCAGGGATCCCAGTAGCTTCATTGCCAATTGCTGGACGCACTCCTCTGAGACCAGCTGCAGTGGGAGGGGTCAGTAAGAACAGCTGGCACCATAGATGAAGGGCAGGGGCTGCAGGTGGCACTGGGCAGCAGAGGGAAGGACCATGGCTTCAGGTGCCAGCTTCAGGGGCTAGGTCAATGGCCTAGTGTCAAAGTAAAAGCTGTTGGCTGCCCAGCGACACACTTGAACCTTAGAAAGGCCAGACAGTCAGCTCCAACTGCTCCTAAACCACTTAACAATGCAGCACATTTGGTGCTCTTCCAAAACGTTTCATTTGCAACAGCAACTGAAAATTGCAGACAATTTGGTTTGTGTCCAACAGAGATGATATGCAAAAAGGAAGCATGATTTAAAATGGGATTAGTTAAAGCACCTTGAACGTCTTAGAAGATATATAACCCGCCTTCTAGCCTTATGGTCCTTTGCTAGTCCTAAGGTCTACATGCAGCTGACACTTCTGTGTTTTCCCTGCTTTACATTGACTGTCTATTATATTTTATTTGCTATCCAGTATATAAAAAATAATACTTTGTACCTCCACCTGCCCAGTGGTGGACAGTAACTAAGTAAATGTAATTAGTTACTGTACTTAAATAGTTTTTCTGTGTATCTGTACTTTACTGAAGTATTTCCATTTTGGATGTCTTTGTACTTCAACTCCACCACAACTCAAATATCTTACTTTTTACTCCACTACATTATGCAAAATTTGTAGATCCTTTCGGTTATGTGCATGTAAAAATGCAACGTCAAAACTAAACAAGCTTATTCATGGATTCTTAGCACCCGTGGAAATGTCCATTTCAAGCCTGGACTCCATCAAGCACCAACTGGAGGAAGGTAGGTAAAGCAGGATGGGGTTAGTAAACAGATAAAACATATTGTTCCTGACTTTGTGGGTAAACAGACCACAATATTGAAATATGTACACATAGTGGCGAGTGTCTTTTTCTGCATTTATACAAAAACTTTCCTTTTATAGTAAATTTGTTTTGGCTAGTTCATGTTTATGAACAGAGACCTACAGATGCAATATAGTAAAGGAAAACTCATTTGTCGACCTATTTAAAGCACAAAGTTTTTATTAAACTTTAACTTGTAACTAAGCTGCAAATAAATCTTAAACAGAAACGTGACTTGTTTGCAAAAAGTTACTTTGTAGTTCTATCTAATGGAACCTGCTCTCCTTTAGTGTTCTGTGCTTATGATCATTAGAATAGACATTAGTGTCAGACTAATTAATGACCTTCTATTAAAAGAGTCTTGTTGCAGAAATGATAATAGGACATTAGAGCCATAATAAATCATGCTTTTACTCTCTATACTTAAGTACATTTGAAGGTAAATACCTTAGTACTTTTACTCAAGTGAAGGTTTAAAGGGAATACTTTTACTTTTACCAGAGTAATATTTTACCTTGGGTTTTTCTACTTTAACTCAAGTTCATGGTTTGTGTATTTCGTCCACCACTGCACCTGCCTTATAGTTGTACAATTCCTGTTGGTGTGCAAAATTCATTAGCCATACTCATATCTACTTCTGACGGCACTGACGGCACTGTTTATTTCAGTGATGGACCATTCTCACTCACATAGTAGTGGAATGGTTGCGCTTGTGATTTTTTAAAGTAGTCCATCCAAAAAGATCAAGCCCAAATTGATTAGGTGGCTGGAATCTCACCACTGATGAAGGGCTAGTGAATAACTAACACAAATTTGCACCAACAGATGGGATACATTCTTCAACTGCATAACAGCAAAGTGGAGCTGCAAGGTAAGGCTTTCTAATAAAGTGTTCTTGGTAATAGTTCACTTGGACTCTGCTGGATCGCCTAAGCATGGCAAACATGCTTTCCTGAGCTGTAACAGGTATTGCTCTGTAATGTATCAGTTTCTGTTGCTGTTAATTGTCATGTTTGATGTGTTGACAGTTTATATTACATGATCATTTTTGCTAACATAACAACAAACATCATAACAACAAACATCATGACATTTGCCATAATAATTACTGGTAACATGACACTATTACTGAACATAATCTGTCATGACAACATATGATATCTGCCACCATGACAAGTATATGACATGAAGATACATTTAGATCCATGTGAAAGATATCATCTAGCTCAGCATATTTAACCTAAAATTAAATAATGAATATGAGCTTATTTGAGGGCGTTTACATCCAACCATATAGATGTAGGAATTGCTACCACTTTCATACACAGAACCCCCTTTTTTAAGGACCTTAAAAAATATAATTGGACAGATGACTTCTCAGTTGTTCCATGGCCAGGTGTGAGTTATTCCCTCATTATTTCCCTTACCAGTAAGCAGATATAAGGTCCAGAGTTGATTTCAAGTGTGGCATTTGCCCTTGATATCAGCTGCTACTAACTCTCATTACAGAGCCTTCCTGCCAGAGAAGCAAGCCTGAAAAATCAAGACAACCCCATCAGAGAGATAGCAAAAGCTATCAAATGTGCCCACCTATTTGGTACATTCTTCAAAAGGAAGAAGAAAAGAAAGACATTGTAAAAGAAATAGAACAGTTTACCAAATAAGAACACCTTCCAGGAGGTTAGACTTTGAAGTAACCACAAGATGTAAACAAATTAGGGTGACCAAAATTGAGTTTGCCAAAACATGTACCTGGACGAACACCTCATGAACAGATGACACAGAGATCAAGTTGTACCAGATGGGAAGACAAGAGTATGGAGGGAAAGAAGGATAAAAAGGGTAATATCTGCTGATGATCCAAAGCATATCAGTTCATCAAGAAATTGTGTTAATAGCATGTTTTGCTGCCTTTGCAACTCATTTCACTGTATTTACTGATGATGTGATTGCTGACAAAAATGAAAGAATGAATTCTGAAGCTTTTACTGCTATATTATTTGTTTAGATTCAGCTGAATGCGCCAAGAGTGCTTCATTGTGCAGATTGGCAATGACCCAAAGCATACTGCGTAAGCAACCCAATACTTTTATAAGACAAAGAACTGTAAAATTCTCCAGAGGCCAATGTGAATCACCTGACCTCAATCCAATCAAATATGCATTTTACTCACTAAAGGCAAAACTGAAGATAAAATTTCCCAAGAACAAGCAGAAACTGAGGACAGCTGCAATGAAAGGCTGGCAGACCATCACCAGGGAAGAAACTCAGTATCTCTTGATGTCTATGGGTTCCAAACTTCAAGCAGTCATTGACTACAAAGGATTTAAAACCAAGGCTTAGAAAAGACAATCTGATTTATGATTAGATTAGTTTGTCCAATTCTTTTTGAGTCCATAAAATAAGCACATGTATGAAAACTAGAGGTAGTATTTTCTACATCTTCCTCCCAATTTGGATGGAAATACAAAAAAAAGGCAAACATTCTCAAATTAAAGCCTCTACAGCTTGAAGTCTGCATTTTGAGCTCATATCCATGATTTAATTCCTCCAAAAAGCTGTGCTGAACAGCTGAAATAACAGTAACTTTTTTGACGTCCAAATAATTATGAGCATAACTGTACAAAAGGACGCTTTTATTCCTGCAAGCAACTAATCACACTCGCTTCACTCGGTTCAGAAGGGAAATTAAACAATTACACACACAATATCACAGAACAATTTCATTACTGGCATCAAAACTGGCATCATGCTAATCAATGAAGAGTGGCATCTACTTGTTAGTAATGTTAGCTTTATAGCATCAGTCTGAGGGGATGCACCAAGGATGAATTTTGAAGGGTGATTTTGATTCATGTTATTTTTCAGATGGAATATGTCCAACATGGTTCCTTCATTTTCATAATGGCAAAGAATGATTGAACAATTCTTGGCTGATGTATGTTGTATTAGTCTATTCCTCAGTGTTCACTCACTGTGGGCTAAGGCACTCATCTGCCTCGTGTAATTTTGCGTCATAATATTGCAGATTGCCTAGTTTAAAAATAAGAAACTAGCTAGCAACCTGAAAGAAATCTGACAGTTTTGATCTTGGCAGATTGTAATTGTGCATGCTTAATCAGTACAATATCAAAGGTACAAAGTACGAGCTCAGTTCTTTCTAGGTTGATAAGCTACAAATGTAGTAGTAATAACATCATGTAAATCAGGTTGTCCTTGTGGTAGTATTAGTTTTAGAAGCTTCCATTAGCAGAGGTTTAAGCTACAGAGGAGAGTAAAGGCTAACATTAAATCAGGACAGGGACAGAGACAGAGACGAGAGCAAGCAGAATACCAAGTGGCCAAATTTATACAGCAAGCTCAAAGCTGGAGAACAAGGGGGGAATATCACAGCAAGGGAAGACATGGGGGTGGAATATGATTGGATTATGAGTTGGTGCAAAAGTTCAAGAGTGATAGAGAGCTTGACTATGAAAAAAAAAAGACAGAATGAGGTGAGAGTGGGGTGGAGTGGGTTGGGGGGTAGGGGCTTCTCCCAGCAGATCTAAAGCATTAATTACTCATGATAAACCACAGTGCCAGTTCTGTCACCACAGCTCAGGACATTCAAGGTCAGCCTAGCCAAGACTGACACCTCTGTATAAGTGGGACTATGTGCGTGTTTCATGTGTTAATTCATTACTGTCATACCTTGTAACAACATAAGTAACCTTCAAATTACACTGGTTTAAAAGCTAGGAATAAAACAATAATAATCCACTCCTAAGTCATTCCTCAATAACCATATCCATAAGATAATACCAGAGTAAAGCTGGCGCAAAAGCTCTCTAGGACTGAATTGCACTACTAATACATAGCAGTAAGGCAAAAGGCGGGAATATCTAATGATGGTTCAATAATGTTGCAGTTCCAGACTGCCTGAGCTGTTTTTTCCTAAATGAAAAGTTAAGAGGATTAGAGTTTGTTTGTTGATGTAAGGGGCTGGCTGGGGAAGATAAAGTAGGCCAGAGCTGTGCAGGTGTGGCAGCTAGACCTTGGCTCGTTGCACTGGCATCTGCACAAACATGTCTACAGAGACTGGCAAAGAACGTCACAGGTTTTAGTTGCTGCTGGAACTTAGAAATTATTAAGGGAAATGAATTCTGCTCATGCAGGTAATTAAACGTTTGTCTTGGTCAACTTTCAGGGTTTATGTTTCTAGTAAAATCCCAGTGGCACAGACTTTTTAATAGGAGACTTTGGATTATGAGGCATGTCGTATATGATAGTCATTGGATAGTCATTGGAATCACATCTGTTACACAGAGGAGTGGTTTCCCAGACGAAGATTAAGCTTAAGCCTTAGCTAAATAAGTCCCTTAATGCTTTAAAGACTAAGTCTAGAAGTGGCTGCCTGAACGTATCTTTAGTTTTGGCTGTAAAGTGGTGATACAATATACCAGTGGCTTTCAAACCAGTCCTGAAGGACCCTCAGACACTCCACATTTTAGCTCTGTCTCTATATGTTGCATGTTGGAGCACAACTCTAGACCATCTGGGTGTCGGTTTGAGAACCACTCCAATACACTAACTACAAGTGTTATATATTGCTTGTTTTAGCCAACATTTTTAGTAATATCAGTTAAATAGTTCACAGCATCATACAGAAAACAACATCAGAATTAATTTTAATTAATCTGAACAGTAACCACTTTGTGAACTTATAATGGTCACTTGAAGTCTCTACTCTGTGTGTAAACACTTTGACCATTTTTATAGTTCTGTCTAGAGGCATTTTAGTGTATGCTCTTACTGGTCATATGCCTTGCTATCTAGTCGTACAGTCAAGCTGGAAAGTCTGCACACTCCTTTCACATTCTCCATGTTTTATTATGTTACGACTTATGCTATAATAGATTGAGTTATTTTTTGCGTCAAACATCTATGCACAATTGGCAATAATTACGAAGAAAAAACAGGTTTTTAGAAAATGTTTTTACAGCTTCAAGGTGTCTTGGGAAAGATTCTAGGAGCTTGGCACACTTGTTTCTGGACATTTTGTCCATTCCTATTGGCATTTCCTTGCAAGCTCCATCAGGTTGGATGGGGAGCATCAGTACACAGCCATTTTCAGCTCCTTCCACAGATGTTCAATTAGATCCCACTGCTGAAAAACATTCCCACATCAAGATGCTGCCACCGCCATGCTTCACAGGATGGCATTAGCCAGGTGATGAGCTGTGCCTGGTTTCCTCCAGACGTGACACTTGGTATTCAGGCCAAAAAGGTCAATTTTGGTTTCATCAGACCAACGAATCTTATTTCTCATGGTTTGAGAGTCCTCTAGGTGCCTTTTGGCAAACTCCAAACAGGCTGTCATGTGCTTTTTTACTAAGGAGTGACTTTGTAGAGTGCTGCCTGGATAGTTGATCTTCTGATCTGTCAGAGTGACCCTCAGGTTCCTACTCACCTCCTTGCCAAGGCCCATCTTCCCATCTTGGTGGTTCTAAACTTCCTCCAATTACGAATGATGGTGGCCACTGCTCTTTGGACCTGTAAAGCTGCATCAATTTTTCTGTACCCTTCTTCAGACCTATACCTTGACACAATCCTGTTTCTGAGGTCTGCAGATAATTCCTTTGACCCCATTAACTTGGAGCTTGCTCTGACATGCTCTGTCAACTGTGGCACCTTATGTAGACAGATGTTGGCAATCCCCAATCATGTCCAATCATCCACATCTACAGGTGGACTACATTTAAGTTGTAGAAACATCTCAAGCAGTGGAAACAAAATGCACCTTAGTTCACTTTTGGGTGTCATATCAAAGGGTGTGCACATGATATTGTTCATATGATATTTTACATTTTGACTTTTAATAAATTAGCACAAATGTCTAAAAACCTGCTTTCACTTTGTCATTGTGGGTTATTTTGTGTAGAATTTTGTGACTCTATCTATTGTAGAATAAGTCTGTAACGTAATAAAATGTGAAGACGGTGAAAGGGGTGTGCAGACTTTCCAGCTTGACTGTATACAGACACATCACATTATTCACACTTCTCAAGTAACTCCAGTCTCCTCATCACTATACACAAAAAAGCATTTGTAGTTTTTTAGAAAGCATCTTCAAGAAAATAATTTTTGAAAGCATCCAGAAAGTCCAGAAAGCTCTCTTTCTCTAGTTTAACATAGCATTTAAAATGTGTTGATATCTCAAGTGGTTGTAAAGTTATTTAAGTGTGAATTTGTGTTTGTTCCCAAAGAGTTAATGGTAAAACACCATTAACAGTGCAGTTCAATCAAGTTTAATCCATGACCAAAAAGTTATTTTAATCTCATTCTCATATAATGTTACAGTCAATATCATGACAAAGGCATTTTAGGGTCACTGGTGTTACTCATTCCATCCATCCATCCATCCATCCATCCATTTATCTCGCTATCCACCAAAGCCATTCATCCATCTGTCCCCAAATGACATTTTCATCAGTAGCAAATAAACTTTACTGATGATGACAAATGATGGCTCTTTTATGGATAGTATGTCTATCAAAGCTATGTCTTCACGCCTCATCCAGCAGTGTGTGTATGGTGTTTCTTGGCAGAGTGGTTGGGCTCACTTCAGTGCTAATAGCCATGCGGTGGGAGCGTGTGGCATCATGTCCTCCGGAGCAGAGCTGCATGCCAGGCTGAAGAGATGGAGGCTGGAACTGATTCCTGGTGTGTCCTTAGCAAGGAGACAAATTAGCCGTGAATAGGGGGTAGGGGAATTCCCGCCAGCCCAGAGCAGTCTCCTCTAGCCTCAGGCAGACAGGCTAAAAAATGACTGATGCATACACATCCAGTCAATTTTTCAAGCGAATGCAGTGTCTCGGTGTGTTTAGATAGCTGGGTTGCTGTGTGCACTGGTAACTTACAGACTCTTGTTGGAACCTACTGAGGTTGTGAAGACTGAGAACTGATGGATAACACAATTTATTTGCAGATTGGATGATCCATCCAAAAGGTTTCAGGCCCCTGATCTAAGTGATCATCTCTGATCAGTTGTATTTGTAGCATACAGTTGATTACCACCAACAATTTTGTTGTGATCCTCTGTTATTATTAGCAAACAAGCAGAAAACTCATAAACTCCAAGCACACTTATAGTAGAAGCTTGTAGGCTTGTGCTGAAACATCTTACTATTGCTTCTATTATAAATGTGTACTGTGTCAACAAATGTTCTGTTCTTTTCTACATACAGGGGATTTTATGTCTGTGGTAATCAATCATATGCACAATGCGGCAAATGGAGATTAGGTTGAAAAACACTGGAGTATTGCTCTAATTTGCTTTAAGCAAAGAGCTGTGAAGCATATAATTCTGTCAAATGCTGGATGAGGCTCTCAATAAATCAGTTACAATATCAATTATAGTAGGAAAGACATCCTGAACCTAAAAAAAACAAACAAAAAAAACCTCAAAAGCGAAAGCAGTGAGTCTAACAGCATGTGCTGCATTTGTAAGTGATTTTTGTGTTTTTGGGACTGTGTACGCTTGCTCAGCCTTGCCAGTTGTTCTGCGCATGCCAGTGGGGCTCTAGTCTTGTCTTGTTATGGAAGACTTCTGGTACAGAGCCTACAGACCCACTCCACTCTCCTCACCCCTCTCTGACCCTGCACTGCTGAATACACCAGACACTTAAAGTACTCCATATCGACTTTGCTATGAAATCGAGGAGCATTGCAGAGCCTGGATTACTGGCCCATTCTTTGCTGTGGGATTACTGTGTGCTGAATGAAGCGTGCTATTTAACACAGCGACTCAGGAAGCTCTAAACCGGCGCCTTAAACACAATGCCTGTCTCCTCAGAGAAATTACAGTATCGCACTGAAAGCACAGACTAATCATAGCTTTCTTGGAATAGTTCACTTCAAATCATTTATTAATCTCAATCAAGTCTGTGAATGAAAACATGTTACTCTATGGAGATTGATAGGTGTGGTTCTGGATTTTATTGATTAATTAAGCAATTGATCATTGCTTACTCTCTAGTCCATCCATCCACGCTATGTGATTTAGCTGTCTGAACCATCCACCTACTCATCTATCATCTACCTAATGAATCAATCGATGTAGTGTATAAGCACGCACGCACTGACACAACACACTTACCCATGTATAATGCAGCACTGCACCCATTTTCACCCTGAACCTCACACATCAATCTTAGCGGGAGAGTTAGTCCCTGGATCATTTGGCTACATTAACTTTACAAGCATTAGTGCTCAATTCAGATTCTTTCTGCCTTGATATCCCTGTTTGTACTGATCTGAAAGGATGAACATAAACATGTTTTGTCATCACTGCTGACGTGCTGGCGATTATGACCACAATGATACGCACATATGCAATGAAGTGTTAAAGAACCCATATCTTGGAAAATAGATAACTTGCTTTTTCATAGTAAAAGAAAAGAATAAAAGAATTTGATATAGTATGGTAACATTGCAAAGAAGTACTCATATGGAAACTAAGCGCAAAAAAATACAGCCCTACCAATCAGAACAGAGATATTTTACAAACCCAATTCAAAAACAGTTGGGTCACTGTGTAAAATGTAAATAAATGTAAGTAAAAAGAGAATGCAATGATTTGCAGCTCTCATAGACCCATATTTTATTCACAATATCAGATGTTGAAAGTGCTTGTCTGATGTAGGATTCCAGTTACTCTAGATTCTAACAGTCCTAGATCTTAGTGTGATTACTGTATTTCAGTTGCAAATTGTTCCTTCAGCTTTTTTCTATTAGTGCCACTTTCTTTTCCAGCCTTTTGTTTGGCCTGTCCCAACTTTTTGAGATGTGTCGTCTTGTCATCAAGTCCTAAACAAGTTAATAATTTTCAGGAAATGGTAAAATGTCTCACTTTCAGCATCTGATATGTGTACTATGTTCTACTGTGAATAAAATATGGGTCTATGAGATTTGCAAATCATTGCATTTTGTTTTTAATTACATTTATTTTCGTTTTACACAGCATCCCCACTGTTTTGGAATTGGGGTTGTACATATACAGTATCAGTCTTAAAGGTACAGTAACCAAAAATAATGAATAAAAAGAGGTTAGAAAATGGTCATATGGTCGAATAGGAATTGTGTCTATTTCTAATAACTAATTCCATCCAGACATCATATGTAAACCTCAGGGAAGAAAATAATAAATTACAAGAGAAATGTGAGCTATGGGCCCTAGATTCTCAATACAGTCAAAATATGAGTGCATGTTTTCACTGTCATACAAAAATCATTTTGGACCATTTCCATTGGTCAGTTGGTTATGAAATGCTCTAGTCATGCTCCATGTTTAGGCAATAAATAAGATTTGTGCCTGCTCACATAGCCTTCGGTGTGGACCCCTGGAACTTCTTGGGGTTCTTGTAGAATATCACACAAGGGCAGCAGACTCAGCCTGCATGGAGCCCAACAGGCCTTTGGTTTGTGCCCATACTGTTCTCTTAATTAAAATGGCCTTGGTTCTTTCAAGAACAGTTATTTTTAGGGTCAGTCTAAAAGTATGTGATAACTTCAGTTTGTGTACAAAGCCAAAGAGTCCTTGTGTTCTTTAAATGTGCTTTGTGGTTTGCGCTGCAGTACAATAGTAGACTGCGGTGACCTTTCTCTTAACAATTACTCGATCACAAACTGCAGAAGGGCATACAGGAGACAAACAAAATTCTGAACTTGAGGACCCAGTGCACTCAAACAAAAATATGTTTTGCTGTAATTCTTGGAAGGTAAAGCTAAAGTGGAACACTTCAGCCTAAGTATGACTCTGAAGATGACACAGCGTAGCAAGTGCTACTGAGCCATTTGTGAATGCAAACTGATTTTTAAAACCACCGGAACAGAAGACAGGAACAGCCTAAGTCAATGTAGGAGTTTAGAGAGGTGCAGACACACAACCTGCACCTGGTTAGATGGACTGGAAATCCATCTAAATGTAAAGCTATGTTAGCAGTGAAGCAGACATCACGATAAACCAGCTTTACACAAAGCACTGACGGCCAAAAAGAATCATGAGAAATGACATGAGGCCTGCTGGTATCAGCACACTATTAAAAATAAAAGGTTCTGGACTTCTGCATTATCTGAGGTTTCTCACTCAACCGATTAATACACTCATAATCAACAATATAGTTGCACCCAGAAGGAAGTGTCAGATTGCAATGCTATTTGGAGGGAAGATAAAGGGAAGATAAAGCCAAAAGTATGCTACTGGGCCGCCATGTTTGCTAACCTAACATGCCAGATGTCTTGGGATGGAGCTGTAGAGGTTCCTAATGGTGTCCTGCAATAATCCATCCCATGCAGCTTGAATATTCTCACACAGTTCCTGCAGATTGTGCGGTAGGGGTGGAGGTGGAGTGACAAGAGGCCTTCTGGATGTGTGAGGCATGACAACAAACAGTTTGTCTTGGTGCTGACCACAGTGCCTCCACATACGGATTCGTTGGTCGTGTCCACCAAGACTCACACACAGAGTTGCTCCATGACAGTCTGGCGTGACATCATTGCAGTCTTGATGTTGATGTGGTGTTAAGGGCAATCATCAGTGTGACATCACTAGGGTGTGTCCCAGAGTACCCACTTCTCAGATCCTGGTTGTTTCAAAAAGTCAACATTGGATAAAATTTTCTTCATGTTCTCAGTGGTGCCCCCTGGCCTGAACGGGGTGTGTCTTGCCTTCCACCCTTTAAGACCTGGGGCAGACTCCAGCACCTCCCATGACCCAGTAAGACTAAGTGGCTTTGAAGATGAGTGAGAGAGTGAAATGTTCTCAATGTACATTTGAACATTCTTTAACAGACTGTATAACAAACCACTTATTTGAAGCACAGAGCAGCCATGAGAAATAAACAGACAGATAATCATATATAATTCTGCTCCTGGTAAATTAACAGCCAACAATTCAGCATGAACTTGAGCCTTCTGTCACCAAAGACCTGCAGTTCATCTTTTTCATTTCTCTACTCTGATTCACTGAAATTGTTTTGATATCTGAAATTGTATCTCAGACTTGTTTTTATAAAGTGTTTCTGACATCTGGTTTCCTCTGCGTGTACATTATTCTTCACAAGAGGTGGGGATGGCCAGCATACCAAATCAATTCCCGCCCTGCAACCACAGAACGCTCACAGGAGACTTCCAGTGTCACACTTTCATTTTCTATCTCCAAGCACTTTCAGGTTGTATCAACCTTCAATCTCTAACACATCCTTTCCCTCTACCTTGTTATCATGGAAAATGCATGTATCAATCTCCAGTGTATTATATTTACGGAAACTTATCAATAACACCAGTGGAATGAAGATAATGCAATTTCATAATGCCTGTTCAGTGTTATTTTATACAATAATAATTACATGTGAAATTTCCATTTGAGGGGGATATGCCAGAATGTGTCTATTTCAGAGATACGCTATGTGTACTTCTTTATGAAGGCAGGTTCATGTGTAGAATCATTGCGTGTTCATGTCTTAAATTAGTAGACAGGTAAATTTCTGCTCTGACAGACTAATACTGATGCTAATAATAATGAATAATCACAGTTCATGTCAAACACTGAGAGCAGCATCAAACATGTAGTGTATCTGTTGATGCCCTCCTGTGTTCAGCAAGTCCATCTAAGCTTACTGTCTCCCCCAAGTGGTCATTTGTTTCCAAAAACAAAATCACTTAAAATGTTAATATTTATATTATATTAGATGGGTCCTTTGCATTTAAATGATTCTAACAAAATATGTGCTGCATTGTGGTTTCCGTTTTATTGATGGTATATATTTTGTTAATGCTGTGAAATTGGCCACTATCTACTGTTTATTTCTTTCATTGTAATTCTTCTCCTTCTTCTTCTGCTCACATGCCTCTCTAAACCTCCCTTCTCTTTTTCTCTCTCTCAAACTCTCGGCTGAATTGTCCACAGCCATCGTTCTGTGCCTAATGAATAACATTCATCAAGGTCATAATCGCTTTGATCATGGTTAATACACACAGCCACGCTTTCCTTTCTCCTCGCCTCCTGAACAATGAAATAAAGCTGCTCTCTGTGAGGATGGAAGAGCATGCAGACTGTAACTCAGCCCAACAACTTTGTTTACCTTTTTTGTTTTCAGCACTCATTAACTGCCTTGACTTGTGGTGTTTCTTGTTGTACTTTCTCATAAAGGTGTGGTTCTAGGAAAAACCCTTGATTAGTATAGGGACAGATCATAGTCCCACCCACTCCTGGTTATGTCCATTTTGAGCAAAAATGGAAATATGTTTATATATTTTTTTACTGGAAAATAAACTGAATTTGCCTTATTCATGTGCAATACCCTATTGTGTCCACAGTGGAATAGTTTCTGCTTTTTGTCTAAGTTTTGAATGAAGATTTCTTGTCTTTTTCTTTCAAGCCAAATAGAATCATTATGCAAAAATACAAGTGGTGCTGCACACATGGATGGGTAAACGTTAATTCAGCGGACTGGCAACAACAAAAAACAAAAAACAAAAAAAAAAGAGTCTGTATAAAGGTTTGAGGGATCTGAGATCAAAGAACATTTCTTTATTTAAAGTGTTTAGTCATTTATACACATTAAACAGCGGTTTATATCTGCAGTTAACTGTGCAACATATTTGGACCACTTCCATCCTTCCATCCTTCCATCCAACACCAGTCCCCCTTGAGGCCCCCGGCAGCGAGAGGCCCCTGGGCAATGGCCCTAATGGCCTGCTCAGTAATCCATCCCAATATATACCTTTTACATTATGTGGAGACTGTTAACTTTTAAAGGGTTCTTCATGCTCATAGATCTTCTTCACAAACACATTTTGGTAATTCTTTAAAGAACCATCTACTTAAAGGATCTTTACTTAAAGGGAACCAAAAGTGGTCAAAGAGTGCCAAGTGTAAACCAAGAGAAATAAAAAACTTTAATTTATCTGATGTTATCTTGAATATTTGAAGTTAGTCGAATCTGAAGTAAATGGGATAAAAGAGAAAAGCTTAATTTTCTTACATTTTTTTGTGTCTTGTCCCAAGACTAGATGGATATAGACTGAAAGAGACCCTGGCAGATCTCTCATTTTCCACATTCTTTCAAGGAGAAAGGATACAGTAAAGTAGAATCCAAATGGGGGCCTAATTGCTAGCTACTAAAACAAATGCAGTAAGAATTACATTTGAGAAAAACTCATTTTTTTGGCATCTAAGATATACATATGCATTTAGTTACCGCCCTTTTATGATGAGCATGGACATACTTCAGGCCATGCTCATAAATACAGACTTTGAAAGTCCATATATGGATCTAGAGTAATATAACTAGAGCAGCTCCTGCAGGATGAACCGCAAACACCATGCACTATAACTTGTGTTCACTTGTTGGGTATATACAGATATCCCTACTCAATGCCTGGTTCTTTCCCCAGATCCCCATTCTCCACTGCTCTAATGAGTCGTGAGCACTACAGCAGCTAATGTGGCATTGATGAGTTTGACTTAGAGCGTGGAAAATGACTCATCCAGGGACAGAGAGAGAGTGTATGTGGAAAAGAGAGATAGGGATGAATGTGCTTAGATTACTCTTGGGCCTAATTGATCTGACCTGCACTATTATGAATGGGCACTTAAGTAACTACTGATCCGTCCAGCTTATTCTTTATAGTCATTTCCCCGGTCCTGAGCAGTAGGGGAATTGTTCTGAAAATGTGTATTCGAGAGGGGCATTAAAGGTTTCTGAAAAGGGGGAAAATTCTATAAGCTGAAAGGTTCAGTGCTATGGCGGGAAGGCCACTGATATGATATCAATTTTCTCCAAACGGCACAGCTCTGAAAGAAAGGAACTCAGGTACAAATGATTTATTTGTGACTTTATGGTTTTGCTGGTGTATTGAGGGTAGTGTGCACTAGTAGAAAGTGGTCCATACTCATTTTGACTGAAGAGACTCTTGAAAAAAGCTCACTTTCCAACCCAAACACTCTCATTTTTCAGTGAGGAGACCTCTTCTTGCCATCGGTGGTGAAGCAGTGTGGAATCAATACAAACGCATCTCGCCGTCTCAGCACACAGCATGGAGGACAATTCAGCAAACATACATTTTTAATCAAGAGGAATTTCTCTTCCAATCTCTGACCTTCAGCCCTGAAATTTCTTCTCAATAATTCATTATATTTCTACCTCCTGCCCCCTATTGGATACAAAAGCCTCTTTGCACACTCGCTCTTCAGGTGGGGGTGGGGTGCGGTGTGTCCACTGTATATTTTAGAAGCACTGGTTTGGGATATTTGTTCCTTATTAGCTCTAAAATAATGTTTATTTCATCTATCTTCCAGCAGCTGATGAATAATCCTGCTGCATCCATCAACTGCACAACATAAGAACATGATGAAGGTGAATGGGGGGGATGCAGCATTATTCCTGAAGTAGCGTTTAAGTGATATTTTGTATAATGTAATTTATGCCGAATGAAAATAGCGTACCATTTGAAATAGCACGCCATTTCTTTTAATCATAGGCTACACGTGCAGTGGGTACTAACCCAAATACCAGGTTGTATATGGCGGCTGTATCTGAATGTCTGTTTCATATTGAATTTCACAGCTGAGTGAGTTCTAATCCAGGGCAAAGGGAAAAACTTTCACTCGCATGTCTGTGTGCTTGTGTGTCAGTCAGAGTCCATTTTTGCCTAATCTACTGAACTTTACCAGCCAGCATCCTCTAGCAGCCTGTCTGAATTTTTTTCTGTGAATCCACAAATGAATGTATAAGCATCATTCCACAAGATCAGCACCAAATAGACTTATTAATTTGAATGTCATAGTTTTGGACCTTCTGAATTGTGCATCCATCTAAGTGCTAGTCCTATAGTTGGGAGTTTCCAATTGCAATTATGAGTTTAATCCCCAGCGATGCAATAGCCATCTGTGGCTGAGAGTCCAAGACAGCATGATTGGCCTCACTCTCTCTGGGTGGAATTGCTTTTTTCCCATCACTCAGTATGATGGTAGCCAACGTCAATTTTTAGCTGACTTTACAGAATTAACAGTTAGACTTCTCCTCCAAGTGCACTGAGTTGTCCAACAGCGTTACATTAGCAGCAGTGATGCAGTGATGCTTCATGTGTCTCAGAAGCCTTCTTGTACAGTACTTGACAGGACGGATGTGTTATGCTTGATGGACTCATAACATATTATGGCTGAATAAAAGCAAAGTATATATACTATCCTTTCCACATGCTATCAAAAATCACTTTCCAGTCATGTATATAAACGTACTGACAGATTTTTGTTATTGAATTTCTTTCACAGCACCACTGCTCTTTCCTTTTTTCATGTCTTTCACAAATATGCATAACAATCCCTTTAGCATCCTTGTTTGACCTCCACACATTCATATAATGAATGTTTTGTTGTTCTTCAGTTGAGTGAAGCTCTATTGTAATGCATCATTTTAAGCCTCTTAGATATTCACCTTAATAATGAATGCACTAGAGGAGTTATTTCTGTTTTAAGCAGATAATACAGACTGTCCAGGTCATGTACCGATTACACACAGAAATATAGGCAGAAGTGAGATACCGCAGCCTCCACCCACAATCCTGTACTTTCCTGCCTTACAGCGTTCTAGCCCTGAGGTAACTCAGTTCACTGGAGCTTTCCACCACAAGCCGTCTGCTGTCTTTTGTCACTCAGCGGGTTTAGCATAAACAGGCTATTACAGCACCTGTGGCTTCCCATGAATGCTGCATTGCTAGCCAGTGAATTGTGCTCAGCATAAGAACATCAATCACAGCACAGCCTTTAATAGAGAATTGTACTGATTTCATATATAATCTAAAAGCGAAGATGTGATAAAATGTTTTTATGATTCTTTTTTAAATCAATGTTTTAGCTGCCCAAAGAGATCAACCAATTTAGAGACATTTTAGTGCATTATTCAGTTATACAACTTTCAGGTCCTCTTAGTATTGGGCCAGTCAGCTCTCTCAGTAATCCTCTGTGCTATTTCTCCCTCGTTTAGCACCAGTGGACGTGAAGAGGGTGTATCATTTTTACCCTTTTCATTTCATGTCCTTATTGTTGTTTTTTGTCATTTGCGTTCAATCCGTCCTCTTTATACTAATTCCACAATTCTGCCCAAAGAATTTGGAATATGAAATATGACAACGGTATTCATCCAGGTTTTCTATTGGCTTTTTATAGTTTGTTTATTTGTAATGATCATGGCTACAAATGTATTCTGCTGTTTATATTAACATCTTGTTTCTAAGTTTAACACATAAAATGTGCCATAACTATTCCACAGGCCACATTTATATATTATTTGTTGTACATGTTACACAATCAAATCTAATTTGAGTGTGGGCACCCAAACTTTTACCTTTAACTTAATGTACTACACAGTTACCAGCGATAGGCTGTTCTATGCATGGCTATAGTCTCCTTAGGTGAGGCTGTACATGGAGGGAGAAACAGTGAAACATGATGATTGCTAAAGGGGGCTCTCCTCACACTTTGCACTTTGATATCCCCCCATGATCTCTCACAGCTCTCATTTTAAGTAGTCTAGAAAGGGTGACAAATTCTATTAGGCATGTGAAAATGCGTCTGACACTCAGTGTAGGCTCTCATTCTCAATGGGGCACTGGATGAATAATGAGCATCATATGATTCTGCCATAATCCTCGGTAAGAACAGGATCTGCACAAATCATCAACCAGTGCAAGCTTACATAGAGCCCTCCTTGTATCTAAACTCATAGTCCATTTTATCAGCTCTATGTGCCGTATAGAAGCACTTGGTAGTTCTACAATTTTAGACTGTAGTCCATCTGTTTCTCTACATATTTCTTCAGTGGTCAGGACCCACATATGACCACCACAGAGCAGGTATTATGTGGGTGGTGGATCATTCTCAGCACTGCAGTGACACTGACATGGTGGTGGTGTGTTAGTGTGTGTTGTGCTGGTGTGAGTGGATCAGACACAGCAGTGCTGCTGGAGTGTTTAACCACTGTGTCCACTCACTGTCCACTCTCCTGACACTCCTACCTTGTTTGTCCAACTTGTAGATGTAAAGTCAGAAATGATAGCTCTTCTGCTGCTGCACAAGTTGCATTGGGGTCCTTAACTTTGGAGAACAGGATGAAAACAGCTAACGGGCAACACTCCAAACAAGCAGTGTATATACTTTATATGTGCTACATACACTGGCAGTCAGAAAGAACTGTTCAGATGGCCATATATTGTAAAGCAGGCCTGCACAAAATGGACAAAGCACACACTCATGACCTAATTAGATGACAATATATTTTCACCCGGAATCATATTTATTACATTTCAATAATACTGAAACATCAATGCACAAACATGAATCTGGAACTGTGAATTGTCAAGATATTTAAAGCACATGTGATATCGGTTAATCAATATTAATATAAGGATAACAAGCAATATATTGTGTATCATATGCTGAAGTTTTGTAAGTTTTGTAAGTTTTGTAAGTTTTTGATGGGTTATATAAACGTCTGTTCACTTAGTACAGTGAAAAAACAAGAGCAAATAACTGAATTTTAACAAGATGCCACAGAGGTACACCTACTGCCACAGATGCAGATAGGAAGTGCTAAGCTTTGCTAGACCAATACCTCTAGCCTCTAGGCTCTCTAGACTTATGACCTGGTCAGCCTCCACTCTGCAGAGAGAAATGTCCTAGCTTGAGGTCTAGTCAAGCCCTGAAAAAACATAGAGAACTTGTAGAAATGTTGGGAAATGCATGGGGAAGAAAAATGCAATCACTTTTACTGGTTTATGGGCAATAGTGAAGAATGCAATTACCTTAGGGCATTTATAAAAAATAAAAACAATGAGGTGATCATCATAGCTAAAGGAGATGAAACAATATATTTATATAACAGCATATGTATAAACAATCACAGTTGTCTATTCACTTCAGTTTGCATTCTTTTTTTCAGTGACCAACGTATCAACCAGTATTACAAAAGCAAGTCTTTCTGACTGCCAGTGCACTTCTTTTCAATGTCCTTGCACTGTACTTCAGTACTATGCAGCGAGATCTTTAGGAGTTTATCCAGTAGTGGAAATATTTTCAGCCTCAGTAACAGGGATTGTATAGCACATTCTCTAGCATGGCGGTCATCTCCCAGCAGAAATGCAGTCTCAAATGCCAGCGGGCTGTGATAGGGATTTGATTGCTGCTACCAAGCAGCAGTAAAGGTTGAGTATGAAATTTACCCACACCCACCAGTGCACCCCTAGGAATGACACTGACAGATTGGGTTATAATAAATCAGTCAGATATAGCAAGTGGTTTGATATTACACCACTCTGATACTATACGCATGCCATCTCTCCTACCCCTCCTCGCTGCATTTCATCTGTTTGAGTAAAATCGTTACGGACGTCGGTAGCAAGGGGCAGGGGTAGTGCTGAATAATTGAACAGGAATGTTTTCACACAAACATGCAGGGCATGCTGGGAACAGAATGAGCTCATCCCTCCAGAATCTTCTGCTTTCTTGCTCTCCGGTTCGATTTCTGTCTTGCATTCCCTTCAGAAGCATCAACACGAACTGTCCCCCCTCATTACGTGCCGTTGTTACCTCCTCCTTTGACTTTCCGTTCACCCGGAATCATGAATACTTCCCAGGAGAAAGGGAATTAAAAGATATCTTGCACAATGTTATCTGAAATGAAATATGAAAAGTAAAGGACAAGAGAATAAGCAGGGAGTGGAGGTTATGCCAGTGGAGTTGGAGATGGAATTTGCCACCTGAGATAAATGGCTGGCCTTAATAATGTCTGTTCTTTATCAGCAGCAGACAGAGGTGGCACTGCACTGTTTCACTCACTCTGTCCTTGTCATCTGCTCTGAATAGAACAGAAAGTGCCTACACTGGCATGCATCATGAGGGAACTGATGGTGTATTTCAAGGAAAACGTCAGGTCTAACTTCAGCCCTTATCATGCTGTGGCATATGAGGAAGTAGAGCAGCTGGTAAACTGTATGACAGGTCTTTTTTCTTGAGTTTATGAACCTTTAAAAATTCGTATTTTATATCTAATGAAGTTAATCATGTTCCTCTGACGTAAAATGGGTGGTATTAATACTTTAATTAGCCTATTAATAGTGGGTAACACTTCTCAATCATTCTGTAACCAATCACAAGTTTAACATGTCTCTCCCTACCCACTCTTAGCAATCATAGCGATCTAAAACTACCTTAGTAAGCATTATCTATCTATCTATCTATCTATCTATCTATCTATCTATCTATCTATCTATCTGTCTATTTGTCTATCTATCTATCTATTCAGTAATTTAGCAGTTATGCTAAAACCCTTTGCTTGAAGGCTGGTGCTGAATCTAATCTCCCATTTCTCTTAGATTAAGAACAGATCCTACAGCCACGGTAAGAGGAACTTTTGACCATAATCTGTATTCTTATCATTTTAACTTTGCTGATAAACTAAGAAACCTGCCATTCCATCTCCCCTTGTAAATGCGAGTTATCTGGTGCTGGAACTCCTCATCGGTAGTCTCGTACATGGATGGCTGCATGATTCTCCTGCATACCCTGTTATGTTCAGTAATTATACCTAGGCTGGTAATGCGATTGGAAATATCAAGATCATTGACCTCATAAATCCAAAACCACAATTCAAACTTCTCTGGCCCAAGGCTCTGTGTGTTTTATGGCAACACCAAGAGAAAAGGTACTACTTTACTGTAGGGTGCTGGTCATAAGGCTACATGACACCCGCATAAGCTTGCAATAACAGCTGACAGAACCTTACATATCTGTAAATTACAATATTACACTAGAACACTGTAACTGTAACTGTAAAATTACAGAATTACATATCTGTAAAAGGCAAAAATACAATATCTGAAAATTATTATTTCAACAGGCATCATTCTATTACATGTTATTAATGTTATATGTGCAAAAAAATTAGTGAATTAATGGCAACACACATTTTCCCTACATCAATAATGCTGTATTTTATGACATATTATTGTCACGCCTGCAGATCTGCCTGCCTCCGCTCCTCCGGACTCAGTTCCCAGAGCGCACAGTCCGATGACATCACACCCACACCCACACGCTCCTCCTATCCCCCTCAGTCTGGCTCACCAGTCTATTGATTGCTACCAGCTGGTATAGGAGTATATAAGCCCCAAACACCCTCAAACACATCGCGAGGTTTTGCCAAATTCTATTTGCATTTCTGATCGTTTTCAAAAACTTTATCCTTCTAGCGTTTCTCCTATCGGCTTGTGTAGTGTACTCTGATCTCTGGCTTTCGAACCTATTTCTCCTAACTCCGATTTACGGCTCAGCCTTCTCCTTCTGTTCTGTCTGCTTCTCTCGGACGGCTTCCCCGGCTTAAGACCCTAACTCATTCTTATTGGTTTGTGATTTGCTGTACCGCTCTTTGTTGTTCCGCCAGGTGACTGTTCTGTTTATTAAAGCTCTTGTTACTTTGGCTCAGCACGCGTCGCGTCCGGTTCTTTGCAGCTAACAATTATGATATTTTTTGCTCAGCTTTCCATATGAGTCAATAATATGCTTTCTCCGATTGGTCTGTTGAGCAATTTTAGTATTTTATCATATTTCTATTTAGTTTTTTTCCATTTAAACTGGATGTTTAACATAATGTATGTATATGCTCCCGGGGCATCAGACCTTTTAATTATGTTGTGTTCTGGTCAAATCTAACTGATTTATTGCTGATTTATTTCTCTGTCATAACTAAGATTCAGTGGGCTATACTACTTTGTCCCTGAACCCATACAATTAATGCTAACTAGTGTTATTGAAGTTAAAGTAGTTTTTTACAAATACATAGATTGAGTTTCATGTTAAATCTGATTATCCCTAGGAAATTAACTGAAAAATCTCCAAGTCCAACAAAGAAGCTCCTGGCATTGAATGAACTGTTTACTGTCCTCCCCAGAGTCTAGTCGTCTACATCATTAAATGTGTTTGGGATTTCTAGGACTGTGAAAAGCAGAAAATGCAACCACTTTCTACGTTTTAACTTCATTATCCATGGTAGGTTTGTGAAAGTAATGGAAACTGTGGAAATACTAAACACTGACTAATTAGACATTATACTTAATTGTTGAGGTTTCATGTCATTTTCTGTTGAAAAAATTCCATAGCTCAATTAATGGTCATTTAACAGGAAATTAAATGAATGAAATACCTGAAAGATGCTTAAAGAATTAAATGGCATTTAGTACTTTACATTTTCAGTACATTTAACTTTTGCAGTAGTTGCCAAAATGCCTCATGATTCATACATACGGATTTGCATTATTTAAGGCCCTCATTTATGCTGCATTGACCAAATGATTGAAGGCAGTTCATAATTAATCAGCCCATTCATCAGAGCCTTTTAGCATTGATATATTAGGGCAATAATAAAAATGGCACATTTCATTGTAATTTAAAAAGACTTTAACTAATTTCAAGACTTCTGCAGTCCCTCTGCAGGGGTTACTGTAATAAAACAATGCTGTTTTAACTGACAGTAATAATAATCCTTTATTTGACTTTAATTTCCATGTTTGTTTTGACTAGGATCATTATGTTTGTTGCAGAGTCTTTGTCGGCTTAATGTAAGATCAGTGGTGGGATCATTCTGCCGGTTAATAGTGATTGCCAAGTGTCTTGTTATAATCTTTGATAAAGAATGCCTGTAGGCCTAGACTTCAGTTCAAGCCATCACTGTATAACCTACATATTAGTTTAATAGTAATAACTGAATAATGTAATAATTACTAAGTAATTACTAATTGTAACAAATATATTGGTCACATGTTCAGTTTTTCCTAGCAAAGCTTCAAATACTGAGACTAAAAGCTAAATAATAAGGACGCAGATAAATAGTTTCTACAGATTCCTCTCCCATCTTAACTCACTGTTGATGTCGTGGCGCCCCCTTAGTCTATTTACCTTTAGTAAATACTCTCTTACCCCTGCTCCATATTAGTAATGCCTCACTTCCTCACTCTTAAACTAGATGGTTCCCCTACACACACACACACACACACACACACACATTCACTAAGTACACTGCTCTCTCACTCAGATGCAGACAGTATGCATCCATCAGCACTCTTACTGCTGATGTGAGCTGACAGGGCAACACTTACAGGGCCAGGAATATTCAGGCCAGTGAGCCATTAAGAATGTCTGGTGACAAAAGGATGCTCCTTACAAGCCCACCAGACACATAAGCCCCCATATACAGTACAGCAGGGAACAGTGCTTTTCCCACAGTACTGTGCATCAACCTGGAGTGCCCCAAAAAGCAATACCATCCTACAAAAACAGACATTGTCTAATCTAAAGAACAGGCTTAGAATTAGATGTGTTTTTTTGGAGCACTGCCTCAGAAGAAGCACTTTTGGTTCTCTTTATGAACCTTTCACTCTCAGTTTTTTTGGAGAGCCATTTTCTTACATTACATACTGTACAGTGCAAAAGTTGTATTCACCTCAGAAAATGTCATTTAAAAAAGCAGCTTATTTTATAATAAACTTATATTTGCTGAGAAAAATACTAAAATTAGGATGAATACAAATAACATTTCTGTAATTACTTGTGATTCTACATATCGCTGCTGTTCAGCAGATGTGCTTTGATCATATCAAAATTTCATGATGCCTGGACCAAAAGAAATGCATAAAATATCTTTAAATAAAATCTTGTTAGCTTTTTGAAGATGCTTGTTTTTCTTTGGAAATATAGATTTAATACCATCACCACAGATATTAATTACTGTGTTCATCTTTTCCTGTTTTGGTTCCTGTTCCTGTTTTTGAAATTGTTTGGTGGGAGTGTGCTGTGTTTCTCCGCTCTAATCTTTCTAAGTCTCTGTTTTTACATTTTTAGTTAGTTTTGTATATCTCTTGGAATAATAACTACAGGCTTTCGGAGGCTACTTTCAGTTATCACATCTCTGAGACACGTCTGGAAACGACTCAAATCAGCAGAGAAACCATAAGTATCAGTATGGCAGACCGTGACCTGTTGCTTTGCTCTGAGTGCAGCATGTTCAGCTGTGTTTCTCTCTCCGTCTCTAGTGATAGCAGCGGTTCTAACTTTATCTGTGAGAAGTGTAAGTTAGTCTCTTGTGTGACGGAGAGGATTATGGAGTTAGAGGTGTGCATCCGGAACTTAGAGAAGAGCAGGACTTGTGAGTGGAGTTTAAACTCTCAGTTAGAGGCTCCGGACATTAGGGGTAACCTGAAGATGCTAGCTAGTCATAGATATTCGAGGATAGTTATCCACATAGGGACTAATGACGTTCATCTGCAGTAGTCAGAGATAACTAATGGCTAATATTAAGAGGTGTGTCAATTAGCCCAGACGATGTCCGATGCCGTAACATGCTCTGGCCCCCTCCCAGTTCGACGTGGTGCCGAAATCTACAGCAGGTTATGGTCGCTGAACTACTGGTTGTCCAAGTGGTGCTCAGAAAACAATATGGGTTTTATAGACAATTGATCTATAGCAGACAAACAGGCTAAACCGACCGTCTGCTAGCTACATAGAGACTCCACATAGGAGCCACAAAATCGAGCCTGTGTCTGTTCCCCGAATCAAACAAAATTTTAGAAAACTGTGAAAAGTTAGTTTTACTAAACTAATTAATATCATACCAGTTCAGCCAGTTCACAATGATAGCACTTTTAGTCTGAAACTAGGTCTGCTCAATATAAGATCCCTTACATCTAAGGCCGTCATTGTTAACAAACTCATTATTGATCATGATTTTGATGCTCTGTGTCTCACAGAAACGTGGATTAGATCTGAACAGTATTTAGCTCTAAATGAAGCCACCCCAACAGGCTACAGTTACGTACACTGCCCTCGTCTAAACAGCCAGGGTGGAGGTGTAGCAACCCTCAGAAAGCAGGCTGCACATTATTTGAAATTCCGTTTCTTAATACAAGTGATCAAAGAACAAAAAAACACTCGTTTTCACTCATTTTCATCTACAGGCCACCAGGGCCCTATTCTGAGTTCTTACAGGAATTCGATGAGTTTTTATCAAGCCTAATAACAATTTTAAAATAAGATAATAATTGTTGGAGATTTTAATATCCACCCAGACAAACCACAGGACCCACTAAGTAAGGCATTTTTATCCATCTTAGACTCGTTTAGTATCACTCAGAATATAATGGGACCAGCTCATTACTGATAAACCGCTAAACGGCCTCGCTCCTCTGTACCTCACTGAACTTATCTCGTATTATGAACCGTCACGTGACCTTAGATCGCAAAGTGCGGGCTCTCTATTAGTGCCTAGAATTAACAAAGTTACATTGGGCGCAGAGCCTTTTCGTACAAGGCCCCCCAGCTTTGGAATAACCTACCAGTCAGTGTTCAGGACTCAGACACAGCCTCAGTCTTTAAGTCCAGGCTTAAAACCTACCTGTTCAGTCCGGCTTTTGGTCATTTGTTTTTCTGCTAGATAAAAGGTACAGATCTCGGGGTCCACTGACAGAGAGTGTTTTGGTAAGCTGGGAATGTTGGTGCTGTCGTCCTGCTGCTCATCATGTTCACTCAGGTTTGTTGACGGTGGAGCATAGGGGCGCTGACTTCTCAGGGAGCCCTCATGTCTTTGTTACCTTCTGGCTCTCCCTTTTAGTTATCCTGTAATAGCCAGGCCTGCCGGAGTCTCTGCTGCACTCTGTTAACACCATATAGTGTATTCAAATACTCAAATCTTCTGTCAGAGCTAACAATCTGCATGTTCTCTTTGCCTGAGATGAACTGCTGACCATCCTGTGTGGTCTGATGCTGTTGCTACATCTGCTTTGACTGGGTGCCACTGCTTGCCTTTGACCACCACAGAGCTCCTGGCTGTCCTGCACTGTGGAAGCTTGGCCTGCGTCCTGCTGATCCATCCGATGAACCAGCTATTTAATTACAGACTAATCAGACATTTATTCCACTACGTTATAAAACACTGAACGCTCCTTTCCTTTGCTTGTCTTGCTATTTGGTGTTGACCTGAGGAGGATGGGTTCTCACTGGGGGCTTGGACACCAGATTCTTTGTAAAGCTGCTTTGTGACAACATCTGTGGTAAAAGGCACTATATAAATAAATGTTGAATTGACTTGACTTATACTTTTACTTGCTTTGTTTAATCAATACATCATTGCTGTTGCACTGTTGTCATATGTACTTAATGAGTCGAGAGTGGTAATTTGGGATTTTGAAATTGGCCTGTTTTACTGACCTCTGACATATCGTGTATTTAAATATTAATACCACTACCACAGATATGAACTATTGGTATCATCCCATACCTGATTTGGTTAATCAATGCTTTATTAAAGACCCAGGAAACCTAAATCTGCATTAGTCTTGTTCTTGCAGGCAAACAGTAAACATGTACATTGTAACCTATTGAATAATGCTCAAAAGCCTAATAAATGACTGATATATTTCACCATATCTCTCCTCTTGGGCAAGATCTCTTTAAGCATTTCTGGTAACACTTTACATTAAACATTGACTAAGTAACACGGTTATGCATTAGTTAACATGAAGTCATATAATAACATGTAAACATGTTGTTGTTATTTGTTTACTTAACATTAGTTTAGCATTGTAACCATTGTTCATATATTACTTCATGTTAACTAATGTGTTACTTTATGTTAGTTAGTCAATACTCAATGTAAAGTGTTACCGCAGTGCCTAAGCTATCACAGGCCTGACATCTTTTGCTCCACCCACACACAACAGCTAACCCAGTTTAACCAAATGATAGCAGCTGCACTTCAGTTCACTGGTGACATTTACATCCAGTTACCATCACATAAAAGCTGGATAATGATGTTAATTCTGTATGAGTGGTGGAGCAGGCTATGAGTGTGGGACAGAGAGCTGTCATTAACCATGCCCACACAATTCTCAGACTGGTCTCATCAGCGCTGTTGATGACATATTTGATTGTATTTATATCTTATATTTTTCAATTCAAGCTTTGACGGATGTTTAACATCATGTGAACATCTTTAATATTTGACATTAAGTTAAATAAAGTGTGCAAAGCTATGTGAAGGCTGGGGGCTGGAAATATGGAATCAAACATGTGTCCTTCTATCCAGCTCATCGGAGATCAACTAGCAATTTATGTTAGTTTGTACTGCTGAACAATGATTGATGTCTTTACTCTAATGTCACACAGTTATTGTCCACATAAATGGCTTCAAAATGGTTTGACTTTTGCACAGTGTTGTAGGAGTAAGAAGAACCTCACAGCTTTAAAGCTTTTATGCACTCACTATGGCTTATGCTGTCCACCCTATATAAATGGCACAGAATAGTATGAATTTTCAATATGAACCTCATCCAGTGACATCTATCAGCCTTTCACTGATTTGATTGACTAAATTATTGATATTAAATGTAAAATGACTTCTTTCTGTGCCAAAGCTTCACTCAGGGTCACCGCCTGGTCGATGACATTGAGTGAGGCCATGGTCATTTGGAACATAGGCCAGGAGACGAGCTCAGCAGACAGGTACTCTAATGTGTAATTCCCCTGTCAGCTTTTGGGGTTGCCATGTCACTCCGTATTATCCTCACTCAGCTGATAATGGCATAGAGCCACCTTTGCCTCTCCTTCGCTCTTTCTCTTCTCTGTCTCTCCCTCACTTCTTCCCCTGTTCTAGCTTTTTCCCCTTTTCTCTGCTTTGCTCTCTCACTGTTTCACTCATCTTATTTGCTCTTTCTTTCTCCCTCTCACTTCCTTGCTTGTTATCTCTTTTCCTCTTGCTCTAAGTTCTTTTCCTCTTTTCTCTCTTTTTTACTCTCGCTCTCTCTCCCTCAAATCTTCTTCTTTTCTTTTGCTTTTTCTTTCTCTTAATTCTCTCTGTTGTCTCTCTGTTGTTACTCTTTCTCTCTTTCTCTTTTTAACTACTTCTTCTTTTCCTTTGCCCTTTCTTTTGCCTAATTTACAAT